>CM040402.1:50268012-50990512 GCA_022702515.1 Ilyophis sp. 1 JC-2022
GGCTGGAAGGATCATTGGTGCCCCACTCCCTTCCCTGCAAGACATATACACCACCCGCCTCACCCGGAAAACTATCACGATTGTGAGCGATGCAACCCACCCCGCACACAATCTGTTTAGCCCCTTGCCCTCTGGGAGGAGGTATAGGAGCCTCCGTTCCCGTACCACCAGACTCACCAACAGCTTCATCCACCAGGCTGTTAGGATGTTAAACTCTCTCCCCTCACTACCCCCAGCTCCATCCAACAGGCTGCCAGGAAACTAAAAACTCTCCCCCCCCCCTCTGCCCCCCCCAAAGAACACTCTGAACTCTGAACCCTTGACCACATTACATTACTATGCCACTTGCACTACCGCTATGCCACTTTTTTTGCTGCTATTACTGACTGTTGCACTAACTCCTAACTTATCAAACTGTGAGCACTGTGAACTCTGTTTTATTTAAGTATTGTAAATGTCTCTTCATGTCTGTCTTTTCTTGTTGTGCCGGTGCACTTGCACTTTTACTTTTACTGTTTATTTTCCTTTTTACAGTTTTTTACCTTCTTTTGAAATGTCTTGTCTTGTCTTCACCGTAGGATAGTGAGAAACGTAATTTCGATTCCTTTGTATGTCTGGTACATGTGAAGAATTGACAATAAAACTGACTTTGACTTTGACTTTGACTTTATTGAAAAGTTATTATGCTGGCACCCCCTCAAACAAACATTGTGAAACCCAATAATGAACACAATTCAGTGAAAGTGGGGAGAATCAGGCTACTGCTGCTGGAAGTGCTATTGGTGTTCAGTATGGTCCAATCGTCACTCTGAACCAAGTCAAAAAGAAAATCCTAATTCCTTTGTAGGGATACTATACCATACAAGATGTCATTTTTTCATAAGCCAAGTTTCTGACATGCCATAAAAGCCCCCATGGCACTTATCATAAAAATAAAGGGGTTACTTGGTGTCCTAGCAATAGTCTTAATGTTGCTATCCCCAAGTAAAACAGGATAAGTATATCCCTCTCTTTCTAGATTTGCGGTGAGCATTGAGGTGCAAAATGGCAGCTGTGCCTCACCCACATTGGTAGTGCTTAAGGTGAGTCATCCTCTCCCCAGTGCAACTGTTAAGTGTTTCCCGCAAGACCCATGATAGTAGCAATATAAATTTTATTCATTTTTTAAATTATCATTATGTGAGAGGGTGAGATATTGCATTTCAAAGCACCTCCTTACTGGACAAAATCAAAGATCCGCGGCCCATGCATCGCAGGATCCCGAAGTCAGCAAAATACTGTGCTGAGCTTGCCTGTCTGATAAGACAAAATTATTGTACGGGCAATAACGGATATGCACATTCATTATAAGCCTCTCCAGTTTGGTTTCGTTTTGCATAGTTTGATGGGGGTCTTGGCAGATGTCTGTAGCGGTCCTCCTGAGGGCGTTAATTACCATTGAGTGTCTGTGTGGCACTGCCAGTGCTAGTGACAGTGAGGTTCCTCGAGCAGGTGAGCGCTCTGAGAGTGGTGTGCCTGCTGCAATCAGAGTACAGGTCTGCTGTCCAGATTACATTAATGAAATAATCTCCATTGGCCTAAATATTTTACTCTCCTTCTCTCTGTTCTTTCAGATAACTTCTTCTCTTTCTCTTTCTCTCTCTCTCTTTCTCTCTCCTTCTCTCTCTCTCCAACCTACTTCGCCTGCCTTGTCTCCTCATTTTTTAATAAATATTTAAAACTTTGGTTCAAGGTTACATTGTAAACACAATTCCAAGTTATAAACAAAGAAGAATGTTCAGAGTTTTAAACTTTTCAAAGCTGGGATGGCAATAAAAATAGAAATTTGACAGACTTGGGCCTCATGGACAGAGGAGAAAAATAATTAAAGCAAAAAAAAAAAACTGAATTCATCAATAAAATAAGAAGGGGAAGAAATGTTAAATTTACAACATGGGGGATGGATAAGAAGGACAGATAGAGAGTATTTTCTGAGCCAACACAATAATCTATAATGTAAGATGAGCACTCTTTCATGTTTGACATGGTTTGACTGGGATATAAACTAATGTGCATTTGCAGTCAAGGCTGACCATCCATGTATTTATTAAATGGCTCTTGAAAATGTTCATGAGTCTAAATCTCTGTCCTGCAGTAGCCTGGGTTTCAGTGCTGATAACTGTTTTCACAGCGGGGCTACTCGGAAACTATTTCAAAGAAATATGGATTGGAGGAGGAAAAAAGCTCTCTGCTGTGCCCATATCACTATAAGCCCAAAGTGTGTTGAAAGAAATTTACAGCAGAAGAAATGGAGTGTTGCCCTGGCAACCCTGTGACTTTACTGTATTTAAATAATCTACAGTTGAACTACGTGCATCTCTGGGCCCCCACTGGGCCTGCTTTGTGACAGACAGCAGGTGTGCTCCCTCATTTTGGTCCACCCCCACATCAATAACTGTGCCCCTCCACATGGAATACACCCTCTATCTGCTGTGGAGAGAGAGAAGCTACTTCTCTCACAGGAGATGTTGCCTTCCCTGAGGAAAGGGATTCACACTGTCATTTGGCTTCTCCACACATTGCCAACTAACTCTCTCACATGCTCAGTCTCCCATGCAGACACACTCAGACTTACATTCCTATTCTCATGCACACACACTTACACAGACACAGACACACACACACACACACACACACACACACACACACACACACACACACACGCACACATTCCTCTCAGAAGAGAGAGGCCGGGTTTGGTATTTATCAGTGTAGATGAAGGTCTGGTGTGGTGCTGTCATGATCCCTGAAGTTGTGACAATATTAGAGACAAATGATTCCATTTCCACCAGAACTCTCTTAAAGGCTGGAAAAGTTCTACCGATGAATGTTATCATTTTTCTGAATAACCACAGTCTGATTCATTTGTTCATTTGTTTTAGTAGCCTATACAAGCATTGATTAGGCAATACACAGGTATTTTCTCAAAAATAAAGTTGTAATTCATAGTGAGGACATCTAAATATAACTCTGATGCATAATTTATTGGTAAATTACATGACTCCTGATGACACAAATCGAGCATTGCTTTTTAATATTGTATTTCTGCCTTTGATAGTGAACATAGTGGAATGTGGATATCTGCTCCAGTTTAAACATCAATGGTTTATATCCATCCCAACACAAAAACTATAAAACCTGGTGGCACATTGTAGTGGGAAGGTAATCAAAATAGATTTTTTTTGCTTGAGTTACCCTTTAATTGTCATTATCCCCAACAATTTGGTAAATGCTAAGGGAGAAACAACCTTCTCTCAGGCGTCATTGAAAATGTGGTTAAATGCACATTGAGAAAAGGTTTATGGCAAGGCCACATATGAATGAGTCAAACTCAAATTTACACCCCAGGAAGTCCTCAAAGCACACCAGAAATTGAAAGGCACAGATGATTCTGCAAAATTTTCTAAATCTATCTTTCACTCCTTCTGAGTATTAAGCCTTTTAAATGCACCACCACAATTACCCATACAACTCATAAAAACATAAAAAGAGTCTCTCCTTAGAGATATGTTGTTTTTTTAAAAATGGTTTGATTATTTATTGTGGGGCTAAGTGAAGAGCCGAATGAAAAAGTGCGCTTGGTCCCTGCTTGATAAGATCCAGCTTGGAAAGCAATCTGCGGCTTGTGTGACCATCACTTCTTATTTGGGCACCCCTTGACTGCAGAAGTGCTCAGACGCGCAGTCACAAAAGCCTCGACGGGGAGCTTCTCATTATCAGCATTCAGGTGCGGGAGGAGGACAAAGATGTAGATAAAACTCAGCCAAACAGCATGCGTTTCCCAGAGTATTGATCCAAACAAGCTGGCCCCATGATCATTCAACGAGCAATCAGGGCTTCACTGGCAGGAAACATGAGAGTTCAATTCCTTATTTATTTATTTTTTTTAATTCCAGCACTTTTTCCGAATAGGCTGTGTCCTTTATGGATATTTTTAATCAAATGGGGTTTTTTGCCTTAACTCCCACATGACGTAATAATTATTTGAAGACTTACATACCTGTTACATGTTTTTGTCTTTGGTCAATTTCTTAAATGTAACTCTTAATAAAACACTTATTACAGTGAGACAAAAGAAGTGCTCTGTACCAAGAGCAATGTGATGCGTTTGCTTGTAAGTAGAGTGAAGCAGTGCTGCCATTAATCTTAAGGCACTGTCTCACAAATCCTTTCCACTACTGCAGCTAGTACATGCACTGCATGTGTACACCCTGGAATCAATAGTAGGCAGAACCCAAGGCTGTTAAATAAAGGTGACAAAGAGATACTGGCCTTTAAGAGTTTCCAAAAGCAAGTTCCTCCCCCCCCCTCTCTCTCTGTTTGTGTGTGTGTAGGTGTGCATGTATTTCTGCATTCGTTTACACTGTGGCATTTCCAGATCACCTGAATAGGGACTGAGCATGTGCAGTACCATAGTGGTAAAGGTAAAAAGTGACTGTAGTGACAGTTCATCCTAGCAGCTGTTACTCCTGAGAAAAACACTTAACTTTAATAGTCACCGTTGCTAACTTTGATCACAGAACACATACGGTGGGTGCTTGTAAATTGTTGCAGAGAAGATTGACCACAGAGACAACATGATGTAACATCTCTTTTGTCCAACAAGCACCTTCCATTAGACTCTATGTTGAAGGCACCTACCTCTCCGTCTGCCTTACCACTGCAGAGAGCAGTTGGCTGGAGATTTTACGTTCTGAGCACCATAGTGAATTGGGCCCGTTCTGCTATTAGAGGGTCAGTCCCATATCTCCCTCCCAACAGCCTCAAGTGTCCATGTCCTCAGCACCACTCATCCTGCATTGGGGAGATTACTGCACTGCACTGCTAGAGTAATTGCTGCAGGCCCTCCAAACCACCCCCCCCCCCCCCCCCCCTAAAAGCTTTGGCATTCTTACAAATAATCTAAGGACATATTCTGAATTTAAAACTTATGGATTGTGCTCAGACTCCTTTTTTTTAATAAAAAATATTTTCTTTGCTTTTTTTTGTTTGCATTACAAACCCAGACAACAGGATCTGGCT
Organism: Ilyophis sp. 1 JC-2022; assembly: GCA_022702515.1. Lineage (NCBI taxonomy): Eukaryota > Metazoa > Chordata > Actinopteri > Anguilliformes > Synaphobranchidae > Ilyophis > Ilyophis sp. 1 JC-2022. The sequence goes on from CM040402.1 coordinate 50,273,074, forward strand.
CTTAGAACATTCCCCGAATGTTGGAAAAGTTGACAACATTGTACGTTTGTCCAGTTTCCTCTTTCTTGAATGTTATTGTGAATGTGATTTGTGGGTGGTCATTCATATGCATTTAAAATCGTATTAGCAATGGTAAACAAATTTGCCACTTTGATTCAGAACATGTTTAAAATGCATGATGCTTTTCATGACTAAACGGTGATGCTGGCAGGACGTTTGTACGTATCACTCCTGAAATGTTTCTCCCTGTGACTTTTACAGGACTTCTTTGGAACAATAAAATGTTATAAGACTGTTCCAGGAACAGCCTGGATGGGATTCTAGCTGGGATGGTATTGCTCTGGTCTAAGCACATTGCAGGACATGCTTCTGCACAGCTTTTGGTGAGCTGCAAGCGTAGTCAATCATATTTTGGCTCTCTGCCTCTGATTTAGGGTAATCTAGTGGTTCTTGGCTTGTGGCCTAGTCAACAAAGAGATGCCCAGCCGAATATATAGAAAATTATATGAAACGTTTGATGTAACAGTGTTGTGCAGAAGATGAAAATAATATTGTTAGAAGAAAAAACTTCCAGTGAAACCTTTTAAATAGTGAATCTAAATGAGATGACTTAGGCCAATATTAACTTTGATTTTTTTGTCGAACCAATTTTCAGTGGCCCACAGGGGATTACGTTGTGCTCGACTATTATTTATTGTCGCTCACTGCATTTATTTAATTTAGATTCAATAAAGGAGAAATCACTTTCACACTAAATAAACCCCCTCTTTGTTCTTGGTTTCGTTTATTTGAATGAGTTGTTTTCTTTTCTTTCTTTTGTGATGTTTGAGGTGGGGTGGATTATGGGGAGGTCGGCAATGTATCAACAGGGTGGGGTGAATTGGGGTGATGTGGTGTGGCTGTACACACATTTAAAAGCTTCATAATCTACGATATACAGTACCACAGTAATGTGGCGAATATGCAGTAAAAAATAAGTGTAGTTCCACTTTGTCAAAATACCCTTTTAGAACATTCTGCTTCACTAGATTTAATAGAATGATTTTTTTTGTTGGCCTGCACAACATGCCATTTTCTAATGAGTGACATACTCTCTGCCATTTTCTAATGAATGACATACTCTCTATGGATGTGTATCAGCTCCAGGTCTTTTTGACGTAAGGTTATGGTCCATGTTTGGCAGAATGCCTGTTTAATTAATAAAGCTGTCCAACGAGCAATAAAATTAAAATTATTCTTATTTTTAAAGGTTCAATTAGCTAGTTTACCGCCGAGCTAATTGAACTATGACATAGTACAGTCGTTGTCTGAAAGAAAGATTTACTGCTGTTTGTAAAGGCAAGTAAAATGTGGTCTGCCTAATGGTTCATTTTAAAGCTTTTTTAAAAAGTGGAACACAAGTGCCTTCTGTATTATGTGCAGTCTTAAATGTGTTTGGTAAATAGTAACTATCACGGTTTTGTAATTAGATGGCTAACCAAACACCAAATATTACATCTTTAGAAATATGATTGATATGCGAGTGAAACGTACGCTTAAAATAAAGTTGGCTTTGTTTGTTTGTTTATCAGTTGTACTGTACAAAGACATATAGTACAGTTGTACTGTACAAAGACATATAGTACAGTGATGTACAAAGACATATAGTACAGTGAGTGTTATTTACATATAGTACAGTGATGTACAAAGACATATAGTACAGTGAGTGTTATTTACATATAGTACAGTGAGTGTTATTTACATATAGTACAGTGAGTGTTATTTACATATAGTACAGTGATGTACAAAGACATATAGTACAGTGAGTGTTATTTACATATAGTACAGTGATGTACAAAGACATATAGTACAGTGAGTGTTATTTACATATAGTACAGTGAGTGTTATTTACATATAGTACAGTGATGTACAAAGACATATAGTACAGTGAGTGTTATTTACATATAGTACAGTGAGTGTTATTTACATATAGTACAGTGATGTACAAAGACATATAGTACAGTGAGTGTTATTTACATATAGTACAGTGAGTGTTATTTACATATAGTACAGTGAGTGTTATTTACATATAGTACAGTGAGTGTTATTTACATATAGTACAGTGATGTACAAAGACATATAGTACAGTGAGTGTTATTTACATATAGTACAGTGATGTACAAAGACATATAGTACAGTGAGTGTTATTTACATATAGTACAGTGAGTGTTATTTACATATAGTACAGTGAGTGTTATAGTACAGTGAGTGTTATTTCTGAGCTGGAGATGTTCTCCTCACATGACCTCATACAAATATGAGACCACTTCAAGCATCCTAAATATCCTGACGCAGTACATTTTGAACAGGAAATTGATTTTTCACATTTATCTAGCTTTTTCTGAAATGAGGTACAGCTTATATGAAATGCTTTGGCCTCAGTTATTTTTCTCTTGTCTTTCACATAAATAAAGATCTCCAATCCTTTTGCGAGTGGGTTACATTAATTTTTTGTCCAAGCAGGTATGATTGAGTGCAGAAGCCCGCCCACTGTGAGGAAGTATTTTTGTGAGCGGGAACAGACTGATGTAGTGGCAGGGCTGATAGTGGAAGGTACAGAAAGAAACTCCTCTTGTAAGGCCTTGTGAGACTCAAAGGAAAATGTGGGTGGAATTAGAAAATGTGGGGTTTTACACAGTTTGTATAAGCATGCCAGGAGCTTTACACACTGTAATTGTTATAGTATCCATTTCAATTAAAACCAGGTAATATTTATTTATTTATTTATTTATTTGGTTGCCTTGTCAGCTCTGATTAATTCCAAACACTTGGCCTTACAGTGGATTTTATTATAAGTGTAAGTGCTATGACTAATCTCTTCCAGAAGAGTGGCCATTTTTCTGCCTTTTTCTTTGTTATGGTATTAACAGCTATACATATTAATGAGTGCAATTTATTCTACTGCTCTCGTAAAGAGCAGCGTTTTTCAGTTCAGCTCTGTGAGCTGAGTTGAGCAGAGCATTAATGAATAGCCTCTTAAATTGGTGCTCTGAATGAATTTGCATGCATGGCAAAAGGGCTGGAACCACCAGGGGACAGATAAGAACATCTGCCCCAAATTTAACAACGTTCATGTTTGGATCAGTGCATCACAACATAAACTGATGAGTAATTCATGCTTTCACAATAAAAAACTTTTTATTTTTTAAATTACTAAGTAAATAAATAAAGTGATGTGAAAACATCTGACATAAAATGCAGCACACTACGTCATTTTGGGTAACCCACATAAAACATATGAAATGCACGTAAAATAATCACATGTATGTACCCTTAGAATGCAATCCACAACTGTAGAGGAAAACTACTTTTAATGTTCGTATATTTAATATGTTACAAGATCAATTAACATCTCATGACACATCAAATCTGTGTGCTAGCCTTGGGAAACAACCTCCACCTAATTACACCAAAGGTTTAATAAACTGACTTTAAGTTTCTGGTTTTATTAAGCAAACAGATGCTCATTAAATGCTGAAGTCAAGCATAACATTTATTAATTGCATTAACTATCTGCAAGCTGCACTTAAAGCAGCCAGATATAGAACCATTCTTAAGCACTTTTTGGATGACACAAGTGAAAGCCATACTTAAACACAACAGAAACATGAGATAATTATTATTTGTTACATGTCATCTGAATGTGGGAAGATTCATTCACAAAAACAACTTATCAAACAATTTTACACTGAAACTAGGTTACGACAGTGGCGTCCCACAGGGCTTGGTACTTGGCTCTGCCCTAAATCATATTGTCCAAATATCTGTGCTCAAGGCATGTCATATCAATGCTATGCAGATGACACTCAACTAATTTTCTCAGTCTGACACGAAAGATCAGACACATATCTCTGCATGCTTGGCAGACATTACTGTCTGGATGTCCACCCACCAAATGAAGCTGAACCTGGGAAAAACTGATTCCTATAGATTGAAGCTTCAATCACTGTTGATGGCTTTGAAATGTTACCTCCCACTTGTTGACCATGGATGACCAGCTAGGCTTCTCTGGACAAATTGTGGCAACCACCTGGTCCTGCAAGTTCTTCTTTCACAACATCAGGCTGTACTTCACCCAAGAGGCTACACAATGGCCAAACCGTACATCCCAGTCAAATCTTTCTGTTGCACAACCTCAACGTAACTGCCTCTCCCATCCCTGAATGATCACTTCTCCCAGTCGCAATGCCTGCGTGCCTGCGTCACAATGTGAAGATAGCAGAACTCGATAGCAGAACTCAAGAGTGCGAAACGTAACTGCCTCTCCCATCCCTGAATGATCACTTCTCCCAGTCACAATGCCTGTCTGCACTGGTCCCACAGTGGTGGATTGAACTTCTCAAAGTGTTCAGTACAACAGAATCATTGGCTCTTAAATTGGACCCACCTCTTAAAACGGCATGTTGGTTCCCCTCCCATCTCCACCCTAATAGTGCTCCAACCTTTTGTACTAATTCAGGTTATGGTATATTTTGTTTTTGGTTAATTTTTTAAACTCATTTAATGTTTTTTTTCTCTGGAATTGTTATGGATGTATTCCATATGTACGCCTTTATAATTTTAACATTGGATCCTCGTTAGCATATGTAACTAGCACTATTTTATTAGTGATATTGCATCTTTACTTGCTGGTCTGGGAATGTTGTATACCAGGCCTGGCACTATTGCTCATGTTAATCAGGTGAATGCGTGTATATTCATCCTATATTGTAAGTTACTCTGGATAACGCATCAGTTAAATTAATGTAATTTAATGTACATGTGCACCGCTACTCATTCAAGCTTTTGTGCCCTTACATCCAGACTATTTTAAGTCCTTGCTGGCCAGCTTTCTGGCCTGTTCTAACAGGCCACTGCAACTCATCCAGTACTGCCTGCCTAGTCTTCAAACTGCCCAAACTCATACATGCTATGCCACTTTTGAACACCCTTCTCTAGCTTCTCTTGGCTGCCCTCATTCAGTTCAAATCACTCACCTGCATAAGAAGATGCAATTGGTACTGCCTCTTCCTGTTTCCAGGCAGTGGTTACACCATACACTCCAACCAGACCTCTCTGTTCAGCTTTCTTTTGCCAGCTGGCTCTTGGAGCTCTAAGCAGCCACTCCTTGCACCCTTGTGTCTTGCCTGCCCTCATCCACCAATGGTGGAGCGATCAGTCAGGAAGCCACCTTCACTGGCTGTTTTCCACAAAGGTAAAAAAATTCACCAAAAAAACCGAAACAAACAAGATTAAAAAAGACTGTCACAGGTCTTGACGCATCTGCCAAAGGACTAAATTACAATCTTGTTCTTAAATATTTAATGTCAGCTTCTAAGATGATGTGAAGTTATGTAAAAAAAAAATTTTTTAAGAATAAAAAACGTATTCTGCTTAACATCAAGGACATTCAACTGATTTCCTGAGCATACATCTTAGGCAAGCTAGGATCAAAACACTTGCTAGGTTACATTATGACACAATATGTTTCAATATTTCAATGAATATTTATTTCGTAGTCATATTGTTGTTCATACATGATTTTTCGCGTAAAGGCAACTGTATCAGTACTGATAACACATGCACAAGTGTAAAAATAGGCAAAAGAAATTCTCTATATGGTAAATAGGTAGTTTGTAAACACATCTGTACAACTTCACCGAACATGGCGAAAATCTAAAAACAAGCAATATGCTCATGCCTTGAGAGGGAATGAAGAAAGTAATGCGCAAGACGGTGCAACGCAAAGTGTCAAGATAGCAGAACTCGAGAGTGCGAAACCGTGAAGAGGAAGTGTCCTGCAGCCTTGCGTGAAACGGAAACGTTGCTGGTAAGAGGCAGAGACATGTCTGCATGACTAATGTCTACTAGGTAACGGTAACAGTTTGATGAAAGCTTGTAGGCTAGATACAGGAAGATCATCTGGGACAGTGTGCCCTGTTCGTCGGCGTCGTTAATACACTGTTGGCTATTGCGAGCCAAAAGAGGCTTGAAAGATAATTAAGATCTCTCAGCCAAGCAACGTAAATCCAGAGCGGTCTAACACATCAAAGCTTCAACACCTGGATCGCTGTACTGCTGTTTGTTGGAGCGCTGGTTCGTGCACACGAGAAGAAAAGAGGCAACAGCCGTTTGAAATCCGATATGTCAACGGTAACCGCTACAGCATTTGACATTACAAGGACTATTGTATCTCCTGAAAGAGAAAGCCATGTCCGCAATCAAACAGGTAAGAGAGGGATGCCAGCACAGCAAGTTAATACAAATAATGATTGTCTAGGTTATTTAGGCTATAATAATAATTCGGATGAACTGAAAGCTATTGCTGCGTAAATCACGAATTTTCATACCTGAGTATATTTTATGGTGACAATGATTTGTTTTCTTCAAAGAGCAAACCATAATTTGGGGGGATTTACGACTCAGTAGTGAAAACAATGTTCAAAAACAAATCCGTTGACGTGAAGGCTTTCAAATCTTCCGCCAATTATGAATTGTAGCCATCACAAGCGTTCAGTCGCTTCATTTATTTTTAGACAAGGTGATGGCTGTATGGGCTTACATGTGCTGCTCTCTTCATATATGATGCAATTCCTGAGCTTAAACAAACGCGACATAAATAAAACGTTTGAAAAGTTGGCTAAAATCTTTTTATGTCTACCCTTTATGAATGAGTGTGATAGAAGGACTGCAGTCGTGTCGCACGTATCTGTTGTCGGACGTTAACTTGAATGTCATCAGCCTATAGTATTTCAGAATCATGTTTTTTTGTTGTCAAAATAAATAGTTATATGAGTCTGTAGCATTTCATGATTTTGGTATGTCACAATTTATGTGATATGTGGTCCTGCAGATAAAGTAGGCTAACAGATGACTGTATGATTTAATTGCCCATCTATTCAAATTTCCAAGCCAAACGTTATGCGTCATTTATTCTAATGTTCTACTTATTCTAATGCCGAGATAATAATGATTTGCCAGAGCAGCTGTGCAATCAACAGCAGTATTCTGGTTTAGCTCATTTATGATGAGGTTTAGTAGTAGCTAAATACTTTAGGAAACTACCATTGCTGGTTCAGTTAGAAATTTATCATGGGTTTTCAGTCAGAAGGATTGCATGGGGAAACAATGTTCATTACAGTTGGACGGCTGAAATGCTTTCTAAATAACATTTCCTTCCACCAGCATCTTAATTGACCTAGTCTACTAGTGAAACAACCCTCTCTGAATTGCAATTCGCAATTTAAATGACCATGGATTTGAAAAAAGGACGTGCTGATTTTCAACTTGCCACAGCTTTTTATATAGAAGTTGTATTTGTTAATATAAAAGGTGCAAGCATGAATGTTTGGTGTATTCTCTGAAACTGACACAGGCAAAGTGTCGGGTTGACGTTACCGCCTGGTGGCTACGAGGTGCAGAATGCAGCCGTTATCCATTGATGAACCTTCAAACGACACATAAACAATATTATTGATACTTTTATGATATGATAAGATCAATATTAAACAAACAAACAAGCAACAAAAAATAAACAATAATTGATATTAAAACTGGATTTTTTTAAGCAAGGATGTGAAACAATCAATCAGCAAAATTTTATAATTTAAAAATGTATTAATATCATTGTGATTATATAATTTGCTCAAACTCAGTTGCTTAAACTATCCAACTCTTATATCGCCACTCCCCTTAGTTTTTCTCTTCAAGTGAACCAATTACAATTTCAGTACACAGAAAACAATATTTCACTTGCTTCCATTATTTTAACGTCTTACTAAGAATGTATTTAAATAATTGCAGATAATTAACTAAGACCAAAGAAACAATTACACTAGCGTCATATTGTTTTAAATAATTTATTTTTATTTTTATGTTTAATTTAGCCATTACATTGAGTCATCGTCACTGACAGAACATTGGCTACTTGCACTGGCCTTGTGTGAAACATATACAAAACAGTGTTTTTATACACCAAGGACTGTAGCTAGGTTTCAAGGCGATGTTGTTTTGAAGAACATCACCTTAACATTCTTTTTTGCTTGCTTGGCAGCCTTTGAATATGAACAGCTTTATTCTTATTTTTGAGACTTGAGAGTCTGTCATTTCAAATGTACTTAAGGATGCAGGAAGTGGAAACGTGCTTTAATGAATGTGTCCATTACTATAGCAGCCATGTCACATGCTCAGAATAATGCTGTCTGCAGGCTCATGTTTGGATTGCTGAACTACAGTGTGCTGAAGGCACCACACACTGCAAAAAATAAAGCTTCATTAGGGTTCCATATAGAACCTTTTTTTCTTTACAGTGCAGGCTTTAATATCCAATGCACAGGCACCGGATGGCTATAGATTTCTTCATAACATGGTGACAAATTGAGTCTTTATTTATTTGTTTATTACTATGTCACCTTGGAAGTAGCAATGCGTATACACTATGGGTAATCTTTATGTTGTTTCCTGTGAATGAACGGATGTATGATTAAATCAAGAGCACGCAATGAATAGCTGTAGTCACTGTTTAAATTTAGGAACCCGTGAGACCTCTTGTGGTAGCACATAGAATGTGCATGCATTATAATGCTGAATAAAATATAGATCCATATGAATACATTATACTATCAATGGCATGCTGTAGCAATGCTGAAAACGGAAGAAGTTAATTTACACAATATTAGAAAGGCTTTATTAATCTTAATACGTTGTGTGTGGTATATAGCTTAGTAACTGGCTGTTAAACATTGGATGGAGTCTAACGTTCCATCTGCTAAACCACCAAGTCTCTTGATTAATGATTTATTAGGGTTCCTGCTTTGATGTAGCCAGCTATGGATTGCACAAAATATATCAGCAAAGATGCTGAGTCACTGCATTCTTAGACCCTCTGAATAATTTTTGTATTTTAGCAAGTGCCAGGCTGCACACAAAAAAACAAGGCAATGTGAGACTGCGGGTCCTGCTACGCGTGTGCCATGTAATAGTTTCTATTATTTTTCACAGCCAGGTATGTAAGTGTGCAGGATCTATACCTAGCAATGGTAGTGGCCATGGCTATTGACAATGTTGCAAGCATCACCATTTTTTACAGAGCCAGGTAACGCATTTCAGCAGGTCTATGTCAGAAGAACAACATGCTTAGGATACTGTCGTACTGTGTGATTGTAACTGAAACCCCTCTCAATCTCTCTCTTTTGTAACAGGGCAGTGTACCCCAATGCCTCTACCTGCCTTGGGTACGTTAAAACTCGTCCAAGGTAATGGCACAAACGTGGGCACGGTGATCTCCTTTCTGTGCCCATCCAAGCACCGGCTGGTTGGGGAGGGCATGGTGTCCTGCATCTGGAACAGCAACAACACCCAGTGGACAGGGGGCACGCCCTGGTGCAAACGTATGTACACTCCAGCAAGAGCACTGTCTCTGCTAGGAATTAATTAGTCACATCCTTTCTGCATATGGTTCTATTAGCTTTGCCCTATCTCTGCCATCAAAGTGTGTGCTGCCCCTCCTACACAGTTCACTCTGACAGTTCAGAGATACTGTCGCACTGAGCTGTTGAATAGAGCCTGATTCAGAGATATTGACAGGTAGGAGGAAGAGAAGCATCTGTAGCACCGTCTCCTGTGGGGGTACTTCCCTCTCTTTTTTTTTTTACATTTCATTTATTTATTTAAAAAAATAAGTATTTCGCATCCAATGCAGGGCTGGTCATATCCAATTCCCGCCCTAATTTTGAGCGGCCAATCATCTGCAACTACAGCTGCGCACATGCACGAAGCCCACCGGGGATTTGGGAGAGTGCAGACATCCACGCTTCTCCTCTGAAAGACGTGGTGTCGCCAGCTGCTTTTTTATACCCATTACCGACTGAACCGAACCTCCACACTGTGGAGCTACCGGCCACAACCGGCACGGTCCGAATTCGGTCCGAGGCCGCGAGGCTCATCCATGCACCACGGTGTGGTGCTTTAACTGTTCCGTCTGTTCAATGTTCTGCACCTCTCTCCAGATCATTACCACTGCTGCTGTCACAGCGTTCTACACTACCACTGCTGCTGTCACAGCGTTCTACATTACCACTGCTGCTGTCACAGCGCTCTACACTACCACTGCTGCTGTCACAGCGCTCTACACTACCACTGCTGCTGTCACAGCGCTCTACACTACCACTGCTGCTGTCACAGCGCTCTACACTACCACTGCTGCTGTCACAGCGCTCTACACTACCACTGCTGCTGTCACAGCGCTCTACACTACCACTGCTGCTGTCACAGCGCTCTACATTACCACTGCTGCTGTCACAGCGCTCTACATTACCACTGCTGCTGTCACAGCGCTCTACATTACCACTGCTGCTGTCACAGCGCTCTACACTACCACTGCTGCTGTCACAGCGCTCTACACTACCACTGCTGCTGTCACAGCATTCTACACTACCACTGCTGCTGTCACAGCGCTCTACATTACCACTGCTGCTGTCACAGCGCTCTACATTACCACTGCTGCTGTCACAGCGCTCTACACTACCACTGCTGCTGTCACAGCGCTCTACACTACCACTGCTGCTGTCACAGCGCTCTACACTACCACTGCTGCTGTCACAGCATTCTACACTACCACTGCTGCTGTCACAGCGCTCTACACTACCACTGCTGTTGTCACAGCGCTCTACACTTCCACTGCTGCTGTCACAGCGCTCTACACTACCACTGCTGCTGTCACAGCGCTCTACACTACCACTGCTGCTGTCACAGCGCTCTACACTACCACTGCTGCTGTCACAGCGCTCTACACTACCACTGCTGCTGTCACAGCGCTCTACACTACCACTGCTGCTGTCACAGCGCTCTACACTACCACTGCTGCTGTCACAGAGCGCTCTACACTACCACTGCTGCTGTCACAGCGCTCTACACTACCACTGCTGCTGTCACAGCGCTCTACACTACCACTGCTGCTGTCACAGCGCTCTACACTACCACTGCAGCTGTCACAGCGCTCTACACTTCCACTGCTGCTGTCACAGCGCTCTACACTACCACTGCTGCTGTCACAGCGCTCTACACTACCACTGCTGCTGTCACAGCGCTCTACACTACCACTGCTGCTGTCACAGCGCTCTACACTACCACTGCTGCTGTCACAGCGCTCTACACTACCACTGCTGCTGTCACAGCGCTCTACACTTCCACTGCTGCTGTCACAGCGCTCTACACTACCACTGCTGCTGTAACAGCGCTCTACACTACCACTGCTGCTGTCACAGCGCTCTACACTACCACTGCTGCTGTCACAGCGCTCTACACTACCACTGCTGCTGTCACAGCGCTCTACATTACCACTGCTGCTGTCACAGCGCTCTACACTACCACTGCTGCTGTCACAGCGCTCTACACTACCACTGCTGCTGTCACAGCGCTCTACACTACCACTGCTGCTGTCACAGCGCTCTACACTTCCACTGCTGCTGTCACAGAGCTCTACACTACCACTGCTGCTGTCACAGCGCTCTACACTACCACTGCTGCTGTCACAGCGCTCAACATTACATTACACTACATTACAGTTATTTGGCAGACGCTTTTATCCAAAGCGATGTACAATAAGTGCATTTTGAAGGTCATTGACACAACTACAAAGCAAATCCAACAAAGCACAACTTTCTCACAACATAGTAGCTATTGCTAGTAGTCAACATAGAATACAGTCGGTTATACATTCTAAGCTATAAAATAGCATAAAACCAAATAGAAAATAAAATAAACAAAGTAAGTACGATACAATTGGCCCTATATATGTAGTTAGTCAAGGCAGAGTCTGAAAAAGTGTGTTTTCAGACCACGACGGCTCTACACTACCACTGCTGCTGTCACAGCGCTCTACACTACCACTGCTGCTGTCACAGAGCTCTACACTACCACTGCTGCTGTCACAGCCTTCTACACTAGCACTGCTGCTGTCACAGCGCTCTACACTACTCTGATGGCTGAAGAGTGATTGTTCCAATGACTCTTGTTTGTTGTGTTGATGTCCAGCATTTGAATGCTCTCCCTTCATCTTCCTATCTCTGGTGCCATTCTAGGAGTGACTCAGTGGTACACTCTATTGTATATGGAGATGGAAATGGTTCATAAAACATGCTCACATGTATGCACATGTTTACACTCACATACACTACATACACACACAAACACACACACAAACCGCACACACAATCACAGATAGGCCACTTCTAAAATATGCACCTTTGTTTGAGTTTACATTTATAGTTTTAACAATCAATAGATTCCAGGTAATGTGTGTGTTTATTCAGGCTATATGTTAAGTATAAGAATCAAAAAAGGAAAGAAAGCCACAAAGATGTATGTAAGACAATTAGACATAGGACGCTTATACAATTACAATTACAGTTATAATAGTAATAATCACAAGTCACTTTGTAAAACAGCATATTTTATCGCAAAAAAAAAAATCTTTCCCCTTTAGCTTGTATTTCTTGGTGAAAGCAGAAAGAGGATGCGATGCTTCTATGCACGTTTTCTTCTTGAATGTTCTTCAGTGAGACCGCACTGAGGAAACCAGACTAATTTTAACCTGTGTTGAAGCGACGGCGTCCGCATTAGACAGCCAAAAATGTCCAGGTTGTTGCGTGCGTGCTCGCCTCATGGAAGAAGAAGCATCACCACAGCAGCTGTGAGTCATGGGGTATGACCAGAGGTGGAAAATCCCGTTTCAGAAAGTAAAAGTCCTCCCTAGTATTTTGTTCCAATCACCTGGATTTGCTAATTAGCACAATTCTTCAGCCAGGAGGTCATGGGTGGAATAAACACATTTTACTTTTACTTTCTGACCCCTGGACTTTCCACCTCTGGGTATGACAGGGTTCCCATAGCTTTGCAGAAACATTGTTGCATTGTCACAAAATCCTAGCGAACCCCTCAGAGGGTTACAATAAAGGCAAGTCTGGTAACAAAGTATCATAGATTATGTTAGCTAGAAAGCTAAGGCAGCCATGTGTATTAACCAGGTAGCCTCATATCAGGGACAGTTCCTTTGAATGATTAATGACTGATGAACAGAGTAGCGAGCTTAGCCTGATTTTCTTGGTGTTCGCACACAGCTGAATAACCCCCACATGCTTATCTGTACTCTTAGCTCTGTCTAAGTATGAGGACTTTGGATTCAGGGTGGCTGTGATCGCCTCCATCGTCAGCTGCGCCATAATCCTGCTGATGTCCATGGCCTTCCTCACCTGCTGTCTGCTGAAGTGCATCAGGAAACAGGAAAGGAGGACTCGCGATAGGTGAGGGGGGAACTGAGAAACCGCGCCTCAGAGGTCAAAGACTATAATGCGATGCACTGTTTCGGCAGTCATCTTGATTTTTGTGTTGCTTGGATACACATCTGCTTTTAGTGGGATTGGTACGTAGAGTAAAACATATTTTAAGAACCCGATATAAGTAATTCAGCTAAGTTTAGTGCACTCACAGTATTCCATGCATGGTACTCAATTGTATGTATTGGTTGTAATCGTTGTGATCAGTATAAGCCACGTATTCAAGGTTTTAACACATCGGTTATATCTGTATTATATTCGTTGTGCTCACTCATTGGCTATTATAATCACATGGTCCTGTTCTGCTGCGTCTCCAGGGAGACGCAGCTATGGCACCAGCTGGAGAGTGAGGAACTGGCAGAGATGCAGGCATTGTATTACGGCTACAAAGGCAGGAACAACAATAACAACATAAGCAAGCAGAAGACAGCAGGGGAGGAGTCCCATGACCAGGCTGGGTGTGACAATATGAGCGTCTGCAGGTGAGCGCACAGCTGTCACCCCTCTCTCCCCCTGGCCTTGTGTCTTACATAGACGTTAACAAACAAGCATAATCAAACAAATATCTTATTGTTATGCACACATCTCTAGTGTTTACATTCCTCTCTGGGAGCATGTTTTCTCATTGACTACAGTAAAGCTCTATTCTATTCTATGCTATTATTGAACTTGCACAGAGAAGCATACAGTCTGCCAGTAAAAAGTCTGTCAATATCTGTACACCCAAAAGGGTGTACTTATGCACTTCTTTCCAGTTTTCTAAATAAAAATGTTTATGTTAATTTCTATCCTTTGTTGATTCCAGCCACTTACAGAAACTCAATTACAGCAAGTGTAATATTTCACTTCCATTTATACTGACTAATATTTATTCAAGTATCCCTGCTGTAATGCTTTTAAAATACTCAATAATCAAATGTGAATTTGAATAGGTTATAACTAATGTATGGCTATTAGTGTCCCAGTTATGTTCAGTGGTTATCATGACATAAGGAACATTTCACTGAGTTATAATCAGGGCCTAGGAATGGATTAACCAAGCAGAGAGCCCTTGAAACAGAACTGACCCCACTGTTTCTACTTCCTCTCCACAGGTGTCACTATGGTTACCCATTTTCGATGGGTGGACTTGCTCACTCCACCCCTGGCCCCATACCTGGCCTAGCGCCTTTGACTTTCCCGTACAGCGGGCGTGACCCATTCCTCATCACGCAGCTTCACAGTCCGGTCCCGCCCCAAGGCTGTGGCCCGACAGAGAGCAGAATTGCGGCTGTGAGTGGGCCTCACATGGGCGACATTTACAGGAAGTCCAAACACCCGCTCTGCACTCAGGAGCGTCCTATGCACATGATATCTCTTTGAGGCAGATAAGCCAATGAGTGAACGGGCAGTGCCCAAGCAGAGATCAGGCAGCACTGCCCCAGAGCAGAAGCACTCGTGCCTTAAACACAACTTCTACTGAACGCTGTGGGCCGGCAGCATCTACAGAGAGTGTTTTGCACTTTTAATGGGAAAACTGCCTTTAGCCAGTAGGAATCTATTTTTTTATTATTTACTGTCTGTTCCGTTTCCTCTCGGAAAGTTAGCCCACAGAATCACAATGATAATTAAGTTCTATAAAAGGATACAAGAAACTTAAGGGATACAAGGATTAGGACCATTTGATGACCTTGGAAATTATCTTTGCGTGTGTGGTTTGAAGAGAATATACATGGAAATCAGTGGAATTTAACAGATTTTTTTTAATAACATTTTGCTTGCGGAATCTTAGAATTGAAGACAATCGAAGAAACTTGGAGTATTTATAGTTGTCAGTGCTATTGTGTGTATGATTTCTGGAGATGTTTTTCAATGTTATTTTTCAATGTGGGATTGTACAATGACAAAGATTGATACTGAAACTTAGCTTGAATTTTCCTATGGAAAACCTGAAAGAAGTTATCAAGGCCTGACAGCTGTGGTGTTGCTTTATTTCCAAAACCACAGTTGTAACACTTTGTACTTCGAAGTTCTTTGTACTTGGAAGGCCGTGCATTTGAGTTTCCAGAATAAAATGATCATGTTAAACATTTTTATCACAATTATGTTTTAGCAGAATGTGCAGTAAGACTGTATTTCATATTATGTATACTTACATTACATCACATTAATTTAACAGACACTGTTACCCAGTGTGACTTAGAATGTATTAGAACATATTACTGCATTGGCCTGATTAATATGCGTTATAGTGCCAGACTTGGCTAACAACATTCTCAGTCCGGTGAGTTACATAATGTAACTACTAAAGCCTTAATGCAAATTAAGTATGATAAGCAAGAACCAAAATACAAATATTGAATACATACAGATTGTATCCATAATAAGTAAAATCTAAAACCATACTAAATTCTGTAACCTGAAGTATGAAAGGTAGGTGTGTAAGAGGGTGGGGAGGGGAACCAAAATGCAGTCTGAAGAGGTGCTTCGGTCTGCATTCAATAATGGACAACAATTTTCCTGTCCTGACCATTGTGGAGGAATTGCTCCACTATCCACTATTGGGGGGCCAGGGCCCTGTTCCTCATAGCTGGCTAACTGTGCTGAGTAAAACCCAGAAACCCCCTGAATATGGATCGTATGAACTAGAAAAAACACTGTTCCGGGTTTTACTCAGCGCAGTTAGCCAGCTATGAGGAACAGGGCCCAAGACTGTGCCAAAGTTAAGTCAGATGATAACAATGCAACATATTGTCAGCCCTGTGTGAATATAAGAAACATATCCTATTTATTTAAAAATGTTTTCACTGGTTGAATTATTGGAATGCAATATCTCATTAAGTAATTTTCATGCTTTCTTTATACATAGTTTTACAGCTTAAAGAGTACAGGAATCTTCATAAGAGGAAATATGTAGATCTTTAGGCTATATATGTTAAAATGTGTTACAGTTAGAGGTATATGGCCCCTTTAAGGATGTCAATGCAGTGAAAGGGGGAGCTCACCTCATTCACCTCCAATGTGTATAACTCACCTGTGTGGTGCAGCCATTCTGCACCAAACATGCTCACCACACACCAGCTGAAGTGGAAAATGAGGGATCATTTAAATGTGTATTATGGGCTCAGGTTGGAAATTTGTTGACCTGTTACACTTGGCAATAACTGGCATATTTTTAATGAGCACAAGTCAGGACCACAGGACAACAATGAGTTAGGACCCCTTCTGAAAGATGTGTCCTACAGCCTGGAGTTTGCTTCACCTGGCCCTGAGCCATTGGTTTTCTTCGTGGTCCAGAGAGAAGACTGTCTCCTCCCTGCTCCCCAGCATCATTTCCGGCAGCAGCCATTTTCACAAGGGTGTGTCATCCCTGTACCAAATGAAGTCCCATGTTATGGCTGATGGGTTGACGTGAATGGTTATGAATCACTTATGTAATAGTTTGCGGTTTAATGCGCAAGCATTGAACGTAAAGTTAAGGTTTCCCTTTGTTTGTATTTTGTTTGTTTTTTAGTTTTGCAATTTAGTTATGCTGCTTATCTTATCCACAAGTTAGAAAAAGTCTGGAAAAGGCGTGTGCAGACCCTCTAAACTAATACGTGCTTTATTTTACTAAAATGTAAAATGTTTTCAAAAAAGTATTTGAGTTTCTCCGTTTTATTTTGTTTGTTTATTTATGCATGTAGGATTTATACTGGAGCCACGCATACAACGTTTCTGCATGAACTGTATCATCACACCGCACACCGTAACTGACTTTTATGCCCATAGTCACTTGCCCTTCATTTGTCCGGAGTCTCCAGACCAAGTGGCTCGCGCGTGACTTGTAGTGAGTTCTACACACAGCGCATACCGCTGGTTTATGGCAGAAATCCAACACTGGGCGGCGCCACACTAGCGGATGTTCTGGGATGGGAGGGTCAAAAATAGCGAGGTCGCGAGAACGAAGTGCTGGCGCACCAGTCAGAAAGAAAGGAGAAAAAGTAGCAGGAGTTTCCACTATGGCAGGTTTGTGAAACTATTAACCTTATTGGGTGTCTGGACTGGCTTTAAGAACACTCCGGCTACATTTTGTAAAGTATTCAAAGATACCGTAGACAGCAGACTCATTAAATGTCAGGAATACCTGTTGCTGAATGACCTTCTGTTTCAAACCAGCTGGCTAACTATTTTGCAAACAAAGTTGTGTTACAGCAGGCTCAGGCTGTTTTGCAAAGAAAATTACGCAGATTTTGTGATATGGTCCCCTTCATTCTTACTAGTTGTCAAGCTATTTTAGTCGGTGAAAGTCTATACATAGGCAACTACTAGTTAACTAGCTAACATCCAGCTAGTTTTGAAGGCTAAGGAAGGCTATCCCTTTCCCTGTGTAAAACTTGTGGACAGGACAGCTAATTAAGAAATGAGTAGCCTATACGGACACTCAACTTGAGTAGGGTTATAGGGGATAAAGTAGACGCATCAGTGTTCAGTGCAATATAACTACCGGAACTAATCCAGTACTATCCTGGAAAAATAAAATGTTTATTATTTGCAACATTTGAAACATATCCTACATTAGTGTTTCATTGGGTGTGGTATTGTATACATAGAGTCGAAATTGATTTATATTGCTTAGCTTTATATAATCATATAACCGTGTATATATTTGAATAATCAATTAATTTGGCTTTGTAGCCTATAATTAAAAGTTGGCTACCAGAATGGTAGCTTTACTCAGACGTCAGATAGGAGACATGATACTACGTTGGTTGTGGAAAAATTATTCTGTTAAAATGTGATTAGCATGTCAAATTGTGTTCAAATTAAGATGCTAGATTAATTCAGTTTTGTATCATTTTTTAATTATCAAAAGAGACATCACATAGGGACTTTCCTGTGTTCTTCTCTGTGACCACGAAAAGCATCTTCTAGTTGTTATGAGAAACTTACTGGAAAGCATTGTTTTCGACACGCTCCAGAAAGAGCTTAGAATATTTAGTGCCATCTTATCGACCAAGCCCCTTGGTGATTTTTAATGTTTAGCATTAAAATCCCAAGGAAGACGATGCATTCTGCATTTCTTTTTGGTTTATCTTAGTAGTTCTGTTCCCATTTTAGCTTAAAAAAACATTTCAGCTTAATATTTTTTTAATATGAAAAAATAGCTTTCTTTATAAAACATCCACTGGTGGGAATAGTTTTTTCATTGTGATGTAACAATGTCCAGTGTTTTTCTATTGTCAATAATCTATAATATCTGTCACAATGATGAGTTGCTAGTTGCTGTGATGGTTGTGAGCACCAGCATATGTGAGCGCGAATCAGAAGATCTTTCCAATATTCCACCCACTGATTTACTAGCTCCACTTGTACAAGTAGAGCATTTGCAATGCAAATCATTAATTATTTATTTCAATAACAAAATGCTATTTTGGAGAAATGGAAGCTATAGATATATGAGGAAACCCAACACACTATTTATACTAAATTTTTTGTTGTTGTTTTTTTTAACAGATAGCTACTATGGCCAGCTGCTAAAAGACTCACAATTCCTTGTAACCAATCAACAACTGGACACTGAATTGGTGGATAAGCTTGTTTTGCAGCTCAACAGAATTTATCCTCAGATACTGAATGACAAAGAGGCCCACAAAGTGAGTCTCTCAGGTCTGTTGGTGGAAACCCTGTAGGACTGAACAGGTTTTGGGGCCCCTGTATACAACAGGCTATTTTCCCTGCATATTTACTGCAGGTATAAAGTACAGGTAGTAAGAAAGTTAACAGCCAGTTTCAATAGTAATTGATAGATTTGTAAATTAGACATAATTCCCATGATTGTTTGCAGCCATAAGGTAGTTGTGAGCCATTATTGGTTCATTATTGACAATGACGAAGTAGATAGCAACGGTATATACAGTAGTACCCCACAGAGGTAACTACTTTACTTACCTAGCATTGCTGTTTACTTGCAGATCTGCTTACATGACACAGTGCATGCTTACTGGCCACCGGCAACTTTTTGCTGAGGCTCCCAGTACCAAGCTGAAGAGCTTGAAATTATCTACTTGACACCATATATGACCTCATAATTAACTTTGGTAATACTTTTTAATTTGGGCAAAAATGCACAATAGCACATTGTACCTCACAGAAAGTGCTAACACACTTTAGGGGAAATTGTATGGCTTTTTTACTGTGCTATTACCCAAATGAATCAATTTATGCTGAAAATAGCTGATCTTGTCTCTTGGCTGCAGTTCCGGAACCTTAGTGTGCCTACAAGCATCCGATTGGCTGAGCTCTTGGCTCACCTTAAAGTGAAAGGGGAGGAGGCATGTCATGAGTTCTACAGAGCGCTGCACATCCACGCTGAGGATGTGTACTTCAGCCTGCCCACCCGTGTCAGCCGCCGGGGTAAGGACCCCCCTTTGGCATACATGAAAGTCTTACACACAGATTTTTTAGTGCCTTTTAAAAATCCAGCCTATTTTTTAATCATATCAGCCCTGTTTTGGGGACACAATCACTTGTTTGGGAGAAAATAGTTTAACCAAACTTTGCTTTTTTACTTTAAAGAGTCCCCTCCAAATAAGAATTCAATCAGTATTTGACTGAGAAATATTGAGGTTTTGACTGTGGGTAAATTGCCCTAAATTACATTGTTTTCCATGGAGTATTTGACAGCTGGGAATCTCATGTGTGAGGTCTATATCCTTCAGGCAGTTTCCAGCTGCTGTCCTTTAGTTCTTTTTTTTAATGAAAACCCTCATGCCCACAATGGTCTAATAAGGTGATTATCTATATTAAATCTCTGTCTTGCATTTTTATAGCAAGCTGAACCAACTGTCTGTTAAAGCTATTTTTTATTTTACTGTAGAGTTATTTAAATGTCTAGCAATACAACAGAACTGTCTGCCTGTCTGATGGAAGATTGGCTTCTTAATTGTATATATGGGTTAGCTATGTACTTGCCTGCCCTAATGTTCTGCTATTGGTCTTTTACAGAGAAACTCACAATGTGCTGCTTTTATTCCTAGAAGCTACAGATCATACAGGGAATAAGACTGGTGTCGACCCCGGGGAGAGATTTGTTCTTAATGACAGGGGTAAATAAAACAATACAAATACTAATGCACAGTAAACTCAACTTAGTGTTAACTCAACTGAAGGGCTTATTAGACCAATAGGGGTAAAATATACTCCTATTAGAGTTATTATATCATAGTACATTTATCTCTGAATATTTTGCTGTGTGACCTTCACAAGTACAATGCTGTACTTATTCCTGGGTGTCATGTATATGATAGATAAATATTTTGGTAGACAGCACTTTAAAGTGGAGAATGTTTACAGCTAGTTCTCTGTAAGACAACACTTATAACATTTTTCTTGTGGATTTCCTGAAGTGAACTCCTGAATGGAGGACGTTGTATATGCATATCCATTAAAATAGTTTCAATGCCACCAGTCAAAAATATGAGTGAAGAGTGTGCCTTATCTCTGTAAGGGTCTCATTACGCAGTAGGTTTCACATTTATTGTTGGTTGACTGCAGATGCATCCACATGACTACACTGCATTCTTTGGAGGCTGTACGGCAGTTAATATAGTCTAAAGTACACGCAGCCTAGAAACAAATGGGTCATCGCTCAAGCGAAAGCCCCTTGAATTATGAAAAATCCCCTCTGTAACATGTTTTGATGTTGTTCCTTTTTGGTCTGCTTTGATTTTTATGTTACAATCCGCTGTAAAGCTCTTTTTACGTCCCCACAGGTCCCTGGTTCTTCTTCGGCTGTTTCAGCGTGGCAGTGGGGCTGGCACTCCTTTATTACTGTGCCGGTGAGTTCATGGGCCTTGCCTTTTTCATACCAGCCTTTTTTCATACCAGCCTGCCAATAAATCCCATTTCATGTAACAGAGTGCCGCTCGTAATGTGATTATCACAGAGCGCTTAGCAGTGCATGACACCGTGAAGCACTTGCAGGAAATTAAAACACAGTTGTTGTTTCGGTGTAATTGTGCGTCGTTAAAACCGACTGCATTTGTGGCGTATGAGAGTACATTCCCCACTTGAAGCGTCATTAACTTTTTCATGCTGAGAAAGCTTGGGCTTCTGAAATGAAGAGACAACACACCCACTGTGGGTTATGCTCAAAACTGTGATTGCAAACAGTGAGGCAAGAGCTAATGGCGGCATATCACTGGCTTTTGTCGTCTCTGTACGTGAGGAGGCAATATGCAGCATTCACTTTGAGTCCTTATGTTTCACGTGTGAAATGTGTGCTACAGAGGTTTCCATTATACTGAATTAGCCATCTTGTGCTCTGCAGACAGCAAGGTCTTTGGTGATCCCAGGAGAGTGCTGGGGTTCACAGCTTTGGGGCTGGGCAGACAAGCCAAAGAAGTGCTGATATCATATACAGATGACACAAACAGGAAGCTGTAGGTGTCATGGCCACCATAGGGACTGTGCCATTGTCAGGGATACCTGTGGTAAATAAATTTTTCCATATCAAACAATAGGCAGTAAGGGCACCTGAGGTTCTTTTTTTGAATGCATGGGTATGTATTGTATATAATATATTCTTTGTTTAAAAGTTTTTAAAATGCAAATTAATTGTAAGATTTGTATTTTCAATATGTGATATTTAATATTATTTTACTAAAATAAGATTTAATATTTGAATATTGGTATTTGGTAAGCATGGTGCTACTGTACTCTTCATAAGAGTGGAAAATGTGCCGATTCAAAATCCTCTTTATATACTCTATATTAAATTCTTTGTAAATCTAGGGCTACACTTGTTGAAAAACAGTTTTTGAAACAATGTGTTGTCCTATGTTTGTGCTGAGTATATGAGCTAAGGGTATAAGCTTGTATGCAGGCTCTAGATTAATTTGGCAAGTAATCTATACACTGTTTCACTGGTTTATTCTGATCTCTAATACAGTCACCATTACCATGTAGCCAGCCTGTGTCCATCACACTTTGAGTGGTCTGCAAATTTACTGCAATCTCTTTTTGTCGTTGGTTGGCTATTTGTGGCTTGTGTTGAAACTAAAGGGCATTTGCATTTGTGTAAAAGCTGTGCTTGCTAAATATATAGAAATCAGTGTTTATATATATATATTAACATTTATTTATTTATTAAAAATTTTATGTCCAACCCGGGGCTGTATATATCCATTTTCCACCCTAATCCGGAATGTTCAACTGTCTGCACCCACAGCTGCGTTCCATGCGCAAACCACCCTGCCAATTCCGGAGAGCTGGGACACCCACAGCTCTCCTCCAAAACATGTGCTGTCCAACAGCTGCAGCCTCGCAGACCGCAGCTAAGCTTGCACAGAGCAGCATCGGAGGAAGACCATTCATATGTGGCTTTGACATGGTTTTAACGAGCGCCCTTATCGGCCACGAAACGCACATCCCTGTCCAATGGATATCTTCCCATACCCTGTGGAGCTAGCGGCCATCCAAGGCCGCGAGGCTCATCCATGCACCACAGTGTGCTGCCTTAACTGAATGAGCCATCCAGCGTGTTTATATTTATTAAAGGCAGAAACAATTGTCAATATCTAACTACAATTTAGTGTTCCCATGAGTGAATGTAATGAGTGTTAACGATACGTAACGAATGATAATGTAGAGCTTATTAACACTTTTACCAGGATTACGAATGAGCAGTGCACCAAGTAAAAACGACGCGTGAGTGATTAGTTTGTTTCCATGCTGATCTGTGTCACTAGCTAGCATGGATGGATGGATAAAAACTTGAAAGATTGGGAGAGGGATAAAATTGGTATAGGTATAAGGAGAGTGGAAAAAATAAACACTTTAGCTAACTATTCCAAATCCAAATGCTGATAACGCGGACAACGATTCTCAAGGGCAAACAAAACTAGCGTTTGGTTCAGACTTCAGACAGGATTTCTTATTGGGACAGCTGGGACTGAAGGACAGGACTGTTTTATTCGCCTCAAACTATGGGAGGAGTTATGTAATGAGATCAAAGTATGTATTGGTTGAGGTTTCACGTCTACGTCACCATGGACCCATTTCGACTCCACCCTTTTTTTCAGCATACAGGAATAAAGAGATACACATAGACTGAAATTGAACGAGTTTGCAATTTAATTTATTTATCGCGCTTTATTGGTGCTCAATACATACATTAATAGCCATAAATAATGTGGTTATAAGGATATTACAGATTTTCCTTGACCATCACTTTAAAAAACTAAATAAAACAAAAAAGACAGTATTTCCACAATTTAACATGATAAATTCAAGAAAACACCATGGAAATATATTGCCATATTAGTCACTACTACCCGTGGAAATTAGTTCAAGAAAATGGACTTATGCCTCAGTTTAAAACACATTCAAGTGCTTGAGTTTGAACATCTACACAGATTAATAAAATATCGGAGTAGAAAAAGGAGAAATCTTTCATAAAAAAACAGTAAATATGTTCCATTATGAACATTGACTGCAACAAATGCATTTATTGAATCACTGCAAAGAAATGTTGCCCTCATAGGAAGGCACACATTTAAATCCATTCGGCAAAAGGGCAGAACACATTATATGTTTTGTTACTTGAATGTTGTTGCTATATCTGTAGTGAATGCTGATTTACAGAATGCTGTTTACAGTTACAATTTTAAGTTTTATCAATAAATGAATTGATTATACAACATTCTGGTCCTGACATTTAAAAATGTGTCTATTCTATCTTTGACTGATCAAATGTGAGTAGTGTTGGAAGTGGAGTATTTAGACACAGAATGTGCTGGATATGTTCCAATAACATCAATCAGTTACTACTACCTCATGAGTAAATGTCCTACATTGGAAACATCACTCGTCAGTGATCTGTTCAGGTTTACAGTGATTGCATAGTTATAATGAACGATCTGGAAGGCAACCACAAAGGAGTCAGCAATCAGCCCTACCGTACTAGAGATGTACATTACTGCACCCTGCCAGCAATACTGGTAATGCAGGTTGAATGATTCCAGGGTAACCACTAGAGGGCACTCTTTGTCCAGCCAGGTGGGTCCTGTAAACCTCAGTTTTTACTGAATGGCAGGAGGGTGAGCCGCTGACAGAATGTGTTTCCAGTGTGTCTCCTCTTGTACCGATTTTGGCACAGGCTTCTGTCCTGCCTTCTAAAGAGCAGTTCTATTCTTAGTAGCAAAGAATATTTAGCAAAGTTGTAATGCTGGTCCAGTACCACACTCTGTGGTTCAGTAATGTAGGAATTGAACTTGGAAGAAGTTGGATGTAGGGAGAAAATCACAGCATTATGACTGATGATTAATAGCACTTAATGAGCAGCCTGTATAATGATGACTCTTGTGAGGAAAGTATGATCATACTATCTTCTACCAAAAATAAATCCTGGAGTTGCTCTGTGAGCAACCTGCAAAAATGTTTCCGCATTCTGCACCTGTTTGTGTAAGGGGCATTCCATGGTACACTGCATTACAAATTAAACATGCCTTATGTACTGTACACACTGCACTTGACTTTGTATTGTTAAAACGCTGCTTTGGAGATAGATGGAGCTTTGCTAATGATAACAGTTTAAAGCTTTGTTAGTAACCCCCCCCATTTTTTTCTTATAATTTGGAATGCCATATTCACCTTCATCATCAGCACTCACTGTTTCAGTATTCAAGTCGGCTCACACAGACATGAGTTGGAGGAAGACACTTTCTGCAACTCAACAGGCAGACCACGAGTGCTTGATTGACGAGCAGGGGTCACTAGTGCACAATGAGATGCCATCATCCCAGCCAACTGAAACCCTCCCTTCCCTGGGTGACAGTAGCACCAATTTTGTGTTGCACCGCGGGGCTGCCGGCCACAGACGGCACTGACATGACTTGGATTCTAAACCAGACTGCGGGGGCCAGTCATGTTCTTCTTTGGCTTGTACTTGAATCTTTAGCATGGAATCCCCCGGAACTTGCAGCAAATCAAATCATTTCAACATGTTCTTTTCTTATCCAATTTCTAATGCCCAACTGTAATTGTGAACCTCTCCCATTCCTGCATTAACTCCAGAGGGCACACACTTGCATGCATGTCCTTGCATGTGTGCAGAGAGCTGGCAGTTATTTTCAGTCTGCACAGCTGTGGACACCAGTCCACAATTGTTGCTGGCACAGTCAGGATTAGACCTGGACTGTATTGTTATGAACCCTTTCTTACAATATCTGATGAGGTATAGAGCATTTTTCATACAGCTGCTTCAAATAAGCTCTTAACAATAACAAATGTATGCTAATGGAATCAAAGCCTGTGGAAAGGAACAGCTGAATATTTGGCTTCATTTAGTATCCAGTGTTCTGTGTGAAAAGTTGCTGGATTTGATTTGAGGGTGGTAACCAGATGCTCTGTGTCTGTATCCCAGGTTAGAGGAAAGCTGCAGTTCTGGATACATGGAGGCCTTTACTGTGGGCAAAGGCTAGTGTGTCAAAAAGACTTGACGGCATATATATTTTTTTTTTGGTGACCCGTAAACGTCCATCTTTGGCCGCTCAGATCCCGCTCTCGTGTGAGGTGCAGAACAATGGGGATCTGGGAAAAGAGGGGAAAAAAGCAAGTGGGTGGCAGCAAGCATCAATGGAGTCACTGTTCTGCGGGAATCTCAACATGTGCCGGCTCAGGGGTTGGGTATTTATAGTCTCAATACAGAAGTGCGGCTCATCTGCATGAAATCACGCTGATCAAGACTGGCCTTCCCAAACCCAATACTGGAATCTGTGCCACAAGCTTCATGCCCTGTGAGTTTCCGTGGTTACAGAATTAATGATCGCTGGTCATTATAGGTTCATGTTCATAATTTTAAGTTTATGTTCAGCACACTGAAGAATAGATGCCAATTAGTTTAGCCAGAAGTCCAATCTACACATACCGGTATGCACATCTGACTCTATCTGACAATATGAGAAATGCCACCGCAATTTAAATAATTGACGAAGAATACAGTCAAAAACAAGTAGACAGTCCTGTTCATTTACATTCCCAGCAAGCCACAATGCACAGCTTGACCTGAATGACTGGAGAAAGGCCATGATATTCCTCTGCTTCGGCTTTTAATGGATCTTAACTGAAGACACAACATCATGATTCAGACATTCCAGCCTCAGCGCCATACAATAGAACTTTTGTTTTAATCCAAACTGAACACAATCCTCTTACGTAAAATCAGCACCAAAATCATGCTTGATTGAGGTATTTTTAAAATTCTATTTGTAAATTGTAAAATGTGAACACTTCACTCTGTTCTTACAAATGCTATTTTCCCCCATAAAGGACCTGTTGACTCCGTTAATGTGGCAGTTTACCAGGGTAAAGCAGTGGTGTGCAGTGGTGCCACGGGTGTCCTATTTCTACTTCATAAATATGATTAAATATTGAAATCCTTTAGCCCTCAGCAGTTCCACGTGTTTCCTGTTGTTGTCTGAAACCTTAAGCGTGGGGCACAGCGGGACCAGGGGCTGAAGGTGGTGATGCAACATGCTGCTTATCGTAGCTACTGGGAAATTCTTACAAAACTGCACATTCGTGGAGGTAAAGATCTGGAGGGCTACGAAAAGTTGTGTTTGATATTGCACGTTTTGTGGCACGGAATCCCACCCTGACCCTGCCTGGATACCAACCTGTGGATGAAGGGTGGCATCCAGCCCCGCTTTTAGGCGCGTTGGTTAGGCCGCTGGACGCCAAAAGCCGTGATGAAGATGTTTATAACCACGATGATGAAGACGAGGCCTGTGGCGATGTTCTCCAGCACGTTCAGTTTGAAGTGTTTGCTCTCGTCGTTTAGGTTCCACTTCACTAAAGGCAGAGACGGGTGTTAAAGGGGTCGCTCACAGCCCAGCCCCCCCTCCCCCCACATCCCTCATGTATGTAGGCCGCACGTATCATGCATGACTTATTCACAGTCTCATTGGGGGTGGAGTAGGGGGTTTTGAGGTCAGACAAGCCAGGGAGAGGGACAGTGGGATCTTCCACATGCTTAGTAAATTAAATCAATGTCTATTAATAATATGGGGTATAATGGGGTGATAAAAAAAAAGGATTCACTTGCACATTTTGACACTCTGAATGAGTCACTGCTAACAGCACTGGTGGGTTACTTTATCAATACGCCCACTTCCTTTCTGCTGTTTTCTGTCAGGATGTTCTGGTCCTATTAAACCGCTCTTTAGAATTCCCCACAATGTGTAAGGAACATTATTACAATATGTTTTTATCATTATCCTATAGCAGTAATGAAGATTCATTACTCTTCAATAACATGCATGCAGCATACGTTGCATTTTCAGCCAAGCTCCAGGGTAGTCACCAACCCCATAGTAATTTATCTGCATATTTTGTTTCATATTATCTCCCAGCAGAGTGCCTTACCATGAACTCTGACCTAGTTGCTGGCCTAGTTGCTATGGCGACAGACACGCTCCAGTTGGCAAGGGGTCATTTGCGCAAGGAACTGTCAAGCCTGCAGGAATATACATCTTGCTTGTTTGCGAGTGGCTTCGCTCAAGTCTGTTTTAGCGCCAAGTTAAAGGGACTGCGTTTAGTGGATATTGGCATCCATCACAAGACAGGACACACATACTACGATGTTGCACGTCTTCCTCACCGATGAAGATGAGGAGGACGCCCACGGTGACCTGTATGATGATGCTGAAGCTGATGAGCGAGACCATGGCGGTGTAGTAGCTGTAATCGGAGCCTTGCTCCAGCACGGCCTTCAGCTGGGAGGCGTTGGCCATGAGCAGGGCGATGTCCAGCATGCTCTCCGCCGCGCTCTTCTTGTTGGCGTAGTGGTTCATGTTGAGTGGACCAGCGCTCCGCCTCCAACGCCCGGCGCGAGGCGCCTGAATGCAGACATGCACATTAACAACAGCGCAGAACAAGGGCCTGAACCATAGACTGTTAACACAGAGACATGTTAATACCAGCACAGTCTGAAAACTGTGATACTGACAAACAAGAACACAAAAGGTTAATGATTTTTACTGGCACTAGCGCTAAACTATTTGATATCACTTTTGCTTGTTATTATTTATTTATTGCTTGCATTCATATAAATATGCTAAGCTTCCTTGTATACATTTGTTCACTTTACAGCGAGAACAATATATGATATTGTTTTCAAAGCGAACTCTAATCTTTTGTTAAGCCTAGTTTATTTATAATCGCGTTTAATATTACATTTATGGTTACAGCTGTTGGTTGAAAGGAGGAAGCTGGGATGAGTTTATTCAAAACCACAGCCCCTGTTTCCTCTCAGATTTCTCCACTCGTATATTTTCTTATGTTTTATAATGAAACTGCTGTGCAGTTCCTCCTGTTCAGTATTCACTCCTGTTTGTTCATGACATCACTCCTGGGGATTATGTCCTTTCCCATTTACAGAATGTCACCTGTATCCAGTGACATCTGGACAGCAGCCAATTTCCTTCTTGCAAGCAAATCTATATGCAAGTCATTTCCAAGCATTCTGATAAAAGCTACATTTTTCAATATAGTTTGTCTTAAAATATATATTTAGGTGCAAATTATAGGGAGTGCATTAACTGAAGTGAATGGTTATGTGTTGTGTTTCTGTGACCTGAAATAAAACCCTATTAGTACACCCTATTACTGATGCTCAGTCCACAACACAGCATCCACTCCTTCAACACACTGAGCACAGCACCCACCTCTCACTCATAGGCTGAACACAGCTCAGTACAGGGCCTACCTCTCACTCATAGGCTGAACACAGCTCAATACAGGGCCCACCTCTCACTCATAGGCTGAACACAGCTCAATATGGGGCCTACCTCTTGCGTATAGGCTGAATACAGCTGAATACAGGGCCCACCTCTCACTTATCAGCTGAACACAGCTCAATACAGGGCCTACCTCTTACTTATAGGTTGAACACAGCTCAATGTGGGGTCTCCCGCTCGCTTATAGACTGAACACAACTCAATACAGGGCCTACCTCTCACTCATAGGCTGAATACAGCTCAATAGAAGGCCTACCTCTCGCCTTTAGGCTGAACATAGCTCAATACAGGGCCTGCCTCTTACTAACTCTCTAACGCTGATCATAGCCTAAAACAGGACACACCTCTGATTCACTGATCACAGCTGAATACGTTACCCATGTGTTTATATATGTGTTTGAAAAGCAATATAACCAAAAAAAAACAGTATATAGAGAAATATATAACATAATATTAGGATTCTGGCTATAACACCATTGACCTACCAATGATTGATACGTAAGATAATGAGTGAAGATTAAAAGTGTATAGAAATGTAAATAAAGTAAAGATTACAGATACCAGTGGGTGTGGGTCCAAGGAAGCCGCATTATGTAGTGGTTATATAACTGTATTCTGCATGAAAAGGCTTGTGTTTTTATGCCAGGGGAACATGGCAGTTGTTCCATTGAGTAAGGTAGTTACTTCATTTAATGTCTTGCTGTACATAGACAAGGAACAGTGGGTTCAGATCAGCTCTAACTAGTCAGTCTGGCGCTGATTGGCTGAATGGGGTACTGAGTGTAGCTCTGTACCAGCCAGACTTGACACCTACAGAAGTGCCTGTGACATCACTTTAGTTTCCACCCAGCAGATGTATGGTGGAGTGATGCTATTTCCTGAACTACATTTCACAGCCGGCAGTGAACTGCCGCACGGCACTTTCGAACGCTCTCAACATGTCTGTAAAATAGCAATAAAGCAAAACACTCTGTCCATCAGGCCTGCCATCCTGCAGAGGGAAGGTTTGGCTTTGAAAATACTGAGCCATGAAAAGAGAGCCCTCTAATTTTAGAGTGAATACAGTACTGCATAATTAAATCTTCAGAGTACTGGTAGGAGGTATAAAGCACAGGTTTTTAACTTCAACATAAATACCAGTATACACAAAAGGGACAGGAATCGAAGCCCACAATTATTTGTGATGAACTTCAATTACAATCATGGGGGTGGATCACAGGACAGTATGGTCTATGTTATCAAATATATTTATATTTATACATATATCAGACTTTTTCTTGTATGCTGAAATACTGTATGTGTTTCAGAAAAGTAAACACTGTAAAAGCAAGTATTTTAATAAGTGGAAAGCGTACCCCCTTCTCTGGAAAAAACGTGGGCTGTCAACTTCCACAAGTCTCTCTGTACAGGAAGCGCAGTGCATACTTTAATGTGCCACTCTAACAACATGAGCCTTGTCCAAATCTCAGCTTCACTTTTCTGCATAACCACAGCCCTTCACAACCCTGAAATCATCCACACGGCCTTCCAAAAAGCCTTCGTGTTCAAACCGTGCGGACGACTTTCTCCTTCTGCTGTGCGCAGTTAAGGAGACTTTCTCCTTCTGCTGTGTCTCTGTACATAAAATGGCGCTTCGCCCTGCTCCTTTTACAGAGAGCAGGCATGTGAAACCAGAGCTGGCTGGGCCTCACGGTACTTTCCATGCAGCTTGGTTCTGTGGAGATGTGTTGACACCAATCTGGTGGAAAAGGATGACTCATTTAAATAAAGGCCCATCTTGATGATGTGGATATAGGCATGCTAAGTTTGTTTTTATACTCATGCAAATTCATTTACATTAAACATATTTTGGCAAATGTATGTCACTTATAATGACCCTCTTATTATGTTTGGGCTCAATTTGACCCCATTCAGTGTTTGACGTCTCTTGAGAACCAGTTAACCTTATTTTTTCATCTGGTATTATATTTTCTATTTTGGTGGGATTAAATAGTAAAAATGCAATATAAGTCCTGTACAAACTTTGTATATAAAGGTGTTGTGTGGGGTCATTTTGACCCCATGCTCTGTAGCTGTATAAAACATAAGAAACTATAGAAGCTTTTTTATTTTTCATCTCAGATTTTTTGTGGGTGATTCTGGGTACTTTCCAATAGGTTTTAAACTTCACAAACATTCACTTTCCCCAGCTCTAAAATCAGAAGCTTTTCACAATTCTTTTTATATTTAGTGACAAAAGGCTAATAAATTGGGAGACGGACATTAAGAAAGCGACACACAAGTGTCAAGATTTTTCTATTACAATACTTTTGTGTCGGTTTAAACTGTTGAGGTCAATTTGACCCCAGACACAAAAAGGGTCACACAATGTCAACATAACAGGAAGGATAATGTGACAGCTGACAGTCAAATGAACTTCCCCACGCACTCATTCTGACTCAGTCCATGTACCATTCTGAAGCTGGAGTGGAGACGAAAGTGATGCAACATTAACCTTGATACCAAATTGAGGAAATCCTTTGGTTGGGTACTTTCACATGCGTTTTGACCACACGTTACCTCATGCTGTTTTTAAGTGTGAATGAGTTTTTATTAAGGAAATCTCCGTATATTTAAATGCGTTTGTGTGTATTCACACTGATTGATGAGACAAAATCTGACGTTTAAAGTCAGTACTTCCCAGCATTCCTGCTGTGAGGAAATGGTTTTGTATCCCCAAATAGTGCAGAGATGATGATCATTTTATTACAATTAAAGTATGATTAGTCATGCAGATAAAAGTAATAGAGCACTCAGTCTGAACCCTTCAGCATTTTATACCAAAAAAAGTAACAATAAGCCATTTCAAAATTAAATGACTAAGAAGCCTATGACTGTCAAATAGGGGCTCCAAATGTGATCATTATCACAAATAACTACTTGCCTTGGGCTTTAGGAGACATCCTTCAGTTATAAGTATTATGAACCATGCTTCCATGCTGTGCCCTTTAATTATCATTTGTAGTGAACATGCGTACCCAAACAAACACACACCTACATGTTATGTAGACCTCACATACCCAAACGAACACACACCTGCATGTTGTGTAGACCTCACATACCCAAACAAACACACACCTACATGTT
Organism: Ilyophis sp. 1 JC-2022; assembly: GCA_022702515.1. Classification (NCBI taxonomy): domain Eukaryota; kingdom Metazoa; phylum Chordata; class Actinopteri; order Anguilliformes; family Synaphobranchidae; genus Ilyophis; species Ilyophis sp. 1 JC-2022. The sequence goes on from CM040402.1 coordinate 50,305,310, forward strand.
ATGTAGACCTCACATACCCAAACGAACACACACCTGCATGTTGTGTAGACCTCACATACCCAAACAAACACACCTACATGTTATGTAGACCTCACATACCCAAACGAACACACACCTGCATGTTGTGTAGACCTCACATACCCAAACGAACACACACCTACATGTTATGTAGACCTCACATACCCAAACAAACACACACCTGCATGTTGTGTAGACCTCACATACCCAAACAAACACACACCTACATGTTATGTAGACCTCACATACCCAAACGAACACACACCTGCATGTTGTGTAGACCTCACATACCCAAACGAACACACACCTACATGTTATGTAGACCTCACATACCCAAACAAACACACACCTGCATGTTGTGTAGACCTCACATACCCAAACGAACACACACCTGCATGTTGTGTAGACCTCACATACCCAAACGAACACACACCTGCATGTTGTGTAGGCCTCACATACCCAAACGAACACACACCTGCATGTTATGTAGACCTCACATACCCAAACGAACACACACCTACATGTTATGTAGACCTCACATACCCAAACGAACACACACCTGCATGTTGTGTAGACCTCACATACCCAAACGAACACACACCTGCATGTTGTGTAGACCTCACATACCCAAACGAACACACACCTGCATGTTGTGTAGGCCTCACATACCCAAACGAACACACACCTGCATGTTATGTAGACCTCACATACCCAAACGAACACACACCTACATGTTATGTAGACCTTCAGATACCCAAACGAACACACACCTGCATGTTGTGTAGACCTCACATACCCAAACGAACACACACCTGCATGTTGTGTAGACCTCACATACCCAAACGAACACACACCTGCATGTTGTGTAGGCCTCACATACCCAAACGAACACACACCTGCATGTTATGTAGACCTCACATACCCAAACGAACACACACCTACATGTTATGTAGACCTCACATACCCAAACGAACACACACCTGCATGTTGTGTAGACCTCACATACCCAAACGAACACACACCTGCATGTTGTGTAGACCTCACATACCCAAACGAACACACACCTGCATGTTGTGTAGACCTCACATACCCAAACGAACACACACCTGCATGTTGTGTAGACCTCACATACCCAAACAAACACACACCTACATGTTATGTAGACCTCACATACCCAAACGAACACACACCTGCATGTTGTGTAGACCTGTGCAGTACACCACATAAGGCAATAGTGGAAAATCACAAAACATATTGCCAATGATTGCATTGCTGCACAATAACAACATGTTGAACGGGTCTGATTGAAACCTGAAGCATGGTAATTCCGTACCTGCTTTCCAGTGGACACATAACGTACTGGTGAGAGTGGCACTGTGAAGGGATGCCTGTGGTCTGGTGGTTATTCACTCTTCAGAATGAAAACTCATTTATACACATCACAAGTAATGCAAATACAGAGTGAAATGTAAAGACACAAAAAAACCTCAACTACCACCGTTTGGGATATGTTCTTTCTTTCCCAGGTTCAGTGGCATACCTCATTAAAGCTATTTACCACTTAAGAGCTGTTGGGTGAAGGCTTCTCACACAGCACACATTCAACCTCCTTATTTCCAGCATGCGCCAGCACAGAGTGGACAGTGTGCATAATATGTGATGTGTGACTGCGTGGCTGCTGTGGCCACCTAATGGCCCTATCACTTAGACACACTATGTTAGAAACGCATACCACGAGACAGGAACAGGAGAGCCTCTTTCCTGTTTGCACACAGCGCTCACACTTTCTCTCATTGTTCCAGATACGCTGTGTAACACAGCATAAGAGCATGCCCCGCCCTGCCTGTGCAGAGGAGCACTGATGAGCCTTGGGCTCGTCTGCCTTTCACTGCTCACTACTACACGGCACTGACCGTGATTCAGTCAGTGCTCAACACGAACCAGCCGAGAACTACAACTGTAACTGACTCATCTGGGATGCTACAGCCGTATTTCCATCGGCTTGCTTTAGAAAGCAGTTCTGCAGGTTTTTGAAAGAAATTTAAAAACCTCAGCAGCAGTACATTTTTGTGTGAGCGTGCGTGTGTGTGTGTGTGTGTGTGTGTGTGTGTGTGTGTGTGCTGGGTGAACAGCCACTTACATCAGGCTCCATCAATCATAGTTTGAGGAAGAATAGATTAGCTCTGGCTGCTGACCCAGAACCTGCCACATTTCTATTGCAAACATCTTCAAAACTGTCATACATATTAATTGTAATGATTCATTCAAAACTGTTATACATATGATTCATGTAAATTTGACACCAGGATTACTCTTCCATTTTATATAGAAGAAAATTGCCTATATTATTTGTTGTGTATGTGTAAGCAAACTACAGCCACGACACATAAGAGCAGGCTCTGAATGAGACATAATCAGGAGCCACGTAGGGACACCAGGTGACAGGATGCTGCCCAAAAGAAACAGATTATGACAATACTTTCAGTTTGATTTGTGACTGTCAAAAATGCATTCTTTTAAAAATCATTTCAATTATGTGCCTGTTTTTATTTCCCATGGTTTGGTCATGTGGGAAACTGCATATGCCATTTAGTAATGACAGCTCCCAATCTATCTAAAGTAAGACAATGTACTTTGACATGGAAAATAATTAATTTATCAGACATTTTTATCTTTAGATTTTTTTATGCTTGATCGCCCTCCATTGCTCTGTTTAGCCAGTGTCAGAGTCTGGTAACTGGGCCTAATATTTTACAGGGTTACGACATTACGCTGCCACATCATAGCTCATTTATGTTTGGTGTAAAAATGCCATGATTACATAATGGCTGAGCATAAAGCCACCACTTGACTGACAGTGTAATTGGTATTATAGTACATATACAAATGACATTTCACCATTATGAACTTTACCACTGAAAAACAAGGGAGATTTATGTCTTGATACACTAGTATGCTCAACATTGTTGTTTTGGTGAGTGCTTGAAAACATCCCACTAAATAGAATCTTTGCTGTCTTCCTGAGAACTTAGTAAATGACAATAGTAAAGTTAAATATACTTATGTATGTTTTCTCTCATTCCATGGACAGTATTACACAAATGAGTAGAGTATTAAATATTCATATTCATATTAGGTCAGTCATCCATAACTAAATAAAGTAGGCAAGCACTGGTGACTATAGAAGTTAGCATTTCCTGAGTAGAGAGGCACCTCCTGGCTGTCAATCATCTCTAAACTGGTTTTAGTAGTGCTCTGTGCAGATAGATGGAATAAGTGGCAGCTATTAATGGTTTCAGGCTAGAAAAGTGAGTTAAGTAGATTTAAATGTGACTGTCCCATGCTGTCATAGTTGAGAAACTTTTGAATGGTGGATTTCACATTGAGATAAAAGTGGACTCGAGAAAAAGTTTTTTTAAGAAAGTCTCAAAGCTCTCTAATGTTTCTATAACACAACTGGAGGTCTTGTTGTCAATATCTGTCATACGACTTTGATATAAACTATTAATAATCATTTCTCCTTATGATTTATAAAATATAAATCCATCCTAAAGGCATAATTTGCAGTACACATACATAACAATCATTTGTAAAAAAAAAGAATGTTATTGATTCGTAAATATCAACACAATTCAAACGGAATATTAGTGGTATGAAACACATACCGCAGTAAAGAAAACTGGAGTTTCACATTCACCATTTTCATTGATGTCTGTACCTCAAATGTGGATGACTCAGACAGATAGTGAACTGTGATTAACTCTAATAAAACTGTCCTTTATTGCAGGGCTCTGAAACTCTGGATTTCTCTTTTACCACAAATGAGGATACAAATCTTTTTGGTCAAAATCTGGTTGCATTTTCACTTCCTTAAAAACTATCCTGAACGCCGCAAGCTGTTCCTCGGAAAAGTTTACCTACAAAGTCGATGAATGGGTTTACAAAAACTGTATGAGTGACAGTGTATCTCTGTTACCTTGAAAGAACAGCAGTGAACGGAAAATGGAGGGCATGGGCTAAAATATGATCCGCCACAAGTGTTGCAGTTGACAGAAAAGGGCTCTTTACTCTTCATAAAAGAGCAGACACAGAAGCCATTCATAATTCACAGTGAGTGTCGGGTACATCTACATTGCAGCATATCAGATAGGAGCAGAGTCACCTGAGACTTAGTGGAACAGACATGACTCTGGGGTACCTGAGACTCAGCGGAACAAAGACATGACTCTGGGGTACAGTTCGAAGCCTTTCCAATACGACTACAGGAATGGGATAACCTTTTTTTGTTTTCAAAGCAATTTTGTAACGTTGATTCTCAATTGAAATTTTTGGTAAATAGTTAGGGTGCAATACATTTTTATGAAAATATGAAAATAGACATTTTGCATGTATTACTATAACAGAATGAGATATTTTGTCAGCAACATATTTGAGAACTTCTTTTCATCACTGTGTGTAATCTGCGTATAGCATCTTTCAGAAGTCTAAAAACAATCTTCATATGAACAGTTTAAAATTCAGTAGCGTACTATGTATATTGATCTATTTTGGTATATTTTGGTTATAGTTTCCACTCATCACATCAGCAATCAGTCATAAAACTTCAGCTGTCTTTTAAAATAAATCTTATCATTTTGTTTTTGTTATTTATATACTGTATGTTTATGCAGTATAATTTATTATGCTCTCAATAAAGTTATTATTTCATCAAGTCATCAAGCTTATTTGCATATTACGAAATCCTAAAGAGAATTTATTTCCTTCAGGTTTCAACAAAACTATTCTCTTATTCTGACCAGAGATTTTTTTTTCCACATCTTAAAATCGCAGTCAAGTGTGAAGTAGGTAGACCCTTGACCATTATTGTGCCCCTTGTACCTCAAGGAGTTTGTTATTTGCCATTTAGGGTAGTCTTGGAAGTAAACTCTCACAGACTGTGCATATCTATTCAGTGGGGAGTACCATTTTGTAGCCTATATGTTTAGAAATACACTGTTATTGCCATTTACTGCACATATTATTATGTTACTTTATCTGATATTCTACACAAGTAAAAAAGAATAAATTAATTTTCCACCTACGAGTTCAATTTTCATACTGTAGATAAAACAAGTATAACTTGCTAAATTGAGTTATTATGCTTTTAGCAATGAGTTGCCTTCCATACACACTGTTAAATAGTGATTCAAACTGTCTTAGTGTCAACAATTTAATATGAATCTCCATTACCTACATAGTTTTTTGCATCTGAATACCACGGCTACTGACCTGCTAGAGACGATTCTATTTATTGGTAGCTATTTTGGATAAGCAAAATTACCTAGTGTTAAAAAAAATTGGAATGTAAGTTCCACCATTATGTACTTATGTTGATGCAATTTTGTACTTGTGTTGCCTGTCCTCACAACTACACTGTTCAAAAAAATTAAGGGAACACTTAATCATCACAGTATAACACCAAGTCAATTAAACCAAACCGGTCATGCTGGATGATGTTGCAGGCAGCATAACATTCGCCACAGCGTCTCCAGACTCTTTCACGTCTGTCACATGTGCTCAGTGTGAACCTGCTCTCATCTGTGAAGAGAGCAGGGTGCCAATAGCGAACCTGCCAATTCTGATGTTCTCTGGCAAATGCCAATCGAGCTGCACGGTGCTGGGCTGTGAGCACAGGTCCCACTACAGGACGTCGGGCCCTCATGCCACCCTCATGGAGTCTGTTTCTGACAGTTTGGTCAGAAACATGCACACGAGTAGCCCGCTGGAGGTAATTTTGTAGGGCTCTGGCAGTGCTCTTCCTGTTCCTCCTTGCACAAAGTCCTGCCGCTGGGTTGTTGCCCTTCTACGGCTCTGTCCAGCTCTCCTCGTGTAATGGCCCGTCTTGCGGTATCTCCTCCACGCTCTTGAGACTGTGCTGGGAGACACAGCAAACCTTCTTGCGACGGCACGTATGGATGTGCCATCCTGGAGGAGCTGGACTACCTGTGCAACCTGAATGGGCTGCAGGTACCGCCTCATGCTACCAGTAGTGACAAGGGCACTAGCAAAATGCAAAACTAGAGAAAAATCAGTCAGAAAGGATAAGGAGAAATGGTCTGTGGCCACCACCTGCAACACCATTTACTTTTTGGGGGTTGTCTTGCTGTTGCCTCTCCTGTCCATCTGTTGTCTCTTTCATTTGCACCAAAGCAGGTGAAATTGATTCACAATCATTTACGCTTCCTACCTGGACAGATCGATATCCCAGAAGTTTAATTGACTTTGTGTTATACTGTGTTGATTAAGTGTTTCTTTAATTTCTTTGAGCAGTGTACTTGTGAAAAGTTAAGCTACACTGTCTATGGCCATTTTTGAGTTATATTATTTACAGACAGATACTTTTAAAGACAGTACATCATCACATGGCTAGGGGTCACTGAACCATGAGGAAGGTGCAATTAAACATTTCAAAGCTTTTGACAGTGTTTGTCAACTAAAAAAAAAAAATACAGACCATCCTAAAAATATTCACGAATCTACATCACTGACATCCACTGCACTGCTACACCAAAAACTAAACATCACATCCTGTTCATTCTGTAGTATCACTTTGTGCTTTATGTGAAGACAATTTAGAAAATTGCTTTGAAAAAAAATCACTGTTGTATAGCACATTTTCTTTATGTACATTTTTTATTTTTAAATGCACTATTTACTCCATGTTGAGCAAGATAAAGTCTACCCTGGGGCACTTGGCTTTTTCTATTAGTCTGAATACACATTTCAAACAGCCTGTACTGTATGACTCAAAAATGGAGGAGGTGGAGTGCTTTCACATGTGATCCATAGACTTGTAATGAGGTGGAGGGGTTTCTCCTTTTGTTACACCAGGATGGGCATGTAGAGTTAACGGAAGATGACCCTCACCCAGCTGCTTGCGAATATGCACATGCCCATCCTGGTGTAACAAAAGGAGAAACCCCTTCGCTAGCCTAGCCCAAATTCGGTAGCCTAGACCAAGACGAAAATATATGTGCCCAAGTTTGTCCCTCAGTTATTCTGTCTGAACTGCGTTTTCAATTTCCACTCAATATGAGGGACTATGAGTAATATGACTGAAATCCCATTAAATCCCATTAAATCCTATTCACACATTTTCAGACCTTGTGCCCTGATGAAAAAAACTCCTCCGAAAAAAAACAAGGGAAGGAAACAGACCGTTTCCTCTCTACAGGGCAAGGCGTATGCATTTGGATAAGAACGAGAAGACCCACTGGTTTCAAAATATTATGATGTTTGTGTCTGCAATGGCCTGAATATCTTCTGACCCACTGTGTTGAGGTCCATCTCAGTTGTGGGTGGTTCAGTTTCTAATTTAGTCAGGTGGTGAGTTTCACCATGGGGTTTTTCACCATGTGTAAACTCCCATATAATTCTCATGAGTTTCTGCATGTTTATTTTTTCAAAGCCAATGAGGCTTTTCCTCTTTCCTTGCCATAGAAAAGAAAAGAGTACAGAACCGAGAGAGTAGACTGTTGTACTAGCCCTGGCTGTCTCTCCGGAGAGTGGATGACCAGGTCAACCCTCCACCTTCATATAACTTCAGGGGTTTCCTCTGCGTGGTAAAATGTGGAGAACCACTGACCAGACCATGAAACATTCTACTTCCTTTCGGTTTGCTAAAATGCCCCATGTTGCCCCTTCTTAACCAGTATTCCATTGCTCTGGCCAAAAGATTTTTATTTATTTATCTAAACAAACTACCGTACTGTAACTTCTGTTAATGGTTGTCAAATTAAATGGTTGTCACATGCACAGGTTGTCCTTCCTTTTCAACAGCAGAAGTAAAAAAAATTAATTTGACTTTTCACAAAGATACTAAAATATTAGTAACAAATTAAGTCTTCATAATGTTGTACAGTTACATAACCTTACATTTGTAGAAAAATAGGCTGAAAAGTAATATATGTTCAGTTTGTGTGCAGTTAAGAATATATAATTGTATGTATAAAACAATTTTTTTTGTATTATAGCAAATGTGAAAATATGTTGCTTCAGAACCATTCTAAACATTATGTAGATTGTAAAATTAATTCTGAACTAAAACTGCAAATGTGATCCAGATTCCAGGTCGCAGCAGCCAGCTATTACACGTGCATCATAATTCAAAAGCGGGCTACTTTCTTTTCAGGACTTGGCTTATTGTTCTCGCCCATATAATAGCCTATAATGTTTATATGTAGGCTACTCATCAATATGTAGGCTACTCATCTGCCAAACACAGACTTTGTAATATAATAGCATCGCTCAATGAGGCTGATATCTACTTTGTGCAATACATATGCTGTGATACAGCTTTTCATGACAAAATGAAAATGGCAAATTGTCACTTAAGAAGCGACCCATTTATAGCACAATAAAATCGAAATCTTACAGTTAATAGCTCATATTATATAATAAACTTAGTTTACACTATCCGTGTGCGGTCCTTTGATTCGTTCAGAAAGCAGCATCAATAATAATGTACGTTTAATTTCACATTTCTATCACGGAAACCCCACTTTTCTAGCACTTGTAGTAACACATAAAATTAAAAACCAATCAATATTCTAATGTAATAAACAGTTATTTGTATCTATGTGCTCATGTTTACGCGCGCTTGATGGCCGACAATGACAAATTGTTCAATTCTTCTCCTTTCTCTAAGCTTCTTTGTATGTAACGGTTTCGTTGTCTTACCTCTCCACCACTGTTTCTGTCCGCTTCTCCGTTCATTTCCACCCTTTCCGTGGCCATCTCTAACAGGCAGCAAAAATAGCTGATAACGGCGAAATGTCCTTTCAATCTTACTCAAAATGTAGGAATGGATTTTCAAATGTGTAGCGGGCTACTAGCGCGGTTAATGAGTATTAGTAGGCTAGCTCCCACTCTCCGCCCCCGAAGTGGGGGGCGTTTAGAAGGCTACTCGGCAATGTCCGGTAAAGATTATAGGGAGTCACTGCAAAAGTATTCATTAACATATTGGCTAAACTTTGTACATTGCAGTATTTAAAAAATAGCTTAAACGCGAGGAATCACTACCACGGGCATATAGGGCCCGTAATCAGCCTATATTGCGCTCGTTGGTGGACATTAAAAAAAAAATCATGAAGAAAGCATTTTATATATTTTATTTAAGGGCATTAAGGCATTAACTATAAAATCCTGCTAGTATCTATTTAGTGTCACGTATAAAGAAATACTTTTGCAACACAATTACAATTTTAAATATAGGCTACGTAGGCCTACGTAGGCTAATCGTTTTACATTTAAAAACTGTATTTTAAAATGATTTGCAGTGCCCACTGTTGTACACTAAAGGTACTGCAGCCTCCACTTGCTTGAAATTTCGCATCGCATTATTCAGTTACAATTTGTTGCCATCCTTGAACTATAAAATTCCTTATTTTTGGACATTGCGCAGTGTACAACGTATGTGTGCATCCATGTCGTTAAAACTGAATGAAGTGTATGAAGCAGGAAATGTATGTTCTCACTAACACTAAGGAGAGAAGTTTGATTATATGGATGATAGTTACAACCTAATTCTCGTGCTTGTAATCTACCCTATACAGATTATGTATTCTACATCATTTACATCCTGCATGACAACCTGAAAATAATTAATAATTATGATACAGCACTTATATGTCTAAGCCTTTTTGGTGAGTAGTAGTTAGACCTTACAAACAAATATTATGCAACAAACAGGCACATTAAATATAAGCACATGTATAGGCATAAGGGGTCAAGTGTGCTTAGCTGAGTTTAAACCTCAGGTTCAAACTTATAGACCACAGAACTTCATTGCAAATGGAATGGCTATCCAAATGCTGTAGAATAAGGATTTGCTGTTCCAGTTGTAATGCAGGTCTGTGATGTAAAGGTTTAAACTCCAGCTAAGCAATTGACCCCATAAGTATATGCACATATTTGCTAACAACAGGAAAACGTCAACATAATTCGCATTATGCTCATGTGCTAATTGTTATGTTGATTGGTGGTTTACCCATTTTTCAGGCTATGAAAAATTGATAGGATTACTGTTAGCATGTGACAACGGAAGTACGTTCTCTAAAAGTAGTCTATTTAGCTATTATTATTGTTATTTTTAATTTTATTTTTAAACAATGATTTATTTTATTAAATCGTAATGATAATATAGCATATATTGAAAACTGGAAACAAAACATCTGAGTACAGTCACTTATGCTGCTATTGAATTACAACGCAAGGTTTTATTTGAATAATTGTAGCTTGTTATATTCCTTAAATGTGTTTTAGTGCACCGGTAACTTTGGTGGGTTTTGGTTTCTGCCTTACCGATGTGGGACGGACCAGCCTAATATTAAATTGTTCACACCTCAACCACTAGAAGGTGAGTGCTGAACTGAGATCAAAGCCTGGGAGCAGGACAGGGCGTGTAGGCTGGGGTCCACGCCTCTCTGCACCTCTGTAGCAATAAATAGGCGGCATCGCCAGAAAACGTGCGCTCTTATTGGATAGGCTTTACGCGTCGTTGCTAGGGGCGTGGAATGAATGTGTAAAATGGGACCTATGATGGGGATGTCTCTCATTGACTACATTTCATTTTGAAGAGGTGAAACTACCTGGTTCTTGACGCATTTCAGTTTAGGCAGGTGTTAAGTATATCAAGCCTTAATGAAAAATATCTTCGGATTTTGACACGTAGTTAAAGCAGAATTCATTTTTTGCATTAGCGAAAGCCTTTTGAAGCGAATGACATGACTGGGAGCTAGCAACCTACGCTAACTTATTTAACATTAGCTCTGCATGCGTTGTAATAATTGCATAGAGGAGTGGTGTTGATTTATCTTTGAATAACGTTTTTCTTTGCTAAACGGTGGAGCTGAAACGACATGCCGGTGAAATGACCAGCTGCTCACTTTACTGTTGGATTGGATTTTTTTTTGGATCAGTTAGCTGGCTACCTTCCTTACCTCGATGGCTTGCAAGCTAGTGGTATGCTGTAAACTGTAAGTAGCTACGCTGCCTATTGTCTTATTTCCGAATTTCTGAAGAGTAAGTTAACGTTAGTCTCTCTAGTGATGGCTAGCTAGTTATTTACAAGTAACGGTTAATGTTAACCTTAACGTGGCAAATGTTTGCTAAGATGTCGAATGACACGGGCAATTGTATTGCTAGCGAGCTTGTAGCGTTAACTAAATTGAAATGGGTTGCAGCTACAGTACGTTAGCCTAGCTAGCTATCTTTAGCTAACGTTAGCTCGCTACCCTTGGAACATTAACGTTGGCCGATTTGCCAAAGCTTGCGACGCCTTTTAGCTGCATTTTTATTGTTTGCTAAGCAATCTTGTGTTATCTTCCGAGGTCAGTACAATCGTTTGCTTTGAGTGCAGCGGGTTCAGCCGTTTTCTAATTCGCCTAACGTTACATCTGACAAATGCAATTGTCCAAAATATAATGTTATATCGATGTGTGTATTTTATATGCTAGCTAGATAGGGGCGCGAAGCTTAGCTAGCTACGAAACTAAAGTCTGATAATACAATTGGCTGGTCTTGGAATTGAGCTTGGCAACAGTTACTGCCATGTTTCTTGTATTTTATCACGGTGCTATAATTGAACTAAAGAAAATAATACATCTTTTGTTGTCGCTGTTTAGGTTTGGTGTGATGAAATCGCTCCAGTGATTCCCTGTGTTGGCGAAGTGCGTCAGCAGGTACTCTGCTGCTGCGGTTGTTTCTGAACAACCATGTAAAACCATCCTGGGAACGTCAGCAATACAGTGAAATTATCGGCAGAAATGGAATCGGCGGGTGAATCCAATTCCGATCCCCCATTGGGATATACATATCAATCTGTTCCCAATTCTGAATGTGAACATAACATTAACATGTATGAAGCCATCAGTGACAGTAATGTCAATAACATGGACACTTCGGCTGTGTTGAGAGGGGGGAGCGATCCTAGTGCGTATCCTCCGTCAAATTATCAGAGAATCGTGCGGCAGCGATTCATCAGGAGAAGTTTGTGGTTCTCCGACTCTGACGAGCAAGCGTTCGAACCGCCCGAATGCGACAACCGCAGCAAACTCCTCAATATAAACCTCCGCACTATTGTAGACAGGACATTGGGAACTCGTGGAGGCTTACACGAAGGCTCTAGCACCGAGAGTCAATGTGGTCAGAAAGACAGCGCAACCGAAAGTGTCGGCGCCGACGAGGACAAGGACAGAGTCGAGCAGAAATGCAACGCTGCGCCCCCCGACTGTGCGAAAAATGCCGGAAAAGCAGCGAGCGAAGAGAACGAAGAGGAGGCCGAGATGAAAGCCGTGTCCACATCACCGGGGGGCAGGTTCCTCAAGTTTGATATTGAACTTGGAAGGGGGTCTTTCAAGACCGTCTACAAGGGTCTCGACACAGAAACCTGGGTCGAAGTTGCTTGGTGTGAACTTCAGGTAAGGATTTTGATCATATGTGACATTCTATTTAACCATGTAATTAGTATAAGATTTACAACTAGAAAATGCGCAGATATTGTGCAAGCCTGCCAGAGTTTTGTTGCAAGCAAGGCATTTGTTTTTGGCCTACTGTAGCAGGGCTTTCATGAAGGGAAAAAAACATCACCTGATTAACTTCACTGCTCATTAACATCTTTGTTTGAGACACGGTAATAAATCGTCGTACACGTTATCGTAGTACACTGTAAAATGGGTCACTTTTGTGCTGTGTTGAGAAATATTCAGCTACATCAGTGCTTTGAGCGTGCTATTTTTATACTAAACTTTTTTTTTTTACATGCACAAAACCATACATTTTAATTATTTTTTTTCGCCCAAGATGATTGAAAATCTAGGCAAAATGTAAACAAAGCATTTAATCTTGAAGTGATTCTTTGCTGTTTGTAATGGAGGCATGGCCACAGTGTCTGTGTTGTGCGCCCCTTTGCTGTCTGTGAAGACTTCCCTGTCCAGGTAACTGATAGTGTTGTTATTAATGGGGATAGATACATTTTGCGATTGGGTCCCGTTTAATTGCGAATGGTTTCTTTGGCCACAGAATTGGAGTGTTTCTTTGTGGTTTCAAACAATAGGGCAGCGTGCACATGGGTCAGCAGAGGGATTGCTTTGTGATTAATGGTCTATTGAGGGATGAGCGCTGCAGGTCCATATTTGGCCTTTTTCTCTTCTGCTTAGGCTTGTTTGGGGAGAACTGTTCATTTACCATTCATAACGACAGTGGAACTTGAAAGGGCGGATACCTTTACCGCCACTGGCACTTGTCCCATTTCCAGGCGGTTTTGGTGTGTCAAATGAAAGGACGCCTCTTTTTCATCATCAGGGGGAAGAGCTGGATGATTACTGGACAATTTTCATCTATTTTAACCAGGCTGTACTACAGTTTGCCTACTGTATGAACAAAAAATAAACTTACACGGTTCTGGATTTTCTGGATTCCCCAGTTTGGAATTCAGTCGTTTTTATTTGTGCTTGTTGCCGCATGATTCGCCGTTGAGGGAGTGCGAGCGCAGACAAGCATGCGATCTCCTCTCATGCTGCAAGCCGCATTTAACGTGCACCTTAACAGGCATACTTGCAGGTGCCAGATTGACCAGTGTCCCAGCAGACTAAAACCCCCCTTTCCCTGGGGATGCTAGAGCCAAATGCGCATCGCCTTGAGGGATTGCCGGCCACAGTCAAGCCTCTGACGAGGTCTGAAGTCCATACCAGACCGCGGTGCCCATCCATGCATTAGAATGGTGCTTTAACAGGATGAGCCACCCAGCAGGCCCCTAAGACGTTTGTCTTTGATCTGTCCTCAGATTAGCCAGCTGAAATATGCTCAGTCGTAAAGAAGTGACCATTAAAAGCAATGATGCCTATAGATCTATAAAAGACCGCACTTTGTCTAACTTCTGCCTACTGGTAATTAGTTACTTGTGCCATTCTAGCAAAGCTGAACTATAAACTGAAATATAGCTGAAAATATATATAGTGACTGACTTTTTTTTAGAAGAAAGTTAATAAATAAATAAAAAAGAAATGTGATGGTAAATGGGAGTTTTGGACAGATTTAAAATGTATTTGCTTTATTGGTAGCGTTGTGTTTAGGAATTTTCATTCCTGTCAAGTGTCAAACGTGAGCTGTAAACTGTAAGGATTAAAACGTCTCCATATTCTTATGTCGCTTTCACAATTGCTACAAAATCTTCACTAATGATGCACCACTTACTTCCCGCCACTGGCACATGTCCATTTCCAGGCGGTTTTGGTGTGTCAAATGAAAGGACGCCTCTTTTTCTCTGACATAAGGTTGCCTGGTAGTCAATACTGCATATGCAATGCACAACACCTCTAAAGATGGATCATTTCTTTGTTTCCAAGCCAGTAATCAGTGTCTTGTATATCTGTTGCGCACTGTTTCGTATAGGCTGTACTGTTCATAGGCAGATGAACAAACATGCCACACAAACGTGTTCCCATAGCCTTCACTCTATTGAGCTACTGGTTGTATTGGTAAACAAGTGAGAACTAGTATTTAATTTCTCGCAGAAGCCAATGTGTCATTTTAAGAAAGCAACCTAACTCAATTTTAATCTGCAGTTACATTTATAGAGAAATGTATCATGTTTTAAGCAACTAGGTTGTTAAAAACATGCTATGGAATGAGGTGCCTATTTATCTGTGAGATTAACAGTTTGATACTAGTATGCTAATCCTCCTTCGAACCATTGCTTGTTTTTTTTTTGTGGAAATATTTTTTGTTATTGTTGATTAGTCTTATTATTCAGTAATGTAGAAAGATACGTTTTCTTGTGGTCTGAGCTGTATACACTGCTGACGGCCTGCACTCCAATTAAAGTGAGCAAGAGTATCTATTAAATCTTTATTTTATTCTACTCTTGTGGTGAACGTGTTTTGGCTAGCTTTGTCTTCAGCGGCATTAGTCAAAACCAAAAATGGTTCTTTTTAGCAAAGAGCATCAGGGGGAAGAGCTGGATGATTACTGGACAATTTTCATCTATTTTAACCAGGCTGTACTACAGTTTGCCTACTGTATGAACCAAAAATAAACTTACACGGTTCTGGATTTTCTGGATTCCCCCGTTTGGAATTCAGTCGTTTTTATTTGTGCTTGTTGCTGCATGATTCGCCGTTGACGGAGTGCGAGCGCAGACAAGCATGCGATCTCCTCTCATGCTGCAAGCCGCATTTAACGTGCACCTTAACAGGCATACTTGCAGGTGCCAGATTGACCAGTGTCCCAGCAGACTAAAACCCTCCTTTCCCTGGGGATGCTAGCGCCAAATGCGCATCGCCTTGAGGGATTGCCGGCCACAGTCAAGCCTCTGACGAGGTCTGAAGTCCATACCAGACCGCGGTGCCCATCCATGCATTAGAATGGTGCTTTAACAGGATGAGCCACCCAGCAGGCCCCTAAGACGTTTGTCTTTGATCTGTCCTCAGATTAGCCAGCTGAAATATGCTCAGTCGTAAATAAGTGACCATTAAAAGCAACGATACCTACAGATCTATAAAAGACCACACTTTGTCTAACTTCTGCCTACTGGTAATTAGTTACTTGTGCCATTCTAGCAAAGCTGAACTATAAACTGAAATATAGCTCAGTAATATAGTGTGACTGACAGGTAAAAGATCAGTTTTTTTATATTTTTTTATTTTTTAGAAGAATTAAATGAATGAATAAAAAAGCAGAAGAGATATGCTCTGAAAATACAGAAAGAGATGTGATGGTAAATTGGAGTTTTGGACATATTTAAAATGTATTTGTTTTATTGGTAGCGTTGTGTTTAGGAACTTTCATTCCTGTCAAGTGTCAAACGTGAGCTGTAAACTGTAAGGATTAAAACGTCTCCATATTCTTACGTCACTTTCACAATTGCTACAAAGTCTTCACTAATGATGCATATTGCATACTTTTCTCTAGAGCTTGTGATTTTCACCCGAGCCTGATAAAACCTGAGGATTCTGGTCTGTTCTGGCCCTAATTCTTGTCATTTATCGGGCGCGGGTCGGGAGATGAAAAGGTTGGGCCCAGTTTGTAGCTGGCCCTTTAAATTTAGTGCACACTGCACAAACTGGATGGCAATTGCAGGCAAGCTATAGGCTAAGCTATGCGAGTGGCATAATGGATGCCTCAGAGATGGTAAGAAATGATGTGAGGCAGCAGCCATTGAATGAAAATCTGAGGTCTGGCCAAACTTTTACATGGTTTTTGATCAAGAAGGTGTGAATGAAAGCAAAGGGTTTCGTAACATGCAAATCCTGCTTAAGCTTAAGTAGGCTACGGTAGATTTTTGTGAGATTTGAACACAGTTTAATTGTTCTATTTTATTTTTTTTGGCTTTTGTTGCCAGAGCCTTGTGTTTGTATGGGCTTCATGATGTTGTAACCCAACCTAATAGGCTAGGTATGTTTATTAAAAATAAATTGTAATATGCTTGTCATTTTTAAAAATTATCTTCATTTGTAAGCGAATGTAGGCTATTTGGTAGCAGGCCGATGATTTTGTTTTGTGCATGCATCGGCAGATTTATGGCAGATAATCACATGCACCAGGGTGCGTTGGGTTCAAACTCGGGATCAATTCGGGTCGGGCTTTCAAAATGCTGCGACGTGGGCTCAGTTCAGACTCGGGGCTGAAAAAAATATAGGCTCATGGGGTCGGACTGTCATTTTTGGGCCCGTTTCTAGCTCTACTTGACTCTGCCTCTTGTCTTGTCTGACAGTCAGTCCTGATTGGCGTGCAAAGGGTTCATACTAAAAAGGTGCCCTGCAGGATGATATAGCCTCTATTGTGGCAGTCGGGGCCTGCTGAGGGCAGGTTGTGCTCTGTACTGTACTAGTGGGTGGGCTCAAAGCGCTACAATGCCCAAGGTGCCATCCTGATGCAGAGCAGGATTATTTGGAGGAAATATGAGCTCCTCCTTTATCTCCTGAATCATCTGCCAACAATACTTTGTTTTCATTTTCAGAGGACAAATTACTGTCTTGAACAAAAGATCCTTGTGATCATGGAAACCAACAGGGGATTGGAATTGCCACTACTACAAAACATCTGCTGTGTTCCTCTCTGTGTTTTCTGTGTAGTGGGTCAGAGTTGAAGTTTCACTTGCTAAATAATTGTGGGGCTTTTATCTAGGATGTATTGGCATAGGGGAGGCACACTCAGTGGTACACTGTGATTTTTAAAGCACATTTGATTGCACAGGACTAAGGCTATGCACTTTTGATAAGCAAATTACATGCTTTCTCATGCATTGTAGCGTTACGTGATGTAGGCTATTTGTAGAAATTTGCTTGGAGCAAATGCATTTAAGTGTTGTAATTTTTTCTGAATTGTGTTTGTCAAATTTTGGTAATCGGATTAAGGTTTCTAACAAAAAAATTAATGTATATATATTTTTCTAATCCATTTCCATGTTAGGCTGGCCTGGCTTGTAATCTGGAAAGAAACATGAGCTCTTTGGACTACAGTAAATTATACAGCCTGCAATTTCAATTCCATGTCAGTGGCTGTCCATAGTGCTTCTTCTGGTTCTTTATCATCCCAAGTCATTCCACTGTGGGATGTTGTCTGCTCTTGTTGTACTTGTAGCATTGCAGTATGCCACAAAAAACAAACAAGCGCACAGTCCTTCAAAGTGTCCTCCTGTTAATATAACAATAACAACTATTCAGGGCGCTCAGTCGACTTCGTGGGAAGTACTTCCTGTCAAATTTAAAATCAGCTCTGGAGTGCTTCCTAGTACTTCCTTTGGAGCCACGCCATTGATGCAGTGTGTGGTGCAAAATACGCTAATGCTAAAGTATAAAGAAATTGCAAGCTGCACCAACTCTGGGGTGGTGCGTGTGATCCGCCCCTATCTAGCTTAAGGGGTGGTTGGTTTCTGATTTACATTCCCTGATTAATAATGTATGTGGATGTAATTCTCTGGGCTGGCTCATTAGTTGGCAGTGTTGCTTGGCAGATTGATATAGAGGTTTACCACCACAACCTGCGAGCCCATAGAGCAGATTAACTAAGCTTAATACTGAGCCCTCATGTTGGTCAGGTGTGGTCAAAATTCATGGAAGACCACTTGACTGAGATCAGTGAGAATTTCTATGGTCTGGATAAAACATTTGGACTGCTGAACTGTGAATGAGTCGTGACGAAAATGCAAAGAAGTTATTCTCTACATGGTCATTGTTTTACAATTTATGTAACCCGAGTTCAGTCCACTTTCTCGAACAGGAGAAGAAAGTCAGTTCAGAGAGGAGTCAAAAAGGAATAATACGGCCAAACCTTTCAAGATTCAAAGTATAATCCAGAGTGTAGAAAGGAATGCTACGCTGCTTTTGTCAGACCTCATTTAGAGTACTTTTTCCAGATCTGCGGACCATTCCCAAGGGGGCATATAAATGTCCAAGCTCTTAGGGGGGGAAAAAAAGTACCGCGAAGGGCAATAAGACAAGGTGACAGGACTGCTTCTTATCATTACTGCTCAATTATAGCCTACAATCTCCATCACAACTGTGTTTGTCTTCAGATCGAGCATGAGAATGAACTGCTTCGCTGTCCCATACATTAGTTGGCTGTGCAGAGGCTTCACATTTTGTAGCGGTGGAAGGGTGTGAATTACCTGGGCAATTTGTGTGAATCCTTTATGTGGCCATGTTTATTGCTACTAATGAGGGGGAAGGGTAGGACGGAATTGCTATATCCAGACCGTAAACAGGTTTAATTGACTGTGCCCTGTCTGGAGGGGCTTGTTACCTGACGTGAAGAATGTCATGTTCCTCCTTGCGAACAGGTACAGCCGAGGACATTTGCCACAGTCGTGCTCGTTTGTTGTGCCAACACTCGCTGTTGAGTGGAGCGGCATGTTTTGAGGGCATTTCTCCTTCACTGGAGAGGGGAAGGGCGTGTGCGCGTCTGTGATTTTCCACTTTTTGGATGCAGGAGCCCTAGCAGTGTCACGTGGCTTTTCTGCCTGCTAGTGCTAATCGGGCCACGCTTTTCAAACCTACCGCATTGACCCTGTGCTAAAGCAGATGGCGCATGTTTTGGGATGCTTAACTGTTCATAAATGCCCTTGTAGGCTTTTCTGGTGTGTTGGCATTAAAATATCTTCATATTAACTTAAGATCTTTATTCATTTCTTTTTTTTAAAGCAAGGACCTATTTATTGCCATATTTTGTATGCATTTCATACCGGCCCAGACCTTTCGATTAACACGTCGTCTTTATAAAGCACCGACTATAGAGGTGGGGTTATGTACAAGTACATGCTGTAGTAGCCTCATTTATGCAGTGGATGTAACTCAAATCAGTGGACCGGTTGTGAAGATAATTCAGTGTTACTTTAGTAATGTAATGCTTTGCAGCAGTTTTGTGTTCTTCTGTCTGTGGCTGAGAAACTGCCAGCAATGACATTGCATCTCTTGCCCAAAAGCCTTTATAGGTGCAATGTTTCATACATTCCCATTTTCCCATCCCCATCTCTGCGCTCCAAAGCTCATTTAAATGTAGAAGCAAATATCCCTGAGATACTTTCAATGGTTCTTCTACAGTAGTAACATTACCTAATGAGAGCAGCTTCCTCAGCTGACAGTTTTCCAGTTGGGTATAGCTTATAGTATACAATGTATATCAAATGTATTAAACGTTCATTACCAACATTCCTCACAACTTGATATAGCTTGGGATTTTTACTTCCTGTTTAACTAAATGTGCAGTCCTGTCTTTGGTGTTAGTGTGTGCTTTCCAGTAACGCCATTTCTTCAGGGCAGGATTTTAACCGGTTTCTCATCAAAGTTTCACTTTTCTGTGGTTATGCTGCCGGGCGAAATGAGGGAGATTTTGTTTTGATAAACGTATAAAGATTGGTCATATTTGTACCACACAGGTGTTGTTCAAGGGAACCACAGACTGGGGCACTGTGTGAGGTATCGCTTCCACCCCCGCTGCCTACCACTTCTCCAACTGCGCGTCCACCCCGCTGCCTACCACTTCTCCAACTGCGCGTCCACCCAGCTTCCTACCACTTCTCCAACTGGCTCATTAATATTATTGATTCAATAGAAAGGCAATTCTGCTCCCCAAGGGGCTCATTTCTTGACTTGGAAATTTGATTAAACTGCCCGTGTTGAGAGTGGGAGTAATTTTTTGCAACTGTTATGTCTCTCTTGAAAGTCTTATCTTTTCTAAACCAGTTGTGACTACGACCTTTCACGTGTCGGTTTGGTGGGAATGTGGGACTCGCGTGTTTTTTGTGTGTGGTGTGCATGGTGAACCCATTGAGGCTGCTCTCCCTGACCCAGTCACTGAGGTGGAAAAACAAAGACGTGCAACTGGGTCACCAGTTACAAACAAGCCGGCAGCAGGGGCCAGGGTCCCTTCACAGAGGAGAGCCCGTGCGCATGTTTTCATGTGGGCGTGGAAAGGCAAACGGTCCACAGCAACCTACGGCACTACCCTACCCGGTTACATCTTACTGTCAGGGGAGTGGCAAGGCACAGCATCTGACGCATGCTAACACTGTCCGTTATACAATTTCACATCGTGCAGTGTAGGCCAAGAGTACTGTCGGCACATTTCTGGTTCGATTAATTCTATTAGTGTTTACATACACTGTTGTGGAGCTCTGCATCACGTGTGTTCTTATGGGTTTTAGTGGCAGTCGCCTTCATTCTAACACATTTCGATTGGAGTGACTCAGGAAATGGCTGCCTGTCTGGGCTCTTTTAGATATCTTGATTCACCTCTGCTGATGAACCTAATCCTTTAATCGCTGTCTCCTCAGCAGACACATTTGTTGGGCAATGCCAGCGATTCGATTGTGCTCACTGTTTTTATTTTTATCTACTCGTAATAATGCTGCTGTAGGTGTGAACCACACGAACGGGAATTGAGTGCGTGTGCATGTTGCATAGCCAATTCTGAAATAATCCACTGTCTAATACTTTACTAACTACTTTTTTTCCTCCCCAAATTGAGTATCTTTTTTACGTAAAATTATATGTTCTGAATTGAGATATTTAGAAAATGTGGTTATCCGCTTGAAACCATATATGCAGATTAATTTTGAGGGCCCTGTACTTCCTGGTCAGGCTTGGTTGACCCACACTGGAGATGTTTGTTCCTGCCAGGTCTGCTATTCAACATGGAGATGGGTTTAGAGCACACCGATGGTCGTCAGTCTTGGTTTCACACTGGCATGCACACCTCGAGCTGTAACCACCTCAGTGTGAATTTTTCATTGGTCTCTTATCTTGGACAATAAACACAGTCAACAAAAGCAGTTATTGGCAGTGTAAAATAATAAACAGTAGATTTCTACATTAATCAGGGGAACATATCTTATGGCCAATATCAGATCTGGATTTGTAATTGCACTTTCCTTAGTTTGTCTGAAATGGATCGAGGATGATAAAGGGCTATTAAAGGGAATCCTGGGCTACTGTTGGTCATCGTCCAACAGTGCGATGTGCAAAGGCTGCAAACGGAGTCTCCTTGTAATTATAACGGCGTTGTAAATCAGCACCCAGCCTGCTTGTGCAATTGGGCCTCAATCAGTGCCGCACATGTGTTAATGGACATGGAGTTTTTGTACAGTAGATTAACGTGCCAGAAGTCAACATTCATACTGTACTCGGCCCCTGTTATCTCGTATTTGCTTATTAGTAAGTCGATTTGTCGGGGGGTTTGGGCACCATAGCGATGTCCTACTGGGGGTGCTGCAGCTGTTGAGGCGGCTGCTCTCGCTCTGCTGTTGCCGCACGGTGTTGTGTCTGGTGGAAGCTGTGGGATATGCTGAGTGAGGCTGTCTGCCGCTTTGGCACGGCGTGCAGCTGGTGATAAAAGTAGGGGGTCAGCTCGGGACGATCCAGGAGCGGCCCGGCGTCCTGGATACGGGCCGGCCCCACGGCTCGCGCCACTCCAAAGGGAGTGCACAGCTGCACTCTGCGGACGAGGCGCTGGGGGACAGATGGTCTCTGTTGATTGGGTAAATAAAGTAATCGTTTTGCAGAGGCTCGACTGCAGTGCATTACGTAGCGCCACGGCTATTTCACATTTGACTGCTTGGGATTTAAATTTGCCGTATTTCCTTTATGGTCGTCACAAACCACTCTGGCGTTCGCTTGAAATATGTCACAGCATGTTCTGTCCACAAGGTAATTGTCTGACTGAACTTGATATTAAAATAGAGCATTGGCATGGCTATCAGCTTTTGTTTTGAAACGAAGACACCTAGCAGAACTGTTACGTTCATGCTAAAGGGACATTCATTACAAGGTAATGGTTGAGCCTAGAAATCGTAAGAGTACTAATTCTGAGGAAACGGTGCTGGTACATCTGGACGGCTTGAGAGCTTCCATTCACTGGAAAGAGCATGGTAAAAACCCATCATTCGCCAGGAACATCATTCATCATTCTCTGTGTTTTAAAAACCAAGGCTGTGCAGAAGAGATGTTACTGTGTTGCTTCTCTCAGGCCCACAGGCGTTTCCTTACTTGCCACAGAGCTTAATTTACTTCTTTAAAAAGAGGAAATCATTTCTTAATGGGTTTGACTTTGAGAAGGCCTTGAGCCCCAATAAGTCTTGAGTGTATATTTAGTTTGATGTGATAAAATGCCTTTTTTGAGAAAGATGTGTTGCTGAACACATTTTCTGTTTGCAACAATATGTATCTATGCATGTGCCTGTTCCACATTTGGTGACTAAAATCACACGTCTCAGGATAGTAGAGCTATTGTCTATTAGAATAAAAGGGAAGTATGTCATTTTACTCTTTGTCTGTCATTGTAGTGGGACGGGAGAAATAAAATAATATATACCAGTCTGACGTGCCGTACCAGCCAAAATATTGAAATTGCACGATACCATCGTAAGTGGTCACCTATGCAGATTTCAATCAATTCAATAAGTAAAATAACCATTCCCCACCGCAATACACATTTTAAATGAGAAATGGAACACTTAAGGATTTGGTGCAAAGAGGGTAATTTATTAAAGGATAGGTTTTTGCCATTCTTAAAGATTTTCAGAAGTACCATTGCTAAAACAAAATGCATATTTACACAGGGTTCATACGGCTGTTTTAAACTAAATCGGACACGACAGATTTGAGATACAATTTTAGGTTTTGAGAGGATCCTAAACATTTCTAACAATTAACCGCATCCATCAGTAAAGGTATTTACTTTGTCGATAATGTCATGGCAGGCTGAGTTGGCCAATTCAACTAACTAATATCATGTATAAGGTAACGTTACACAGAATTACATCTTAATGTGTTTCTGTCCACATTGTCAGCGTTCAGTGATGGTCTCCTCTGTGGCAGTTTGACACCAGGAAAATGTCTCCACATTGTAATGAGATGCCAGCTTTAGCTTTAGCCAACGCAACGAGAGTTGTTCAGTATTTCTACTATACTCTCCTCGAGTTGGGTCTGAACGCTGGCTGTTCGTGCACAGAAAGTGATGAACAAGCTACTGTGTTTCTAGAGGACCAAGCGATTGCGTCTCTTGGCGATTTTTTTTTTTACATGCCAGAGTGGTGCAGTGGCCTGTTTGATTCACCCGCCAGAGCGAATATTTACCTGCGTTTGGAGCATGGCGGGTGTTAACTTGGGACCCTGGTTGTGAGAGAGTACTCACACCTCCCTTCTGCTGGAGGCGGTGCAGTTTACAGAACGCTGAAGCACAAACTTCTCTGTTCTATTGGCTACTTTTGCATCGTTGACGTCAGCCATTAAACAAAACCGAGACTTCTGTTATCTGTACTCCATGAATAATTGTATCAAGGAGCTTAGCGTAGGTGTTTTTAAATAAATAAATAAAAATTAATAATAATAAATAATAATAAAAAAATATTAAAAAATGGTTTCGGATCAGTTTGAAAAATTGACGCTTGACTATGCTCCTGAGCCATTTGCCCATATGCACAGACCCCCGGCCGAAACCTTGGTGTTTTCGGTTTCCCACCACACTTTAGTCTGGATATTACATAAGGAGCCTGTCACAATTTAGTCTTTTTATTCAATGGCACCACTTGTTTGTCAGCCTTCTTGTTTTCTCTGACGGCTAATAGGCTTAGGGGTTGTGTGTGTGTGCTAATGCAGCTCTGTCAGCTGACGGAAATGAGTGCGTCGCGCTTGCCTTGGAAGGAGGGAGAGCAGACGGTCCGCAGTGCTTCTCCTCGTGGACACTCTCGCATCTCCTCTTCCGTTTGGGCTGGGTGGTCCCTGCCTCGTCGTGAGGAATTGGCTCTTAATCAAACCCGCGTGGCCATTTCCCCCCGCCAGATTTTGCTAAGACGTAGGCGCCGAGTACAACCTGCCACGTAAATCATTTGCATCCACCGCTAGGATTTGTGGCTGCCAGTTACATGCTGAAGAAGCACACTGGGAGCATCCCTGGAAGCATGAATACAAGGCTGTAGTGCTGTCGTGTCTTTTTTAAATTAAATTAAATTTTCTGTACACTGAGCAGGAGAAACGAGAGCAGGTTGTGTAGCTTTATGATGCGCTGGCGTCTGGTTTTGTAGAGGCACAGCTGATTTACATTTACATTATACATTATAGGCATTTAGCAGACGCTCTTATCCAGAGCGACTTACACAACTTCTTATTACATTTATCCATTAATACAGCTGGATATATACTGAAGCAATTCAGGTTAAGTACCTTGCTCAAGGGTACAACGGCAGTGTCCTACCTGGGAATCGAACCTGCAACCTTTCGGTTACAAGTCCAGCTCCTTAACCATTATACTACACTGCCGCACCGGTTTATTTACTGGTGGGTGTGTACAGTGGAAATGACTGAAGATAAATACAGTAGAACCTCCGTTACAGACCGACCAATCTGTTCACCCAAAAAATTTATGATTGTTTATGTATACCTGGAGGGCTATCTATCTATCCAGATAGTTTATCTGAGAACTCACTAGTTTTATAGATATCCGCTGCAGCTCGCAATGATGTCACCCTGATGGAACGGACCTCAACGGGTCCAAAGTTTGCTTTAACCTGGAAGTAGTCTAAGAAATTACGCCTTTTCAAGCTCTATTATACAATTTAATGCTAGTTTAGTTCTTGTTTATTGACTTCTAAAAATAATTTGTGCTACAAAATGAGAATCTGTTTTAAAGAATTAGGCATGAGTAATGCAAGTAATCATCAATAAATTACAATTAAAATGAGTGTTTTGTAGGAATTTTGTCTCTTGTAATGTAAGAGTTGCTGTCGGTAACAATTTACTAAAAGCAGAAATGGGATCTTCTACAGTATGACATAGAGATTAAAAGAAAGGCAGGTTAATTACAACAGTGGTTTTACCACAAGCTTTATACCTCATAGCTGAAATAAAATGCTGGTTCCTATCCACCAATCGGGTGGCAGGCAACCAAATGGTCCGTCACTTCTCTGTGTGTGTCTGCTGCCTTTTGTCTTCTAATAAGCCATCAACCACCCTTTTGCCGTTAAGCAATCAACGTCTGGAGTAAGTCAACATCCGAGCTCACCAAGGCAAATTATAATACGAGTGCCTTTGGCTTGCTCTTGTGGGGGGTTAGGATGGGGTTTTCTCTGAGCATTTCATCCAATTGCATCAAACACTTATCGAATTGATTGGATTAGAACATATAGTTTGTTTAGAACACATGGCAGAATTTGCTTGGCTCTGCTTAGGCATTTGCTAAATACAAGGTTTCAAATACAAAGGTTCAAAGTACACAGCATTTTATTTTTCTAATACAACCAATTCTATAACTAATACTTTCAGAGCTAAAACTATTAAATGTGCTGTGCACCGTTTGGTTGCCTGTGGAAGGGCTGTATGTACATTAAATCAAACATTATGTATTACTGATATAATGTATTGATCAACATTCAGATTGTTTGGCTTAATTGTTTTTACTCGATAAAGTGTTGATTCTGTTCATTGAGGAAACTTAGAGGGGACATTGTACTGACATCCAATCAGGAGCCTAGAAGCGGAGCCAAACTCGTGTTTGCGAATTTGACGTCTGTTGGAACAGCTGGGCAGCCACGTTCGTGATTTGAACAGTCAGGAACACTTCATGGGTGTTATGGTTTTTTATTTTTTACTCTCCTTATCTGTTCGGTGATCAGGACACTTTTTCTATGTAGTGATTGCAGAGAGATGCAGGGTTTATACCAGCAGCCCTGGCCTGCCCCATGTCACCAGCTACCACCCCCACATTCTCTGCGCTTAGTTACTGTTGTGGCCAAATGCCAGTTTTATCTCCTCAGTTAGCATTAAGCATTCAAGATGCGTAAATTCTACATTTGTTTGTTAGCTTTTTAGAGTCAGTTTGATAATCAAAGACTAAAGTGTCCAAGTATAAAATTGATTAAAATGGAAGTGTAAGTTAGCTCAGTTTAAACTAAATGTGGATCAACAAAAAAAAAATTCCACAGTTTTTAGCCAAATAAAGAAAATGTATTCTTAGAAGGGACATCTGTACAAGATTCTGGCTGCTTGCTGTTCAATAGATTTTCGTTTGGACCCGTAGCGCATTCATAAACATCCTCAGCCAGAAGCCCATTCATCAGCTGTTCCAGAGCAGCAGGACCACGCTTGATGGAGCTGATGTGATGAACGCAGCAGAGAGACTGTGCCTAGTGATGTGTGCGTGGCACACTAGGCTTACATCACCGGTAACCACGCGAGACTCTCCCCTGAAAGTCCATGTTATTTCTGTCAGTGTTTTAAGGGGAACAATTGGCCATAGAGCAGTTTACTGGAAGTGTTCTCATGTGCAAGCTTGTTTGTGCATACTCTTGTGTGACTGCATACCACAACCGGATCTGTGGACCTACCTGGGCGTCTTGTTGACTCGTTCCAGGTTTTATTTTTGTTTTTGGCAAAATGGCCCTGACCCTCGAACAACCGCAAATGCACAAAAGGTTATCGGGTTCATTGTTAAGGTCTTCAACGCACACAAAAAAAAAAAAAAAAAAGCCTTCTCTTTTGTCATCCATTCACAAGTAGAAAAAAAAAAAAACATTTAGTCTTTAGCCTTAGGAAACATGGACACGTCTGTTTAAATGCAGTGCCACTCTGTCCCAACAAAAAGCCTGATGACTGTGGAAGGCCCTGAAAGCTCTGAGGTTATTCAGCCAGGGATGGCGTGTCTTTCGAGGCCTTTCACGGGCCTGTTCTTGTCCCGACGGCCTTTCTGCTCGTGCTCTTTATCCCTGAATGCCGAGTGGTGACCTGGGTACGAGGGCGGCCGCATGGGGCGGGGCGTCCTTTCAGCTCTAACGGCATGGATGCTGAGTCACACACACACACACAGTCCACTGCGTGATGCGTAATGGTAAAAGCAGAGTACCTGCAGCATTCCATATTATCCCCCCCTTCTCCCTCACTCCACCTATCTTTATGATTTTATTATGCTTTTATGGCACAGTGGCCATATTCTTGTAATAATTTGTCAAAGGTTTCAGGGGTTTTTGGATTTTTAGGGCAAATGTGTACCCTGGTGACCATCCTGGCACAGACTGGTACAGCAATGTGGGGACCATTAGGGATTTGTCTCAGGGGGCACTGCTGCCTCTTGCCTATCCTGTTTTTTTCAAAATTATTCAAATCAAATCTGTTAAAGGGGTCTTCAGTGTGGCCTTATCTGTTGTAGGTAGCGTATTAGCATAATGACACGGGGACTGTCTGGTAACATCTTCTTTTATTTTTGTTATTTTTTTATTACAAGCATAGGCTGTGAACTGAAGCACTTCATATTTTGTCTGCCCCAGGAGATTTATTTTGAGCTTTTAGCCCTGGTGACCAAAGAACCTAAAACTCCTAAAACTTACTGTAATATAAATTTTTTTGGTGCAGAAGGGTACGGTGAGCTTATTGTACGAAGAACACACAGAAGATGGCAGTTGATGCCAGAGGGTGAGAAGGGCGTTTCTAGATCTTGTCTGTTTCAGTGAGGATGCAAATGTGGGCGTGGCCGGTGAATGACGAACCCGCTGAGCAGTTCTCAGTAGGGTCTCTGAAGAATCACCTTCAGCTGTTCCTTTGGAGGGTGATGCAACAGTGTTGGCTCTTTTGGTTTTTAAAATGGATGCATGAACGAAAAGAACACGGACGGGTGACGGTGCAGAAACAGAAGGGTGCTTTTCTGTAGTTGATCTTCAGGTTTGTGCCCTTAAGGGAATGAGTAGCAACCGTATATAAATGCCTGTAACAGTGTAATCCCGGGGATGGCAGTTTGTCAGCGTGGCTGAAAACGGGCTTGGTGGACATTGTATTGATGCCTTGTGCATGCTGTAATGCAGAGCCCAGCTCACACACACTTCACTAATAGAGTTAAATATTCAGGCGGAGTCAGGTTGACAGAGTGCTTATGGATCGTTTCCTGCTGATGTCACAAGCCATTTTCTGTAGCAGTGGCCTGTTGAAAGGGCTGAGCGCGTACGCTAGGCCGGCTGCTCTTCACAGTGCATTTCACTGGGGCTCTAGGGGCTTTGTGTGCATTAACATCAAGGCAATGTTCATTTTGTTTGCATAGCTTGTATTTCTCAAACAAGCTTTCATAGCTTACGTTTACAGCTTAGTATTTGCTTGAGCACCTTCAGAATCAGTGCTGGTACCTTACAGTGCACATCACAGCAATGATTTAGACCTCACTGCAGCTATGTGACCTCATCCCGCTCCCTCATATAATGTACTGCACTTATAGCGAAATGGCACTGAACATACAGCTAGCCTATATGACATCAGTTACGATCTACATGGCTCTTTTGCCTGAATAGAATTTGTAGGCATGTTAATAAGCCTTTGCATTGTCTTTATTTCATTAATGCAGTTAGGAATATAACTTTTTCTATTAATTGGATCAATTTAATTGCTTATGTGAGAAATGTGAACACATATTTCAATATCAGGTTTACCGAAGGCAATTTTGATGGCAGAATGGTGAAATAATCATAGTTGATTTTTGATTTGAGATGCAAAGAAACATTGTTATGCAGAATATAAATTGTTATCTTATGCTGAACATATTTCTGGATACCTAGGGTGCTTATGGGTAATTGTGTTCTTGCAGGGTACAGTCCCTCTCACGCCGGGCATTAATAATGCAGCCGTTACTGTGTTTAGAGAAGCTGCCTCTGCGGGGCTTCCTGCCCGGGTGCATCTTGGGCCAGTGGCAGCACCTTGCCAAGCTCCGAGCTGCACGAATAATGGCGTCATCGCAGCCCTGCATTATTTATACGCCGTGCATTTGAGGAGAGCTGTAAAACGCCCGCAAGTGCTGCAGTGCTCGCCCCTCGCTTTCGAGCGACGCTGCGCCCCTTCCGCCAGGCGTGCTTCCCCGCCCCCACCCCCCTCTTCATGCGCGCACTCGCACGCGTACACATGCACGCCCCTGCCCAGACCGCTCATGAACCCTTAAAATGAGACCCACTCCCTTTATCCCTCCTCTTGATTAGACACATACGGTATTATTCATTTGTGGTGTCTCTCGGGTGCCTATTTCCAGTGAAGCAGTGTCACCATATGTGTTATATAACATCTGAGTTTGACGTGCAGTGCAGGAGAGCCCATAATGTCACGGAGATAATGGCTTACTGTCGTCAGCAGTTTCAGGATTTATACAGTCAGAAATGGGTATTGATTTGGGCAGTAACCTTTGACCTTGTGACGTGGTCTCTTGTGGCGTTCCACCTAGGTGGATATTTCAGGTCTGGAGGCAAACGCCATGTGTTCCCGCATGCGAGTGTATCCAACACAAAGAAAATGTTATGCCTGTGTTCAGTGACAACAGTTTTGATGTGCACATTAGGGGTAATGATCAGGGTGTAACGTCAGGGCACATAGGGAAACTTTTGACCCACCTGTGAGTATCAAACTGATCGAACACTAACATTTCTAGACTAGTAAGGACCGACTAGTAGACTAGTAGAGAGGCTCATTATGTCCCTGGTTTCTAGCTTGTTATTATATGTGTATGCGATGTGTGCCTTTCTCAGGATCGGAAGCTGTCCAGGGCGGAGAGGCAGCGGTTTAAAGAGGAGGCGGAGATGCTGAAAGGGCTCCAGCACCCCAACATTGTGCGCTTCTATGACTTCTGGGAGTCCCCGCTCAAAGGGAAGAAGTGCATCGTGCTGGTGACTGAACTGATGACATCAGGAACCTTGAAAACGTGAGTCGGAAGGACATCTGTGTGCTGCACATTAAAGCGGTACAGAACGGGGCTTCTGAAACCGAGCCATTTTAGTCGCCAAATTTCAACGATGCAGTCGGAAGCTTTACCGTTTTTCTTTCTCTTTCTCCCAGATATTTGAGGAGGTTCAAGGTGATGAAGCCCAAGGTATTACGGAGCTGGTGCAGGCAGATTCTGAAAGGCCTGCATTTCCTTCACACCAGAACCCCGCCCATCATTCACCGTGATCTCAAATGTGACAACATCTTCATCACAGGCCCAACGGGCTCTGTTAAAATAGGCGACCTTGGCCTTGCCACTCTGAAGAGATCCTCTTTTGCCAAAAGTGTAATTGGTAAATAGTAAACCCTAATTTATTATTATTGTATTGTGTGTGTGTTTATTATATTTGTATATCTATTAGGCTGGTGTTACTTTCCTCTAAAATACAATTGAAACCAGCATTACTGGTATCAAACTTATCTTTCAAATGACCATTGGTGTCAGCTGTTTGCATTAATTTCCCTTGATTAACAAGTGTGCCAACGATCTGAATAATCCATTGGTAGGTAAGCGCATGGCTTCTTTCTTCTGATCAGGGAGATTAAGCTATAAATTTAACTTAGAAAAATATAAACCACTCTGTTAATACCACTTCAGCATAAACTTGCAATAAAGGCTATCTTTATCAAAAACCTCCGCTTCAAGATAGTTTAAATGAGAAAGTTCTTGCTCAAGCACACTTTGCCACCGGTTAAACCCAACACCGCGACAAGCCTAATATGTATATATTTTTACCATTCATACAGTGATAGAGATGAAGGGATTTTGTCTAATAAAACATTACATTCGTTATTTGGTTTGAATTCCGTTTGAAATGCACATGGCCTTTCTCGGTTACCCAAGCATTCCGTGGGTTTTCATTATAGACGTGGTGCCAGAATGACGTCAGGGCTGGCCTTTAGATTTGCCTGTTATTTTGCAGGTACTCCTGAATTCATGGCCCCAGAGATGTATGAGGAGCACTATGACGAGTCGGTGGATGTGTACGCCTTCGGAATGTGCATGCTTGAAATGGCCACCTCAGAATATCCGTACTCCGAGTGCCAGAACGCTGCCCAAATCTATCGCAAAGTCACCAGCGTAAGTAACACACTTCAAGGAATTGGTCTGTTGCGCTTTCCCCACCAGTCCACATACAGAAAAATTTTCCAGAAAAATGTTGACCAATAATGAACGTATTGCATATAATTCTTTCATCATTGATTCATGTATAATGTATCCAGTGGTTGCAGGGGTGGGGGGCAGCGGTGTCATTAGTTCCTGTAAACCTGAATGTGCCCGTGATGATGAGCTATTGATGATGATGATGATTAAAGGGAGATCACATCACCTCCTGTTCTGTTGCATCTCAAGGGCAGAGGGGGAGGAGTCAGACTACAATGCATGTAAAAAGATTTCCTTTTATTTGGCATAATAATAATAGTTTTTTTGAGACTTTTCCAACTGTATTTTTTATTATTATATGAATTTCTCTTTCATTTTACCCTGTCTGTAGCATTGTCCTGCTGTGTGTAGATTATGGAGAAGTGGACAGTAATTTTAGTCCTAGTGCTCCAGGTTGCCTTTGTGCACTGTTGTGGATTCTGCAGCTATTAGTCAGCAGTGTCTCAGTCACTCACTCCTCACTGTTGCACAGATCATCTCAATACTTCAGCGGCGGCCTGATGAAGTATGTGGGGGAAGTTGCGTAGGAATGATAGTGATCTTGTTTCAGGAAGAGTTTTTTGGATTCATCAGTCAATCACTTTTTTAGCCCTCGTGTTGAAAAGAGCCCAACCGGGGGGGAGAGTTGAGAACTAGCTTTAGCTATAAAACTCTGCATCACATCATCTCTACAGCTTTGTAAACTATGTTTGTCTGCATTGTCCCTGTCAAATAAAAAAATAAATAAAAATAAAAATGCATTTCCGCATGTTGAAATGCATACAGTAATGTTTGAAGGCCACGCACATTCTTTTTCTTGTACATGGCAATATACAGTTCGAAAAATGTGTGAAGTCTGCTTATATATATATTATATATTCCACTGAGACTAAAGTAGCAATAATTGGTATATTTTCAACATGTCCATTTGGTTTTCAACACATTTCTCAATATATATTACAATATTTTGCAGATTAAGTAACAGGTTTCTTGTTTCACAAATAAGTCAGCGTTATGTCCTGATATCTTTGGGACGTACAGTTATGCTGAGTGTAATTATCATTTAGGTCTTGCTCGAAAAAGAGATCATTGATCTCAAGTGACTACCTGATAAAATAAAGGTTAAATAATTTTTTTTTTTTAAAGAACATCCACCCCCATAATAAAACTACAAGGTATTGTGAGAATACATTTTTGAAAATGTAGATTTGTTGCCAAAGGAAGGTGAGGAATGTTTTGAATGAGGTTCGGTGAAGCTGCTGTCAAGCGCTGTGCGTGGGAATCACAAATTCCTGTTTCTTTAATTTTCTACAGGGGGTGAAGCCTGCAAGTTACAACAAAGTCATTGATCCTGAAATCAAGGAAATTATTGGAGAGTGTATCTGCCAAAAGAAGGAAGAAAGGTCAGAGCCCGTTTCATAACAATGAACAACATGGCCTTACTGTTTATTTCTAATCCGCTGTGTTGGTGTTGTTGGCCAGCTTTTCACACTGCACTGGGATTTAAAGGATGTCCTTGAGCAAGGCTGGGGGGGGGGGGTCTAAATATGGAGGGAAAAGTCTACTACTCGGTTAATGAAGAAATTATTCATATTCTCCAATTATTATTTGACGATTAACATTACTGTTGTTGCACATTTTCTTGTGCTCTCTTTTTTTAGGTGTAACTGCTACTCTTGATCTGGCAGGAAAATGTTGTGTAATCTCTTGTGCTCGGCCACCTAGCTGTACTGTTGGAGCTGTGAAATTGGAGTTGATGGGAAAACCTCTTGACAGGATGTTCTCCGCGATGAGGTAGAACATAATGCCGTGTCCAACTTCCTCTCAGATATTCCATCAAGGACCTCCTGAACCACGCCTTTTTTGCCGAGGACACGGGGGTGCGGGTGGAACTCGCCGAGGACGACGACGGGAAGAAGTCGTCCATCGCCTTGAAGTTGTGGGTGGAGGATCCGAAGAAGCTCAAGGGGAAATACAAAGACAGCGGCGCCATCGAGTTTACCTTTGACCTGGAGAAGGAGGTCCCAGAAGGGGTGGCTCAGGAAATGGTAAATTCAGAACTGACCCACCATGGATTTTACTTAAGTTGCATAATGTCCTGTTTTCTTATGGTCATTTGTATTATACACTGCTATAAAAAAATTAAGGGAACACTTAAGGGAATCATCACAGTATAACACCAAGTCAATTAAACCAAACCGGTCATGCTGGATGATGTTGCAGGCAGCATAACATTCGCCACAGCGTCTCCAGACTCTTTCACGTCTGTCACATGTGCTCAGTGTGAACCTGCTCTCATCTGTGAAGAGAACGGGGCGCCAATGGCGAACCTGCCAATTCTGGTGTTCTCTGGCAAATGCCAATCGAGCTGCCCGGCACTGGGCTGTGAGCACAGGTCCCACTCCAGGACGTCGGGCCCTCATGCCACCCTCATGGAGACAGTTTGGTCAGAAACATGCACACGAGTAGCCCGCTGGAGGTCATTTTGTAGGGCTCTGGCAGTGCTCCTCCTGTTCCTCCTCGCACAAAGGAGCTGATACCGGTCCTGCCGCTGGGTTGTTGCCCTTCTACGGCCCTGTCCAGCTCTCCTCATGTAATGGCCCGTCTCCCGGTATCTCCGCCACGCTCTTGAGACTGTGCTGGAAGACACAGCAAACCTTCTTGCGACGGCACGTACGGATGTGCCATCCTGGAGGAGCTGGACTACCTGTGCAACCTGAATGGGCTGCAGGTACCGCCTCATGCTACCAGTAGTGACAAGGGCACTAGCAAAATGCAAAACTAGAGAAAAATCAGTCAGGAAGGATAAGGAGAGAGAAATGATCTGTGGCCACCACCTGCAAAACCATTTACTTTTTGGGGGTTGTCTTGCTGTTGCCTCTCCTGTCCATCTGTTGTCACTTTCATTTGCACCAAAGCAGGTGAAATTGATTCACAATCGTTTACGCTTCCTAACCGGACAGATCGATATCCCAGAAGTTTAATTGACTGTGTTATACTGTGTTGATTAAGTGTTCCCTTAATTTCTTTGAGCAGTGTATACATAAATGTGTATAACTTAAAAATGTATATTATGCAATCTAAAGCGCGCACACAATAGGCTTCTCTATGAATAGGCTGCATTGTAATTGCAGCGCAGGAGGGGGAACTACAATTATATCATCATACAGGCGAGTGGTGCACAATGCGTGCAATTAATTTATCTGCTAGAGCTGCCGCATGTCTGGCTATTTTGAACAGTATTTATTTGAGTCATTTTCTGCCCTCAATCGCCACCACTCCGGAGACCGCTTTGGCCTTTTGACGTAGGCATTCCTGAACTATGATGAAGAGAACATGTGCTTTCATGATATTCCTAATCTCAAAATCAAGAATGCTCTGTAATCCAGATTTTTATCGCTGAACAGGGTAGTGTTTGAGTTCCAGGAATGTAATGTTTGTCGTCTTGTTCTGTATCAGATAATGGCAGGTCCTCAGGCTCCTGACTCCATGTTGTTTTGCCAGCGCTGTGGTGTCGTTTGAGACGGACTGAAGAGAGCGGTGTTCTTTTTCACTTTTTGATTTGACCCAATGAGATGAGGGCCATGGTGCCGTGGAGAGGTTCCGTCTGTCATTCTGTTAAAGGGTGGAAGACCCTTTTAAGAGAAATCCCTCCCGAGCGATGGGCTGAACGTTTGTGCCGGCGGTCTTCGCTCTCTCTCTCGCTCGCTCGCGCGCGCGTGCGTGTGTGTGTGGCGCGCACGCAGAGGAGCGATCTGTCAGGCTGATTGAACTGGGGGTTTTATTCATGGGCTCTTCAGCTTGAACACAGCAGTGCTGAGTGGACTGTTTTTGCCTCGTGTCTGAGGGGGTTTGGAGGGCGGAGCTGAGACCCCAGAGAGGCAGGGGAAGAGGAGTGGGGCCGTAGGGAAACGCCCCATCTGCGCAGCTGCGTCCGCCGACTTTAATGACGCATTATGCAATTATCCGTGCGTGTGCCCCGTCAGTGGGAGACAGCACTGCAGGTCCCTGCCTTTGGGAGCCGGTGCTATTGATTTTCAGGACCAGACACTTCTCTGACCTTCTTTCCCTGTCGCCGGGTTCATATTTAAAGTCTGTGTGCAGCTGGAGGCCACAAGGCTTGTTGACATAATGGGGGCTGCGTGATGTGCGTTCTGTGTTTTGAATTCTAAACGCTCTGTTTCATTTTGATCGTGTATGTTCACTAATCACAGGGAATCTCAGTGCCCAGCTTCCCAAATATGTTTTCCCATTTATTTCCCTCGGTTTCCCTCACGTGGAAATTTGTTTGTCTGGCAGGTGGAGTCCGGCTTCTTCCTCGAGAGCGACGTGAAGATTGTGGGGAAGTCGATCAGGGACCGCGTGGCGCTCATCAAATGGAAGAGGGAGCGGACCATCCCGTCGGGAGAGGTGGAGGAGCCCAGGAACAGGGAGGGGCCGGAGGGGCCCAGGACCACACAGGCCATGTTGCAGGTCCCCGGGGTGCGGGCGGGGCAGCCCGCCCCCCACGAGTCAGAGGAGGTGGAGTCTGACGAGCACGCTCGGCACTGCAACCTGCCCGCCAGCGTCACATCTGTAACATGTGAGATATGCAGATGGACACGCACACGCACACGCACACGCACACGCACACGCACTCGCACTCCAGGTCATTCTTCAGGAAGATAACTCAATGTTAGTGTGTCTTGCGTATTAGTGTATCTATCTACCGCATGTGTTCTCGAGGGCTTTGACCAGATAATCTCTCTGTGATATTTCATGTATGAACTGTATGGCCAAGATCATATCTTGTTAATGCAAGGTTTAATGTAATTTATAGCCTGGACTCTTTCTAAGTAATGTAGTTTAATATGTGGCCTGGGCTCTCTAGTTAATGCAGTGTAATGTATGGCCTGGACTTTCTGGTTAATGCAGTGTTAATACTGAATGTACTGCCTGGACTGTGTGTGTTTAATTGAGGTAGTGTGTTGTTTCTCTGTAGCGGACAGCACCTTTGACAGTGGGCTGGGCTCCACAGTGTACTCAGATTCACACAGCAGCCAGCACAGTGTCCTGTACCAGTCTCTGCAGATGCCCGTCCCTGCTGGGCCCTCCGCCACACAGAAGGTCTGTACCGTACTCCCACAGAGGAGCGTCTGTATGCAAATAAACACGCATACTGGTGTTCGCACACTCCTGTACGTGTGTGTGTGTGTGTGTGTATACGCACGCTTGGACACTGATTTACCCAGTTCACTGTGAACTGCATTGTGTTCGTTACTAGGGATAGCTGCTACTGTATGGGAAGAATGTGCTTTCTTATCTGTTCTGTAGTTACTTCAATGACCTTTCTATGTGCACTTACTGTATGTCGCTTTGGATAAAAGCATCTGCTAAATGACTAATGTAATGGACGCGCACATACACGTACACATAGGGGCTCACACACACACACACACGTATACTTACAGGCACACACGTGTACACAGATACGCACGCACGCACCGCCCACCTTCATACCTTCATTCCCCACACCCTTTTTCTCATGTCTTTCTCACTGTAGCCATCTTGGCTCAGGCTCAGTGGCAGTAAACGCCCACTCCTCAGTTCTGCAGTGATGGGATGAGCTCTTCTCTTTCCGCATAGACGCCTGTCCAAAAGCGTAGTCATTCATTCTGACCTGCTATTCTTTTCCCCTCCAAATATATTTATTGTTTGGGAGTGTTGTCCATGCTGAGTGTGTTCCCTGTGTGATCCAGGAGCCTGTCCTCTCCCACACGCCCCCCAGGTGTGATTACCGCTGTGAGGCCTTAGGAGTGACCGTGGGGGGCAGACGGGGGAGCACCTCCGTCATTGAAACGCTGAGTAGCTGCCCTCAGCTCCGCCCCCTTTTCAGGCCCTGCTGCTGCTGCGGGCGGGGCCAGGGGCCGCAGGGAGACCACACGGAGCAGCGTGGGTGGTGCGCAGAGGACCCGCTCGCCGAAAGGGAGGACTGCTTCTCCCTCCGCGACGCCCTCATGCTGCTGCAGGTGTCAGCGCTGCCCTGTTACTCCCGTCGCCACAGCGTCGCGTCCGTCGACGCCAGGGGGAGCGGGGGAGAGGCGCCGGAGCGCCACCAACACCTCAACCCCGTCCGCCGACCGCACAACTGCCTGGCCTGTAAGGCCATGCTGCTGAAGCGCGGGGCTGGAGGCGAGGCAGCTGGGAGCCCCGCCCCTCCGGCCTGCCCATGTGCGGGCGCCCAGCGTCCCCCGGCCCCCCCGCCAGCCAGCAGGACCAGCCTGGACAGTGTGGACCTCTCCTACCTACATGAGTCCTTACAGCACATCATCAGCCGCAAGCCCTGCTCCTCCCACCTCAAAGTGCCCGCCCCCTCTGAGGCAGGCCAGGGTGGGGCCGGGATGGACGGGCCTGGGGTAAAAGGCCTGACCGAGCCCACAGCCGCTCAGGCTAGCGGACCCCGCTACGCTTCTGAAAACAGACACGCTCACATGGTATGTGTAGGTGACTGAGCTCCCTTTGCACCCGGCCCTCACCTGCTCTTCCGCCGGTGCCTGTAGAGAGGCGTGGCTCTGCCGCGGGGTGGCTCCGCCCATCAAACGCATGGAGCCGCCCTCCTCTCTGACTCCTCCCTGCTTCGCTCAGTTCTTCAGCAGCACACGGCTTTCTGTTCATTTCCTTTTAATCAGCGACGCGTAACCTGTAACCCTGGAGATTTTCTGCCGCTCCCAGTTTCTTCACTTTGGTGACTCCTTTGTGACCGTTACGCAGAGGTACTGCGATCTGACTTTTCCCAATGCCACCCAAGCTTCCCTGAATGTCTTCTGTTTTTCTGCTTTACTGACTGGACCCCCCCCCCCACCCCCCGCACACTCTGTTCTTCCTGAACAAGGAGCACGTTTGCCGTACCCTCCAGCTCTCCGAATGAGAAATGAGTAGCTCCCCCACCCCCCCTTCCCTCTTTGCTCTGAGCATGAGGCGGCTGAATACGGAGGGAGGGATGACTGTGGTTGGAATTGCTGCCCCCCCTCCCCCCGTTCTGTTTCTGAGGCTGTAGACTCCCACTATCGTAGCCCTGCTCTGCTTCTCTTGGCTCCGCTGTGCACTCAGTTACAGCTGCGTGTCTTAACCTCTGCCCATAACAGCCCTTGCTGTGTTTGGCTAGATTCCTATACAGTGGCTTTTGCCTGGAGTCAGCCTATTAGTTTGTTGTTTTCATCAGACAGTAATTGTTTTATGCAGAATGTAGCATCCCCTGGCAGTGGCAGGTACACCGTCTTATGTCTGTTATATTTACATATCCATTCTCCCCTGACAGCTACTCAGAGGTGCTTTTTCACATAATGATCAGCACTCTGGCCATAGTGTGATTTTTGTAGGAGAAGGTTTTGTTGACGCAAGTACCATGATTCAGTAAGTCACCTAAACTGCTATGTCAACCTAAGCCAAGCAGTCAAAGCTGCAGTAGTTTTATCCCATGTCAGTGGGGCATTCTCCTCACTACTTGTACATAATCTACCATCACAGTCTATTCCCACAGTATTCCTCAAAGGGCTTTCAATGCATTGTATCTCCAAAGTGTGGTCTAGAGATTTTCTATGAGATGGGAGTGACGCATCACTGACCCCAACAGGACAGACCTCGTAATTGAAACCAAAAGACTGCTTTGTCTGTAAATATGAATGTGGAAAGTACTGAAGCAAAGCAATTTTATGTGTAAAATCTAAATGTTTTTGTCGTCTTGCATAGAATGGATTTTTCCCTCCAAGTAGCCACCTCATCAGACAACGTTTGAAGAGAGCAGGGAGTCTATACATTTGGAAATAATTTATTTTATTTCAAAACTAGCATTGCACATTATCTGTGATCATAAATCTGCAGCAATGGGCCTAAAGTACTAATGTATGTATCGTCATTTAAATGAAAGTTCAAGACGGTGACTGATCTTTTCTTTTTTCAGCTTGGTATGCCGGGTGCGTCTGCAGTCGCTCAAGTGGTCGTACAGCAGTCATACCCGCACACTGCACAGCTCAGCCAGCCCCCAGCACAGGTTTACCCAGCTGCAGTGCCACCTGTGCAACATACCCAACAACCTGCTGGGGTATGTCCAACTGTGGTGCCCTCTGTCCAACAACAGCATCAGCGACCTATACAGACTCTACCTACTGCAGTTCCCACTGCACAGCCGATCCCCCAGCCTGGGCTGGCCTTCTCCACTGCACAACAGATCCAGCATTCTGTGCCGTCCTACTCCACTGCCGCCCCCACTGCACAGCAGATCCAACAGCCTGTGCTGGCCTTCTCCGCTGCACAACAGATCCAGCAGCCTGTGCCATCCTTTTCCACTGCAGCCCCCACTGCACAACAGATCCAACAGCCTGTGCCGGCATTCTCCACTGCAGCCCCCACTGCACAACAGATCCAACAGCCTGTGCCGGCCTTCTCCACTGCACAACAAATCCAGCAGCCTGTGCCATCCTTCCCCACCGCAGCCCCCACTGCACAACAGATCCAACAGCCTGTGCCGGCATTCTCCACTGCAGCCCCCACTGCACAACAGATCCAACAGCCTGTGCCGGCCTTCTCCACTGCACAACAAATCCAGCAGCCTGTGCCATCCTTCCCCACCGCAGCCCCCACTGCACAACAGATCCAACAGCCTGTGCCGGCATTCTCCACTGCAGCCCCCACTGCACAACAGATCCAACAGCCTGTGCTGGCCTTCTCCACTCCACAACAAATCCAGCAGCCTGTGCCATCCTTCCCCACCGCAGCCCCCACTGCACAACAGATCCAACAGCCTGTGCCGGCATTCTCCACTGCAGCCCCCACTGCACAACAGATCCAACAGCCTGTGCCATCCTTCTCCACTGCAGCCACTGCAGCCGCCACTGCACAACAGATCCAACCGACTGCGTCGTCTTTCTCCACTGCACAACAGATCCAACAGCCTGCTGGGGTATTTCCAACTGTGGTGCCCTCTGTCCAACAACAACAGCAGCAGCCTGTGCAGACTCTTCCTATTGCAACTCCCACTGCACAGCAGATCCAACAGACTGTGCCGGCCTTCTCCACTGCACTGCAGGTCCAGCAACCTGTGCCGTCCTTCTCCACTGCAACATCCAGTGCACAGAGCATCCAAACCACTCCCACCAAGCAGGTGAGTGGATAATTTACGGCTGGCACTTAAACGTGGCATCCTGACCTCCTGTCTGTGCCCTGACAAATATCAAAATGTACATTGGTTTTCTAGACAAATCCATCTGCCCTGTGAGCAAGCAGGCGAGTGACCTGCTGGTGCACAATTTTACTTTGCCTTATTAGTTTCTTACCCTGTGTTCATTTTTCATAGTTCCACCTCTATTTCCACACTGCAGCTTTCCAGTCTCAGATAGATCTCCTCTTCAGTGGTTCATTAAATCATTGCTGTTTAGGGGGCAAACTGTTCATATTTTGGGTAATCATTGACTACAGAAAATGGGGCTGGAAGTACGAACCTTGTCTTCAATGAAGAAAAATGTATTGTGATTTTGATGGATTGAAAACAAACGGGTTCAGAATGCGTTTCTGCTGCCTGGCTGCCACCAGCCTCTGAGCCCGCTTGGAAGTGCTGTGGTGTTCATACGTATCACTCCCCCTCAAGTCGATGAGCTTTTTTATTTTTAAGTGGCAGGTTTTCTCCTGGGATCGCTGTGGCAGATGCTGATATTAGCTAGGCACAGGGACAGGATATGAAACTGAGACGTTTGATTATATTCAATAGCAGGCAAAGGCAGATGTCCAGGCTAGCTCTGTAATTGCCGTGGGCCCTTCCCCCCACGCGTCTTATCCCTGACCCCCCCCCCGCTCACTCTTTCGCTCTCTTTTCTCACCCCCTTCCTGTCTTCTCTCCCCCGCCCCCCCCTCCTCCTTTTCCCTCATCCTTTCTGCTGCCACAGCTCTTTATGGGGCAGGGCGTTCCCCAGCCAGGCCCTGAGGGCCAGATCTCCACCACACTGCTGCCAGCACATTTCACACAGGTAGCCCTTCCCCAGGGGTCTGATTAATACAGCTTGAGCCCCCCCCCACAGAATGGTACTGACCTGTTTTATGGCAGCCGCAAGCCGTGAATTAATTTGCATGCAAACGACCTCCCTCTCCATCCGCATGCGATTTAGAGCCGCCCCGTTTACTTCCTACGTTAAAAACCGCCGTCAAAAACAAACAAAAAAACAACCAAATTTGCGCCGTAGTCTTTATATCGAGATTATCATTTGGTTGTGTGAAT
Organism: Ilyophis sp. 1 JC-2022; assembly: GCA_022702515.1. Lineage (NCBI taxonomy): Eukaryota > Metazoa > Chordata > Actinopteri > Anguilliformes > Synaphobranchidae > Ilyophis > Ilyophis sp. 1 JC-2022. Next base: position 50,346,969 of record CM040402.1, read on the forward strand.
TAGGGTTGTCACGATATCCCATTTTCATATCGTCGATATGCCTTTAACATTATCGGATATTGTGACAACCCTAGTCTAAATGGCCTGTATACAAATAATAACAAAATAATAAATACAGAGCAAATGATAATGACCAAATATTTAAAAAACAAAGCATATAGAATTTGTTGCAAGGCAGCAGAACTAAAATAGAAAATGGAGCAGGAAAGGACTCTACACTCAGATTTGTCAGGCAGGCCATGGTACATGCAGTAATACAAAGTTTTAGTTATACAGATTTTGAAATATTAACGCGCCTATTTATTTCCAACTAATATCATTTAAAATCATGTACGTATGTTTTGTCCTTAGAATATCAATAATAATGATTGATTATATATTTTTTTTAAATATATTGTGACTATAGACTGTCATCTCAGATATTTTCAAATATTGCGACAACCCTAGTGTGAATGGGACCAGTGTCGGGTCATCGTGGGATTGGGAGATGTCCCTGAGCAAGCACACCTATTTGATTTATTTTTTTCCTTTGCCTTTCCAGTTCCCTCCTCCATATCCTGTTATTCCCGCAGGAAGTGCGCTTGGTGGAGTTGAAGCTTACCCTCACCCCGCTGTCCCTCCTCCCTCCAGCTTCCCTAGCACCAACACCGCACCCGCCCCTCCCGCCTATTTCACTCCCGTACAGGCTGTCCCTTCCAACCCACCCGCATCCCTCGCCCCCTTCCTGCAGGCAGGGGGCGCCCTTCAGGCGCCTGGGTCTGCAGCCCTGCAGTGCCCTAGTGCCACCCCCTCCGTGCCCTTTCTTGCTGTGGCAATGCCCATCCATTCAGCCCCGCCCCCTGGTCCACCGCCACAGCAGGGTTATCCCTGCAGTCTGCTGAACGGTGTGAAAACGGAAGCTCCTCCCCTGCAGCATGTCCCAACCCCTGCCCATCTGCTAATGCAACAGGCCCCAACCACAGCCCATCTGGTAATGCAACAGGCCCCAACCACAAACCTTAACCCTGCCTCTGTACCTGCGCCAGCACTGCCTGTCTCTGAGCACTCTGCACAGGTAAATATAGTACCAGAGCGGCGATCACAGTACACCAAATCTAGCATCTAATCGTTTAGGCAGGATTGTGGCAAATGTATGTGCAGGTACTGGTCTTTGGATGCATGCGTGAAAGAGTGACTTTCACTGCGTTGCTTTCTCGGTGTGTGTCTGTGTACTATTTGTAATTAGGGATCCAAGCAGTGGAGCTGCTGGAACCCTATTTTTGTTGGGATTCTTTTTTTTCCACCTAAAAATAACCAGGTATGGCCTAGAATCACCAAACTTGGTAAGGTTGTTGGGATGACTGAACTCTTGGATCCTTTAAATTATGACAGATTAAACACCTGGTGGCGCTGTAGAGCATGTGACAAAATTGATTCACGCATGCAGTCCTGATGCATTGTTTTAGCTGGTCACAATATTTGGTGTACAGGTCCCTCTGCTCATGAGGAACACATTTGCCTCAAGGACCCATAAAGTCCGCTATATTGGATTTTCTGCCAATTAGCATTTTTTGTAAAACACTTGATGCTACTCTTACAAGATTTTACCAAATTGCATGAAATTTGGTATTTTGACTCATCTAAGGTGCCTTCATACAGGTGTAACTTTTCTAAGGCCTAAATAAAAGAAATGGCCGAATGACGAGCCAATTAATTTTCAGTGGGTGTTGCTTATCACAAAAATGCTAATAATTAATGTTTGAAAGAAAGTTATGAAACTTGGTAGGTCTGTTAAGTTATATCAAGACTTCAGCCCTACAGTTTTAGCCCAATCAAACCACATGGTGGTGCTGCAGAGATCCAATGTAAAAAACATTATTCAAAAAATCACTGTTGCAAAGATTTCAAACTTGCTACAGTGACAAAAGCCCTCATTAGGGACATAGATATGTACTACATGGTCTGGCGCCATCTTGAATGGGCTGCCATTTTGTTTTATTTACTAATCTATTACTTTTATGCATTCTTCCTGAACCACTTGGCTAATTCTAATGAAACTTGGCCTGTAGTTAGGTGTCACCCCACATGCCCTCACCAAATTTTGTGACGATAGGCCACTTGGTGGCACTATAATAGTTAGTTGATTTTGCAATAATTAAACAATCATGGCTCCTGCACTGTTTGCCCTAGAGATTTTAAACGAATGTCAGTAAATGTCCATCTGACATGGCACACTGAACAAATCAAATCAAGGAACCATGAAACCAATATATTGTATTTTCAGAAATTTTGAATAGTCTTAAAAACACTGAATGCTACTCCTCCTACAAAATTGACACATTTGCACAAAATTTGGTATTTTGACTCCTCACATGCCTTTGTACAGGTATTACTTTTCTAAGGCCTATGTCAAAAAAGGGCCGAACGACAGTCCAATGAATTTGCATTGGCTGTGGATTATCTCAGAAATGCAAATAATTCCAAAGCAGTTTGACAAAGTTATGAACCTTGGTGGGATGATTGAGAGTTAGATCAAGACTCCAGTTGCAAAGGCTTAGCCCAATCAAACCGCGTGGTGTCGCTATAGAGATCCGAAAAATCACTGTTCCCTTGCAGAGATTTCAAACTTGCAACAATGACAAAAGCCCATATTGGAACCATAGATGTGTGCTTTTTGGGTCAGCTGTCTTGAATTGTCCACCATTTAGTATTGTAACACTCATCTATTCCTTTTCTGAGTTCAAAATACAGTAAAATCACTGATGTATCAGATAAGTTGATGGGATAGTCCATCATTTCAGTTGGAACATATATAAAGTTATGATCCCCCATCAGAGTCTCCTGTGTTTGACAACTGCTGCTTGGTCCCCGGGAATCGCTGCTAGTCGCTATATTGTAATGTGTAATGTTTATTTGTTACCCCCAGAAGAGTGCGGAGCAGATGTCGTCCAACTGGCCCTCTGACCCAGGCCAGCAGAGCGGGCCCCAGGTCCCGGCGCCAGTCCGTTTGGGTCAGCCAGTGGTCTCGTCCCCGCCAGCAAAGAGCGCTCCGGACACAGGGCATGCCGCATTGGGGTTGGACCAGAACCAGGACCCGGCTTCCGGCGCCCAGACTGCAGCAGCTGGCCCTGCCGGTGCCGGCCAGCCCCTGAGTCAGCAGCCCCAAGCCCCCCCGGAGCCCGGCCCGGAGGTGAACCGCTCCCAAACTCACCCCACTGCTATTTTCCTGTGCTCTCTCTGCACACAACAATTATAAGCCAATATTTATTTATATTTATTTATTTGTGTATATATATGTATTTCTCCCCCCCCCCCCCGTATATATTTTATTTATTTATATATTTTGACATTTATATATATTTTTTTCTTTATTTAATGTTCGGTGATGTGTGAAAAGGAAAATGTATTCAAACCTGTTTGCTTTGTTTGCAGGAGCCTGGACCGGAAAAACAGGTGCCGATTCAGAGCTACGGCTACGACAGGTATGCGCTCGCAATGATCCTGACCTGCACTGAGACCGGTCTCGGTATAGGGCAGTACTTTTTTGTTTTTAAATGGGGCACGATACTGATTTATACAATATAAGCATATTCGGCCATATTTCATACTTGAAGGATGTTGAGAATTCTAACACGTCTCCCACAGCAAAGGGTTTAATGTGCATTTGTCTAAATGGCAGAATATGATGTAATGTTGCAGTAGCATTGAAGTGCTGGTAGTCAGTGAGTTTCTCCTCATGCAGCGTCAACTCGGATGCCACCTCTGGGAAAGAGATGAGTGACGGTGCGGAGGGGATGCAGTGGAGTGGGAAGGCTGATGGGAAAGCCAGGAAACACCACCGCCGGTCCACACGAACACGTTCCCGCCAGGAGAGGACCACAAAGCCCAAACTGAGCATGCTCAATGTGAGTCTACCAGAAGACCAAAATGATCCGTCCCGTATCTCAGAACTTACTGTCATTACCAGGAGCAAATGCCTTTGAACTAGTAAGAACTTTTGGGGAAAGTCTGAATAATGCATGCCCTTTTCGTCTGTGTTTTAAATGAAAAGACCATTAATCAAATATCAGGCCCTGCTTTCCTTGCACAATGCGTGTTGCCTGCAGAATTAATTCACCGCTCGGTCTGAATGGTGACATGAAATGGAGGTCTGTTGACCTTCTCCTGTCATCTAGTAATTTCTTCTCCTGACCCCGGCTGTGTGGCCTGACTACAGGTCTGCAATACTGGCGACAAGATGGTGGAGTGTCAGCTGGAGACTCATAACCACAAGATGGTGACGTTCAAATTTGATCTGGACGGCGATGCTCCTGAGGAAATTGCGACTTACATGGTACATGAATGTGTGTGTGTGTGTGTGTGTGAAGCCGTCTTTCCAGGTGTTGGTTCTACTGCACTGCAGCAGACTTTGTGAAACGTGCCTCAATGGTTGTTGTTTTTTTTTATTTTTTTTAAAGAAAACAGGACTTCCCACCGTGGGCCTGGCGGTGTTGTACGGGATTTAAAAGCCACACCCTTAAGCTTAAGCTGTTCCCTACCCACAGGTTTTTGTTGTAGCGGCAGTCATGCAGGAGAGTTGATGTAGGAGGTAGAAGCCGACATACTGTAGGTACAGTTCTTGATGACTCTGGGTTTTTACCCTGTGTGCCGCTGGCCGATCCCTGCAGTTTATTTTTAAATGGCTCCATGGCCTCTGGTCCCAGGTGGAGAACGACTTCATCCTGCCGATGGAGAAGGAGATCTTCATCGAGCAGATGAAGGACATTGTGGACAAGGCGGAGGACATGTTGAGCGAGGACACGGAGGGGGAGAGGAGTTCGGACCAGGGAACCAGCCCCCAGCAGGGCCACACTGCCGGGCTCCCATGGGGAGAGGTGAGGGGGCGGTGCCATAAAGCTTCTCACTCACAACTCTCCAATCGCATGATGCCCTCTCCAATCACATGATGCCCTCTCCAATCACATGATGCCCTCTCCAATCACATGATGCCCTCTCCAATCACATGATGCCCCCTCCAATCACAGAGCATGTTTGCTCAGATTATGTTCTTTTTCAGTGTGTGAAGACCCCTCAGGGCCAGGCCAACCAGCCCGTCTATCAGCAGAATGGTAACCCTACCACCTCTTACATTTACATGGTGCATTAGGTCATCAACATTTCATCATATGATCAGTTTACATGTTGAAGTTTGAAATGCTGGGCGCGAATGGTGGGATGTTTCTCACGGCCGTCTTTATCCACATGTTCTGTGCAGTGCTCCACACAGGCAAGAGGTGGTTTATCATCTGCCCTGTGGCAGAGTCACCCACGCCTGCCAAAGAGACGGCTTCATCCACAGCGACCTCAACAGCGCAGCCTTCTACAGCAACGGGTAATGTCACCGCTAGCAAACGCATCCCACTCATGCAGCTGCCAGCAGATAAATGGAGAGAGAATATTGGAACGCACCACAAATTACACATCTGCATCTGAATATCTATGCATCTGGGAGCTTTAACCTAGCAGTGAATGCACTAAAAGACAGAACCAAAAGGGCATTTTTTGCCATCAAAGGAAGGATTTACAACATTAAAATACCTGTAAGATTATGGTTAAAAATGTGTAGCATATTGCAGCCGATTTTGCTATATGGAAGTGAGGTATGGGGCTCACCATCAAGACTGTTTACCTAGTTAAAACCCTGTATACTGAAGTCTACACAAACATAATCCAGGTCCACTGAAACACGCCAAACAATGCATGCAGGGCAGAATTATGCCGTTACCCTTTACTTATTAAAATTAAAAAAAGATAATAATAATAAACAAAGCAACTCAAATTCCCTCCAATATAAGCCCTTCCTATTCCATGAGCTAAGCCGCAATGCAAGTCAGCTGGCCCTGAAACTAAAACTATGACCAGTCTCAGACCATCAAACAATTCATAAATCAAACCAAAGATTCTTATTTGGAATATTGGACAATGTTGACACAACTATGAACCAAACAAAATAGTTATAGTATGCTTTAAAAAAATTTTTTAAATAAATTAAAAAAAATTAAAGACAAATTGGCAGAATATTTCTCCACTATCAGAGATGTAAAGCAGAAACGGATCCTTACCAAATACAGACTGGCCATTGAAACAGGAAGAGACAAACAAACCTGGCGCCCCTTAGAAGAGAGGACATGTGATCACTGTGGGACCGGTGCGATTAAGGCAGAAAAATAACACTTCCTTCTACACTGCAATAAATATACAGAGATTTGCAAGGACTTCAAAACAAATCCAAATCTTGCCACACTTCCTGATTTAAAAAAAAAAAGAAAAAAAAGTTGTCAATTCTGCTGGGTGCTAGCTGCTTTATATGTGGCATCCTGTCATCTCAGTAACTGATTATCTGCAGTTAATTACTTGCTGTCATGTGATATACAATAAAAGTATGTATCTTGTTTTTGTGTGTATGCGGGTATAATGTAGTGGAGGGTAATGCATTTATATTAGTTAACCATTAGCAGAGTTTTTATTGATGTTCTTTGTAACATTTGCTTTGGCAACATGCAGTGCATGTCATGCCAATAAATCACTTTGAAATTGAAAAATTTTGGGGGGGTGATAGAGGTAGTGAGAGGGAGAAAGAGTCAGGTTGAGTGAGTGAGTGAGTGAGTGAGTGAGTGAGTGAGTGAGTGAGTGAGTGAGTGAGTGAGTGAGTGAGTGAGTGAGTGAGTGAGCTTAGGAGAGGGAGACCTGAGCTGCTCCATATTATCAGAGACCACAGACTGGTCTGTTGTTCCAGTGAAGGGCATGCATTGTTTGGCCCATTGAACCTGCAACCCGATGCCTTCACTGATACCCAGAACATCCAGCTGCAAACCCCTTTCTTCTCCCTCACTGTTCTCCAGAGCCAGCAGCCAGTCCCTCCGTGTTGCTGCCACTAGAGGGCGCCGCACCGCTCCAGGAGACCTTGAGGGCAGACAGTAGCCCCGCCCTACCCCCGGTTCCCTCGTCCTCTACACCAGCGCCCTCGGTCACTCTCCCCGCTCCTCTGCCCGAACAGAGAGGGGCCCAAACGCATGATCTGAACGGTAACGTGGGGGAGGCGAGACCTGGGCAGGCCCAGCCTGGCGTGGCTTCGGGAGCGGGCAGCGACGTCCTGTCCGCAGACACGCCCCTGGGTGCCCACCCGGTCACAGTGCCTCCCGTCCACGCAGCGCAGCAGGTAGCAGAGATCACCTGCGCCCCCTCCGTGGTCACGGACATCCCCTGCTGCCCCATCGTGCCACCCCTGACCCTGGACATGACCACGTCCCCACCACCCCTTGCCCAGGACCCCCACCCCCCCGGTCAGGGGGACCACACCCATCCCCCCGTTGTGCTGCAGCAGCCCTTCGCCATGCCCATGCAGCCCTCAATGGGAGGGGCCAAGCCCGCCTCTCAGCCCCAGAGCCCCGCCCAGCAGGCGGGGCCCGGGGAGTCCGACGGGGAGGGTCCGCCCAGGGTGGAGTTCGTTGACCGCACCATCAAGACCCTCGATGAGAAACTGCGCAATTTGCTCTACCAAGAGTATGTGCCCTCCCACCCTGCTGGTGGCGCTGTGGATACTGCCAGCTCTGGCACAGAGGTCGGAAACTCCCCTCCAGTCTCTGACGGCCAGGCAGGGGAGAGACCCCCCATGAAAGGAGACCCATTGGTAATTTTGCTTTATTGTACACTTCTGAGTAGATGGATATACAGCATATCAATCCATCATTATTTCTTGGCACATTTTCGGAAAATCCGTTTCTACTTAACTAAAATCGATATGTCATAGCTGAAATCCTTTTGTAACTAAATGGAATTCAAGAAGAACGTCAAGGTAACGGCAGCAGCTTAATTTATTAGCCCTGCTCTCTGACAGCCACAAAACATCGTAATTCAGTGCCGTTTGCATTGAGTACTAATGGACATTGAGGGTGCAGTTAAGGGCAGGCTGGCTGCTCAGCAACTCTTCCGTTCCTGCTCAGGCACTGTTCAATATAATTCCCTGTGAGGTGAGGAGAGGACTGTGCCAGAGTCCACAAAAATGTCAGCTGTAAATTGAAGCTCTGGGTCAAAACCTGAAAGGCCCCTGGCCTGAGTGGGCGGAAGTGCAGAGGATGGCTGTGGGTTGCGTTTAAAAAAAAAATAATAATAATAATTTTATGTGCCATCGGTTGAGCTGAGGACAAGTTGCCACTAAGATCTCTGCGGCTAATAAACACACAGAATGGATCAGTCGGTCACACTTTAAAAAAAGTTTTTTTTTAAAAAATGTATCAATGGCATTCACAGAGCTGTTTTATATTGGTGATGGGATGGTTGTGGTATGTGTATTCAATCAATGTCAAATTGGTCACAAGCAAAGACTATGCAACAGTATAAGTTTTTTGAGGTCTCTACAACATTGTCTCATTATACTGGGAAATAACCAGGCAGTCTCAGGCTGGGAGACTTGTTGGAACTTTCAGCAACCTAAAAGAAATGTGCTCCAAGACCTGAGTCACGGCACGATACAGGGCTCTGAGCATTTTAACCCACGCTGAAAGAGATACAAACTGTGTACCTGAGTCACGGCACGATACAGGGCTCTGAGCATTTTAACCCACGCTGAAAGAGATACAAACTGTGTACCTGAGTCACGGCACGATACAGGGCTCTGAGCATTTTAACCCACGCTGAAAGAGATACAAACTGTGTACCTGAGTCACGGCACGATACAGGGCTCTGAGCATTTTAACCCACGCTGAAAGAGATACAAACTGTGTACCTGAGTCACGGCACGATACAGGGCTCTGAGCATTTTAACCCACGCTGAAAGAGATACAAACTGTGTACCTGAGTCACGGCACGATACAGGGCTCTGAGCATTTTAACCCACGCTGAAAGAGATACAAACTGTGTACCTGAGTCACGGCACGATACAGGGCTCTGAGCATTTTAACCCACGCTGAAAGAGATACAAACTGTGTACCTGAGTCACGGCACGATACAGGGCTCTGAGCATTTTAACCCACGCTGAAAGAGATACAAACTGTGTACCTGAGTCACGGCACGATACAGGGCTCTGAGCATTTTAACCCACGCTGAAAGAGATACAAACTGTGTACCTGAGTCACGGCACGATACAGGGCTCTGAGCATTTTAACCCACGCTGAAAGAGATACAAACTGTGTACCTGAGTCACGGCACGATACAGGGCTCTGAGCATTTTAACCCACGCTGAAAGAGATACAAACTGTGTACCTGAGTCACGGCACGATACAGGGCTCTGAGCATTTTAACCCACGCTGAAAGGGATACAAACTATGTACCTGAGTCACGGCACGATACAGGGCTCTGAGCATTTTAACCCACGCTGAAAGAGATACAAACTGTGTACCTGAGTCACGGCACGATACAGGGCTCTGAGCATTTTAACCCACGCTGAAAGGGATACAAACTATGTACCTGAGTCACGGCACGATACAGGGCTCTGAGCATTTTAACCCACGCTGAAAGAGATACAAACTGTGTTCTTTGTGGAAGTGCTGAAATGTGTTTTATTTCCTCTTCTCCTCTCAGCCCCAGATACCAGAGGGGGCAGATGGCCCGGGGGCCTTCAGTGACTGTACGCTGGCTGGTGTGTGCATAACAACTTAAACTTGTTCCTGTTCAGCTTACCACCTGTCTTGCTTTAATCCACACAATAACTGCAGAAATTGGTCTCTGTTTTTAAATGTTATTATTTTTAATTTGTTTGCTTTAAGGAAAAGTTAAAATGATCTTTCCAGGCATGTGAAGTTTACAAATACTCATTTTTGGAGAGAGAGAGACTCTCCAAAAAAGCAGCTGATTATTAGTTTGTTTAGACCTCGACACTGAGGAGACCGTTATTTTAATCACTGTTCGAAAGGCCTTTTATTTTCATCAAGATTGCAGCTCAAGTATCTATCTCTGATGGCTTCTTTTCCTCTGGACTTAAAGCAAACTCATTCTGAGCAGATGTGCTCTGCAGCCCGAGTTCATTCAGACCTAATTAATATTTAAACTTCCTGCTGAAAACTGATTCCACGGTTATAAAATATCACCATTTTTTTTTTTTTCTTTTCTCAGCTTCAACCAGGACGAGTACGAAAGAGACAATCGCCAGCTCCAGTTCACACTCGGGTACCAAAGGCCGTTTCCAGGTACCTCTAAGTAATAGTTGCAAAAATAGTGATTTCCATTTAGTGTAAGAAAAAAGTTAATTCGTTCATTCTTTTAATTCATCAACAATGCGTAAGAATGGGTGTGAAGTGTGGGATTACGCTTTTAGAAGTCTTCCCTCTGTGAACACACACACACACAAACTTTGTATTTGATTTTATTACCATCACCAACTCTAAGTTCCCAGCATGTGAGAAGAAGAGTGAAATGATCCCCAGTAAGTTTGTCATCCTGCTCCACTCACCAACGAAACATTTTCAGATTAGACGGGATGTTTAAAGGGAAAACGCTCTTAAACAGACTCTATAACACTCCACATTTGTCACCACTTACCAGCAATGGGGCCCATTTATCCTTAGGTCAGTGTGCATTGACCCCTTTCCCTGAAGGAAATGTATGTCTTGAGTCTTATTTAACCTCCTGCGTCGCAGTAAGGTTGAGGTTGTTTTATGTATAACACTGACATGCTGTGTTTTTCATGTAAATGGAAAGGCTGTTGTACATCTGGTAAACACCGATTCTTCTGTTGAATAAAACATGAACTGATTTTATGATGTGGCATTTTGCAACGTAGGCAGTTTCCAAAACGCACTGTACATGACTGAGATTGATTGGACATCACGTTCTGCGTTTATTTAATTTTTTTCTTCCTGTTGAAGATCATTCCCACTCCCCTGGATGTGGTGAGAAGGTTGGAGCGAACCCGGAAGAGCAGGAGCACCAGCGTATCCCCTGTCCCGCTGAGCGCCGGGGGGAGGGAGGGGCCACAGTCCAACAGGGGGGCCGAGGGCGGTCTTGTCACCACCATCGGCAGGTTCTTCGTCGTAAGCACCGAAGACGAGGTGACCGCAAAGACCCGCAACAACCGCTACTCCGCGCCGCCCGACTTCTACCCGGACGGCCCTCCCTCCTCCGTCCCCGGCCCGAGGGGGTCCCTGCCGCGTGCCCACACCTCCGTGTCCGTGGACGTGGCCGTGGCCGTGCACAGCCTCCTGCTGTCCTCCGACTCGGGCGAGGAGAGCGGCCTCTCCAAGGCTCCCCAGGCCCCGCCCACTGTCGGCCACGCCCACTCTGAGCACAGCGGCAGTGACCTGATGAAGAAGGCGGTGGCCTTTCTGCGCCGCTCGGGCCGCAGAAGCAGCACGCAGAGCTCCGATTCGCCCGGCCGCCAGGGGGGTAGCGGGAATGCCCCTCCCGTCCACATGACCTCGCTCCACTCCCACTCCTCCTACGTCAGCAGCGATAACGACTCGGAGTTCGAGGACGCGAACATAAGGAAGGAGCTTCAGCACCTCAGAGAGAAGTATGCTCCACTCTCCCTTACGTAGCTCACGCTCCACTCTCCCTTACGTAGCTCGCGCTTCTGTGCGCTTGGACAGTTGTACCACAGGCAAGATGCAATTTCAAGTCACGCACAGACCGTTAAAACAACGCATTTGATTATTTTGTGAACTTAATTCTAGTGGACAGAGTAGGTTATTTTGAATAACTACTTTTATATTTTGCATGAGTGCAAGTTTGGAAGAGCGCAGTTATACTGACTCACCTGTGTTCCATCTGAGGCCTTCTTTATATGGCCTGTGTTCACTCTGTGGGCTTGTTGTTTATATGGCTTGTGTTCACTCTGTGGGCTTGTTGTTTATATGGCTTGTGTTCATACTGTGGGCTTGTTGTTTGTGGCCTGTGGTCACTCTGTGGGCTTGTTGTTTATATGGCTTGTGTTCATACTGTGGGCTTGTTGTTTATATGGCTTGTGTTCATACTGTGGGCTTGTTGTTTATATGGCTTGTGTTCACTCTGTGGGCTTGTTGTTTATATGGAACTGGACTTGTAACTGAAAGGTTGCAGGTTCGATTCCCAGGTAGGACACTGCCGTTGTACCCTTGAGCAAGGTACTTAACCTGCATTGCTTCAGTATATATCCAGCTGTATGAATGGATAAATGTAATAAGAAGTATGTAAGTCGCTCTGGATAAGAGCGTCTGCTAAATGCCTATAATGTAATGTAATGTAATATGGCCTGTGGTCACTCTGTGGGCTTGTTGTTTATATGGCTTGTGTTCATACTGTGGGCTTGTTGTTTATATGGCTTGTGTTCACTCTGTGGGCTTGTTGTTTGTGGCCTGTGGTCACTCTGTGGGCTTGTTGTTTATATGGCCTGTAGTCACTCTGTGGGCTTGTTGTTTGTGGCCTGTGGTCACTCTGGGCTTGTTGTTTATATGGCCTGTGTTCACTCTGTGGGCTTGTTGTTTGTGGCCTGTGGTCACTCTGGGCTTGTTGTTTATATGGCCTGTGTTTACTCTGGGCTTGTTGTTTGTGGCCTGTGGTCACTCTGTGGGCTTGTTGTTTATATGGCCTGTGTTCACTCTGTGGGCTTGTTGTTTGTGACCTGTGGTCACTCTGGGCTTGTTGTTTATATGGCCTGTGTTCACTCTGTGGGCTTGTTGTTTGTGGCCTGTGGTCACTCTGGGCTTGTTGTTTGTGGCCTGTGGTCACTCTGGGCTTGTTGTTTATATGGCCTGTGTTTACTCTGGGCTTGTTGTTTGTGGCCTGTGGTCACTCTGGGCTTGTTGTTTATATGGCCTGTGTTCACTCTGTGGGCTTGTTGTTTGTGACCTGTGGTCACTCTGGGCTTGTTGTTTGTGGCCTGTGGTCACTCTGTGGGCTTGTTGTTTATATAGCCTGTGTTCACTCTGTGGGCTTGTTTATATGGCCTGTGCTCTTCCTCAGGCACATGAAGGAGATATCTGAGCTGCAGGCCCATCAGAGAGGGGAGATCGAACTGCTGTACAGTAAGCTGGGCAAACCCCTTCCACCCATCGTGGGCTTCCTGCACGCAGCGCCCCCCACAGGCCGGAGGCGTAGAGCCAGCAAACACAAGCTGAAGGCTGGGAAACTTCTCAACCCCGTGGTCCAGCAGCTCAAGAATGTCAGCAGCAAGCCCGGCGATGGTAAGACGCTAGAAATCTACTTGCTTGTGTGCGTTTGTGTGTATGTGGGTGGATGTGCGTGTATACGTCTGAGTGAGCGGGGGCCGTACAGGAGTCAGATGGTCTTGGACCCTGTAGAATTTCCTTTAGGTGCTTCCATTAGTCTCTAACAAGAGTCAGTGTCTTTTCATAGTTGGACAGCGCATCATCCTGGTAGCAGGGAAGCGGTTCAATTCCTCACACTAGTGCACTTCACGTGTGGTGGCAAGCTAGCATACGGATGTTGCCAGTGTTGCACCAGAGACCATTTGACATGAAATTTAAATGACATGTTATCCAGTAACGCCTTACTTGAAAAAGCTGGGTGGAGCAGCTGCAAGGTTACTGTGGAACAGACCCTGAAGCGCGTGCATGAATGGAAGCGGAAGAGAAGGCCACAAATATTCCACAGCCCAAACCACTGAAACGTGAGATACGCAAGTTCTGAATGGCGTTACAGTGATGCTGCTGGAATGTGGAGATAAATTCACTATCGAGAAGCTTGTGATGTTTTTTTTTTTTTAAATAAAAAATATTTTTCAATTCTTCTGTAAAGCTCCCCTCAGACACACCACACAGCGGAAGTATCCGAGTGTTGAAGAAACACGTGTAGTCTTTCCTGGTGCTGTGGATTAGTTTAATGTTATTTCAATTTTACTTGATTATCTCACTCCAAATGAGCATTTTCCTGTCCTCTGTGGTACATAGAACAATCATACATGCAGACGTTCTCAAATTTGTTGGTACCCCTGGTAAAGATGAGTAAAAATATAAATATTTTTAAAATTCACCGGTTTGTGAATTAGCTTAATCTCACACTGAAAAAATTAGAAAAATCCATCCTTTAATTGACGTTCATTTATTATGAGAAAACAAAATCCCTCATCAAGAAATAATTAACAAAACCATGTTGGCCACAATTATTGGCACCCCTGCATTTATATCTAGAATAAAGTATTGATTTTTAATATTTGGTCGCATTCAGTGTGAAATTAAGCTAATTCACCAAACGGTTAATTTTTGTATAACCCTTTTTACTCATCTTTACCAGGGGTACCAACAAATTTGAGCACATCTGCGGCTGCATATGAGGGACTATAGCCTCTTTCCGTCAATAGTGTGGCTCTATACGGATCGCTACATCTTTTTAGACGCAGACGTGCCTCTGGCTTGCGCAGCCAACAGGATACAATGTGTATTTTTTGACGGCACTAATGTATAGGCGAGTGACTATGGGGGGCAGATCCTTATCTCTATGTGTATCTTGGGACCTTAAAACCGCTAAGTGTGTAGTGGTAAGAGCCAAAGAAGAATGTCAGGTTAAAATCAATGCAATTGATTACACTGCATGTTCAGTAATGACAGCATGCAATGGTGCAAAATGAGTGTGGTGAGTTTGATATACGCGAATGGCGCGCAGGAGCTCGTATTGACGAGTCTCTCAGAACTGTTCCACTTTTCTCCCTATATACCAAAAGATCAAAGAAACTCATCAAATCATCAAAGCAAGACCCAATCGCAACAAAACTGCAGTAACAACAGTAACCCCTGCTTGCACTACCTATGCTTATCACACATTAACTATTCGTGGCACAGCTGACTGCTGGCTCACAGGTAATTTGCATTATCCACTGTTCACTTTTGAATGGCCTTCCAAGATCTTTATTCAGCTCTCACTGTACCACACCACCAGTGACACCAACTTGTTCCCCATGACATAGGCTTTCCAGCAACACCAAACATGAATATACTGTATATGGACAACCTATGGTTGCATAATGCTGTTTAAACTTCACAAGTTATGTGAACCCAGCGCAGATGCAGCGGAATAGTTGCAACTGTACTCTTTGGACAATATATATATATATATATATATACTTGTTTTGTAATGCCCAATAACATTCATACACCCGTTTAATCACTGCCGTGTCTTCCGTTAGTTCGGTAACACAGGGAAGTAAGCGGTAAGTGCTCTCCTCCGCCAATGTCTACCACCAGCCATCTCTGGTCTGCAGTCCAGCAGCCGAGCTGTTCAGTCGCTACTGCCGAGGAGCACGCTTCATGTACATTTAGCACATGCAGGTGCCCATTTGGCCAGATGAGTTGCTATTGGCCAATGAGAGGGACCCTGCCGTCTGAGACCCTCCCTCCCTGGGCAACACTATGGTCAACCCCCTGCTGACCACGGTCCTCACTGGCATAGTCACCGTTCCATACCTGATCATGGTCGCGTCGCTGCTTTGAAACCTACTTTTGTAATGAGAGGAGCCACCAGCAGCTTAAAAGTTTTTTGTTTATTAATAAGTCCCCTTTGGAACACTAAGTAAAGGCAGTTTTCACAAGCGCAGTTTGAGGAAACCACAGCCAGTGTGTGGGGGTGACGGACCTTTGTGTTTTACTCCTGAAGGCGCAGTGTGAGGAAGCCTCGGCCAGTGTGTGGGGGTGACGGACCTTTGTGTTTTACTCCTGAAGGCGCAGTTTGAGGAAGCCACAGCCAGTGTGTGGGGGTGACGGACCTTTGTGTTTTACTCCTGAAGGCGCAGTGTGAGGAAGCCTCAGCCAGTGTGTGGGGGTGACGGACCTTTGTGTTTTACTCCTGAAGGTGAGAGTGCAGTGAGCTCTGCTGATTCAGCGAAGGGCTCAGACTTGGTAGGCAGCAGCACTTCCTCCAATGCCAGCACCCTGCCCTCGTCTGCATCAGAGCCCGTACAGACCCAGCAGCCCTGCTCTCTCAAGGGCTCCCTCTCCTCCGACAACATCTACTCTGGGTTCCATAGCGACGGAACAGGGACACCTGCACTGGGCCAAGGTAATCGCCTCTCCCCTCCTTCCTCCAGCAAGCGCAAGTGCACACATGCACACTAACTCCCATACATGCATACATTCTAACACACACACACACACACACACACACACACGATACAGCACCTGCATATGTATGTATGCATATATACACACACACACTAACTCCCATACATACACATACATTCTAACAAACCTACTCCCGTACACAGGATTTGTACTTCACTTATACACACGTGAACTCACTCGCACACATTCATACATGCGTATGCACACACACAGACAAACCCTATCACACAACGGTTCACTTCAGACCTAAAATTAAACCAACTGATGATTATTTTCACTCAAAAACAATGTGGAATGAAGCACTGCCATTTTACAGTTTAAGTAATGGGTCAGAAAGCTCCTTATAACGGTATATTTTACAGCCGAATTCTCGTTTTGAAATGAATAAAACATGCAGAAGTTAGATAAATTGCATTGCAGTAGATGTAATCTACGAGAGCACTGTGTGGCAGCATGCCTGAATTTCAATGGCAACACCCTGAAGAAAGGTTTTAAATGCTGCATATGTATCCATTTACTGGAGGCTGAACATGTTAGAGAAAGAGTACCGCTCTGAAAGTAAAACGTATGGTACTGCCGCGATCGGCAACAAAAACGACTAAGTGGACGGCCAAACTGATTAAGGACTATTCTTTGCAATATTAAATTGGCTCATTTGATCATAAATTGACTGAAAACCTCAATGGAGTTGTTTCTGTATGATTTTGCATAATCGATAAGCCTCACTCCAATCTGGTTGCATTCTCTTGTATGATATGAGTTAGGACAGTGGTCCCCCAACCCTGTTCCTGGAGATCTACAGTCCTGTAGGTTTTCATTTCAACCCTAATTTGGCACACCTGCTTCTACTAATTAGCTAGAGATCGCAACGATTTGCTGTTGAATGGTGCACTTGTTGGGTTTGGAGTGAAAACCTACAGGACTGTAGATCTCCAGGAACAGGGTTGGGGACCACTGAGTTAGACTGACTAAAGGGTGTCCTGGCTTTTGGCTTGATAAGAGCCCTGTAGTGGTGTAGGTGGGCTTTGGGCTCGATAAGAGCCCTGTAGAGGGGTGGGGGGGTTTCTCATCCCGGTTGTGTGGACTTCACAAGTGTCTCTGTCTTTTCTCTTCTTCCCTCTATATTCATTTGCAGGCTGGACGGTTTACCACCAAACGTCAGAGAGAGTGACCTATAAATCTAGTAGCAAACCTCGTACCAGATTCCTCAGTGGGCCTGTCTCTCTGTCCATCTGTTTGTATTTGTTCTTTTATACTTTCCTTCATTTTTACCCACCTTCCCTCTTTTTCCTTTACCCCCCCCCCCCAACTTTCATATTTGAGGCAGCTGCTTGAGTTCCACAATTTATTTCCCTTCTTCACCTTCCATAGTCCATCTTTTTGCTTTTACCCTCATAGTTTTCCACCCCTTCCTGTGAAAACACGTGACTTATTTTATCCCCCCCCCCCCCCTCATACAAATGCTTTCGTGCACTGCTTTTGGCTCGCAGCCAGATGCCTAAAGCATATGTGGAAGAGCTCGTCTTCTCTAATTGCAGATGTTGACAACCATTCGGACCTCCCAGAGTTGCGTGCGCCAAAGCTTTTGTATTCAGTGTTTCCTTATCTTTCCTTTTTGAGTTGCGATGAGGCGAACGCTCACGTCTGCGGCCCCTTTGTGTCCAAAAAAAAGGGAAGATTCCTGGCCTTCAGTTGAAGAGTGGTCTCTTTCACACATGTTTGGACTATGAAGACGTGCATGTGACAGGCTGATACTGTGCTAGGAGGTCACTGGAGGGGATAACTCCTGTGGAAAAAAAGGGCTGTATTTCAACATTACTCTACTCCACTATTTTACTTTGTTGCCTTACTTGCATGATGAAAAATGCTGATACCAAAGTTCTCCAGCTAGTGTTTTCTATTGTTTGAGTTGGATTTTGTCTGTTTTATTTCTGCTTATTGGAGCGTTTCATGGGCATTTTTACTTTGTGGTCGGTGTTCTTTCTGAGCTGTAAGTCACCCTGTCCCCTTCCTATGCACGGTCGCAACTGTGTCCTCGCTGTGTAATGCGTTAACATTACCTGGCAGAAGCATTTCATATCCTAGAGTAGATGGCTACCACCAGCCCTTACAACCTGTGGGGATTTGTTTCCCCCCCCTTTTTTTAAGATATGAATTCACTGGTTCAGTTCCAGTTAATAAACCCTAATACCTCCCAGCTTGCTTTATATGCTCCCAAACCTAACCTTATCTACAACCTGAATCATTGTGAAAAGCGGATGGACTGTAGACCTGAGATGGAGGGAATAGCTTGGTAATGCAGAGATTTGAGTCCTACGTTGCTGCAGCTTTGTAATTGTTACGTGGGAACATCACGACGTCCACATTGTGAAAATGTACTGAGGGTCAAGATGAGGAATCAACTTCAGCAGCGATTTTTCTTTAAGAGGAGAGACTTAATTTGCAAATTTGCAGGGAGCAAATGGTAGAAAATGGCACTATGCAACATGAAGGATTTACAGCAGTGGAATATGGACACCTCGTTTCTAAATTCCTGTAACGTACGAAGGGCTCAGACTTCTCTTTCTGTTCTAGGATGTCTGTCTGATTTTTCTTTTTGGAATGAGCGCCCAAGTCGCAGGTTCAGCTTTTCCCATTGAAACCACTGACTAAAATTCTCCCCCCTCTTCTTTTGTTTTAGTTTTTTTACACTCAATGATGGCTTTGTGTATTGCTTTGAAGCAGCTTGTCCTCCGACCTGTTGTTGCGCTGTCTGTCGAGGCCTAACTCTTGTATGTCTTGTACTGTTTTACCCCATAGGGTCCACCCTGAAACGACTATGTCTAGGCAAAGATCGCAGTAGTAGTAACTATCCCATTTTATTTCTTGTTCCTTTCCTCTCCGCATGAGCAATATTGTTTTGTTTTTCCTCAGTATTTTGGCACCGTTTCCACGGTATTTTAAATGTGACGTGTGTAGTACCACAGTACAGGGCGTGTTGTGTCGTGTCATGACTGGGTTTCTGTTTTTTTTTGTTTTTTTTGTTTAATTTCTAGTGCATGTCATGTGTTTGCTATGAAAATGTCTGTCCTGAAGTGTTGATGTGACTTTATTTTTTGTATCAGCATTAATGAGTACTGCTTTGTCTCTGTGCTGTGATATTGGGCGATGGATGGGAGAAAATGCCCTTTACTGCTGGTTTTGGGCCCTTTCAAGATCATACTCTGCAATGAATCATTTACATATATTCTTACAGTAGTACGGATTTTAATCGAAAGTTTTAATTAAATCTAACCAGGCTTATTCATACGCCAGTGAAATGAAACCTATCATCCAAGATCTTTGGATGAGCACAAATGTTCTATCCATATTGCACTGAAAATAAGACGTTTCTAAGAAATGATTTGCTCTGCCGCTCTTTCCAGTGCTGGCTTTAGCTGCATAGTGATCGTTTTACCTGGAGTTGACTGTAAAGAGGGCCCAGCCCAGCAGCCAAGCAGTTACCTGCAGCCAGGAAACGGGGAAAGGTTTGAGACTCTGTCTGTCTTGCAGGGTCCACCAATAGCAGCGGGGCAGCTGCAGTGGCATCCAATCAAAATCAGCAGCAGAATTCGGCAGCAGCAGTCTCCACGCCCCCTCCCCATCAGCCGGTCACCGGATTCGCCCAGGTTCAGACCAATAACAGCAACAACAAGAAGGGCACCTTCACAGACGATCTGCACAAGCTCGTGGACGACTGGGCCAAGGAGACTCTCGCGGCCGCGCACGCCCGGCCCTCCCTCAACCAGATCAGGCTGCAGCGACGGTGGCAGGACCTGGAGGCAGGGTCCACACCCGCAGGTGTCCAGGAGGTGAGTGGGACAGAGGGGACGCATCATGCCTGGGGAAGAATATGAACGTTTCTCATTAAAACTGAGCCTCGACAAATGCAGTACAGACGGACAAGACCGGCTGGTGATATGTGCATGTGCTAATCGATGCGCCAGCCGCATCACACGGTAGAATTTTGCTCTGTCATTTCTGAATGCGGATAATGATGATGATTCCCCCCCCCTCCCCCCGTGTTCCCCAGGTGAAGTACAGCCGCCCGTTAGGCGCGGTGAAGTACCAGCTCCCCCTCTCGTGCCCGATGACGGCAGCCCTGGCACCCGCCGTGCCACCGCCCATGAGCAACCACTCCATGGCCGGCCTGCAGCCCGGGTACATGGTGGCAGACGGCCAGTGTGGAGGAGCGCTGCCAACGCCCATATATGCCTCCCAGTGGCCTGGGTTGACTGGGCCTAATGGTCCGGTGGGAGTACTGGGCGCTCCAGGCGCTGTCCCGTTCGCCTCCATGGGCACTCCAGGCTTACAGGTATTTCCTGTGCCCAGGCAAAGCCCAGTGAGCCCTCCGAGTCCGAATATGAGGACTACCTAGCTTCACTCTGCCCTAGTCTAGTGTTTCCAATGCAAAGACTACATCCGTTCACTCTGTCCTAGTCCCATGGTCCTAACGTGCGGGCTACTGCGCATCACTCTTTCCAAGTACCGTACGTTCAAAGCTTTACTCTGGAGTTTATTTGCTTGTAAATAACTTGTGTGTGTAAATAATGCGTGTGCGTGTGTATATAACTTGTGTGTGCGTGTACGTATAACCCATGTGCTGCTGGGTTTGGTCTTGGAACAAGCACACAGCCATACAGTACATTGTGTCTTGCAATCGCTGTGAGAAATTTTCACTAAAAGCCACTGTTACTGTTTGTTTTAGACCATCTCTAGTCTTTATCAAACTCCAAACACATCATTCCTATGAAACACTCATTTGAAAAACACTAGCACTGGAAATACTCACATTTAGAAGAACTTGAATTAGTATTTAAGGTGAGTTACCCTGCAAGCGTGTAGTGCCTTGAACGGAGCTTTTCAGCCTCTCCTGAGAAGATGCGTGTAAACATTTGAAAGAGTTTTATTCCATATCGCCTCGTGTTATTTTTCATTTTAATGCATTCACATTTTGTTTTGGTTTTCATTAAAATGTCCTTCTAGCACTGCACTACAAATACTCTAGTTGCTCTTATTTAAATAATAAAATCATGTCTTTAATAAAATCACCCATTTTTTTATCTTGCCACATCTGTGTGGAAGAAAATTCTCTGTCCAGAACGGCAGAATTGCTTTCTGTGGTGTTGGGAAATATCCAGAACTCCTGCTTTCACTTGCTGTCGTCGTCAGGGACACTGAGCTGATCTGTACACTTGGAAACAGTCTGTCTGTAGAAGCGTGAGAGAATGTAGCAGTTTGTCGTCTGTGCTGTGCAAGATTTAAGTGCAATTTCAATGATCGACAAAGCTTTGTAGTGGCCTTGCAACAAGCCTTATTGAGAGAAAAAAAAAAAAAGAGGAAAAAAAATGATAATAATAAATAGCACCAGGATCTTGTTTTGCATTTGTGTTATTGTACATTTGGTGGTCACAGGAAAGAAATGCATTTAAAGGTGTATGTTCATTTAGAGCAAAGTTCTGTTTCGATGGATCTTATTGATCAGTTTTGTATTTTTTTTTTTTGGGGAGAACAGTGCAATCAGTTATTTAGGAATAGGAGTTACTGATAATTTGTCTTTGTAGCTACACGTAAGCTTACTTTCAATGCTGCTAGTCTGTCCTCTGAATCCGTCGTATAGCAGAGCGACGGGCTAAACCAAGTCACACTTTGCCTGGCTGTTAATGACAACACAAATACGCATGATTATATGCACAAAATGTCTGGAGGAAGAGTTCTCAATAATATTTACAAATGAACAAAATGACTTTGTGGACCTTTATTAAAGAATGGGTTTGGGTTTTTGTAGGATTTTATGTGACAGTGTTATCACTTGGTTGAAACAGGTATGATATGTGTGCGTATGTGTGAGTGTGTGGCAAACTGCAGAGCTGTTGCCGGAAATGCCACAGCTTTCATTCCTTCTAACTGAACTCATACCTCCAAGAACATGGTCGCCAGATGAGCTCTGAATAGAATGCACTGACTTTCTCACAATCAAAATTCACCCTGTATTGCTTGGTTCACGTTCTGTGCACTTGCACACCAGTGTAACTGACTTTGAAGTCTTCATCCACGCCTCTTCAGTAGGGAGGCTCACGTTTTGTCTGTCATTGTTTTGCACAGCTATGTAATTGATTATTAAGATAAAAGCTAACCTATGGCACAAAGTTAACAATTGAGGCGCCTAGCCTGCACCTGTGTTGACATGGTTTCATTTGACCGGAAATCATATGTTGCAGACGTACATGGTCAAATGTTTGGAAACCACTCTGTACAAATACCGGGGCGGGTTATTCTTTCATTCCTGCAGTGACGTTTTCTACCATGTGCTGAGAGGCGACCATGTGCTGTTCTGCCGAGCTGTGAATTGTACAGATCTTCTATCTACTGATGTTACATTGTGTTCTTCTGATCCACCCTCTACTGTGTATTATTCCATCCATTCAGTTTGAATTAGTTTTTTATAGAATATTTAGAAGAATCTTCTGTGTTAAAGTACTTTCAGTAGTAAGAGATTTCTGTTCTCATCTTCTTTACATTCATATTTGTATGCTTCATGAGCAATCGTAGAAGCAGTTTTCAGAATCACTGATGCTTGCTCTATAAGTCTGTGTGGGATTGCTTCTGCCTGTTGTAGTCTTTTGCTTTTCCTGGTCCGGTCAGCAGCACTCGGTCTCAAAGATTGTACATGTTTAAAGAAAGAAATAAACATATTTTGTGCTTGACAATGTCTCCCCTGTAATATTTGTGAAATGATTTGACAACTTCCAAGTGCTCTAATTTCTCAGCCACACACAAACAGAGAAATGACTGACTTCTTGGATGATTGTGATAAAAAGTTCACAAACCGCATTTTTAAAAAGTGTACTCTTCAGCTGATGGGGGGGTATATTGCTACTTTACACTGCTACCTCTTATTATAGACAAGGTCACCAGAATCATGTTACAAGTGCGGGGTCCAAACTCATGGGTAGAGACAAATGTGTGTCACCACAGGACAAGGACAATCATTCCAATTTGAGTTGCATGTGTTCTCGCCTCTTGTTTTACATTACATTATAGGCATTTAGCAGACGCTCTTATCCAGAGCAACTTACACAAGTTCTTATTACATTTATCCATTCATACAGCTGGATATATACTGAAGCAATTCAGGTTAAGTACCTTGCTCAAGGATACAATGGCAGTGTCCTACCTGGGAATCGAACCTGCAACTTTTCAGTTACAAGTCCAGCTCCTTAACCATTATACTACACTGCCGCCTACCTTGTTTTAACTAACAAGGTGTCGGCAGACATCATTTAGATAATATATATATATACAGTGGGAGCAATAATTATTTGATCCCCCACTGATTTTGGAGGTTTGCCCACTTAAAGAATGGAACTGTAGAATTATAATCATAGGTACATTTTAACATTGAGAGACAGAATATCACAAAATAATCCACAATAACATCATATAAATTTATTATCGTATTTTCACATGAAATAAGTATTTGATCCATAGAACAATAGGACTTAATACTTGGTGGAGAAACCTTTGTTGGCAAGCACAGAGGTCAGATGTTTGTTGTAGTTTTTCACCAGGTTTGCACAGATCTTGGGAGGGATTTTGGTCCACTCCTCTTTGCAGATCCTCTCCAAATCCTTAAGGTTCCGAGGCTGTCGCTTGGCAACTCGAAGCTTCAGCTCCCCCCACAGATTTTCAATGGAATTTAGGTCTGGAGACTGGCTAGGCCACTCCAGGACCTTAATATGCTTCTTTTTGAGCCACTGCTTTGTTGCCTTGGCTGTATGTTTTGGGTCATTGTCATGTTGGAAGGCCCATCCACGACCCATTTTCAGTGCTCTCACTGAGGGAAGGAGGTTGTCGCCCAAAATTTCCCGGTACATGGCCCCATTCATCCTCCCCTCGATACGGTGAAGTCCTGTCCCCTTAGCTGAGAAACACCCCCAAAGCATAAGGTTTCCACCTCCATGCTTCACAGTGGGGATGGTGTTCTTTGGGTTGTACTCAGCATTTCTCTTCCTCCAAACACGGCGAGTCGAGTTGATGCCAAATAGCTCTATTTTGGTCTCATCTGACCACATCACCTTCTCCCAAGCCTCCTCTGGATCATCCAGGTGTTCTTTGGCAAACTTCAGACGGGCCTGTACATGTGCCTTCTTCAGCAGAGGAACCTTGCGCGCGCAGCAGGATTTGAATCCTTCACGGTGTAGTGTGTTACTGATGGTTCTCTTCGTGACTGTGGTCCAAACTGCCTTCAGGCCATTAACAAGCTCCTCCTGTGTAGTACTGGGCTGATCTCTGACCTTTCTCATGATCATTGATATCCCACGAGGCGAGATCTTGCATGGAGCCCCAGACCGAGGGAGATTGGTGGTGACTTTGTGTTTCTTCCATTTTCTAATAATTGCTCCAACAGTTGTTAACTTCTCACGAAGCTGCTTGCTTATTTTCTTGTAGCCCATCCCAGCCTTGTGCAGGTCTACAATTTTGTCCCTGATGTCCTTAGACAGCTCCTTTGTCTTGCCCATGGTGGAAACGTTGGAATCTGATTGATTGTGTGGACAGGTGTCTTTTATACAGCTACATAACGATGTAACGAGTTGACACAGGTGTTTTGGGTAATGAGTTGAGATTAGGAGTGCTTCTTAATGGAAAACTAACTGGTCTGTGGGAGCCAGAATTATTGCTGATTGGTAGGGGATCAAATACTTATTTCATGCGAAAATACGATAATAAATTTATAAAATTTATATGATGTTATTGTGGATTATTTTGTGATATTCTGTCTCTCAATGTTAAAATGTACCTATGATTAAAATTCTACACAGTTCCATTCTTTGTAAGTGGGCAAACCTCCAAAATCAGTAAGGGATCAAATAATTATTGCTCCCACTGTATATATATATATTTTTTATTATTTACTTTTGGGGGGGAAAAGATTGAGCGACAATGGATCATCAAACAAGATGTACAATGCCTCCGATGTCAACGAGATGCTTTGCATACTGTAGTCTAAGAATTCATATATATTGGTTAGCTCAGCAATAATGTCTGCCTACTGAACAATCATCAGGAAAGACTTTAAAAGCCGTATTGGGAAGCAAATAAACTTAGCCCTAAATTTTTGTACACTGAATGATTGACAGCCTGGTGTGTACTTAGTGAGTGACCTTTTCCCTGTGCCTTAAAAGATGCATCCCCTCCATGGTTCTGGCCACAAAATTGAAGCCATGGTGACAGTTGTTCGAGGAGTGCTGTTCTTCAGCCTTTTTTGGGCGTCTTCCTCCTCAAGACTCGTGAGGAGAGGGGTCGCGGTAAGGACATCACTGTGCCAAATCTGAATGAGAATGTAGTGTTCCTTTACAGGCAGTCCTCCAATGCAGTGTGGATGCAGGGATACGGGCACTGTGTGGCTGATCCAGAATCAGCTTGGCTGTGCCTGACCTGAACCCCAACTATTGTTGTGTAAAGGTGAATGCTGTTCTGGATAAGTGGTTGGTGGGTGAAATGTGAAGAGTATCTGTGACAGACTATACAGTTTGGTACAACATCAATAACCTGATGAACCACTGTTAGTAGTAGTGATATTTCTGCATGGCAAATAATTTACTTGTAGATGTAGTAGTGTAATAGAAAAACAACAGACCCAACTGTTATGACATGCACGCTGCTTGTTCTGAGTAATTGACTCATTCATTAATTGTCCTTTATTAAGGAAGAAGGGAAGCAAATGTTTCACACATTGTTATAAAATATATTTCCTTCTGAATTGCAAAGTAAAATGGGCCGTTCCAAACATTGTTCGGAGGAACAACGTAATTTGATTAAAAAGTTGATTGGAGAGGGGAAAACGTATAAAGAAGTGCAGCAAATTATAGGATGCTCAGCTAAAAAGATCTCAAATGCTTTATGATGGCAACAAAAACTCGAAACACGCGGAAGAAAACGAGCAACTACTGTTAAAACTGTCACAATGGCAAAGATTCAGCCAATCATCACCTCGAGAAAGATCAAAGATGATCTAAAATTACCTGTAAGTGCTGTTAGAAGACGTTTGATCGAAGCAAAGCTATCTGCAAGAAGCCCCCGTAAAGCACCATTGTTGAAAAAACAGCATGTGCAGAATTGGTTAAAATTTGCCAAGGAACACATCGATTGAGGAAGAGAAATGGCGTAACATTCTTTGGACTGATGTGAGTAAAATTGTTCTTTTCGGGTCTAGTGGTCGTCGACAGTACGTCAGACGACTCCCGGGTACTGAATTCAAGCCACAGTACACTGAAGACAGTGAAGCATGGTGATGAAAAAATCATGGTTACAGTGTTGGGCCTATTTATCGTATACCAGGGATCATGGATCAGTTTGAATACATCAAAATACTTGGAGATTATGTTGCCGTATGCCGAAGAGGAAATGCCCCTGAAATGGGTGTTTCAACAAGACAACGACCCCAAACACACGAGTAAGCGAGCAACATCTTGGTTCCAGGAAAAAAAGGATTGAGGTAATGGCGTGGCCAGCTCAATGCCCCGACCTCAACCCCATTGAAAACTTGTGGGGTGACATTAAAAATGCCGTTTCTGAAGCAAAACCCGAAAATTCACAGGAACTGTGGAATGTAGTTCGTTCATACTGGACTGAAATACCTGTTTCTAGGTGCCAGAAGTTGGTTGACTCGATGCAACGCAGATGCGCAGCAGTAAAAAAAAAAAAAATGGTTATGCAACTAAATATTAGTTCAGTAATTTAAAGTAAAGTTAAATATTGAAAAATGTCTTCAGTTTATACAGTGTTTGAGTTTGAAGAGAAAAATGTCGGCACTGCTATTTTTTGAACAGATTAATATTATTATTTTTTGCTTGCTGTAAAAGAATAACGCAAACTTGATCAAATTTGTTAATGCTTTGATTTGGAATTGAATGTGTAATGTTTCCACTACATTTTAAATATGGAACTAAAAGCTATTAAAAAATATTTGCACTTTATAAATTTTTTTTAACGCACTGCTATTTATTTGAACACCACTGTACATATCTGAGTGAGCATTGGCAGCAGATTGTAGGGATCACCTGGTCACTGGAGAAACGGGGGCAGGGATGTTGAGAATTGGTATTTACACTCACAATGGAACTGTCCTACGTGTTTAATATCGTGTTCCAGATTGTTATGGAGATAAGAGAATGTTCTGGAAAGAAAAAACATGTGGCACAAAATAACCCCTGTTTAGTCTCCCAGGGGCTTCTGTGGTCCCCCTTCTGTAGGTACTCAATTGTTCTGTAATTGACATGCTTTGCTTTCTCCATAGGTTTCAGTGAATTTTTGTCAAGACTATTGGACTGACTGAAGGCTAATTTGAATATGTTACAGTAATCAATATGATTTAGTTATTTCTTATAATGCAAATATAGATCCTTTTTTTCAAATAGTATGAATTACAGAAAGTACAACAAATCATGTTGCACAGAATAAGAATCGCAGTTTAAAAATAATTTGTTTAAAAAAATGCAAGATTAGACCAAATAAATTGAGATACAAATGATCTGATGTGGTGACAAAAGGCAACAAGTTGCAAAACCTGTTTCCCCCCAAGTCCAAAGTCCCTCCGGATGTTTAGTGCCATTTACCGCTTATGTTTGTATGTTTATTCTGTGAGCAGTGGTGGGTGGTGGAGGTTATGGTCAGATCTACCTCTATTTGTTTCACTGTAGCATTATTTTTGAAAATGGTAACTATTACAGTACTCAGTAGATGTTTAACCATTTGTCCTTGTTCCTGTGCCTGCCCACGCATTCTCCTATTGCCAAACAGGCATAGCCACAAACAATCTAGGTCTAGGTGCACCTACAGATTGAATAATCTGGACAGGAAGGACTGCAGATAACCCATTTACTGGTTAAAAGCGTCCACTTTGCACAAAGTAGAGGGAGTGGGTGCTTAGATTATTGTGTGGTGAAAGGTGGCCTCACAAACGTTTCTGTCAAAGCAAAGGCTGTCCTGCTGAGATGGTGTGGATATGCAGGTGCTGTTAATACTGTGTCCAACCAACAGATGGAAGCATAGTATATTTTCATAATGTGTTTTTTTTATAATGCTCTTAAAAACTGATCAAATGATAAAGGACAAAAGTGTATTGTGAGTGGATGCTAAAGTAAATTCGATTTTTGCATGATGATCAAAACACTTTACCTACAGACTAAGGACTTGGACATCTACAGCTTTCATGTCAAGTCTACGGTCAGTAGCCGCTATGCCGTGACTGTCATCACTAGCAGAGTTGCTAATCGAGCAGATAAACCCCGTGAGGTGGACTTCCACGTAGAGCTGCCAAAAAATGCCTTCATCAGCAAATTCAACATGTGAGTTCTCCTTGTCATGGGTTTCCGTCTCGTCTATGTCTTCATTTAACCCTCATTGCTACATTACATTATAGGCATTTAGCAGACGCTCTTATCCAGAGCGACTTACACAGCATTTTTTCATTTATACATAGTATCCATTTACAGCTGGATATATACTGAAGCAATTCAGGTGAAGTACCTTGCTCAGGGGTACAACAGCAGTGTCCTACGTGGGACTCGAACCTGCGACCTTTAGGTTACAAACCCAGTTCCTTAACCACTGTACTACACTGCCGCCCTATCCTTCTTGAATTCATAGATTGTATCCTTCTTGAATTCATAGCACCCTCTCTATCTCTTTCTGTATCAACCTCTAACTCTCTTTTCATGCTACAGAGCTGTTCTCTGGCTTTCCCATGTTTTCTAATAATTCTCCTTTTCCTCCTTCTATCTGTCCTGTATATCATCATTCCATCTTATTCACTTCCCATTTCTCTGCATTTCCTCTCTCATGGCCCGCTAGATACTCATCCTCCAGAGACTTTACCCACTTGAAGTGAATGAAAACCAAATGTGTGATTTTATCTGACTATAAACCTAGTTGGTATAAACCTAGTTGGTATATTGTCAATGTGAAATAAAAAGTTACTTAAGAAGGTGTATAAAGGGCTGCTGGATGGCTCACGCTGTGGTGCATGGATGAGCCTGAGGGCCTCGGATCAAATCCGTACCCGATTGTGGCCAGTAGCTCCACAGGGCGGTAGATAATTGGTGCCTGCATCGCCCAGGGTATGAGAGGGTTCAGTCAAACAGGGTTCTTCTTCACTCTTGAGCGATCCACGCTGGCTGAAAGGGACGCTTGTAAGACTGCATGCCACATATGAAAAGGTTCCTCCTCCGACGCCACTCTGTGTGCGCGTAGCTGCAGTCCACGACACAAAAATAAGTAACTGTTGACGCCACATGTTTTGGAGAACCGTGAATATCCCAGCTCTCCTGCATTGGCTGATTCACACATGGACCACAGCTGTAGTGACAGATAGTTTGTCATTCCAGATTGGGGTGGGAATTGGATATTTTTAAAAAAAAATAAAATGTAAAAACAACATGCACTTAAAAAAAAATTTTTTTTTAATAATAACCAAGGAGCTCCAGTTATTCAGAACTGTACTGTGTATGGTCATGGTGCTATAAAAGGGTTGGAAATTTATTTTTTCTCCCTCCTAATTTGAATTGGTGGCTTTTCTGCCCAAAATGAATGCTGGCATTTTCTAATGGTGTACAGACAAATTACTGTAAACAAGCTGAAATTAAGAAGGTCTATCACAACAATCAATGCCTGGCAATGACAGTCATCATACAAGTGATCATTGTCATCATACATGGTCATTGCCAGCCGCCAGTGCTGAAGTTAAGCAGGCTTGGTTGGTTCGCAGATGGAACGCCTCCTTGGAAAACAAAATTGCTCCTGGAAGAAATGTAGGTGGTGGACCAGTAGAGGGCGGTCTTGCCTCTGGACTAAATCGAAAATCCATGGAAAATGTTCCAGCACTGTGATGGGAGCATTGTGCTGTAGAAGGAGTCGTCCTTTGGATGAAATATTAAACCTTGGTCCCGACTCACTGTGGTCATTACTAGTCTCATGGCATGAAAGTGTAACTCCAGTGACCAAATTCAGACAAAACTGGCTCTCAAAACACTGGTTAGCAGTGCCCCAAAACATTAGCATCATGTACATAAACTCTGTAAAATAAGACTTAGGTTGCTGGCCATTTGAAGATGCTGTCCATAATTTTTTATATATTTGTGTTGTATATAATGAGGCACTGTAATTGGAAAGTAATAGTAAACATTTTTGTTGAATTAGGCATTTCAATAAATTCTTATTATTCATAAACCATAATTCTAACACGGGGCCTCCAAACTCTTCTGTGCGTTTATGGTACAGGACCATCGACGGGAAGGCGTACAGTGGAGTGGTGAAGAAGAAAGAAGAGGCTGAGAAGCAGTACAGCCAAGCGGTCTCGCGTGGTCAGAGCGCTGGTCTGGTCAGGTAATACAGGCGTACACGTTAGAAGGCGTGTACATGCGTGTGCATGTGCCTGTCTTGCTGGTTTCCCTGCAGGTGCCATCATGCCCCTCATATAAAATTCTGCTGCCTGCTGTTGGTTTCATCTACAATTTGGGACGCCAAATAAAATGCAGATCTCTATTGCTGGCAGCAAGAGGAACTGCACCCTCTTACCTGCAATCTATTACCAAACCTTACATTCCTGCCAGGCCACTCCGGCCGCCTTACTGTCCACTCAATCACGTCTCTTCTCTACTCCCACCCCTCAGTGGTGGAATGTTCTCACGACTGCAATCAGGACAGCAGAGTCACTGCCATCTTCCACCACAGACTGAAAACACACCTATTTAATGTGTAGCCTGGCTCCCCCAATGCTGAGCTCTAGACATTTCACAAGGGTTTACAAACTGTACCTTATTGTTATATTTTCTGTTTCACTCTTGCACCTACTATGGCAATTATCTTTGTTGTAAGATTATATATTGACCAGCAGGCTACTATCGTTTGTGACCCTGATGAGTTGGCACCTGTGTGTACGTACATACTCATGTATGTGGCTCTGGAAAGGAGCGTCTGCAAATGACTACATGTACATGTAAATGGCGTCTCAGTGCAGTGGGGCGAACGCTGGAGGAATTCAAGACCTCAGTGACGGTGGCTGCACACAGTAAAGTGACGTTTGAGCTGACCTATGAGGAGCTACTGAAGCGACGGCTGGGGAAGTATCAACTGCTGATCAAGGCCAAACCAACACAAGTCGTCAAAGACTTTAAGGTGAGGGAGTGGGAGGAGGACAGAGAGAGAGACATAGACACAGGCAGGGACAGAGAGAGACAGGAAGAATTAAAGATGGTGGCAGAAACATGGGGGTTAAGATTCGTCATGTTTCATGTCAATTATATAAGCGACCTTGTACTGTGTTCATTTGAAGGTTTTGAAATTGTAAAGATTAGCATCTTTACCTTGGTTCTGTGGTGAAGTCTCAATGCTACTGAGAGTTCTGCTTGTATTTTTATGAAGATCGATGTGGAAATATTTGAACGCCAGGGAATCCGCTTCCTGGAAACCCAGGGAGGCTTGGCCTCCAATGATCTGGCAAGCGCTGTTATGACCAACCTGACCGATAAAAAGGTAGCTACTGCTAGGATGATGCAAAGGAAAATAATTTTTCATGCATATCTGTTCTCATGGTTTATCAGGAAAAATAACCATATTTTTTCCATCTCCTTTCTACTGTCACCTCATCTCCCCTATGTCTCCCACCCCCCAGGCCCTGGTGCATTTCTCCCCCTCTCTTGAGCAGCAGCAGTGTCCTGGCTGCGGGGACACGGGACTGAGTGGAGAATTGCTTGTTGTCTACGATGTCAACAGACCAAACTCACAGGGAGATATGCAGGTACAGCTGTGTGCGTTTCCGAGGCTCAAGCCTTTGAGCTTCACATTGTCTACACTCTTAATTAACCAGTGTTTCGAGGTATTTGAAGTGCTC
The DNA here is from genome assembly GCA_022702515.1 of Ilyophis sp. 1 JC-2022. NCBI lineage: Eukaryota > Metazoa > Chordata > Actinopteri > Anguilliformes > Synaphobranchidae > Ilyophis > Ilyophis sp. 1 JC-2022. The sequence continues at coordinate 50,378,880 of CM040402.1, forward strand.
GAAGCTCACCCTCTTTCCTGCCCTTCCATCTCACGCTCTCGTGCTTACTTGCACTCTCCTCTTCTCTACTTACAGGTGGTGAACGGGTATTTTGTGCATTACTTTGCCCCCTCAGGCCTCTCACGCATTCCCAAAAATGTCGTCTTCATTATTGACCACAGTGGCTCTATGTCTGGGACAAAGATGCAGCAGGTAAATTGCTCTACTGCTTTGAGAGTTTCAGTCTGTCCATTAAGCTTCATATCCACACATTACACTGAAATCCACACATTACAGTATGGATATGTAATCAGTCCCCCATTACATCTGAATCTGATATTGATTAATTCATTAATTTATAACACATTCTGGAAGAAAACAATTGGTGTTGGCTGGTGTTGTCCAGAGTCCCCAGTGGTGGAATGCGATTTGATTAATCTCATCTGTGTAGTCCATAGTTACATCTCCCAGGTTTCCTCAGGAATAAGAATGACGAATCCCAGGTTTCCTCAGGAATAAGAATGATGAATGCCAAGTCATTGGTTCTCTATGCATTTTCAGACTCGAGAGGCAATGTTGAAGATTTTAGATGATCTCCATGAAGAAGATCATTTTGGCCTGATCAGATTTGATGATAGTGTGACTCCTTGGGAAGATAAATTAGTTCCTGTGAACTCAGATTACCTGGCATTGGCACGCCTCTTTGTGCAGAACATCAACAGCAGAGGAAGTAAGAAATTTTATGTAACACTTAACTCTTGATCAGGGGTTATGCATCATTTAAAAGCCTTTATACTGCATATATTAATTTTACATTACATTACAGCATTTAGCAGACGCTCTTATCCAGAGCGACTTACACAACTTCTTATTACATCTCATTACATTTATCCATTCATACAGCTGGATATATACTGAAGTGATTCAGGTTAAGTACCTTGCTCAAGGATACAACGGCAGTGTCCTACCTGGGAATCGAACCTGCAACCTTTCGGTTACAAGTCCAGTTTTTTTAACCATTATACTGCACTGCCGCCACCGTGCAGTGCAGTATAATGCACTGCCATGAAAACTGTGTACTGTGTCAGTATAGAAGGATATCAATTAACAATATATACTCTATACTATATTACGTATATTAGAACATGTGCAAAATTGTTGTATGTAAAATATGCTTTTTGTTTGTATGGAATATGATTGTGCTTCTTGATTTTCATAGCTATGTAAAAATGATTTCTTTTTTAAACGGATGTAAGCATTTTAAAATGTAATTTTTCAGCTTCAATTGATGTGGCCAGGTTGCATTACTTAATTAAAGCAAGTAAATAAAACAAGCTAAATAATATACAAATTATTTGTAAGCCCCTTCTGCCATCTAAAATGCTTTGCTTTGTCTGTGCAGTGACTGATATCAACAATGCAGTTCTGAAGGGGGTGGAGATGTTGGCCAAATTCGAAGATTCCCACTCTAAAAAAAAAAGCGCTTCCATTCTCATCCTGCTTACTGATGGAGATCCCACCACGGGTACTAAATGCACTGTCCACTGACACACTGTTGGCCATCACACTGCATGCCAACATGCAGATAGACTAACACACTGATGGACTGCAACACTGCTAACAGATAAAGGGTTTGGGGTTTATGCCTGCATTCAGTTCCTGTCTGAACGCTAATGGCATCTGTGTCATTCACTGACTAGTCTAAGTGCCTCTTTGCCTCTCACAGTGGGATGCTGGTGACATTCACATTTGAGTTTGGAGGCGATGTTTATGAGGAGGCTAGCCACTCATACTACAGCCTGTGAGCCATGCTAATGGTGGCTCTGTTTACATAGGAGTGACCGATGTGACTGAGATCCAGAAGAATGTGAGGGAGGCCATCCGGAAGAGATACACACTGTACTGCCTGGGGTTCGGCTATGATGTTGACTACAAATTCTTAAACAGGATGTCGCTAGAGAACAACGGCCTGGCCAGGAGGATCTATGAGGATTCGGATGCAGCCTTGCAGTTGCAGGTATTAGCACATGTTGAGGTCTTGTTGAGTGGTTAAGCTTCTGATGGACTCATCCCATTAGACATCATTTACTATGCAGTAGTGTGCCTGCTTTTTTACTTTGATTAACTGCAGACCTGGGTCAAATATACATTTCAAATATTTCATGGCCTTTTAAATACTTTTTATTTGAATTATTTGGGAAAGAATATTTACCAATATAAGTATTTGATTATTTTATGTATTTTGAAATACATTTATTTGGTTTATTTGACTTATATTAAAGCAATTAAATAGCAACGAGATAGTATGTACAAACATCAATTCCAAAAAAGTTTGGACAGTATGTAAAATGCACATAAAAGCAGAAAGCAGTGATTTGTAAATTCTCTTTTACGTATATATAATTGAAAACAGTACAAACAAAAGATATTTAATCTAATTACGTAACAGTGAGTTGCCATCTTTTGCAACACATTCCAAAAAAGTTGAGACAAGGACAACAAAACACTGGGAAGGTTGTGGACTTCAAAAAAACACCTGTTTGGAACATTCCACAGGTAAACAGGTGAATGGGTAACAGGTGATGCTATCATGACTGGGTATAAAAGGAGCATCCACAAAGGCTAAAAGAGTAAATAGACATGAGTAGAGTGTGTGGGGCAATATTGCATATGAAGTGTAAATAGATATAAGTAGAGTGTGTGGGGCAATATTGCATATAAAGAGTAAATAGATATGAGTAGAGTGTGTGGGGCAATATTGCATATAAAGAGTAAATATATATGAGTAGAGTGTGGGGAGCAATATTGCATATAAAGAGTAAATAAATATGAGTAGAGTGTGTGGGGCAATATTGCATATGAAGTGTAAATAGATATGAATAGAGTGTGTGGGGCAATATTGCATATAAAGTCTAAATAGATATGAGTAGAGTGTGTGGGGCAATATTGCATATAAAGAGTAAATAAATATGAGTAGAATGTGTGGGGCAATATTGCATATAAAGAGTAAATAGATATGAGTAGAGTGTGGGGGGCAATATTGCATATAAAGAGTAAATAGATATGAGTAGAGTGTGTGGGGCAATATTGCATATAAAGAGTAAATAAATATGAGTAGAGTGTGTGGGGCAATATTGCATATAAAGAGTAAATAGATATGAGTAGAGTGTGTGGGGCAATATTGCATATAAAGAGTAAATAGATATGAATAGAGTGTGTGGGGCAATATTGCATATAAAGAGTAAATATATATGAGTAGAGTGTGTGGGGCAATATTGCATATAAAGAGTAAATAGATATGAGTAGAGTGTGTGGGGCAATATTGCATATAAAGAGTAAATAGATATGAGTAGAGTGTGTGGGGCAATATTGCATATAAAGAGTAAATAAATATGAGTAGAGTGTGTGGGGCAATATTGCATATGAAGTGTAAATAGATATGAGTAGAGTGTGTGGGGCAATATTGCATATAAAGTCTAAATAGATATGAGTAGAGTGTGTGTGGCAATATTGCATATAAAGAGTAAATAGATATGAGTAGAGTGTGTGGGGCAATATTGCATATGAAGTGTAAATGGATATGAGTAGAGTGTGTGGGGCAATATTGCATATAAAGTGTAAATAGATATGAGTAGAGTGTGTGGGGCAATATTGCATATGAAGTGTAAATAGATATGAGTAGAGTGTGTGGGGCAATATTGCATATGAAGTGTAAATAGATATGAGTAGAGTGTGTGGGGCAATATTGCATATGAAGTGTAAATGGATATGAGTAGAGTGTGTGGGAAATGTGTGTACTGTAAATTGCAGGGTTTCTACGAGGAAGTGGCTACTCCTCTTCTGCTTGATGTCCAAATGAATTACACTGGGGCCTTCAAAGTCACCCACACCAGCTTTGGCCAGTACTATGATGGCTCTGAGCTTGTGGTTGCTGGTCAGATTAATCACAATGACCTGGAAACATTCACTGCTGAAATCAAGGCTAAAACGGTGAGATCACATGGTCAAGCAGACATTTATTTTCAGTCAGCACTCTCATGTGAACACTGGACACAAAATGGACGACCATTCTGGGTCATTTCTGCATACCTTTCACTTTCACCTCACCACCCAAATGTTTGTAAATGTTACTGTCAATTTAAGTCAAACTTTAGAGTATGTTGCTGTCAGTAAATGTTTTTATAATTACACCAAAAAATTTTAATGACTTGTTAACAGATTATTTAAAATTTGCATTCTTCCAAATATGTATTATTCCTGCAAGCACACAAAAATAACATTCAACTTGAACTTTGTTTTAGCTGAGTAAAAAATGTTCATAGTGGGGGGTTTGAAGCCAAGAATGTACAGTAATTCTACTCTTCTATAGAAAGGCAATGACTTCATATTCCGTGAAGTATTTACTGAGAGTGAAAAGGATGCTTCCAAGAACCTTGACCTCTACATCTTTGAGACATACATCCAGAGACTCTGGGCATATCTTACTGTACAGCAGCTACTGGAAAGACAGTGAGTTGCCATCTTAAAGCGTGAATGTTCCTGTGAGCGTAACTGTGTGTGTGTGTGTGTGTGTGTGCGTTTGTGTGTGTGTCTGTGTGTGTGTGTGTGTGTATGTCTGTGTGTGTGTGCGTGTGTGTGTGCGTGTGTGTGTGTAAGAGAGGTTCTCCTTTGGCTCAGTGCAGGTGAATATACTGTAAGTGTTCTTCCACTCACATAGAACTGTATGCATGTGCTTATGCATTTTTGAAGGGAGTCTCTGTTTGTTCTTCCTTTCTCACTATTGTCATGGATCTTGCCTTCCTCCGCATTCTCTTTATTCTTTTTTGTCATTACCGGTAATCTATCGGATTTTCCTTTGTTCCGTGACGGGGTTTTGCTTTCGCCTCGTCATTAGTAAGTTCACCTGTTATTAATTTCCGTTGACTATTTATACTCCGCTTCCTGCCTCTCTCGTTGCTTCCATGTTATTCCACGTAACATTCGAGCCGGTAAAAAAGGTATAGGAGATTAGTTAGAAAGCTAGTTTTTAAAAAAAGAAAGGGTTAGGAAGTTTAGAAAGTAAGCAAGTCTCTTTTTCGCTCTGAGTTCAGAGCAGAGGCTTTCTCGTTTCTTTTGGTTTTCCTTTCTTATCTCAGAGTGCTCTTACCCAAAGTGTTTGGGGTTCTGTTGAGCTCTCTGTGTTTTCCTTTTTGTTTCGCTCCACTAACAGGAGTTAGATAAGCGTATCGCTTATTTCTTTGTTTTTTGCTCGGAGATCGAGTTCCTCGTTCTTATCGCGAGGTTATTTGTGTTCTGTTATTTTCCTCTATTCCTCTACGGATTATTGTCCATCTCAGTGGTGTTCTTTCGAACACTTTCAGATTGCACAGCTATCGCATCTGGACTTCCAATAATTTCCTCCGTGTCTCTGACACAGAGATCCCCTACAACTATAGTTTGTGTCTCCTCCCCTGCTCAGTCCACTGTGTATTTGTGTGTATGTTGCCGGCTGCAGAGTTTTACTCCCGGAGGAACAGCAGATGGCTGTCAGAGAACAGGTCCTGGCTCTCTCTCTGAACCACAGCTTTGTGACCCCGCTCACAAGTATGGTGGTCACCAAACCCGAGGGTGAGGGCGCACAAGTGGCCAACAAACCCAAGGAAGGGAAACCACCCAGTAAGGTCCCTCTCTCATAATCTCTACCTGAACCATGAGCACTCTGCCTCATTTCTGCATTTCAGAATCTTCCTGGATTGTGTCATGATCACATGATCACTTTAGAAATCCTGCAAATGCTTGTTAGCCCTTGACTCTGCCAAGATAAATTAGTGACTTAACCACCTCTCCCCATCCCCTAGGAATTCGACAACATGTGAGTTCACGTAAAAAGCAAGGATCAAGTGAGTGAAAAAAGATATTTAAAATTTACTTAAAAATGAAAAAAACTGTTATAACAAGTATTAAAATCCCCATGGAACCTCTCTGCTCAATTGTACTTCTCTATTATAATGTGGATATACCTTGAATTATGTATATAACTGCAGTGTTATCAGTAGTTGCACTCCATCCGGCAGGCCTGAACCTAAGGGGAGGGGGGGGGGTCTGGAAAGGGGCCCAAAAGAGTTAATATGTTTATCCAAGGTGACACCATTAATATCAAGCAGCAGAGGTGGAAATCCAGGGGACATAAAGTAAAGGTCCTGCCTTCCATATGTTTCTTCCACCCGTAGACTCAGCCAACTGATTACACAAATTAGTTCTACCTCCTCACTGAATAATTATGTTAATTAGCAAATCCAGGTGATTGGAGCAAAACAGTTTTTCTGTCTCCTGACATTTTTCCCCATAGAGTTCTATAGGAAAATTAGTCAGGAGAAATAACCCTTGCAGTGATCCATCCACATCTACTCCATATCTGGCAACAAAGTGATGGTTTGGGGCTCGTTCGATAGCTCAGACCCTTGATGACTTACAGCCATTTAGCCAGCCATGTGTTCCATACTGTACCAGTGTCATTTACAGCTGAATCTAGTCTCACCCCAAAATTCCCATAGAGATCTGTTCAAATGCAGAGAGGTTATAGTATCGCTTGTAACAGTACCTGAAAATAAGATATAGAGAGTTTTTTGATGTTGATTGGTCACAGACTTCAGGAAGTAACAGCATGCAAAGGATATGCAACCAAATATTAAATATGATACTTTAAAAATATGTTAAAGCAAAATATTCAAATTTTCTGAGACACTGAATTTTGGGTTTCATTAGCTGTAAGCCATAATCATCGAAATTACAAGAAATAAAGGCTTGAAGTTTAAATGACAAAAAAGCATGTGAAAGCAGAGGTGAGGAGCTTAAATACCCCACAAGCAGTAGCACAGGTGAAACGAATAATCAGCGAGGTGAAGCAAAACCCCGGAACGGAATGTGGAAAAAAATCTGATGGATTCCCAACCGGAGAGAAAGGACGCGAACCGTAACGTAAAAGAAAAAATAAACCACAGACCATGACACCCGCCAGTTCACTTGCTATGGGCACACGATCACCTGGCGTTTAAACGACATGAGCGCTAGGTTTGCGTTTGGAGGGACTTGCGTTTGAGTTAGCGCCGCTTAGCGCCGGATGTAAGATAGGGCCCAAGGACTTATAGTCCATTGTTTAATCTTATCTTTTTTATCATTTGTAGGAACCAGATCGTATAATCTTTTACTAACCCCAATTCCAAAAAAGTTCAGATAGTGTGTAAAATGCACATAAAAGCAGAAAGCAGTGATTTGTAAAAAAAATTTACATTCAATTTTAGGCACTAATAAGATTCATATCTGTAATAAGATAAAATGTTTTTGATTATTCAGTTAGTACATGCTTTTACCAAAATGCATGCTTTGTGCGACTTAATGGTGTAACTTGCCTATATTGCTTTATTCAGGCAATCGACAAAAAATTGTATCAACCCCGATGTGGCATGGTCAATCATCAGGTAGGACACTGCTGTTGTACCCTTGAGCAAGGTACCTAACCTGAATTGCTTCAGTATATATGGATTAGAGCGTCTGCTAAATGCCAGTAATGTAATGTAATATCTCAGCTGGGGACAGTCTAGATATTCAGGCCTGGATTTCAAACCTTTATTACTTTTTTTGTTCCAGTTCAAATAAAGCCGAAGTCAGGCTGTGAGTCAAACCTTTATTTATTTTGCACTATATGATTAAAATGTATTAAGATAATCATATAATTTGATGTGGTACAGATAGCTTGTGCAAAAACTACAACTGAATCAGCATCTATTTTTAATATAAAACATTACTGTGAATTATTCAGTAAGCATAAGACCAATTTCAGTCCCCTGGGTAGCACAGATATTCATGCTTGGACTTTAAACTGTTATCACAATTTTAGGCACTAATAAGATTAATATATAATTTATGAGTATCTGTAATTAAGTGTCTTTGATTATTCAGTTAGTACATGCTTTTAAAATAATGCATGCTTTGTGCCACTTTGTGTAACTTGCCTTCATTGCTTTATTCAGCCTATCCACAAAGAAACTTTCTTTTTGCATCAGACCCAATGTTGCACAGTCCATCACCAGGTAGGACACTGCTGTTGTACCCTTGAGCAAGGTGCCTAACCTGAATTGCAGTATATATCCTGCTGTATAAATGGATACCATGTGAAAATGCTAAGAGTTGTGTAAGTCCCTCTGGATAAAAGAGTTGTGTACATCGCTCTGGATAAGAGCGTCTGCTAAATGCCAGTAATGTAATGTAATATTTCAGCTGGGGACAGTCTCCAGGGTGGTACAGTTATTCATGCTTGGACTTTGAACTTTTATCACAATTTTAGGCACTAATATTAACTAATATTAATATATAATTTATGAGTATCTGTAATTAAGTGTCTTTGATTATTCAGTTAGTACATGCTTTTAAAATAATGTATGCTTTGTGCCACTTAATGGCGTAACTTGCCTTCATTGCTTTATTCAGTCAGTCCACCAAGAAACTTTCCACTTCAACCAGCCCCGACGTCAGTCTGTGAGTCAAACATTTTTTTGCTCTCTTGTCTCTTAAAAACGAGTTCACCCTATCTTTTCACCTGTAGGATTTTTTGTATTTTTTGGGAGCAAATTGCATTATCTTTACTGCATGTTTACTATGTTTTCAAAAGTGCTGTACTGACCTTGTACGCAGATGTTGTGTGTGGGGTAATTTGTGGGGGTAGCTGCATAAAATGTAAGAAAATATACAACTTATTTATTTTCTAGCTCTGTTTTTTTGTGGGTGATTCTGGTGACACTTTCTCAAACAGGTTTTAAACGAACAACTTTCACTTACCTCAGGCTCTAAAATGAGATGTTTCATCACATTTTATAATGTGGATAAAAGTCTAGTCAATTGGGAGACAAAAGGTGACATAGAAAGTGTCAAAATTGTTCTATTACAATAGTTTTGTGTCAGTTTAAGCATTTGGAGTCAATTTGATCCCAGACATAAAAGGCGTCATAAAATGTCAACATAATATATGGGTTAAGATTATCGTAACCTTTCTTTTCAGTGGTGTCATACAGATAGATTCTACAAAAAGTACAATGGGATCAGCATCTACCTTTAACATAATACATTATTATGAATTCTATGCCTATATATACATATGTATATATAAAAATGCAAAAATGGTCCACAACTCCCAAAAAAGAGAGATCTACCACTCAAGAAATTTAGACATAAATTTATTGTGCAGAGTAATATATACATTACATTACATTTTACATTACATTACAGTCATTTAGCAGACACTTTTATCCAAAGCGACATACAGTAAGTGCATACAGAAAGGTCATCGAAGTAACTACAGAACAGATAGGAAAGCACATTCTTCCCATACAGTAGTAGCTATCCCTAGAAATGAACACTGAATGCAGTTCACAGTGAACTGGGTACATCAGCTCTACTACAATTCTATTCTAAATATTATAAATTTGGATACACAGTTCAACAAGAACACATACCATGAGGTCCTAGATAAGTATTAGTCCAGGTGGAGTCTGAAAAGGTGTGTTTTCAGGCCACGACGGAAAGCAGGCAGGGTTGGCATGGAATGTAGGGGAATGGGAAGTTCGTTCCACCACTGGGGAGCTAGGGTGGAAGAGCTCCGCAGTCGGGACGAGCGGGTGCCATTGACACGGAGGGGGGGAAGTGCAAGTCGCCCTGCAGTAGATGAGTGAAGTGGTCGAGCAGGAACATAGTTCTGGATCAAGTCCTGCAGGTAGACAGGGCCTGTCCTATTGGCTGCAGTGTAGGCCAGGGTCAGAACTTTGAACCTGATCCTGGCTGCAACAGGCAGCCAGTGGAGTGACCTCAACAGGGGGGTGACATGTGAAAATTTCGGGAGGTTGAACACAAGCCGGGCAGCTGCGTTCTGGATGAGTTGAAGAGGTATGATGGTGCAGGCTGGTAAGCTTGCGAGCAGGGAGTTACAGTAGTCCAGGCGTGAGGTGACCATAGTCTGGACCAAAAGCTGGGTGGAGTAGGTGGTCAGGTACGGTCGAATCCTCCTGATGTTGTACAGGAGGAACCTGCAGGACCGTGCCGTCGCCCTGACGTGGTCTTTGAAGTCCAGCTGGTCGTCTAGGACCACCCCCAGGTTCTTTGCAGAGCGGGAGGCAGCCACCATGGTCCCGTCGATGGTGATGGAGAGGTCAAGTAGCGGGGAGGTCTTGTATGGCATGAAGAGGAGCTCTGTCTTGTCGAGGTTGAGCTTCAGGTGATGGGTAGTCATCCACTCAGAGATGTCGGCCAGACAAGCAGATATCCTCTCCTTCACCTGTTGGGTAGAGGGAGGGAAAGAGAGGAAGAGTTGAGTATCGTCAGCATAACTATGGTATGGTAACAATTTGTTTGGTCCCTCATACAAAAAGTCCCGGTGCTTATCACACAGAATCGGGCTTACAAGGTTGCAGGTTCGATTCCCAGGTAGGAAACTGCTGTTGTAACCTTGAGAAAAGTACCTAAGAGTTGTGTACGTCGCTCTAGATAAGAGCATCTGCTAAATGCCGGTAATGTAATGTAATGTAATGTTTCAGCTAATATAATATAATGTAATATATGGACAGTCTCCAGGGTGGTATAGATATTTAGGCTTGGATTTCAAACTCTTATGAAATGTTTTTGTTCCAGCTGATCTGCTGATGGGAGGTAAGTCAAATATTTCTTTTGCACTACAGGTGCAGCTCAAAAAATTTGAATATCGTGAAAAAGTTCAATATTTTTTAAATGGATATGAGTAGAGTGTGTGGGGCAATATTGCATATGAAGTGTAAATGGATATGAGTAGAGTGTGTGGGGCAATATTGCATATAAAGAGTAAATAGATATGAGTAGAGTGTGTGGGGCTATATTGCATATAAAGAGTAAATAGATATGAGTAGAGTGTGTGGGGCAATATTGCATATGAAGTGTAAATAGATATGAGTAGAGTGTGTGGGGCAATATTGCATATGAAGTGTAAATAGATATGAGTAGAGTGTGTGGGGCAATATTGCATATGAAGTGTAAATAGATATGAGTAGAGTGTGTGGGGCAATATTGCATATAAAGAGTAAATAGATATGAGTAGAGTGTGTGGGGCAATATTGCATATAAAGAGTAAATAGATATGAGTAGAGTGTGTGGGGCAATATTGCATATAAAGAGTAAATAGATATGAGTAGACTGTGTGGGGCAATATTGCATATGAAGTGTAAATAGATATGAGTAGAGTGTGTGGGGCAATATTGCATATAAAGAGTAAATAGATATGAGTAGAGTGTGTGGGGCAATATTGCATATAAAGAGTAAATAGATATGAGTAGAGTGTGTGGGGCAATATTGCATATAAAGAGTAAATAGATATGAGTAGAGTGTGTGGGGCAATATTGCATATAAAGAGTAAATAGATATGAGTAGAGTGTGTGGGGCAATATTGCATATAAAGAGTAAATAGATATGAGTAGAGTGTGTGGGGCAATATTGCATATGAAGTGTAAATAGATATGAGTAGAGTGTGTGGGGCAATATTGCATATAAAGTGTAAATAGATATGAGTAGAGTGTGTGGGGCAATATTGCATATAAAGTGTAAATAGATATGAGTAGAGTGTGTGGGGCAATATTGCATATAAAGAGTAAATAGATATGAGTAGAGTGTGTGGGGCAATATTGCATATGAAGTGTAAATAGATATGAGTAGAGTGTGTGGGGCAATATTGCATATGAAGTGTAAATAGATATGAGTAGAGTGTGTGGGGCAATATTGCATATGAAGTGTAAATAGATATGAGTAGAGTGTGTGGGGCAATATTGCATATGAAGTGTAAATAGATATGAGTAGAGTGTGTGGGGCAATATTGCATATAAAGAGTAAATAGATATGAGTAGAGTGTGTGGGGCAATATTGCATATGAAGTGTAAATAGATATGAGTAGAGTGTGTGGGGCAATATTGCATATGAAGTGTAAATAGATATGAGTAGAGTGTGTGGGGCAATATTGCATATGAAGTGTAAATAGATATGAGTAGAGTGTGTGGGGCAATATTGCATATAAAGAGTAAATAGATATGAGTAGAGTGTGTGGGGCAATATTGCATATAAAGAGTAAATAGATATGAGTAGAGTGTGTGGGGCAATATTGCATATAAAGAGTAAATAGATATGAGTAGAGTGTGTGGGGCAATATTGCATATAAAGAGTAAATAGATATGAGTAGAGTGTGTGGGGCAATATTGCATATAAAGAGTAAATAGATATGAGTAGAGTGTGTGGGGCAATATTGCATATAAAGAGTAAATTGATATGAGTAGAGTGTGTGGGGCAATATTGCATATAAAGAGTAAATAGATATGAGTAGAGTGTGTGGGGCAATATTGCATATAAAGAGTAAATAGATATGAGTAGACTGTGTGGGGCAATATTGCATATAAAGAGTAAATAGATATGAGTAGAGTGTGTGGGGCTATATTGCATATAAAGAGTAAATAGATATGAGTAGAGTGTGTGGGGCAATATTGCATATAAAGAGTAAATAGATATGAGTAGACTGTGTGGGGCAATATTGCATATAAAGAGTAAATAGATATGAGTAGAGTGTGTGGGGCAATATTGCATATGAAGTGTAAATAGATATGAGTAGAGTGTGTGGGGCAATATTGCATATAAAGAGTAAATAGATATGAGTAGAGTGTGTGGGGCAATATTGCATATAAAGAGTAAATAGATATGAGTAGAGTGTGTGGGGCAATATTGCATATAAAGAGTAAATAGATATGAGTAGAGTGTGTGGGGCAATATTGCATATGAAGTGTAAATAGATATGAGTAGAGTGTGTGGGGCAATATTGCATATAAGAGTAAATATATTTGAGTAGAGTGTGTGGGGCAATATTGCATATTAAGTGTAAATAGATATGAGTAGAGTGTGTGGGGCAATATTGCATATAAAGAGTAAATAGATATGAGTAGAGTGTGTGGGGCAATATTGCATAGAAAGAGTAAATATATATGATTAGAGTGTGTGGGGCAATATTGCATATAAAGTGTAAATAGATATGAGTAGAGTGTGTGGGGCAATATTGCATATGAAGTGTAAATAGATATGAGTAGAGTGTGTGGGGCAATATTGCATATAAGTGTAAATAGATATGAGTAGAGTGTGTGGGGCAATATTGCATATAAAGAGTAAATAGATATGAGTAGAGTGTGTGGGGCAATATTGCATATAAAGAGTAAATAGATATGAGTAGAGTGTGTGGGGCAATATTGCATATGAAGTGTAAATAGATATGAGTAGAGTGTGTGGGGCAATATTGCATATAAAGAGTAAATAGATATGAGTAGAGTGTGTGGGGCAATATTGCATATAAAGAGTAAATAGATATGAGTAGAGTGTGTGGGGCAATATTGCATATGAAGTGTAAATAGATATGAGTAGAGTGTGTGGGGCAATATTGCATATAAAGAGTAAATAGATATGAGTAGAGTGTGTGGGGCAATATTGCATATAAAGTGTAAATAGATATGAGTAGAGTGTGTGGGGCAATATTGCATATAAAGAGTAAATAGATATGAGTAGAGTGTGTGGGGCAATATTGCATATAAAGAGTAAATAGATATGAGTAGAGTGTGTGGGGCAATATTGCATATAAAGAGTAAATAGATATGAGTAGAGTGTGTGGGGCAATATTGCATATAAAGAATAAATAGATATGAGTAGAGTGTGTGGGGCAATATTGCATATAAAGAGTAAATAGATATGAGTAGAGTGTGTGGGGCAATATTGCATATAAAGAGTAAATAGATATGAGTAGAGTGTGTGGGGCAATATTGCATATAAAGAATAAATAGATATGAGTAGACTGTGAGGGGCAATATTGCATATAAAGAGTAAATAGATATGAGTAGAGTGTGTGGGGCAATATTGCATATAAAGAATAAATAGATATGAGTAGAGTGTGTGGGGCAATATTGCATATAAAGAATAAATAGATATGAGTAGAGTGTGTGGGGCAATATTGCATATAAAGAGTAAATAGATATGAGTAGAGTGTGTGGGGCAATATTGCATATAAAGAGTAAATGGCTATGAGTAGAGTGTGTGGGGCAATATTGCATATAAAGAGTAAATAGATATGAGTAGAGTGTGTGGGGCAATATTGCATATAAAGAATAAATATATATGAGTAGAGTGTGTGGGGCAATATTGCATATAAAGAGTAAATAGATATGAGTAGAGTGTGTGGGGCAATATTGCATATAAAGAGTAAATAGATATGAGTAGAGTGTGTGGGGCAATATTGCATATAAAGAGTAAATAGATATGAGTAGAGTGTGTGGGGCAATATTGCATATAAAGAGTAAATAGATATGAGTAGAGTGTGTGGGGCAATATTGCATATAAAGAGTAAATAGATATGAGTAGAGTGTGTGGGGCAATATTGCATATAAAGAGTAAATAGATATGAGTAGAGTGTGTGGGGCAATATTGCATATAAAGAGTAAATAGATATGAGTAGAGTGTGTGGGGCAATATTGCATATAAAGTGTAAATAGATATGAGTAGAGTGTGTGGGGCAATATTGCATATGAAGTGTAAATAGATATGAGTAGAGTGTGTGGGGCAATATTGCATATAAAGTGTAAATAGATATGAGTAGAGTGTGTGGGGCAATATTGCATATGAAGTGTAAATAGATATGAGTAGAGTGTGGGGCAATATTGCATATGAAGTGTAAATAGATATGAGTAGAGTGTGTGGGGCAATATTGCATATAAAGAGTAAATAGATATGAGTAGAGTGTGTGGGGCAATATTGCATATAAAGAGTAAATAGATATGAGTAGAGTGTGTGGGGCAATATTGCATATAAAGAGTAAATAGATATGAGTAGAGTGTGTGGGGCAATATTGCATATAAAGAGTAAATAGATATGAGTAGAGTGTGTGGGGCAATATTGCATATAAAGAGTAAATATATATGAGTAGAGTGTGGGGCAAGATTGCATATAAAGTGTAAATAGATATGAGTAGAGTGTGTGGGGCAATATTGCATATAAAGAGTAAATAGATATGAGTAGAGTGTGTGGGGCAATATTGCATATGAAGTGTAAATAGATATGAGTAGAGTGTGTGGGGCAATATTGCATATAAAGAGTAAATAGATATGAGTAGAGTGTGTGGGGCAATATTGCATATAAAGAGTAAATAGATATGAGTAGAGTGTGTGGGGCAATATTGCATATAAAGAGTAAATAGATATGAGTAGAGTGTGTGGGGCAATATTGTATATAAAGTCTAAATAGATATGAGTAGAGTGTGTGGGGCAATATTGTATATGAAGTGTAAATAGATATGAGTAGAGTGTGTGGGGCAATATTGCATATGAAGTGTAAATAGATATGAGTAGAGTGTGTGGGGCAATATTGCATATAAAGAGTAAATAGATATGAGTAGAGTGTGTGGGGCAATATTGCATATGAAGTGTAAATAGATATGAGTAGCTACAGCACCTACAGTACCTACCTAATCCAATTTGTTTGGTCCCTCATACAAAAAGTCCCGGTGCTTATCACACAGAATCGGGCTTACAACCCGAAGGTTGCAGGTTCGATTCCCAGGTAGGAAACTGCTGTTGTAACCTTGAGAAAAGTACCTAAGAGTTGTGTACGTCGCTCTAGATAAGAGCGTCTGCTAAATGCCGGTAATGTAATGTAATGTAATGTTTCAGCTAATATAATATAATGTAATATATGGACAATCTCCAGGGTGGTATAGATATTTAGGCTTGGATTTCAAACTCTTATGAAATGTTTTTGTTCCAGCTGATCTGCTGATGAAAGGTAAGTCAAATATTTCTTTTGCACTACAGGTGCAGCTCAAAAAATTTGAATATCGTGAAAAAGTTGAATATTTTTTGTCACTCATGTCAGAAAGTGAAACTCATATATTATTGTTACGGACGTGACCCTAAGATCGCGTTTGTGCGGGTGCGGGTTGTTCTCTCCCTTCTGTCTCTCTTTCGCTCGTTCTCTCTCTCTTAGGTATTGATTCGGTCCCCCCTGTTGTTGTCCAATGGTGTTCGTCTGTTCGATACAGAGGCGGAGGACACGTCATCCGACGACCGCTGGGCATGAGCCAAGGCTATTTTCTCCTCCTTCTCAAGTCGCCGAATCTGAACCTCGGTCTCAAGTTCCATTTTACTAATCTCCAATCGGAGATTACGCTCCCTCTCAGCCTCAGCCTGTTTGCTCTGCGCCTCTATCTGCAGGCGGGCCAGGCGTACTTTAAGACGTACTGTTACAGAACGAGAAGGCGTGAGAGGGCATAAACAAAGACGACAATGGCTCAAAACGTGGCAAGGTGGCTGGCGGTTTATCCTCCATATCAGACACATCTGCGTCAGCATCAGGCTCCCCCATAACCTGGTCGCCCATCCGTGAGGACGGAGAAAAATGTGGACTAGAACTAGCTGGCTCAGCAACAACCTCACCAAGCACCTGCTGTTCTATTAAACCAGCCAACACTACCTGCTTTATCTCTGCCTTCACCAAGCTCCGCGATACAGAGATTTCGTAGTGATCAGCAATACCAAACAGGTCCACCTTGCGACACTGGTCCAATAAGTCGACCGACGGGGCCTCTATAAACAATTGTACCAAAGAAGCAGCCATAATCAATACAGTGCACACGCTATTCACTACAGCCAACCACACGCAACTAAACAACACTAATCAAAGCACAACAACACATACAGACACGAACGTGTAAGAATCAAATCCCGGGCGGGACCCCAATCATGTTAAGTTCCCCCTTTTAATATGACTCGTCTAGGGGTAGAATGGGGGAAACGTAATAGGATGTGTCTGCACGCAAAGCTGGGCAAGGACAATGCTGTGATGAAACATATACTACAAGGACAAACGAGGGTAAAAATACCAAAGGTAACAAAGGTTTATTCACAAAATACTAATAATACTAATAATACTAATAATAATAATAACAACACGATAACACATAGGGAGACAAAGGGGAGGACGCCATAACAAACGGGTACCAAAGCATATAAATAAACAAAATACCCCAGCTAATTCTAAAGCCCTAAGCAAGTTCCCTAACCCGAATACACAAATTATCTTCCGATTTACCTAGCTGTCTGTCCCACCTAAACTAAGCCCATAATTACAAGAGGCGGCACCCGCCTGGGAAACTAGCCTGGTGCATATATACACAGATAGATTCATTACACATAGAGTGAAATATTTCAAGCCTTTATTTCTTGTAATTTTGATCATTATGGCTTACAGCTAATGAAAACCCAAATTCAGTGTCTCAGAAAATTTGAATATTACATATGATCAATAAAAAAGGATATCCATCCATCCATCCATCTTCGCCCGCTTATCCGAAATCGGGTCGCGGAGGTAGCAAGTTCCAGCAGGGGGCCCCAAACTTCCCTTTCCCTGGCCACATTAACCAACTCTGACTGGGGGATCCCAAGGCGTTCCCAGGCTAGCGTGGAGATATAATCCCTCCACCTAGTCCTCGGTCTACCCCGTGGTCTCCTCCCAGCAGGACGTGCCTGGAACACCTCCCTAGGGAGGCGACCAGGTGGCATCCTTACAAGATGCCCGAACCACCTCAACTGGCTCCTTTCTATGCAAAGGAGCAGCGGCTCGACCCCGAGTCCCTCACGGATGACTGAGCTTCTCACCTTATCCCTAAGGGAGATGCCAGCCACCCTCCTGAGGAAACCCATTTTGGTCGCTTGTATCCGCGATCTTGTTCTTTCGGTCATGACCCACCCTTCATGACCATAGGTGAGAGTAGGAACGAAGATTGACCGGTAGATCGAGAGCTTTGCCTTCTGGCTCAGCTCTCTTTTCGTCACAACGGTGCGGTAAAGCGAACGCAATACCGCTCCCGCTGCTCCGATTCTCTGGCCCATCTCACGCTCCATTGTCCCCTCACTCGCGAACAAGACCCCGAGATACTTGAACTCCTTCACTTGGGGTAAGGACTCATTCCCTACTCGGAGAAGGCAATCCATCGGTTTCCTGCTGAGAACCATGGCCTCAGATTTA
Source organism: Ilyophis sp. 1 JC-2022 (assembly GCA_022702515.1). Taxonomy (NCBI): domain Eukaryota; kingdom Metazoa; phylum Chordata; class Actinopteri; order Anguilliformes; family Synaphobranchidae; genus Ilyophis; species Ilyophis sp. 1 JC-2022. Next base: position 50,396,946 of record CM040402.1, read on the forward strand.
GAGGTGCTGACCCTCATCCCTGCCGCTTCACACTCGGCTGCGAACCGATCCAGTGAGTGCTGAAGGTCACAGCTCGATGATGCCATCAGGACCACATCATCTGCAAAGAGCAGCGATGCAATCCTTAGCCCACCGAACTGCAAACCCTCCCCTCCATGACTACGCCTCGAGATCCTGTCCATGAATATCACAAACAGGATAGGTGACATGGCGCAGCCCTGGCGGAGGCCAACCCCCACTGGGAACGAGTCCGACTTACTGCCGAGAACCCGGACACAGCTCTCGCTTTGGGAGTACAGAGATTGGATGGCCCTGAGAAGTGACCCCCTCTTCCCATACTCCCGCAGCACCTCCCACAATAAATCCCGGGGAACCCGGTCATAAGCCTTTTCCAAATCCACAAAACACATGTAGACTGGATAGGTATACTCCCAGGCCCCCTCCAGGATCCTTGCGAGAGTAAAAAGCTGGTCCATTGTTCCACGACCAGGACGGAATCCGCATTGTTCCTCTTCAATCTGAAGTTCGACTATCGGCCGGATCCTCCTTTCCAGCACCTTGGAGTAAACTTTTCCAGGGAGGCTGAGTAATGTGATGCCTCTGTAGTTGGCACACACCCTCTGGTCCCCCTTTTTGAACAGGGGAACCAGCACCCCAATCTGCCACTCCTTTGGCACTGTCCCCGACTTCCACGCAATGTTAAGAAGACGTGTCATCCATGACAGCCCCTCAACACCCAAAGCCTTCAGCATTTCTGGGCGGATCTCATCAATCCCCGGAGCTTTGCCACTGCGGAGATGTTTAACTACATCAGTGACTTCTTCCAGGGAAATTGATGTTGATCCCCCATCATCCTCCAGCTCTGCCTCTACCATAGAGGGTGTGTTAGTCGGGTTCAGGAGTTCCCCAAAGTGCTCCTTCCACCGCCCGATTACCTCCTCAGTTGAGGTCAGCAGCGTCCCATCCTTACTGTACACAGCTTGGATGGTTCCCCGCTTTCCCCTCCTGAGGTGCCGGACGGTTCTCCAGAAGCGCTTTGGTGCCGACTTAAAGTCCTTCTCCATGGCTTCTCCGAACTCCTCCCACACCCGCTGCTTTGCCTCTGTCACGGCTGAGGCTGCCGTCCTCCGGGCCCGTCGGTACCTTGCAACTGCCTCCGGAGTCCCCCGGGATAACACATCCCGGAAGGCCTCCTTCTTCAGTCGGACGGCTTCCCTGACCACCGGTGTCCACCAGGATGTTCGAGGGTTACCGCCCCTTGAGGCACCTAAGACCTTTAGACCGCAGCTCCCCGCCGCAGCTTCAGCAATGGAGGCTTTGAACATTGCCCACTCTGGTTCAATGCTCAAAAAAGGATATATTAAACAGAAATGTCAGCCTTCTGAAAAGTATGTTCATTTCTATGCACTCAATACTTGGTTGGGGCTCCTTTTGCATGAATTACTGCATAAATGCGGCGTGGCATGGAGGCGATCAGCCTGTGGCACTGCTGAGGTGTAATGGAAGCCCAGGTTGCTTTGATAGCGGCCTTCAGGTCGTCTGCATTGTTGGGTCTGGTGTCTCTCATCTTCCTCTTGACAATACCCCATAGATTCTCTATGGGGTTCAGGTCAGGTGAGTTTGCTGGCCAATCAAGCACAGTAATACCATGGTCATTGAACCAGCGTTTGGTACTTTTGGCAGTGTGGGCAGGTGCCAAGTCCTGCTGGAAAATGAAATCAGCATCTCCATAAAGCTTGTCAGCAGAAGGAAGCTAAAATTTCATGGTAGATGGCTGCGTTGACTGTGGACTTCAGAAAACACAGTGGACATGGCACCCCAAATCATCACTGACTGTGGAAACTTCACACTGGACTTCAAGCAATGTGGATTCTGTGCCTCTCCACTCTTCCTCCAGACTCTGGGACCTTGATTTCCAAATGAAATGCAAAATTTACTTTCATCTGAAAAGAGGACTTTGGACCACTGAGCAACAGTCCAGTTCTTTTTCTCCTTAGCCCAGGTAAGACGCTTCTGACGTTGTCTCTGGTTCAGGAGTGGCTTGACACGAGGAATGCAACATTTGTAGCCTATGTCCTGGATTTGTCTGTGTGCGGTGGCTCTTCATGCACTGACTCCAGCCTCAGTCCACTCCTTGTGAAGCTCCCCCAAATTCTTGAATGGATTTTGCTTGACAATCCTCTCAAGGCTGCGGTTATCCCTGTTCCTTGTGCACCTTTTCCTACCAAACTTTTTCCTTCCACTCAACTTTCTATGAATATTCTTGGATACAGCACTCTATGAACAACCAGCTTCTTTAGCAATTACCTTTTGTGGTTTACCCTCCTTGTGGAGAGTGTCAATGACTGTCTTCTGGACATCTGTCAAGTCAGCAGTCTTCTCCATGATTGTGTAGCCTACTGAACCAGACTGAGAGACCATTTAAAGGCTCAGGAAACCTTTGCAGGTGTTTTGAGTTAATTAGCTGATTCGAGTGTGACACCATAAGTTTCCAATATTGAACTTTTTCACAATATTCTAATTTTCTGAGACACTGAATTTGGGTTTTCATTAGCTGTAAGCCATAATCATCAAAATTACAAGAAATAAAGGCTTGAAATATTTCACTCTATGTGTAATGAATCTATATAATATGAGTTTCACTTTCTGAAATGAGTGACAAAAAATATTGAACTTTTTCACGATATTCTAATTTTTTGAGCTGCACCTGTATATGATTAAAATGTAATAAGATGATCATATCATTTCTCTTCAGTGATGTGAAGGTTGCAGGTTTGAATTTGTTCAGTATATATCCCGTTGTATAAATGGATACCATGTATAAATGCTAAAACGTTGTGTATTTCGCTCTGGATAAGAGCGTTGTGTACGTCGCTCTGGATAAGAGCGTCTGCTAAATGCCAGTAATGTAATGTAATGTAATATTTCAGCTAATGTAATATAATGTAATATATGGACAGCTCCAGGGTGGTATTGATATTCAGGCCTGGATTTCAAACTTTTATTAAATGTTTTTGTTCCAGCTGATCTGCTGATTGAAGAACGTAAGTCAAATATTTTTTTTGCACTATATGATTAAAATGTATTTAGATGATTATATAATTTCTCTTCAGTGATGTGATACAGTAGCTTGTGCAAAAACTACAACTGAATCAGCATCTATTTTTAACATAAAACATTACTGTGAATTGTTCAGTAAGCATGAGAAGTGTAGTATAATGGGTAGGGAATTAGGCTTACAACCCCAAGGTTGCAGGTTTGAATTTGTTCAGTATATATCCCGTTGTATAAATGGATACCATGTATAAATGCTAAAACGTTGTGTATGTCGCTCTGGATAAGAACGTTGTGTACGTCGCTCTGGATAAGAGCGTCTGCTAAATGGCAGTAATGTAATGTAATGTAATATTTCAGCTAATGTAATATAATGTAATATATGGACAGCTCCAGGGTGGTATAGATATTCAGGCCTGGATTTCAAACTTTTAATAAATGTTTTTGTTCCAGCTGATCTGCTGATTGTAGAACATAAGTCAAATTTTTTTTTGCACTATATGATTAAAATGTATTTAGATGATTATATAATTTCTCTTCAGTGATGTGATACAGTAGCTTGTGCAAAAACTACAACTGAATCAGCATCTATTTTTAACATAAAACATTACTGTGAATTGTTCAGTAAGCATGAGAAGTGTAGTATAATGGGTAGGGAATTAGGCTTACAACCCCAAGGTTGCAGGTTTGAATTTGTTCAGTATATATCCCGTTGTATAAATGGATACCATGTATAAATGCTAAAACGTTGTGTATGTCGCTCTGGATAAGAACGTTGTGTACGTCGCTCTGGATAAGAGCGTCTGCTAAATGGCAGTAATGTAATGTAATGTAATATTTCAGCTAATGTAATATAAGGACAGCTCCAGGGTGGTATAGATATTCAGGCCTGGATTTCAAACTTTTAATAAATGTTTTTGTTCCAGCTGATCTGCTGATTGTAGAACGTAAGTCAAATTTTTTTTTGCACTATATGATTAAAATGTATTTAGATGATTATATAATTTCTCTTCAGTGATGTGATACAGTAGCTTGTGCAAAAACAACAACTGAATCAGCATCTATTTTTAACATAAAACATTACTGTGAATTGTTCAGTAAGCATGAGAAGTGTAGTATAATGGGTAGGGAATTAGGCTTACAACCCCAAGGTTGCAGGTTTGAATTTGTTCAGTATATATCCCGTTGTATAAATGGATACCATGTATAAATGCTAAAACGTTGTGTATGTCGCTCTGGATAAGAACGTTGTGTACGTCGCTCTGGATAAGAGCGTCTGCTAAATGGCAGTAATGTAATGTAATGTAATATTTCAGCTAATGTAATATAAGGACAGCTCCAGGGTGGTATAGATATTCAGGCCTGGATTTCAAACTTTTATTAAATGTTTTTCTTCCAGCTGATCTGCTGATTGTAGAACGTAAGTCAAAATATTTTTTGCACTATATGATTAAAATGTATTATGATTATTATATCATTTCTCTTCAGTGATCTGATACAGTAGCTTGTGCAAAAACTACAACTGAATCAGCATCTATGTTTAACACAAAACATTACTGTGAATAGTTCAGTAAGCATGAGAAGTGTAGTATAATGAGTAGAAAATTGGGCTTACAACCCCAAGGTTGCAGGTTTGAATTTCTTCAGTATACAGTCAAGCCGGAAAGTCTGAACACCCCTTTCATCTTCTCCACGTTTTATTACATTACAGACATATTCTACAATAGATTGAGTTCATTTTTCGTCTCAAAATTCGACACAAAATAGCCCATAATGACAAAGTGAAAACTTTTTGCAAATGTATTAAAAATCGAAAACTGAAATATTTAATTTACATAAGTATTCATACCCTTTGCTTTAACATATTTTTAAAGTATCATATTTAATATTTGGTCGCATATCCTTTGCATGCTGTTACTTCCTGAAGTCTGTGACCCATCAACATCAAAAGACTCAATATCTTATTTCCAGGTACTGTTACAAGCGATACTATAAGCTCTCTGCATTTGAATGGATCTCTATGGGAATTGGAGGGTAAGACTAGATTCAGCTGTAAATTACACTGGTACAGTATAGAACACATGACTGGCTAAATGGCTGTAAGTCATCAAGGGTCTGAGCTATCGAACGAGCCCCAAACCATCACTCTGTTGCCAGATATGGAGTAGATGTGGATGGATCACTGCAAGGGTTATTTCTCCTGACTCATTTTCCTATAGAACTCTATGGGGGAAAAAGTCAGGAGAAACAACCCTTAAAGGGATCCATCCACATCTACTTTGATACCTTAGACCCTTGATGACGTACAGCCATTTTGCCAGTCATGTGTTCCATACTGTACCAGCGTAATTTACAGCTGAATCTAGTCTCACCCCCCAATTCTCATAGAGATCAGTTCAAATGCAGAGAGGTTACAGTATCGCTTGTAACAGTACCTGAAAATAAGATATCGAGAGTCTTTTGATGTTGATTGGTCACAGACTTCAGGAAGTAACAGCATGCAAAGGATATGCGACTAAATATTAAATATGATACTTTAAAAATATGTTAAAGCAAACGGTATGAATACTTATGTAAATTAAAATTTTCAGTTTTCGATTTTTAATACATTTGCAAAAATTTCTAAAAACATGTTTTCACTTTGTCATTATGGGCTATTTTGTGGAGAATTTTGAAACAAAAAATGAACTCAATCTATTGTAAAATATGTCTGTAATGTAATAAAACGTGGAGAAGGTGAAAGGGGAGGATAAGAGCGTTGTGTACGGCGCTCTGGATAAGAGCGTCTTCCAAATGCCAGTAATGTAATGTAATGTAATGTTTCAGCAAATGTAATATAATGTAATATATGGACAGTCTCCAGGGTGGTATAGATATTCAGGCCTGGATTTCAAACTTTTATTAAATGTTTTTCTTCCAGCTGAGCAGCTGATTGAAAAACGTGAGTCAAACATTTGTTTTGAACTATATAATTAAAATGTATTAAGATGATCATATCATTTCTCTTCAGTGATGTGATACAGTAGCTTGTGCAAAAACTACAACTGAATCAGCATCTATTTTTAACATAAAACATTACTGTGAATTGTTCAGTAAGCATGAGAAGTGTAGTATAATGGGTAGAGAATTAGGCTTACAACCCCAAGGTTGCAGGTTTGAATTTGTTCAGTATACAGTATATCCTATATATATATATATATATATATATATATATCAATTTTACCCCAATCATAAAAGGCGTCCTAAAATGTCAACATAATATACTGTATGTGTTAAGATGATCATACCCTTTCTGTTCAGTGGTGTCATACAGATTCTGCAAAAACTACAATGGGATCAGCATCTACCTTTAACATAAAACATTATTACCAATTATTCAATAAGCATAAGGGCATGAAGGGTTGTTTCTCCTGACTTATTTTTCCATAGAGTTTAATAGGAAAACGAGTCAGGAGAAACAACCCTTAAAGTAGTCCATCCATATCTCCTGCATATCTGGCAGCAGAGTGATGGCAGAGTGAATTCCAAATCATGCACACGCTGCAACGCTCATTGCAACCTGTGTTGTCAATTCGGGACAGTGCAGACAAGTATGTGCTCCCACGTGATGTCAGCTGCCGCATCTTATCACACTGCAGTTTGCAAGTTGCGCTCGTGTGGACATGAGTTGGAGGAAACTGTGCTGGCGTCCGATCGATCAGTGATAGTCGCTGATGTGCGATGAAACATTATTATCCCAGCAGACTGAAACACTCCCTTTCCTGGCTACGCTACAGCCAACTGTGCATTGCACTGTGGGACTGCCAGTCACAGTTGGGACAAGCATGGTCCGAATTTTATACCAGACCAGATTTGATACAGTCGCACCCTTCCAGGCACTAGAACAGTGTCTTAGCAGGATGAGCATATCATTAATATGTTTCACTATGTTTTATAGATGCTTGTATTGTATGTCTTTCAGGTAAATCACAATTTACACTAAATTTATCTATGAATAAAATTATTTTTGGTGTTGAAAGCAAAAATAAAAACGACAATGTATTGACTTTAATTTTCAGTCAAAAACACTTGGAAAACATGTGACAATGTGATAAAAAATTACTATCCATTAGTATCCATTATGTGTCTTTAATGTACCCTCTGTATTCCTGCCATGGATGATAATGTTCCAATCACTTCTCCTCTGTCACAGTGTTAAAAGTCCTTCTGCCAGCCCAGGGCCAGAATACTTCAATCTGTTTTAACGTTGATGTTGACAAGGTACACAAAGATGTGATTCCCAAAGAGCCCGTCTTTAAACTTCTGCAAGACCCGGCCACAGGTGAGCTGTTTTACTCCAAGTTTATCAGGGAGGATGATCCTGCTTTCTACAAAATGCTTCCCTCCTATTTACTCCCCAATTTGTTATGCCCATACATATACGGTCCCGCTCATGCCGCAATGTCCACAGCCAAAGCACCAGTGTGTAGACAACCACACATTATCTCAGAAATAGCTATGCATGCCATGTAGAATAAACTCTCCATGTTCACGTTGTGCTTATTGCGCTATATTGCAACAATGACATAAAAAGAGGTTACAAAATTATCTATTTTAACTGATCAAATTAAAGTGAATCAATAGGCTCCTAATTAGGTTGTTGAACACGTGTTTAACTCGTAATTCTTTCTTTAAGCTTATTAACACAATGCAGGTTTGGCTCGTTATCATTTACTTTGTGTTTGAATCCTTCATTATCAACCAAATGGTTAGTTTTAGTGGCCATGTGTACACTTTCTTTTTTAAATTATTATTATTATTATTTTTTTAAATTTTGTTTCTGATTTTTTCCCCTTTTTCTCCCAATTTGGTAGCCAATTGAACCCCTATTCTAATTCAATTCCCCCCCATGTAGCAACCGCTAGAGAACCACTGCTACACAACCCCGTCAATCGGTATTAGTAGTGGGAAGGAGGGCGCCACGTCCTCTACAGGGCGCGGCTCCTCGAGCTCCTGACCGTGACTCGCCCTGGGTCCCGTGCGCAGCGATTCTCTCCGAGCCCCGCCCCCCACCCGGAAGCGGCCGCCAATTGCCGCTTCCACAGGGCACCGGCCACGCTCGGATATGGCAGGACCGGGGCGCGAACCCCGATCCTCGGAGTACAACTGAAAGTCAGCGCTCTTACCGTTGTGCTACCGCGGCGGCCTATGTGTACACTTTCACCAATTAAGAGCCTATTGATTCAAATAAGTCTTTAAATGGATCTGTTAAATAATTCTTATCCCTTTTAAATAATATAGCACAATGTGAACATGGGGTGTTTATTCTACATGGCATCCATAGCTATTTCTGATATAATGTGGCTTAAGAGGGTAAATAATTCCTCTAAACATGACAAGCACCTAATTAAGAAATTAACAGCTTGTTAAAATTCTGGGATTGCAACTGTGGTTCAGCATACACAGGAGGCCCCAGGACCCGTTTGGGAACCCCTGCTCTAAATGATATCTTTCACACATGGTCTGGAAAGTTTCCAATTCCCAATCCTTTGCAATCAAGCAATACGATGTAACACCATTCCTTATCCATTGCTTGTTAGCAAGTTGCATGTGCATAATGGTGACCACTGTTCATTCGCTAGGTGTCTCCATCAATGGTGAGATGCTACAAAGGGGGGCCTTTCTCAAGATTGGGGTGCACAAAGATGAGTGCCACATCAAAGCAAACACTACTGGGATCATGGTGACCCAAAAAGGGATAGAAACTTTCATCCTCTGGGCTGACAATGGCACGAGTCATCATTGTGATGGGTATGTCTTACCTTCCTTACATTCATACACACCAGGGACTCACAGATGTGAACAGAACAGAACAGCTACGTAGAGCGGTAGTCTGGGCACTAATGTGAATCAACAGAATCAACATTGAATCAACATTCTTGAACACAATAATTTACTTAAATAAAAAATGTATTTGTCATCAAGTGTAATAGTTTTAGTAGCGGAAAATCAAATGTGAGGGGAAGGGGATCAGAACAAGTCACAAGGACCAATAAGTGAGCTTAAACCGCTAAAGGTTAGAAAAAAAAGGAATAATCCTTGTAGCTAAATGATTATCAACCCAGAAAAATACGGCGAACTCGAAAACACGAGTGAGAGCACAAAACAAAGTCTCCCGAGCTCAATACTAGAGCTTAAATGGGGATACAATTGAAAAGAAACACCTTCGGCACGTAACACTAAAATGGCCGGTAAGAAGGTGAAAAGCAAAATGAAACAACAAAGGAAACTGTCTCAGGGAGAACAGCACGGAATAAGTCAAACAGTATAGCTTAACCAAGGAAAACTCCTCTACGTAAAACTATTACATGCAAGCAAGTCGCTCGTGAACATAAAGCAAAGCTACGAGGTCGCTTGTACCTAGCTATACCTGGCTCAATGTAAATCGGAATAACAAAGAAGCACCGGGGAAGCGGAAGTGAGGAGTTTAAATACCCCGCAGGCAGTAGCACAGGTGAAACGAATAATCAGCGAGGTGAAGCAAAACCCTGGAACGGAATGTGGAAAAAATCTGATAGATTCTCAACTGGAGAAAAAGGACGAGTTGCACTACCTCATTTAGCTTGCATCATAGGGGTTCTATACCTGAGGTGGGCGATGTTTTCTCAACAAATATATATATGAACCAACAGTATATTGGCTAATCCCACATACAATGATTGCCTGGCCTGAATGTCCAGACAATCTTCTGATGTCTTTATGATGTAAATTGACATGCCAGCCCTTAATGCAAAGATCACTTGACAATCTATTTGTTATTTTTTAATTATTCAACTACTTATGGCAAGGAAGGATAATCCTATCCTTAAGAACCATGAGATAATTGTTAAAGATCAAGGTTAGATGCGCAAACCCCAGAATAATCTTCACATTTATACCTAAATAGCAGGCCGTCTGAAATATGGAGATGGCAAAAGACACTAACAGAGTAAGTATAAATAATAATAAAACCTGTATATTTTGCTTGATGGAATGTTGGGGAGTTGTCTAGTACTATTTTGCACTCATTAACTGCAGTAACAGGATCACAGGCCCCAGCTTCTTCCACCAGCATATGCTATTGAACAAAGGCACCTCATTTTGGGAGCTGCTGCTCTTACTAAAACACACAGAAGCAGGTAGCTGTATACATAACATGCAAAGTTATTCTCTACTGACGCTCTGGGATCAGCAGCATTTAAACAGTAAGTGACACCATATAAACTGAAACACAGATGGCCCTATTGGCTAGCATTACAATGACTAACATACAACTAAGGCAGGTCAGAGGAAACTTGGCTTATGCTACAGTATTACAACGTATAAGTGTGCATTGGTGTTGATGAAACAAGTAATGTATTGTGAGGCTTGTAATGCATGATAGACTTTTGAACAGTGTTCTAACATAAAATAAAATTTTGCAGCATAACAATTGCCCTGCAGAATGAAGTCCTAGGCATTGCTATGGAAAATATTAGTGTTAACATCCTACTGCACAAAACTGGTGAAGACAGCTTTCTTTGGACAGACATTAAACTGCAAACACCTATCCCAGGAGCCAAAGGACTACTAGGTAACTAGAGTCTGTGTTCTTCCAAAACCACTGCCAGTCAATCTGAGACAGACACAAACACACTCATCTCTTTCTCATTCTTTCAAATACACACACCTTCCATCTCTCTCTCAAATGCCACTCAGATTTATTGGCTACTCAATATGAGTGTTGTTTACAGTGTCCGATGTGGTAGCACATAATCAATGGGAATCTGAGTGAAGTATTAATGTCATGCAAGATGTTCATACAATAAATATAAGACCATATACAGTGCTGTGAATTTTTTTTTGCCCCCTTTCTGATTTCTTCTATGTTTTCAGATCTTTAGACAAAATATAATATTGATTTTAGGGAACCTGAGTGAACAAGTGACACATTGGTTTTTTACTTATTTCATTTATTTAACAAAAAATCAATTTCCGTTGTGTGAAAAGATAATTGCCCCCTTACACTTAATAATGGCAGCCAATGTAGAATAAAGTAATCATTTGTAATATTTGGTCGCATATCTTTTGCATGCCATGACTTCCTGATGTCTGTGACCCAACAATATCAAAAGATCTTGATATCTTATTTTCTGGTACTCCTACAAGCGATACTATAACCTCTCTGCATTTGAATGGATCTCTATGGGAATTGGGGGGTGGGACTAGATTTAGCTGCAAATAACACTGAAACAGTATGGAACACATGGTTAGCTAAATGGCTGTAAGTCATCAAGGGTCTGACGTATCAAACAAGCCTTAAACCATCACTCTGCTGCCAGAAATACAGTAGATATAAATGGATAACTTGAAGGGTTTCTTCTCCTGACTTATTTTTCCATAGAGTTCAATAGGACAATTTGTCAGGAGAAACGACTCTTAAAGTGATCTAAAGCATATCTGGCAGCAGAGTGATGGTTTGAGGGCAGAGTGATGGTTTGAGGCTCGTTTGATACCTCAGACCCTTGATGACTTACAGGCATTTTACCAACCATGTATTCCATACTGTTCCAGCATAATTTATAGCTAAATATAAAAAAAAATTACTTTATTTTACATTGGCTGCCATTATTAAGTGTAAGGAGGCAATTACTTTTTCACACAACGGAAATGGGTGTTGGGACTTTTTGTTCATTAAATAAATTAAATAAGTAAAAAACCAATGTGTCATTTGTTCACTCAGGTTCCCTAAAATCAATATTATATTTTGTCTAAAGATCTGAAAACATCCAGTGCGAGAAATATGCAACAATAGAGGAAATCAGGAAGGGGGCAAAAACATTTTAACAGCACTGTGCAATAACACAGTATCATCGCATCCATCTCTGTTTTGTTACTAATATTCTTTTGACCTATAGACTGTGTCTGAACAAGCCTGTGGTGCATTTTTTAAAATAACCCGAAAATAGCTACCTGTGGCTTTGAATTTTTTACCTGCATTTTTACAAAAATATTGGGCAAGAGAAGCACAAACAAACCAGCATTGACTTTTTACAAGAGTTAAATAGACTAAAGCTAGTTAAAAAACATTGATTTCTAATTTATTCAAATTTTCTGTAATTAGTAAACAAGGGAAGATCTTTTCAACACAAGCATTGTTTTTTGGTCTATATAATGTAAATACTAGGATCTGAATATGAAATAATACACTTACAATGAAAGTACCCTTTAAGGAATACAGGGCAATAAAAACCATGCCAGATTTAAATAATTGTTTTGGGATTCTGTGCTACAGGTCAGTCTCCTGTGTCATATGTCATTAAGGAGACATCACCATTGGTGAAACTGGAAATCCTGGGTAAAGAAGTCCTGGCAACAAGGTAATGTTAAGTAGTTTCATGGTGATAAACTTGTCTCACAGAATTGTTTATATTTAGTGTTTATACTTTGAGTTTTAAGAGTTTTTCTGAAATCGTTAATTAGTTTATTCCTCATAATTTCTTTATTCGTTACTGTTGTTATGCTGTAGTAAAACATTTATTGGTGATATAGGTGAAACATAGGGTACTCAAAAAGGCATGAAATATATCAGTGAGAGCAATAAGTTCAGCAGCTTCTGCAGTGATTTAAAATATGTATTACATATTCATTCCATGTGATTAGTCACACGCGTGTATTTTTACACATTTCTGCCAGAGGAATGTAGTACAAACTTAAAGTGCTCTTTTATCACACAGCTCATATGGAAGAACGCAAAAGAACTATTGTTACACTAGATATTTGAAGTCATTTTGAAGCAATAAAAGATGATGAACATAGTTTTGGTGTGCATTTAGTTTTGTACAGAAAAGAAAAAAAAAGCTAAAGTAAAAGGTTTGGACAAATAAAAGACTCATAATCCTAATATTAATTTAATGTTAAATAGATTATTTGAACAGCGCAATTAGTAAAACATATTTATGTTATAGTGTCTGATACTTCCCAATCAAATGGTGCTTTTTACCAAATTCTGAGAAATTCATTTACATATTACATTTTTCAATTCTTACAAGAACTTACTGTGTTAGATACATTACTCATGACTTGCCACTCAGTGGCGGCTGGTGATCTAAATATAGGTTGGGGCGCTAGCATTTCTAAAAAAAAACAAATACATCTGACTTTGACTTTAAACAGAAAAAACAAGCTACCGTGTGTCTCAGTTGCATAAGACAGTTTGATTGGCAACAGTGGAGGACAGTTTTTCAAGTAAGACATCACTGAACTAGAGTGCGGATCGGGCCGCATATTTCTGTCCGAACCCGACCGAGCCCGAGATAGTAGTAACCGAGCCCGACCCGAACCCGACAGGAATTCTGCTTTTTATGTCCGAACCCGACCCGAGCCCGACGCAGTTAAGGCACTGAAGCGCTGACATTGTGTTTCCCTGTCACGCAGTTGTTGTTACCATGGTTACAGCTTCTCTGTTTAGTGGTCACTGGGCACCTAAATGACCGTCAAAAGGCATTGTTTTATTGGTAGATAACAGACACACACAATATTCGGTATCATTTTTATTTATTTCACACTATATTTTCACCAAAAACAACTTGAAGCACCATGTGAAGTAAGCTAACCCATCCCAATTAGTACAGTAATACCTTGACATACAAGTTTAATTCGTTCCGTGACCGAGCTCGTTACTCGGTTTACTCGTATATCAAATCAATTTTCCCCATTGAAATTAATTTAAATACCATTAATCCGATCCAGCCCCCCAAAAAACACCCTAATTTCTTTGTTACGTTGTTATAAAAATGAGAAATGTATTTATAAATAATAAATAATTAATACAAAATATAATACAAAGATAATAAAATAGAATATAAAGAAATAAACTGGTTCTAAACTTAATTGCTACATTATTATTCTTCACTTACACTTAATCTTCATCAGTGACGTTTGCATCTTTTTCATAGATTTTTGGCTTTTTCGTCACGCTTTTCTGACTGATCTGCAGGGCGTTTCGATAAAAACCTATCCATGGTGGTTTGTTTCTTCCTTCCCTTCAGAATTTTTCGGAAATGCGAATGCAATTTCCGAAATTGCATTCGCATTCGCAATGCTCCGCTTGCTCGGCTCGTAACTCGGGTCTAGGCTCGTAAGGCGAAGCAAGAAATTGCTCGGAATACTCGTAAGTTAGTGCACTCGTATGTCAAGGTTTTACTGTAGTTCAAAAGTAAAATGTTCGCTAGTTGTTCGGCCGCCGTGACCGAGCCCGACCCGTTTCTCCCAATGAACGCCTTGAGAAAGGTTCTTTTTGCAAAGAAATAACCGAATTTTCTTTGCTTTCTGTTCCACTTGAAGAAGCCATTTCGAATTATCTCTCTCGCTTGGTGTAGCTCTACTTAAATGAATGAGTAGCAGCCGACTGAACCTATCCGTAGTACTTGCGCACTCGCAGTGATATCCTGCTAGATGCCGGCTGGGCGTGATAAACATGCCTTAAATCCAATCCAATAATATCATAAACCATGAGGACTAATCAGAAAAGGGTAGGATAGTCCGGGGCGCACAGGCCTGCGCCCGGGGACCTCCTTTTTTGGCCGCGAATCAGGCAGCAGTATAAGGGGGCTCGCCTGAAAATGAATGAGTGCTCTGATTCACCATAACGTTACCGGCGCCCCGCAGTTCCCTGAACATGCATATGTAATGTATTAAACTTTAGACAACGCAAGGCCAACATATAACATGTTTAAGCTACTAAAAAATAAAATAATAATAAAAAATAATAATAAAAAATAATAATTTTAAGCTACTAAAAAAATTAAATAATAATAAAAAATAATAATTTTTTTAAAACTTTTTTTAAAATTTGTATGTGGGGGAGGGGGGGCGGCGCCCCAGCGCCCTCTATAGGCCGGCCGCCACTGTTGCCACTATATAAAAAAGTATGTATAATACTACAAACATTTGCCCAAATGTATTTGTATAATTTAAAGGTAAAAACCAAACTAGCCCTTAGTCATGTAAATGTGTGACAATCTTATTTTCTTTGCTTATGCCGTGAACCTGTTTGATTCCTTTATGTGTGGACGAACATTAAAGTACCATGTTTCCAGAAGAAAATGTGTTTACCACAAGTTGTGCTACTGTTGTTTTGTTTCAGAGCCTCAGCAGTGGACTACAGCACTCATGTCAAACCAACAGTGGACTGCTGGCTAGTGCCTTTCAGCTCTGTGGTACCAGAGTCTGTGCTTGAAATCTTTGGTTTATAGCTGTAGGAAGTGATGCATTGTTGGACAGCTGCACAGCTATCACAGTTAATTCTGGTAATATGCATTTCAGAATTCTGTGAAGCAATTATATACAAATTAGTCAAATGTAACAGTTATCTTTTTGTCCTGGGTCTTCATTGTCTGTGTAACCTGCATGGTTTCAGACTTAAGGTTATTAAAATGTTAAATATCCAAATAAAGCTCATAGGTAAATACTCTGGCATTGTTGTTTGAGGGGACAGAACTATATGTTGCAGAATTATCTCTTTACAGTTTTACCAATATCATTTGGTGTATCTAATAAGAAAATACCATTTTGCACCATATCCCATAATAACAATAATAACGTGGTAGAGCATGGCATGATAAAGAACCCTATGAGGAAGCCTATGACTACGAAGATATATTTTTTTCGTCAAAACCTCCACAATGTGTAGCTACTGCCAGAGGCGATTCTAGTGTCTCTGGGGGGCCCAGGCAAAGACATGCATGGGGCCCTTCGGACTAATCATTTATTTTTTTTCCGAAAGGACATTCATAATTGTTACCTTACCCTGAAGTGGTTGAATGGGTAAGGGGTGTGTCGTCTTTCTGTGGGGCTTCAGGGCAGGGGCATCACCAGAGATATATGTTTAGGGGGGCTACTAGGGGGGTCTGGGGGCATGCGCCCCAGAAGAAAAGTTTCTAAAAGTAACCACAAAATGGTTGTTCCCCATGAGTTTTGAGAGCAGCAAAAGGCCTAAATCCAATAAATAATTTGGCATTGTTGTTAAATATTTGTTTAATTGCTTGGATATACAGCAATAGGGTGAAGCTGATGTAGCTATATGATATCAACATCTATCAACTAAAATGTATGCCCATCGGCGATGATGACAATGCCGAAAGACAATGGCATTGTGCATTCTAGTTTGACATCTTGTAGCAAATTGCCTTATAATGTCAGCAGAATTCATTTAGGCCTGGCCTGTAGATTAAATTTAACCAGCAATTTGGTTTTTATTGAAATGAAAAACCAGATTCCATAGCATACATCTAAATGTTCACGTACACATTGATTAAATTTTCACTTGTGATCACCCTTCATGAGCAGGAAATCATGTTGAGACAGGGCATTCCCTCAGAGTTATAACATTACTCTCATATAAGCTTCTCCCTATTAGGAAAAAACCTTTGTAGCTTTATCAAAATATCCTAAATTTTAGAGTCAATTAAGTTACCTAGCCTATGTAGCTAGCTAACTGTAAACTATTGTAGTATCTGTCTGTATTATCCTGGCTATCGCAGACCCAGTGAGCATTTTCTGGTCTAAATGTTAAATAGATGTCTAAAAAAAGTTCAAAAATGAAAGTTTTTTCAACATATATTTGTAGATGTCTATTAGATGTTCACATTTAGACCCAATTTTTCTAGTGACCATTTAGATGTATAAAAGATGTTTAATAGATGTCTATGTTAGACGTCTGAGGAATGACTTCTAGTGAAATAGATCCACATGAATCAATACATCGTTTGAACTTACAAACAAATCACGTATAAAAATGGTTAAATAAAATGTGTTATGTGGCACGTCTATGTTGTAGACGCCTTTTAGTCGGGATTATGAATGAAGAATGAACAAAACTAAAAAAGATTAGTTTGTAACATGAACCTATCTTGGACCATAGATATGCATATACGCTCTATGTCTTTTACGTTTTTACTTCCGGGTTACTTACTGAAGATTGTCACTGTGCACTGTTCTGCAGATGAGTGTGCTCCTGAATTCCCTCAACAAAATAAAGGGTTCATCCTGGTCTTTTAAGTGCCCCCATTTGTGAGAAAAAGTTGCCCACTCAAAAGTTTTTTGACAAAGTGGAATTAAATATGCGCCCACAAAAAAATAGGGGTCGTATTCGGACACAGACCGGGTCTGGTCAGCAGCACTCGGTCACAAAGATTGTACATGTTTAAAGAAAGAAATAAACATATTTTGTGCTTCACAATGTCTCAGCCTTTCTCAGCCACACACAAACACAGAGAAATAACTGACTTGGATGATTGTGATAAAAAGTTCACAAACTGCATTGTTCAAAAGTATACTCTCCAGCTGATGTCCAGATGTCATTCCTGTGCTGGGAAGTGTAGACCCTTAAAGCTGTGCTGTGCTATTGTGTGCATCTACAATTTGTCTTGGGGGATGTATTGCTACTTTACTCTGCTACCTCTTATAGAGGGGTCCAAACACATGGGTAGAGACAAATGTGTAAATATGTCTTGTCGCCAAAGGACAAGGACAATCATTCCAAGATTACTTGTAGATGTGTTCTCACCTCTTGTTTTAAGAGCAAGGTGTCAGCAGACATCATTTAGATTAAAAAAAAATCAGTTTATAATTTACTTTTGGGAACAGATATTTTGAGTGACAATGGATCATCGAACAAGTTATACAATGCCTCCGATGTTAACTAGATGCTTCGCATACTGTAGTCTAATAATTCAGATATATTGGTTAGCTCAGTAATAATGTCTGCCTACTGAACAATCATCAAGACAGACTTTATTTATATTTATGGGAATGTCCACATATTCAACACTTCTGGTCAGAAATCACAACAAAACTCTTTTTATTATTGTGGTACAGCATTCCAAACTGCATCTCTATGCCTGCTAGGTGATACCTCCTCTATGCAACCACCACCCAAACACCCGGACAGTCTTCTAGTCTCCTTAACTATTGCCAAGAAACACCCTGACAGTCTTCTAGTCTCCTTAACTATTGCCAAGAAACACCCTGACAGTCTTTTAGACTCCTTAACTATTGCCAAGAAACACCCTGACAGTCTTCTAGTCTCCTTAACTATTGCCAAGAAACACCCTGAGAGTCTTCTAGTCTCCTTAACTATTGCCAAGAAACACCCTGAGAGTCTTCTAGTCTCCTTAACTATTGCCAAGAAACACCCTGACAGTCTTCTAGACTCCTTAACTATTGCCAAGAAACACCCTGACAGTCTTCTAGTCTCCTTAACTATTGTCAAGAAACACCCTGACAGTCTTCTAGACTCCTTAACTATTGCCAAGAAACACCCTGACAGTCTCCTAGACTCCTTATCTATTGCCAAGAAACACCCGGACAGTCTTCTAGACTCCTTAACTATTGGCAAGAAACACCCTGACAGTCTTCTAGACTCCTTAACTATTGCCAAGAAACACCCTGACAGTCTTCTAGTCTTCTTAACTATTGCCAAGAAACACCCTGACAGTCTTCTAGTCTCCTTAACTATTGCCAAGAAACACCCTGACAGTCTTCTAGTCTTCTTAACTATTGCCAAGAAACACCCTGACAGTCTTCTAGTCTCCTTAACTATTGCCAAGAAACACCCTGACAGTCTTCTAGTCACCTTAACTATTGCCAAGAAACACCCTGACAGTCTTCTAGTCTCCTTAACTATTGCCAAGAAACACCCTGACAGTCTTCTAGTCTCCTTAACTATTGGCAAAAAACACCCTGACAGTCTTCTAGTCTCCTTAACTATTGCCAAGAAACACCCTGACAGTCTTCTAGTCTCCTTAACTATTGCCAAGAGAGTCATTTTATTCAACTGGAAAAGCAGAAGAAAGATTTTTTTAACTCAATGCATAAATCTGCTTATCGACTATATCTCTATGGAACAACTAACAGCAGCAATAAAAAAACCAAAGCCAACATTTCTCTTTATCCTGGAATCACTCTCAATGTTCTGCTGAGTTCATGCCACGAAGTACATTACAGTTTTTCTCAATTGTTCAGATGCATTTCTGGTAACTGTGGTTACAGATTGCAAATGCATTGACACAGTGATCACTACCTCAAATTCATTTGCTTAACTTCTAATGATTTCTGATTGTCTTCACACATTAAACACAATGAAAACACCTTTTTGCAAACTATTTCACACAAATGCAATCAGTGAATACAAATTTCACCTGAGAGTCTTATGTTCACAGATATCTCAAACTTCTTTCCAATTGGGAGAAATCACTTGCATGTGTGTTGACTACTTAGTCAAGTGTGCAAATGCAAAAGGACAAAGCTTTTGATTGGGTGATCAGTTTGAAATCACACATAAAGGGAGACACCCAGGTAAGTTACACATATCAAAGAAAATGGAAGCAGAGATAGTAGAAGAACCAGCTGTTAGAGGTAGGGGTAGGGGTAGGGGTGTGCGAGGTGGGAGAGGTGCTCGGTGGCGTCAAAGAAGATCAAGATATGTCACAAATGAAATAAGGGCAACAATAGTGGATCATGTCATCAACCGAGGACTGTCATTGAGGGAAGCAGGCCAGAGTGTTCAACCCAATCTCTGCAGGTCCACAGTTGCATCAATTATACGGATCTTCCAGAGAGAGAACCGGTAAGTTCTACTGTAACAACACTGTAAATCAGTGCACCAATTACACTATACTGTACATCAATTGCTGTACATGCAGTAGTATTGGATACTGTAATGAATATATATTTTATTACTGTATTGTAGGGTTGAGAGAAGGCCGTATGCTGGTGGCCGACAGCCGAAATTTACAGCTGATCAGGAGACTGCAATTGTAAACATGGTCTGTGAAAACAATGCCATACGCCTGAAAGACATCAGACAGAAAATAAATCAAGACAATGATGTCTTTCAAAACATTGCCAATGTCTGTCTGGCAACCATTGACAGAGTCCTGAAGAGGAATGAAGTCAGGATGAAGCAGGTGTACAAGGTTCCTTATGAACGGAACAGGGACCGGGTGAAAGAGCAGCGGTGCCAATATGTCCAGGTATGCACTGTGTTGTATGAAGTCATTTGGTATATTACTGTACTGGACTTCTGTAAGCAGTAGAATCAATCTATTTCTGTATTCTACTTGTATGTACTGTAAGTATTATAGTACATACTCCGAAAACACATTGTAAACATATTGCGTTCATTCTTACTGTATATGCTATTGTGACTGTACAGTATATGGTTGTACTGTACTGTATTTCATGTAAATCTTCTTTTCCATTTCTAGAGGATGATGGAGCTGGATGCCGATGCCATCCAATATGAATTTGTCTATGTTGATGAAGCTGGCTTCAACCTCTCCAAAAGACAAAGACGAGGTAGAAATATAATTGGTCAGCGAGCAACAATTGATGTTCCAGGGCAACGAGGTGGGAACATTACAATGTGTGCTGCTATAGGCCGAAATGGGGTCCTCCACCGGCATGCAGTGGTTGGGGCCTATAACACCGCACGTCTCCTAGTATTCCTGGATGGGCTTGCAGAGCGGCTGATGGCGGGAGAACAGGTGGTGGAGGGGCAACAGTTGCCCAACTTCATGATTATATGGGACAATGTGCGGTTCCACCATAGTGCAGCTGTCCACGAGTGGTTCCAAGGCCATGCAAGGATGTCCATGGTGTATCTTCCACCTTACTCACCATTCCTCAATGCAATTGAAGAATTCTTTTCAGCGTGGCGATGGAAAGTATATGACCATAATCCACATGTTCAGGCCACTCTCATTGAGGCCATGGACTTAGCCTGTTATGACATCACCGCCGAGGCATGCCAAGGTTGGATACGACACACAAAGCTTTTTTATCCTAGGTGTCTGGCTAGGGAGAATATCAGATGTGACGTTGACGAGAATTTATGGCCTAATGCCAATGCCAGGCAAGATATTGTTGAATAAATATTGAACATCTATGGACACTATACAGCCTAAAACATGTAGTTAATTTTATTTTCAGTTTTTTTAATCATGATGGAATGATTGCAACTGTAAACTTACATTTGATGTACTGTTTTGAAAAATAGGGCTGTTTTTCATTTTGTTGTTATTAGTGAAGATTATTTTGTTCTTGCATTTGCTTTTTAGACACCAGTAGGTGATTTTGTTGATGGTATGTAATGTTTTGAAAACACTATTAAATTTTGAACATGCATTTGCTGTTTTGCAAACTGAAGCACAGTTTTGTTGTTTGTGTCAACTATTCTTAAAATGTGCACTATTGTTCCTAGAAATGCATCCGAACAATCGAGAAACTGTAATCCACACAAAATACAATTATCACACATGCATTCACATTGACCCATTACACTCAACACACCATTACACCACAGACATTACTGCCACACATCACATTATACACCCCCCCCCCCCCCAAACAACTAAATTCCTTCTATATAGTCAACTATCTCTTTTTATAATTATTCATTTATTTTTTATCTCCATTAAGTTTGATTATTTGCTTATTTTGTTTTATTTTGTATTACTGTCTTTTTCTTTTTCTATTTCTATTTGTATATGCATCCTAGTGTTTGTCAGCCAAACTGTCTATGTTGATTGTTTGTGCATGGGTTGTCTCCAGTGAGTGGGACTGTGTGTGTCTGTGTGTGAATGACTGTATAATATATGTCTGTTATTTCTTTTGGTTTGCTTGTTTTGGTATCAGTGTAACAAGGTGTTTAATGGGGGGGGGGGGGGGGGTGATCGGATTGGCTTTTTAAAATTTCTTTAATCGGAATGTCAGTCAACGTAAATCTATATATAAAGCTATCCTCCGAAAAGGGGGGGTGGAGGTAAGAGAATTTAAAAAAATAAAAATGTAATAAAAAATCAGGAAAGACTATAAAAGCCGTATTGGGAAGCAGGTAAACTTAGCCCTAAATTTTTGTACATTGTGAATGATTGACAGCCTGGTGTGTACTTAGTGAGTGACCTTTTCCCTGTGCCTTAAAAGATGCATCCCCTCCATGGTTCTGGCCACAAAATTGAAGCCATGGTGACAGTTGTTCGAGGAGTGCTGTTCTTCAGCCTTTTTTTGGCGTCTTCCTCCTCAAGACTGGTGAGGAGAGGGGTCGCGGTAAGGACATCACTGTGCCAAATCTGAATGAGAATGTAGTGTTCCTTTACAGGCAGTCCTCCAATGCAGTGTGGATGCAGGGATACGGGCACTGTGTGGCTGATCCAGAATCAGCTTGGCTGTGCCTGACCTGAACCCCAACTATTGTTGTGTAAAGGTGAATGCTGTTCTGGATAAGTGGTTGGTGGGTGAAATGTGAAGAGTATCTATGACAGATACTTGTGTTAAAAATTGTTTAAAAAAAATGGTACATCAGTAACCTGATGAACCACTGTTACTAGTAGTGATATTTCTGCATGGCAAATAATTTACTTGTAGATGTAGTAGTGTAATAGAAAAACAACAGACCCAACTGTCATGACATGCAGGCTGCTTGTTCTGAGTAATTGACTCATTCATTAATTGTCCTTTATTAAGGAAGAAGGGAAGCAAATGTTTCACACATTGTTATAAAATATATTTCCTTCTGAATTGGCAAGTAAAATGGGCCGTTCCAAACATTGTTCGGAGGAACAACGTAATTTGATTAAAAAGTTGATTGGAGAGGGGAAAACGTATAAAGAAGTGTAGCAAATTATAGGATGCTCAGCTAAAAGATCTCAAATGCTTTAAAATGGCAACAAAAACCCGAAACACGCAGAAGAAAACGAGCAACTACTGTTAAAACGGATCAAAGACTAGTCAGAATGGCAAAGATTCAGCCAATCATCACCTCGAGAAAGATCAAAGATGATCTAAAATTACCTGTAAGTGCTGTTAGAAGACATTTGATTGAAGCAAAGCTATCTGCAAGAAGCCCCCGTAAAGCACCATTGTTGAAAAAACGGCATGTGCAGAATTGGTTAAAATTAGCCAAGGAACACATCGATTGACTCAAAGAGAAATGGCGTAACATTCTTTTGACTGATGTGAGTAAAATTGTTCTTTTCGGGTCTAGTGGTCGTCGACAGTACGTCAGACGACCCCCGGGTACTGAATTCAAGTCACAGTACACTGAAGACAGTGAAGCATGGTGATGCAAAAATCATGGTTACGGTGTTGGGCCTATTTATCGTATACCAGGGATCATGGATCAGTTTGAATACATCAAAATACTTGGAGAGATTATGTTGCCGTATGCCGAAGAGGAAATGCCCCTGAAACGGGTGTTTCCACAAGACAACGACCCCAAACAAACGAGTAAGCGAGCAACATCTTGGTTCCAGGAAAAAAAGGATTGAGGTAATGGAGTGGCCAGCTCAATGCCCCGACCTCAACCCCATTGAAAACTTGTGGGGTGACATTAAAAATGCCGTTTCTGAAGCAAAACCCGAAAATTCACAGGAACTGTGGAATGTAGTTCGTTCATACTGGACTGAAATACCTGTTTCTAGGTGCCAGAAGTTGGTTGACTCGATGCAGTTTATACAGTGTTTGAGTTTGAAGAGAAAAATGTCGACACTGCTATTTTTTGAACAGATTAATATTTATTTTCTTTGCTTCCTGTAAAAGAATAATGCAAATTTGATCAAATTTGTTAATGCTTTGATTTGGAATTGAATGTGTAATGTTTCCACTACAATATGGAACTAAAAGCTATTAAAAAATATTTTTTAATGCACTGCTATTTATTTGAACACCACTGAGTACATATCTGAGTGAGCATTGGCAGCAGATTGTAGGGATCACCTGGTCACTGGAGAAACGGGGGCAGGGATGTTGAGAATTGGTATTTACACTCACAATGGAACTGTCCTACGTGTTTAATATCGTGTTCCAGATTGTTATGGAGATAAGAGAATGTTCTGGAAAGAAAAAACATGTGGCACAAAATAACCCCTGTTTAGTCTCCCAGGGGCTTCTGTGGTCCCCCTTCTGTAGGTACTCAATTGTTCTGTAATTGACATGCTTTGCTTTCTCCATAGGTTTCAGTTAATTTTTGTCAAGACTATTGGACTGACTGAAGGCTAATTGGAATATGTTACAGTAATCAATATGATTTAGTTTTTTCTTATAATGCAAATATAGATCCTTTTTTTCAAATAGTATGAATTACAGAAAGTACAACAAATCATGTTGCACAGAATAAGAATCGCAGTTTAAAAATAATTTGTTTTAAAAAATGCAAGATTAGACCAAATAAAATGAGATACAAATGATCTGATGTGGTGACAAAAGGCAACAAGTTGCAAAACCTGTTTCCCCCCTAGTCCAAAGTCCCTCCGGATGTTTAGTGCCATTTACCGCTTATGTTTGTATGTTTATTCTGTGAGCAGTGGTGGGTGGTGGAGGTTATGGTCAGATCTACCTCTATTTGTTTCACTGTAGCATTATTTTTGAAAATGGTAACTATTACACTCAGTAGATGTTTAACCATTTGTCCTTGTTCCTGTGCCTGCCCACGCATTCTCCTATTGCCAAACAGGCATAGCCACAAACAATCTAGGTCTAGGTGCACCTACAGATTGAATAATCTGGACAGGAAGGACTGCAGATAACCCATTTACTGGTTAAAAACGTCCACTTTGCACAAAGTAGAGGGAGTGGGTGCTTAGAATATTGTGTGGTGAAAGGTGGCCTCACAAACGTTTCTGTCAAAGCAAAGGCTGTCCTGCTGAGATGGTGTGGATATGCAGGTGCTGTGTCCAACCAACAGATGGAAGCATAGTATATTTTCATAATGTGTTTTTTTTATAATGCTCTTAAAAACTGATCAAATGATAAAGGACAAAGGTGTATTGTGAGTGGATGCTAAAATAATTTAAATTAGATTTTTGCATGATGATCAAAACACTTTACCTACAGACCAAGGACTTGGACATCTACAGCTTTCATGTCAAGTCTACGGTCAGTAGCCGCTATGCCGTGACTGTCATCACTAGCAGAGTTGCTAATCGAGCAGATAAACCCCGTGAGGTGGACTTCCATGTAGAGCTGCCAAAAAATGCCTTCATCAGCAAATTCAACATGTGAGTTCTCCTTGTCATGGGTTTCCGTCTCGTCTATGTCTTCATTTAACCCTCATTGTATCCTTCTTGAATTCATAGCACCCTCTCTATCTCTTTCTGTATCAACCTCTAACTCTCTTTTCATGCTACAGAGCTTTTCTCTGGCTTTCCCATGTTTTCTAATAATTCTCCTTTTCCTCCTTCTATCTGTCCTGTATATCATCATTCCATCTTATTCCCTTCCCATTTCTCTGCATTTCCTCTCTCATGGCCCGCTAGATACTCATCCTCCAGAGACTTTACCCACTTGAAGTGAATGAAAACCAAATGTGTGATTTTATCTGATTATAAACCTAGTTGGTATAAACCTAGTTGGTATATTGTCAATGTGAAATAAAAAGTTACTTAAGAAGGTGTATAAAGGGCTGCTGGATGGCTCACGCTGTGGTGCATGGATGAGCCTGAGGGCCTCGGATCAAATCCGTACCCGATTGTGGCCAGTAGCTCCACAGGGCGGTAGATAATTGGTGCCTGCATCGCCCAGGGTATGAGAGGGTTCAGTCGAACAGGGTTCTTCTTCACTCTTGAGCGACCCACGCTGGCTGAAAGGGACGCTTGTAAGACTGCATGCCACATATGAAAAGGTTCCTCCTCCGACGCCACTCTGCGTGCGCGTAGCTGCAGTCCACGACACAAAAATAAGTAACTGTTGACGCCACATGTTTTGGAGAACCGTGAATATCCCAGCTCTCCTGCATTGGCTGATTCACACATGGACCACAGCTGTAGTGACAGATAGTTTGTCATTCCAGATTGGGGTGGGAATTGGATATTTTAAAAAAAAATTAAAATTTAAAAACAACATACACTTAAAAAAATAAAAAAAGTTAAATAATAACCAAGGAGCTCCAGTTATTCAGAACTGTACTGTGTATGGTCATGGTGCTATAAAAGGGTTGGAAATTTATTTTTTCTCCCTCCTAATTTGAATTGGTGGCTTTTCTGCCCAAAATGAATGCTGGCATTTTCTAATGGTGTACAGACAAATGATCTTACTGTAAACAAGCTGAAATTAAGAAGGTCTATCACAACAATCAATGCCTGGCAATGACAGTCATCATACAAGTGATCATTGTCATCATATATGGTCATTGCCAGCCGCCAGTGCTGAAGTTAAGCAGGCTTGGTTGGTTCGCAGATGGAACGCCTCCTTGGAAAACAAAATTGCTCCTGGAAGAAATGTAGGTGGTGGACCAGTAGAGGGCACTCTTGCCTCTGGACTAAATCGAAAATCCATGGAAAATGTTCTAGCACTGTGATGGGAGCATTGTGCTGTAGAAGGAGTCGTCCTTTGGATGAAATATTAAACCTTGGTCCCGACTCACTGTGGTCATTACTAGTCTCATGGCATGAAAGTGTAACTCCAGTGACCAAATTCAGACAAAACTGGCTCTCAAAACACTGGTTAGCAGTGCCCCAAAACATTAGCATCATGTACATAAACTCTGTAAAATAAGACTTAGGTTGCTGGCCATTTGAAGATGCTGTCCATATTTTTTTATATATTTGTGTTGTATATAATGAGGCACTGTAATTGGAAAGTAATAGTAAACAATTTTGTTGAATTAGGCATTTCAATAAATTCTTATTATTCATAAACTATAATTGTAACACGGGGCCTCCAAACTCTTCTGTGCGTTTATGGTACAGGACCATCGATGGGAAGGTGTACAGTGGAGTGGTGAAGAAGAAAGAAGAGGCTGAGAAGCAGTACAGCCAAGCGGTCTCGCGTGGTCAGAGCGCTGGTCTGGTCAGGTAATACAGGCGTACACGTTAGAAGGCGTGTACATGCGTGTGCATGTGCCTGTCTTGCTGGTTTCCCTGCAGGTGCCATCATGCCCCTCATATAGAATTCTGCTGCCTGCTGTTGGTTTCATCTACAATTTGGGACGCCAAATAAAATGCAGATCTCTATTGCTGGCAGCAAGAGGAACTGCACCCTCTTACCTGCAATCTATTACCAAACCTTACATTCCTGCCAGGCCACTCCGGCCGCCTTACTGTCCACTCAATCACGTCTCTTCTCTACTCCCATCCCTCAGTGGTGGAATGATCTCACGACTGCAATCAGGACAGCAGAGTCACTGCCATCTTCCACCACAGACTGAAAACACACCTATTTAATGTGTAGCCTGGCTCCCCCAATGCTGAGCTCTAGACATTTCACAAGGGTTTACAAACTGTACCTTATTGTTATATTTTCTGTTTCACTCTTACACCTACTATGGCAATTATCTTTGTTGTAAGATTATATATTGACCAGCAGGCTACTATCGTTTGTGACCCTGATGAGTTGGCATCAGCACTGTTTGTTGCCTAAACCTGTGTGTACATACATACTCATGTATGTGGCTCTGGAAAAGCGCGTCTGCAAATGACTACATGTACATGTAAATGGCGTCTCAGTGCAGTGGGGCGAACGCTGGAGGAATTCAAGACCTCAGTGACGGTGGCTGCACACAGTAAAGTGACGTTTGAGCTGACCTATGAGGAGCTACTGAAGCGACGGCTGGGGAAGTATCAACTGCTGATCAAGGCCAAACCAACACAAGTTGTCAAAGACTTTAAGGTGAGGGAGTGGGAGGAGGACAGAAAGAGAGACATAGACACAGGCAGGGACAGAGAGAGACAGGAAGAATTAAAGATGGTGGCAGAAACATGGGGGTTAAGATTCGTCATGTTTCATGTCAATTATATAAGCGACCTTGTACTGTGTTCATTTGAAGGTTTTGAAATTGTAAAGATTAGCATCTTTACCTTGGTTCTGTGGTGAAGTCTCAATGCTACTGAGAGTTCTGCTTGTCTTTTTATGAAGATCGACGTGGAAATATTTGAACGCCAGGGAATCCGCCTTCTAGAAACCCAGGGAGGCTTGGCCTCCAATGATCTGGCAAGCGCTGTTATGACCAACCTGACCGATAAAAAGGTAGTTACTGCTAGGATGATGCAAAGGAAAATAATTTTTCATGCATATCTGTTTTCATGGTTTATCAGGAAAAATAATCATATTTTTTCCATCTCCTTCCTACTGTTACCCCATCTCCCCTATGTCTCCCAACCCCCAGGCCCTGGTGCATTTCTCCCCCTCTCTTGAGCAGCAGCAGTGTCCTGGCTGCGGGGACACGGGACTGAGTGGAGAATTGCTTGTTGTCTACGATGTCAACAGACCAAACTCACAGGGAGATATGCAGGTACAGCTGTGTGCGTTTCCGAGGCTCAAGCCTTTGAGCTTCACATTGTCTACACTCTTAATTAACCAGTGTTTCGAGGTATTTGAAGTGCTCGAAGCTCACCCTCTCTCGTACTCTCTTTTCATATTTTTTCCTGCCCTTCCATCTCACGCTCTCGTGCTTACTTGCACTCTCCTCTTCTCTACTTACAGGTGGTGAATGGGTATTTTGTGCATTACTTTGCCCCCTCAGGCCTCTCACGCATTCCCAAAAATGTCGTCTTCATTATTGACCACAGTGGCTCTATGTCTGGGACAAAGATGCAGCAGGTAAATTGATCTACTGCTTTGAGAGTTTCAGTCTGTCCATCAAGGTTCATATCCACACATTACACTGAAATCCACACATTACAGTATGGATATGTAATCAGTCCCCCATTACATCTGAATCTGATATTGATTAATTCATTAATTTATTACACATTCTGGAAGAAAACAATTGGTGTTGGCTGGTGTTGTCCAGAGTCCCCAGTGGTGGAATGCGATTTGATTAATCTCATCTGTGTAGTCCAAATTTACATCTCCCAGGTTTCCTCAGGAATAAGAATGACGAATCCCAGCTTTCCTCAGGAATAAGAATGATGAATGCCAAGTCATTGGTTCTCTATGCATTTTCAGACTCGAGAGGCAATGTTGAAGATTTTAGATGATCTCCATGAAGAAGATCATTTTGGCCTGATCAGATTTGATGATAGTGTGACTCCTTGGGAAGATAAGTTAGTTCCTGTGAACTCAGATTACCTGGCATTGGCACGCATCTTTGTGCAGAACATCAACAGCAGAGGAAGTAAGAAATTTTATGTAACACTTAACTCTTGATCAGGGGTTATGCATCATTTAAAAGCCTTTATACTGCATATATTAATTTTACATTACATTACAGCATTTAGCAGACGCTCTTATCCAGAGCGACTTACACAACTTCTTATTACATCTCATTACATTTATCCATTCATACAGCTGGATATATACTGAAGCAATTCAGGTTAAGTACCTTGCTCAAGGGTACAATGGCAGTGTCCTACCTGGGAATCGAACCTGCAACCTTTCGGTTACAAGTCCAGTTTTTTAACCATTATACTGCACTGCCACCACCGTGCAGTGCAGTATAATGCACTGCCATGAAAACTGTGTACTGTGTCAGTACAGAAGGATATCAATTTAACAATATATACTCTATACTATATTACATATATTAGAACATGTGCAAAATTGTTGTATGTAAAATATGCTTTTTGTTTGTATGGAATATGATTGTGCTTCTTGATTTTCATAGCTATGTAAAAATTATTTGTTTTTTAAACGGATGTAAGAATTTTTAAATGTAATTTTTCAGCTTCAATTGATGTGGCCAGGTTGCATTACTTAATTAAAGCAAGTAAATAAAACAAGCTAAATTATATACAAATTATTTGTAAGCCCCTTCTGCGGTCTAAAATGCTTTGCTTTGTCTGTGCAGTGACCGATATCAACAATGCAGTTCTGAAGGGGGTGGAGATGTTGGCCAAATTCGAAGATTCCCACTCTGAAAAAAAAAGCGCTTCCATTCTCATCCTGCTTACTGATGGAGATCCCACCACGGGTACTAAATGCACTGTCCACTGACACACTGTTGACCATCACACTGCATGCCAACATGCAGATAGACTAACACACTGATGGACTGCAACACTGCTAACAGATAAAGGGTTTGGGGTTTATGACTGCATTCAGTTCCTGTCTGAACATGCTAATGGCATCTGTGTCATTCACTGACTAGTCAAAGTTCCTCTTTGCCTCTCACAGTGGGATGTTGGTGACATTCACATTTGAGTTTGGAGGCGATGTTTATGAGGAGGCTAGCCACTCATACTACAGCCTGTGAGCCATGCTAATGGTGGCTCTGTTTACATAGGAGTGACCGATGTGACTGAGATCCAGAAGAATGTGAGGGAGGCCATCCGGAAGAGATACACACTGTACTGCCTAGGGTTCGGCTATGATGTTGACTACAAATTCTTAAACAGGATGTCGCTAGAGAACAACGGCCTGGCCAGGAGGATCTATGAGGATTCGGATGCAGCCTTGCAGTTGCAGGTATTATCACATGTTGAGGTCTTGTTGAGTGGTTAAGCTTCTGATGGACTCATCCCATTAGACATCATTTACTATGCAGTAGTGTGCCTGCTTGTTTACCTTGATTAACTGCAGACCTGGGTCAAATATACATTTCAAATATTTCATGGCCTTTTAAATACTTTTTATTTGAATTATTTGGGAAAGAATATTTACCAATATAAGTATTTGATTATTTTATGTATTTTGAAATACATTTATTTGGTTTATTTGACTTATAGTAAAGCAATTAAATAGCAACGAGGTAGTATGTACAAACATCAATTCCGAAAAAGTTTGGACAGTTTGTAAAATGCACATAAAAGCAGAAAGCAGTGATTTGTAAATTCTCTTTTACGTATGAAAACAGTACAAACAAAAGATATTTAATGTTTTACCTTATCAACATTATTGATTTTTGTAAATATACGCTAATTACGTAACAGTGAGTTGCCATCTTTTGCAACACATTCCAAAAAAGTTGAGACAAGGACAACAAAACACTGGGAAGGTTGTGGACTTCAAAAAAACACCTGTTTGGAACATTCCACAGGTAAACAGGTGAATGGGTAACAGGTGATGCTATCATAACTAGGTATAAAAGGAGCATCCACGAAGGCTCGGGTGTTTACGAGTAAAGATGGGTTGAGGTTCGCCACTATGCGTGAGTGAATATTCCAACAGTTTAAGAACAAAGTTTCTCAACACACGATTGAATTTAAGGATTTCACCATATACAGTCCATAATATTATTAAAAGATTCAGAAAATCTGGAGAAATCTCCGTGCGTAAAAGGCAAGACCGAAAACCAATATTGAATGCCCGTGATCTTCGATCCCTCAGACGGCACTGCTTTAAAAACCAACACGCTTCTGTAATGAATATAACCACATGGGCTCGGGAATACTTTGGAAAGCCATTGTCAGTAAACACAGTTTGTCGCTGCATCTACAAATCCAAGTTAAGACTCTACTACGCAAAAAGTGTAAGCTATATATCAACAACATCCAGAAACACCACTGCCTTCTCTGGGCTCGAGCTCATCGGAGATAGCTTTCCAAAAGATTACTGAGTGTTGTTAAATGGTGATGTAACACAGGGGTAAACATGCCCCTGTCCCAACTTTTTTGGGACGTGTTGCAGGCATCAAATTTAGAATGAGCATATATTTACATAAAACAATTAATTGTATTTGTTAAAACATTAAATATCTTGTCTTTGTACTGTATTCAACTGAATACAGGTTAAAAAAAAATTGCAAATCATTGCTTTCTGTTTTTATTTACATTTTATAGACTGTCCCAACTTTTTTGGAATTGGGGTTTGTATGACACTGTGCTCTTGTTGATGAAAAGATATACATTTGATCAGTGCATTTGACCATTTGAAATTTCATGTATTTTACAAAAATGTTGTTCATGGCCCTGTCACACTATTGCGTATGAGAGAAACGTATGAGTTGCGGATGTAAATTCATGAAATAATTTTCATACGCGCAAAAAGCCGTTGAAAATAAAGAATTTTTCGGATACTTACCGTATTGAACCTATGAGTAGCGTATGAGTAGCGTATCGCCAGCGTATGGCTAGCGTAATGTACGTATGGCTAGCGTATGAGTAGAGTATGAACTGCGCATGTCCAGCGTACCGCTATCACGTGACAAAGTGCCAATATAACCATCGGCCTTTCCACATTCTCGGTTCTCAGGATGGGGAACGCAACACACCACCACAACCAGGAAAGAAGTATTGACTCTTTAATGACTGTAGGCTATTACTCAGAGGGTATGCAACATGGTTGAAAAGGACATTATGACAATAAGCACCGTTGACGGTGAGGGATTTCGAGAGCTAATGGCTGCGCACACGACTCACTCCAGACCACGTAGATATGCTTAAATGTTCTTGAATAAAAATAAGTAGGTCTATCTAGTATGCATATGAGGAGCCTATTCAAAACATAATAGCCTATGTTTTAAGTTGACTGTTCTATGCTAGGTCTACTAGTTTAACTGTCGCCTTTCAATTTCAAGAGCGATTATGTTCATGCTGCAAGTGCCTAGCGGAGCAATGGTTTCGCTTGCTACAGATGAGACCGAGCGCTATTTCTTTTTTGTTAAAGTAGCCTATACACGCCTTCATATTCTATTTTTGTTATGCTACAATAATGCCTGTTTCTCAAATGTTACAATAAATCTTTGATTGAGGAATATAACATGCATTTTGTATTCTGTCTATCATAAGCTATATTTAGCTTTTATGTTATCAATTAATCGACGATTTTTTGTTAAGGTTAACAACTATCGATTAAGGAAATTCCTTAATATTTGCATCCCTACTATGTACCATTATTATCATGTGGCATTATTAATGATCAGTTGATCATATGAATAAACGTTTTTTAAACTTACTTCTGGTGTTTTTCATACTTTTATAATACATCAAATGATGTGTAATTTATAAGTACCCCTGACCCATAGAATAATAAACTGCATTTTACACTTGACTTTAAACTATACAATTGTTCTAAATCATCCTGTCTTGCCATGGAACTGCACCTGCACCTGATTTGGCCCAGGAGGTTCCTATGCTTCTTTCAATCGTCAGGCATACGCCAAGATGTCTATATACGTTGCAGATACGTCAGACATACGTTAGAAGTACGTTACTCATGCGCTATCAATGCGCTATCAATACGCTAGCTGTACGGTACACCTTCATGTCAGCGTATGTCAGCGTATGACCAGCGTACTCGACCTATGAGTAACGTACCTCTAGCTTAATTCTAGCGTATTCAGCGTATGCCTAACGTATGTTTAGCGTATAAACCATACGTCCGAACACGCACAAAATTTTTGAGCATGCTTAAAAAACTTTTGGTGCCTCGCCGTATGCCAGCGTATGCCACCGAATGCGACCGTGCTTCAAACGTATACAACCTATGCCTAACGTACCCCTAGCGTATGTCAGCGTATATCAGCGTATATCAGCGTATGAGTGATATTTTTAATAC
This sequence comes from Ilyophis sp. 1 JC-2022, assembly GCA_022702515.1. Classification (NCBI taxonomy): domain Eukaryota; kingdom Metazoa; phylum Chordata; class Actinopteri; order Anguilliformes; family Synaphobranchidae; genus Ilyophis; species Ilyophis sp. 1 JC-2022. Next base: position 50,430,429 of record CM040402.1, read on the forward strand.
GCTGGCATACGCTAGTACGAAACGCTATAGTGTGACAGGGCCTTCAAACAAAGTTTAAAGGAGAATGTTTTTGTCTCAGGTCACTGGTGACTCCAAAGTCTACAAGAAGCTTTAAGGTTTCCGTCAGTGTTATCCAGCAGGTCATAGTGCTCAACAATCTTAGATCTTAGGTGCCATGACACAAAAAACTGGCAGGCTTAATCTTAATCGTAGCAGGCTTTCAGAAGGGTCAGTAATCAGAAAAGATTCTCAAACATGCAGGGGTCATAACACATGGCAGGTCAATACACGGCAGGCAATACAACTTTCCAATAAATTATTTTCTCAATAAATTATTTTCAAATGCTACAAATACAAATCATTTGTTTGCACCAATTTATTTTCAAATACTTCAAATGAATCAAAACAGTATTTCAAACTATTTAAGTAGTATCTGTATTTGACCCAGGTCTGATTAACTGGCTTGCTAAGTATATGTATAGTCCATAGCCATTGACAGGTAATGATCATATTCTTAAATTAATATCATGTAATTGAATATAACTTGGTAAAAAGGTGTCATCATAAATTTAATCATTACAAAACAGTTACCATCACTGACAGTAATGCTCTGCACATTGAGGCTGCAATATTGCATATGAAGTGTAAATAATATGAGTAGAGTGTGTGGGGCAATATTGCATATGAAGTGTAAATGAATATGAGTAGAGTGTGTGGGGCAATATTGCATATAAAGTGTAAATAGATATGAGTAGAGTGTGTGGGGCAATATTGCATATGAAGTGTAAATGGATATGAGTAGAGTGTGTGGGAAATGTGTGTACTGTAAATCGCAGGGTTTCTACGAGGAAGTGGCTACTCCTCTTCTGCTTGATGTCCAAATGAATTACACTGGGGCCTTCAATGTCACCCACACCAGCTTTGGTCAGTACTATGAAGGCTCTGAGCTTGTGGTTGCTGGTCAGATTAATCACAATGACCTGGAAACATTCACTGCTGAAATCAAGGCTAAAACGGTGAGATCACATGGTCAAGCAGACATCTATTTTCAGTCAGCACTCTCATGTGAACACTGGACACAAAATGGACGACCATTCTGGGTCATTCCTGCATACCGTTCACTTTCACCTCACCACCCAAATGTTTGTAAATGTTACTGTCAATTTAAGTCAAACTTTAGAGTATGTTGCTGTCAGTAAATCTTTTTACAAAAAGTTATTTTAATGACTTGTTAACAGATTTATTTAAAATTTGCATTCTTCCAAATATCTATTATTTCTGCAAGCACACAAAAATAACATTCAACTTGAACTTTGTTTTAGCTGAGTAAAAAATATTCATAGTGGGGGGTTTGATGCCATGAATGTACAATAATTCTACTCTTCTATAGAAAGGCAATGACTTCATATTCCGTGAAGTATTTACTGAGAGTGAAAAGGATGCTTCCAAGAACCTTGACCTCTACATCTTTGAGACATACATCCAGAGACTCTGGGCATATCTTACTGTACAGCAGCTACTGGAAAGACAGTGAGTTGCCATCTTAAAGCGTGAATGTTCCTGTGAGCGTAACTGTGTGTGTGTGTGTGTGTCTGTGTCTGTGTGTGTGTGTGTGTGTGCGTGTGTGTAAGAGAGGTTCTCCTTTGGCTCAGTGCAGGTGAATATACTGTAAGTGTTCTTCCACTCACATAGAACTGTATGCATGTGCTTATGCATTTAGGAAGGGAGTCTCTGTTTGTTCTTCCTTTCTCACTATAGTTTGTGACTCCTCCCCTGCTCAGTCCACTGTGTATTTGTGTGTATGTTGCCGGCTGCAGAGTTTTACTCCCGGAGGAACAGCAGATGGCTGTCAGAGAACAGGTCCTGGCTCTCTCTCTGAACCACAACTTTGTGACCCCGCTCACAAGTATGGTGGTCACCAAACCCGAGGGTGAGGGCGCACAAGTGGCCAACAAACCCAAGGAAGGGAAACCACCAGCAGATGCAACCCCGCCAATGGCTGCTGGAGCCAGTAGGTCCCTCTCTCATAATCTCTACTGGAACCTTTCTGCATTTCAGAATCTTTCTGGATTGTGTCATGATCACATGATCACTTTAAAAATCCTGCAAATGCTTGTCAGCCCTTAACTCTGCCAAGTACATACTGGTACAGATAAATTACAGACTTAACCACCTCTCCCCATGCCCTAGGACCTATGCACCATAAGATTTTACATCAACAGCAAGCATCACGTGAGTGAAAATAGATATTTTTATAAAACTGCTATAACAAGTCTTAAAATTCACATGGAGCCCCTCTTCTTAATTGTACTTCTCTATTATAATGCAGACATACCTTGAATTATGTATATAACTGCAGTGTTATCAGAAGTTGGACTCCATCAAGCAGGCCTGAAGCTAGTGGTGGGGGGGGGGGGGGAGGGGGAGGGGTGGGCACTGGAAAGAGGCCCAAGAGAGGACAGCAGCAGTGGCGGCCCGTTCCATTCTCGCACTACAACAACACTTCTGTCTGCAATCGCAATTCAACCAAAAGTATTACTCTGTTTAAGCAACGAACATGACACCATTAATACCAAGCACCATCATTCATGCTCTGGAGATTTTCACAAGACAACGTGAACAACGGCAGAGAGATTAGTGCAGTCCAACTGCTAACAGAACCACAGTTGCATATGGAACTATAATGTAATACTGCAGTTTGGAGCAATATCAAATCAAATGAAATCAATATGTGTTTATAAAGCGCACTTCAGAACCAATTGACGCAATACGCTTCACTCTAGACCCCAACGAGAGGAAGCCAAAGGCTACGGTGGCAAGGAAAAACTCCCCGTACACGCAGTATCATACATTGTTCAAAACACTTGGGTTTATAAAATGATCATCACTAGCTGACCATAGTGTTTGTCTAGACTAAAGGATAAGAGTCACATTGCAGTGTCTGGAATATCATGTGAACAGGGATACTACAGAATTGTGGTTTCACATGTAGCCTCATTGGAGGCATAGTGTTATTGTACAGCTTCTTTGCAGTTACTGGAAGTGTATTTTCTTGCTTTAAACCACAATCTCAGGAAACCTATACAAGCTATTATAAAGCCAGCATTTCATCAGAAACTTTATGTTAACTAAGTTCCGAAAATATCTGTCAAAAAGCTCGATGGGCCAATTGAAAACGTACATTTAAACTGAAGTAATATATAAAAAACTTCTAAATTGAAATATTCCTTTAACAGGTTGAGCCATCCAACAACCCTTAAACTAAATGGGTTTATAACACCGTTTTTGTCCCTAAGTGATACAGATCAGACAAAATAATGGACTATTTTAGCAGCCAGTGCAGAAAATGAGTTGTGTGTGCTTTGTTGGTCAGTCATTGATTGTTATAGTTTGGAGATGCTTTTCCTGATTTTACATATAGATTCTACGTATAAAAGTTTAAAAGTTTGAGTCAATCTGTTATTAGGTTGAAAGAACAGGCAGTATTGGCTGGTTGCCTGCAGTTGGATAGATCTGCCATGGCATTTACAGTCAATTACTTTGGTGCATTTGAAACATAGTCAGATGCCTGGCTAAGGCTCTCAACTATTGAACTAGGCAGAATGCATTACCATAGGCCGGGTAAACACCAGTGTAATGCAGACAACCAATCAGATAGCTGTACTTATGTGGCTATGCTTTGAAGAGGAGAAATAATGTATTTAAATGATTGGAGCAGTCAGTCCTTTGACTCCAGACAAGAATGCATAAGCAGGCTTGAAACATACCGAAACGGATTTGTATTTCCTTCATAGAGGAATTTGATAAGTACATATGGGTACTAATAAATGACAAAGCGATTGTTCTGTTTCTCTCCATACCCCAGTGATATATGATGCGGGTGATGCGTATGGTTATTATCCAAGTGGTGAGTCAAATTTATTTCTCTGGTATTGATGGGAGTGATTAATCTATTTCTCCGAAACAATCTGACTTAATTGCATTTATTAGTTAAACGTTATCTGTGTTAAACGTTAGGCATTCTCTCTCTATGATCTGGGCTTGAAGTCACATTGTGCACAGTAGATATGAGTAGAGTGTGTGGGGAAATATTGCATATGAAGTGTAAATAAATATGAGTAGAGTGTGTGGGGCAATATTGCATATAAAGAGTAAATAGATATGAGTAGAGTGTGTGGGGCAATATTGCATATAAAGAGTAAATAAATATGAGTAGACTGTGTGGGGCAATATTGCATATGAAGTGTAAATAAATATGAGTAGAGTGTGTGGGGCAATATTGCATATAAAGAGTAAATAGATATGAGTAGAGTGTGTGGGGCAATATTGCATATAAAGAGTAAATAGATATGAGTAGAGTGTGTGGGGCAATATTGCATATAAAGAGTAAATAGATATGAGTAGACTGTGTGGGGCAATATTGCATATAAAGAGTAAATAGATATGAGTAGAGTGTGTGGGGCAATATTGCATATAAAGAGTAAATAAATATGAGTAGACTGTGTGGGGCAATATTGCATATAAAGTGTAAATAGATATGAGTAGACTGTGTGGGGCAATATTGCATATAAAGAGTAAATAGATATGAGTAGAGTGTGTGGGGCAATATTGCATATAAAGAGTAAATAAATATGAGTAGACTGTGTGGGGCAATATTGCATATGAAGTGTAAATAAATATGAGTAGACTGTGTGGGGCAATATTGCATATGAAGTGTAAATAGATATGAGTAGACTGTGTGGGGCAATATTGCATATAAAGAGTAAATAGATATGAGTAGAGTGTGTGGGGCAATATTGCATATAAAGAGTAAATAAATATGAGTAGACTGTGTGGGGCAATATTGCATATGAAGTGTAAATAAATATGAGTAGAGTGTGTGGGGCAATATTGCATATAAAGAGTAAATAGATATGAGTAGACTGTGTGGGGCAATATTGCATATGAAGTGTAAATAGATATGAGTAGAGTGTGTGGGGCAATATTGCATATGAAGTGTAAATAGATATGAGTAGAGTGTGTGGGGCAATATTGCGTATGAAGTGTAAATAGATATGAGTAGAGTGTGTGGGGCTATATTGCATATAAAGAGTAAATAGATATGAGTAGACTGTGTGGGGCAATATTGCATATAAAGAGTAAATAGATATGAGTAGAGTGTGTGGGGCTATATTGCATATAAAGAGTAAATAGATATGAGTAGAGTGTGTGGGGCAATATTGCATATGAAGTGTAAATAGATATGAGTAGAGTGTGTGGGGCAATATTGCATATGAAGTGTAAATAGATATGAGTAGAGTGTGTGGGGCAATATTGCATATGAAGTGTAAATAGATATGAGTAGAGTGTGTGGGGCAATATTGCATATGAAGTGTAAATAGATATGAGTAGAGTGTGTGGGGCAATATTGCATATGAAGTGTAAATAGATATGAGTAGAGTGTGTGGGGCAATATTGCATATGAAGTGTAAATAGATATGAGTAGAGTGTGTGGGGCAATATTGCATATGAAGTGTAAATAGATATGAGTAGAGTGTGTGGGGCAATATTGCATATGAAGTGTAAATAGATATGAGTAGAGTGTGTGGGGCAATATTGCATATGAAGTGTAAATAGATATGAGTAGAGTGTGTGGGGCAATATTGCATATAAAGAGTAAATAGATATGAGTAGAGTGTGTGGGGCAATATTGCATATAAAGAGTAAATAGATATGAGTAGACTGTGTGGGGCAATATTGCATATAAAGAGTAAATAGATATGAGTAGAGTGTGTGGGGCTATATTGCATATAAAGAGTAAATAGATATGAGTAGAGTGTGTGGGGCAATATTGCATATAAAGAGTAAATTGATATGAGTAGACTGTGAGGGGCAATATTGCATATAAAGAGTAAATAGATATGAGTAGAGTGTGTGGGGCAATATTGCATATAAAGAGTAAATAGATATGAGTAGAGTGTGTGGGGCAATATTGCATATAAAGAGTAAATAGATATGAGTAGAGTGTGTGGGGCAATATTGCATATAAAGAGTAAATTGATATGAGTAGAGCGTGTGGGGCTATATTGCATATAAAGAGTAAATATATATGAGTAGAGTGTGTGGGGCAATATTGCATATAAAGAGTAAATTGATATGAGTAGAGTGTGTGGGGCAATATTGCATGTAAAGAGTAAATAGATATGAGTAGAGTGTGTGGGGCAATATTGCATATGAAGTGTAAATGAATATGAGTAGAGTGTGTGGGGCAATATTGCATATGAAGTGTAAATAGATATGAGTAGAGTGTGTGGGGCAATATTGCATGTAAAGAGTAAATAGATATGAGTAGAGTGTGTGGGGAAATATTGCATATGAAGTGTAAATGAATATGAGTAGAGTGTGTGGGGCAATATTGCATATGAAGTGTAAATGGATATGAGTAGAGTGTGTGGGGCAATATTGCATGTAAAGAGTAAATAGATATGAGTAGAGTGTGTGGGGCAATATTGCATATGAAGTGTAAATGAATATGAGTAGAGTGTGGGGCAATATTGCATATGAAGTGTAAATAGATATGAGTAGAGTGTGTGGGGCAATATTGCATATGAAGTGTAAATAGATATGAGTAGAGTGTGTGGGGCAATATTGCATATGAAGTGTAAATAGATATGAGTAGAGTGTGTGGGGCAATATTGTATATAAAGTCTAAATAGATATGAGTAGAGTGTGTGGGGCAATATTGCATATAAAGAGTAAATAGATATGAGTAGAGTGTGTGGGGCAATATTGCATATAAAGAGTAAATAGATATGAGTAGAGTGTGTGGGGCAATATTGCATATAAAGAGTAAATAGATATGAGTAGAGTGTGTGGGGCAATATTGCATATGAAGTGTAAATAGATATGAGTAGAGTGTGTGGGGCAATATTGCATATAAAGAGTAAATAGATATGAGTAGAGTGTGTGGGGCAATATTGCATATAAAGAGTAAATAGATATGAGTAGAGTGTGTGGGGCAATATTGTATATAAAGTCTAAATAGATATGAGTAGAGTGTGTGGGGCAATATTGTATATGAAGTGTAAATAGATATGAGTAGAGTGTGTGGGGCAATATTGCATATGAAGTGTAAATAGATATGAGTAGAGTGTGTGGGGCAATATTGCATATAAAGAGTAAATAGATATGAGTAGAGTGTGTGGGGCAATATTGCATATGAAGTGTAAATATATATGAGTAGAGTGTGTGGGGCAATATTGCATATAAAGAGTAAATAGATATGAGTAGAGTGTGTGGGGCAATATTGCATATGAAGTGTAAATAGATATGAGTAGAGTGTGTGGGGCAATATTGCATATAAAGAGTAAATAGATATGAGTAGCTACAGCACCTACAGTACCTACCTAATCCAATTTGTTTGGTCCCTCATACAAAAAGTCCCGGTGCTTATCACACAGAATCGGGCTTACAACCCGAAGGTTGCAGGTTCGATTCCCAGGTAGGAAACTGCTGTTGTAACCTTGAGAAAAGTACCTAAGAGTTGTGTACGTCGCTCTAGATAAGAGCGTCTGCTAAATGCCGGTAATGTAATGTAATGTAATGTTTCAGCTAATATAATATAATGTAATATATGGACAATCTCCAGGGTGGTATAGATATTTAGGCTTGGATTTCAAACTCTTATGAAATGTTTTTGTTCCAGCTGATCTGCTGATGGAAGGTAAGTCAAATATTTCTTTTGCACTACAGGTGCAGCTCAAAAAATTTGAATATCGTGAAAAAGTTGAATATTTTTTGTCACTCATGTCACAAAGTGAAACTCATATATTATTGTTACGGACGTGACCCTAAGATCGCGTTTGTGCGGGTGCGGGTTGTTCTCTCCCTTCTGTCTCTCTTTCGCTCGTTCTCTCTCTCTTAGGTATTGGTTCGGTCCCCCCTGTTGTTGTCCAATGGTGTTCGTCTGTTCGATACAGAGGCGGAGGACACGTCATCCGACGACCGCTGGGCATGAGCCAAGGCTATTTTCTCCTCCTTCTCAAGTCGCCGAATCTGAACCTCGGTCTCAAGTTCCATTTTACTAATCTCCAATCGGAGATTACGCTCCCTCTCAGCCTCAGCCTGTTTGCTCTGCGCCTCTATCTGCAGGCGGGCCAGGCGTACTTTAAGACGTACTGTTACAGAACGAGAAGGCGTGAGAGGGCATAAACAAAGACGACAATGGCTCAAAACGTGGCAAGGTGGCTGGCGGTTTATCCTCCATATCAGACACATCTGCGTCAGCATCAGGCTCCCCCATAACCTGGTCGCCCATCCGTGAGGACGGAGAAAAATGTGGACTAGAACTAGCTGGCTCAGCAACAACCTCACCAAGCACCTGCTGTTCTATTAAACCAGCCAACACTACCTGCTTTATCTCTGCCTTCACCAAGCTCCGCGATACAGAGATTTCGTAGTGATCAGCAATACCAAACAGGTCCACCTTGCGACACTGGTCCAATAAGTCGACCGACGGGGCCTCTATAAACAATTGTACCAAAGAAGCAGCCATAATCAATACAGTGCACACGCTATTCACTACAGCCAACCACACGCAACTAAACAACACTAATCAAAGCACAACAACACATACAGACACGAACGTGTAAGAATCAAATCCCGGGCGGGACCCCAATCATGTTAAGTTCCCCCTTTTAATATGACTCGTCTAGGGGTAGAATGGGGGAAACGTAATAGGATGTGTCTGCACGCAAAGCTGGGCAAGGACAATGCTGTGATGAAACATATACTACAAGGACAAACGAGGGTAAAAATACCAAAGGTAACAAAGGTTTATTCACAAAATAATAATAATACTAATAATAATAATAATAATAATAACAACACGATAACACATAGGGAGACAAAGGGGAGGACGCCATAACAAACGGGTACCAAAGCATATAAATAAACAAAATACCCCAGCTAATTCTAAAGCCCTAAGCAAGTTCCCTAACCCGAATACACAAATTATCTTCCGATTGACCTAGCTGTCTGTCCCACCTAAACTAAGCCCATAATTACAAGAGGCGGCACCCGCCTGGGAAACTAGCCTGGTGCATATATACACAGATAGATTCATTACACATAGAGTGAAATATTTCAAGCCTTTATTTCTTGTAATTTTGATGATTATGGCTTACAGCTAATGAAAACCCAAATTCAGTGTCTCAGAAAATTTGAATATTACATAAGATCAATAAAAAAGGATATCCATCCATCCATCCATCTTCGCCCGCTTATCCGAAATCGGGTCGCGGAGGTAGCAAGTTCCAGCAGGGGGCCCCAAACTTCCCTTTCCCTGGCCACATTAACCAACTCTGACTGGGGGATCCCAAGGCGTTCCCAGGCTAGCGTGGAGATATAATCCCTCCACCTAGTCCTCGGTCTACCCCGTGGTCTCCTCCCAGCAGGACGTGCCTGGAACACCTCCCTAGGGAGGCGACCAGGTGGCATCCTTACAAGATGCCCTAACCACCTCAACTGGCTCCTTTCTATGCAAAGGAGCAGCGGCTCGACCCCGAGTCCCTCACGGATGACTGAGCTTCTCACCTTATCCCTAAGGGAGATGCCAGCCACCCTCCTGAGGAAACCCATTTCGGCCGCTTGTATCCGCGATCTTGTTCTTTCGGTCATGACCCACCCTTCATGACCATAGGTGAGAGTAGGAACGAAGATTGACCGGTAGATCGAGAGCTTTGCCTTCTGGCTCAGCTCTCTTTTCGTCACAACGGTGCGGTAAAGCGAACGCAATACCGCTCCCGCTGCTCCGATTCTCCGGCCCATCTCACGCTCCATTGTCCCCTCACTCGCGAACAAGACCCCGAGATACTTGAACTCCTTCACTTGGGGTAAGGACTCATTCCCTACTCGGAGAAGGCAATCCATCGGTTTCCTGCTGAGAACCATGGCCTCAGATTTAGAGGTGCTGACCCTCATCCCTGCCGCTTCACACTCGGCTGCGAACCGATCCAGTGAGTGCTGAAGGTCACAGCTCGATGATGCCATCAGGACCACATCATCTGCAAAGAGCAGCGATGCAATCCTTAGCCCACCGAACTGCAAACCCTCCCCTCCATGACTACGCCTCGAGATCCTGTCCATGAATATCACAAACAGGATAGGTGACATGGCGCAGCCCTGGCGGAGGCCAACCCCCACTGGGAACGAGTCCGACTTACTGCCGAGAACCCGGACACAGCTCTCGCTTTGGGAGTACAGAGATTAGATGGCCCTGAGAAGTGACCCCCTCACCCCATACTCCCGCAGCACCTCCCACAATAAATCCCGGGGAACCCGGTCATAAGCCTTTTCCAAATCCACAAAACACATGTAGACTGGATAGGCATACTCCCAGGCCCCCTCCAGGATCCTTGCGAGAGTAAAAAGCTGGTCCATTGTTCCACGACCAGGACGGAATCCGCATTGTTCCTCTTCAATCTGAAGTTCGACTATCGGCCGGATCCTCCTTTCCAGCACCTTGGAGTAAACTTTTCCAGGGAGGCTGAGTAATGTGATGCCTCTGTAGTTGGCACACACCCTCTGGTCCCCCTTTTTGAACAGGGGAACCACCACCCCAGTCTGCCACTCCTTTGGCACTGTCCCCGACTTCCACGCAATGTTAAGAAGACGTGTCATCCATGACAGCCCCTCAACACCCAAAGCCTTCAGCATTTCTGGGCGGATCTCATCAATCCCCGGAGCTTTGCCACTGCGGAGATGTTTAACTACATCAGTGACTTCTTCCAGGGAAATTGATATTGATCCCCCATCATCCTCCAGCTCTGCCTCTACCATAGAGGGTGTGTTAGTCGGGTTCAGGAGTTCCTCAAAGTGCTCCTTCCACCGCCCAATTACCTCCTCAGTTGAGGTCAGCAGCGTCCCATCCTTACTGTACACAGCTTGGATGGTTCCCCGCTTTCCCCTCCTGAGGTGCCGGACGGTTCTCCAGAAGCGCTTTGGTGCCGACTTAAAGTCCTTCTCCATGGCTTCTCCGAACTCCTCCCACACCCGCTGCTTTGCCTCTGTCACGGCTGAGGCTGCCGTCCTCCGGGCCCGTCGGTACCTTGCAACTGCCTCCGGAGTCCCCCGGGATAACACATCCCGGAAGGCCTCCTTCTTCAGTCGGATGGCTTCCCTGACCACTGGTGTCCACCAGGATGTTCGAGGGTTACCGCCCCTTGAGGCACCTAAGACCTTTAGACCGCAGCTCCCCGCCGCAGCTTCAGCAATGGAGGCTTTGAACATTGCCCACTCTGGTTCAATGCTCAAAAAAGGATATATTAAACAGAAATGTCAGCCTTCTGAAAAGTATGTTCATTTCTATGCACTCAATACTTGGTTGGGGCTCCTTTTGCATGAATTACTGCATAAATGCGGCGTGGCATGGAGGCGATCAGCCTGTGGCACTGCTGAGGTGTAATGGAAGCCCAGGTTGCTTTGATAGCGGCCTTCAGGTCGTCTGCATTGTTGGGTCTGGTGTCTCTCATCTTCCTCTTGACAATACCCCATAGATTCTCTATGGGGTTCAGGTCAGGTGAGTTTGCTGGCCAATCAAGCACAGTAATACCATGGTCATTGAACCAGCGTTTGGTACTTTTGGCAGTGTGGGCAGGTGCCAAGTCCTGCTGGAAAATGAAATCAGCATCTCCACAAAGCTTGTCAGCAGAAAGAAGCTAAAATTTCATGGTAGATGGCTGCGTTGACTGTGGACTTCAGAAAACACAGTGGACATGGCACCCCAAATCATCACTGACTGTGGAAACTTCACACTGGACTTCAAGCAATGTGGATTCTGTGCCTCTCCACTCTTCCTCCAGACTCTGGGACCTTGATTTCCAAATGAAATGCAAAATTTACTTTCATCTGAAAAGAGGACTTTGGACCACTGAGCAACAGTCCAGTTCTTTTTCTCCTTAGCCCAGGTAAGACGCTTCTGACGTTGTCTCTGGTTCAGGAGTGGCTTGACACGAGGAATGCAACATTTGTAGCCTATGTCCTGGATTTGTCTGTGTGCGGTGGCTCTTCATGCACTGACTCCAGCCTCAGTCCACTCCTTGTGAAGCTCCCCCAAATTCTTGAATGGATTTTGCTTGACAATCCTCTCCAGGCTGCGGTTATCCCTGTTCTGTTGGGAATTCCATTAAATCCATTAGTCACCTGTGATAATATATATTGACTATATTTGAATATGTATTACCTTTAAACTATATTACCTGTGATAATATGTATTGATAATATTTGAATATGTATCTATGAATGTATTAAGAGCAATATACAGACTGTATAAATGTATTAAGAACAGAGAAATGCATTCATAGGCACAGTAAAATATTATAAGAGCAGAGAGACATATTCTCTGTCTCTCTGACTAGAGGGAGCTGAGGGCCAGTCAGGGGCTGCTGTTTTTCGGAGAATCTGATAAGATAAGAGAAGTTGGCGCCTGGACACCTGCTGTCTGACCGACCAAGGCTCAGTACAAAATAAGAACAACACATTCCAATATACTAATTAGCTATTGTTGTTTTTGCACACAGTCAGCAGTCCAGGCATTTGAAGAAGAACTTGGATAGTAGCCAAGAAACCAGAGTCTGATAAGAGATGGTTCCCAGGCCTAAAGGGCAATGCCAGGGGGGGGGGGCACACAGCTGGAGATGGGTGGCTGGGGATCTCAGGGGGGGGGGAATTTGAAAGCTAACTTTGGGGGGCGGAGCCGGGTGATTGAGAATCCAGGTGTCACTTGGATACAATCCAATAGGAGTAGGCCCTACAAAGGAGAGTTTGGAAAGTTCTCGAAGAAAGGCGGGGATAGAGATTGCCTGTGTATGTATGGTCAAATAAGTCAGATGGACAACTAATGAGATGTATAATCTGATAAAAAACTGTATAAAGATAGACTGTAAACCAAGAAGAGCAGTAGTGTCTCTGGGGAGAGGCACTGCCCTGGGAGTGTCTCTGGGGAGATGGCAAGATCTTGATCGTGCGGTGTATGGGATAAGGTCTGGCATTTTTGATAGTCTCTGTGGGGGCACTCCGCTGGACTTTTTGTTGTATATTTAATAAAATAAAGTCTAGAATTCTCTGAGAATTATTGCCTCGTCCTCTTTGATTAAACACTTAGAGAAATTTGAGAGGTAAAGTTGAAAAACTCTGAATTTCTGAAAACAACTCTGAGATATTTTCACTCGGAGATCCACAACAAATTTGGCATAATCAGACAGGTTTGGATCCAGTATCCACAACAGTTCCTTGTGCACCTTTTCCTACCAAACTTTTTCCTTCCACTCAACTTTCTATGAATATTCTTGGATACAGCACTCTATGAACAACCAGCTTCTTTAGCAATTACCTTTTGTGGTTTACCCTCCTTGTGGAGAGTGTCAATGACTGTCTTCTGGACATCTGTCAAGTCAGCAGTCTTCTCCATGATTGTGTAGCCTACTGAACCAGACTGAGAGACCATTTAAAGGCTCAGGAAACCTTTGCAGGTGTTTTGAGTTAATTAGCTGATTCGAGTGTGACACCATAAGTTTCCAATATTGAACTTTTTCACAATATTCTAATTTTCTGAGACACTGAATTTGGGTTTTCATTAGCTGTAAGCCATAATCATCAAAATTACAAGAAATAAAGGCTTGAAATATTTCACTCTATGTGTAATGAATCTATATAATATGAGTTTCACTTTCTGAAATGAGTGACAAAAAATATTGAACTTTTTCACGATATTCTAATTTTTTGAGCTGCACCTGTATATGATTAAAATGTAATAAGATGATCATATCATTTCTCTTCAGTGATGTGAAGGTTGCAGGTTTGAATTTGTTCAGTATATATCCCGTTGTATAAATGGATACCATGTATAAATGCTAAAACGTTGTGTATGTCGCTCTGGATAAGAACGTTGTGTACGTCGCTCTGGATAAGAGCGTCTGCTAAATGGCAGTAATGTAATGTAATGTAATATTTCAGCTAATGTAATATAATGTAATATATGGACAGCTCCAGGGTGGTATTGATATTCAGGCCTGGATTTCAAACTTTTAATAAATGTTTTTGTTCCAGCTGATCTGCTGATTGAAGAACGTAAGTCAAATATTTTTTTTGCACTATATGATTAAAATGTATTTAGATGATTATATAATTTCTCTTCAGTGATGTGATACAGTAGCTTGTGCAAAAACTACAACTGAATCAGCATCTATTTTTAACATAAAACATTACTGTGAATTGTTCAGTAAGCATGAGAAGTGTAGTATAATGGGTAGGGAATTAGGCTTACAACCTCAAGGTTGCAGGTTTGAATTTGTTCAGTATATATCCCGTTGTATAAATGGATACCATGTATAAATGCTAAAACGTTGTGTATGTCGCTCTGGATAAGAACGTTGTGTACATCGCTCTGGATAAGAGCGTCTGCTAAATGGCAGTAATGTAATGTAATGTAATATTTCAGCTAATGTAATATAATGTAATATATGGACAGCTCCAGGGTGGTATAGATATTCAGGCCTGGATTTCAAACTTTTAATAAATGTTTTTGTTCCAGCTGATCTGCTGATTGTAGAACGTAAGTCAAATTTTTTTTTGCACTATATGATTAAAATGTATTTAGATGATTATATAATTTCTCTTCAGTGATGTGATACAGTAGCTTGTGCAAAAACTACAACTGAATCAGCATCTATTTTTAACATAAAACATTACTGTGAATTGTTCAGTAAGCATGAGAAGTGTAGTATAATGGGTAGGGAATTAGGCTTACAACCCCAAGGTTGCAGGTTTGAATTTGTTCAGTATATATCCCGTTGTATAAATGGATACCATGTATAAATGCTAAAATGTTGTGTATGTCGCTCTGGATAAGAACGTTGTGTACGTCGCTCTGGATAAGAGCGTCTGCTAAATGGCAGTAATGTAATGTAATGTAATATTTCAGCTAATGTAATATAAGGACAGCTCCAGGGTGGTATAGATATTCAGGCCTGGATTTCAAACTTTTAATAAATGTTTTTGTTCCAGCTGATCTGCTGATTGTAGAACGTAAGTCCACATTTTTTTTGCACTATATGATTAAAATGTATTATGATTATTATATCATTTCTCTTCAGTGATCTGATACAGTAGCTTGTGCAAAAACTACAACTGAATCAGCATCTATTTTTAACACAAAACATTACTGTGAATAGTTCAGTAAGCATGAGAAGTGTAGTATAATGAGTAGAAAATTGGGCTTACAATCCCAAGGTTGCAGGTTTGAATTTCTTCAGTATACAGTCAAGCCGGAAAGTCTGAACACCCCTTTCATCTTCTCCACGTTTTATTACATTACAGACATATTCTACAATAGATTGAGTTCATTTTTCGTCTCAAAATTCGACACAAAATAGCCCATAATGACAAAGTGAAAACTTTTTGCAAATGTATTAAAAATCGAAAACTGAAATATTTAATTTACATAAGTATTCATACCCTTTGCTTTAACATATTTTTAAAGTATCATATTTAATATTTGGTCGCATATCCTTTGCATGCTGTTACTTCCTGAAGTCTGTGACCCATCAACATCAAAAGACTCAATATCTTATTTCCAGGTACTGTTACAAGCGATACTATAAGCTCTCTGCATTTGAATGGATCTCTATGGGAATTGGAGGGTGAGACTAGATTCAGCTGTAAATTACACTGGTACAGTATAGAACACATGACTGGCTAAATGGCTGTAAGTCATCAAGGGTCTGAGCTATCGAACGAGCCCCAAACCATCACTCTGTTGCCAGATATGGAGTAGATGTGGATGGATCACTGCAAGGGTTATTTCTCCTGACTCATTTTCCTATAGAACTCTATGGGGGAAAAAGTCAGGAGAAACAACCCTTAAAGGGATCCATCCACATCTACTTTGATACCTTAGACCCTTGATGACGTACAGCCATTTTGCCAGTCATGTGTTCCATACTGTACCAGTGTAATTTACAGCTGAATCTAGTCTCACCCCCCAATTCTCATAGAGATCAGTTCAAATGCAGAGAGGTTACAGTATCGCTTGTAACAGTACCTGAAAATAAGATATCGAGAGTCTTTTGATGTTGATTGGTCACAGACTTCAGGAAGTAACAGCATGCAAAGGATATGCGACTAAATATTAAATATGATACTTTAAAAATATGTTAAAGCAAACGGTATGAATACTTATGTAAATTAAAATTTTCAGTTTTCGATTTTTAATACATTTGCAAAAATTTCTAAAAACATGTTTTCACTTTGTCATTATGGGCTATTTTGTGGAGAATTTTGAAACAAAAAATGAACTCAATCTATTGTAAAATATGTCTGTAATGTAATAAAACGTGGAGAAGGTGAAAGGGGAGGATAAGAGCGTTGTGTACGGCGCTCTGGATAAGAGCGTCTTCCAAATGCCAGTAATGTAATGTAATGTAATGTTTCAGCAAATGTAATATAATGTAATATATGGACAGTCTCCAGGGTGGTATAGATATTCAGGCCTGGATTTCAAACTTTTATTAAATGTTTTTCTTCCAGCTGAGCAGCTGATTGAAAAACGTGAGTCAAACATTTGTTTTGAACTATATAATTAAAATGTATTAAGATGATCATATCATTTCTCTTCAGTGATGTGATACAGTAGCTTGTGCAAAAACTACAACTGAATCAGCATCTATTTTTAACATAAAACATTACTGTGAATTGTTCAGTAAGCATGAGAAGTGTAGTATAATGGGTAGAGAATTAGGCTTACAACCCCAAGGTTGCAGGTTTGAATTTGTTCAGTATACAGTATATCCTATATATATATATATATATATATATATATCAATTTTACCCCAATCATAAAAGGCGTCCTAAAATGTCAACATAATATACTGTATGTGTTAAGATGATCATACCCTTTCTGTTCAGTGGTGTCATACAGATTCTGCAAAAACTACAATGGAATCAGCATCTACCTTTAACATAAAACATTATTACCAATTATTCAATAAGCATAAGGGCATGAAGGGTTGTTTCTCCTGACTTATTTTTCCATAGAGTTTAATAGGAAAACGAGTCAGGAGAAACAACCCTTAAAGTAGTCCATCCATATCTCCTGCATATCTGGCAGCAGAGTGATGGCAGAGTGAATTCCAAATCATGCACACGCTGCAACGCTCATTGCAACCTGTGTTGTCAATTCGGGACAGTGCAGACAAGTATGTGCTCCCACGTGATGTCAGCTGCCGCATCTTATCACACTGCAGTTTGCAAGTTGCGCTCGTGTGGACATGAGTTGGAGGAAACTGTGCTGGCGTCCGATCGATCAGTGATAGTCGCTGATGTGCGATGAAACATTATTATCCCAGCAGACTGAAACACTCCCTTTCCTGGCTACGCTACAGCCAACTGTGCATTGCACTGTGGGACTGCCAGTCACAGTTGGGACAAGCATGGTCCGAATTTTATACCAGACCAGATTTGATACAGTCGCACCCATCCAGGCACTAGAACAGTGTCTTAGCAGGATGAGCATATCATTAATATGTTTCACTATGTTTTATAGATGCTTGTATTGTATGTCTTTCAGGTAAATCACAATTTACACTAAATTTATCTATTAATAAAATTATTTTTGGTGTTGAAAGAAAAAATAAAAACGACAATGTATTGACTTTAATTTTCAGTCAAAAACACTTGGAAAACATGTGACAATGTGATAAAAAATTACTATCCATTAGTATCCATTATGTGTCTTTAATGTACCCTCTGTATTCCTGCCATGGATGATAATGTTCCAATCACTTCTCCTCTGTCACAGTGTTAAAAGTCCTTCTGCCAGCCCAGGGCCAGAATACTTCAATCTGTTTTAACGTTGATGTTGACAAGGTACACAAAGATGTGATTCCCAAAGAGCCCGTCTTTAAACTTCTGCAAGACCCAGCCACAGGTGAGCTGTTTTACTCCAAGTTTATCAGGGAGGATGATCCTGCTTTCTACAAAATGCTTCCCTCCTATTTACTCCCCAATTTGTTATGCCCATACATATACGGTCCCGCTCATGCCGCAATGTCCACAGCCAAAGCACCAGTGTGTAGACAACCACACATTATCTCAGAAATAGCTATGCATGCCATGTAGAATAAACTCTCCATGTTCACGTTGTGCTTATTGCGCTATATTGCAACAATGACATAAAAAGAGGTTACAAAATTATCTATTTTAACTGATCAAATTAAAGTGAATCAATAGGCTCCTAATTAGGTTGTTGAACACGTGTTTAACTCGTAATTCTTTCTTTAAGCTTATTAACACAATGCAGGTTTGGCTCGTTATCATTTACTTTGTGTTTGAATCCTTCATTATCAACCAAATGGTTAGTTTTAGTGGCCATGTGTACACTTTCTTTTTTTTATTATTTTTTTTTATTTTTTTTATTTTTTATTTTGTTTCTGATTTTTTCCACTTTTTCTCCCAATTTGGTAGCCAATTGAACCCCTATTCTAATTCAATTCCCCCCCATGTAGCAACCGCTAGAGAACCACTGCTACACAACCCCGTCAATCGGTATTAGTAGTGGGAAGGAGGGCGCCACGTCCTCTACAGGGCGCGGCTCCTCGAGCTCCTGACCGTGACTCGCCCTGGGTCCCGTGCGCAGCGATTCTCTCCGAGCCCCGCCCCCCACCCGGAAGCGGCCGCCAATTGCCGCTTCCACAGGGCACCGGCCACGCTCGGATATGGCAGGACCGGGGCGCGAACCCCGATCCTCGGAGTACAACTGAAAGTCAGCGCTCTTACCGTTGTGCTACCGCGGCGGCCTATGTGTACACTTTCACCAATTAGGAGCCTATTGATTCAAATCAGTCTTTAAATGGATCTGTTAAATAATTCTTATCCCTTTTAAATAATATAGCACAATGTGAACATGGGGTGTTTATTCTACATGGCATCCATAGCTATTTCTGATATAATGTGGCTTAAGAGGGTAAATAATTCCTCTAAACATGACAAGCACCTAATTAAGAAATTAACAGCTTGTTAAAATTCTGGGATTGCAACTGTGGTTCAGCATACACAGGAGGCCCCAGGACCCGTTTGGGAACCCCTGCTCTAAATGATATCTTTCACACATGGTCTGGAAAGTTTCCAATTCCCAATCCTTTGCAATCAAGCAATACGATGTAACACCATTCCTTATCCATTGCTTGTTAGCAAGTTGCATGTGCATAATGGTGACCACTGTTCATTCGCTAGGTGTCTCCATCAATGGTGAGATGCTACAAAGGGGGGCCTTTCTCAAGATTGGGGTGCACAAAGATGAGTGCCACATCAAAGCAAACACTACTGGGATCATGGTGACCCAAAAAGGGATAGAAACTTTCATCCTCTGGGCTGACAATGGCACGAGTCATCATTGTGATGGGTATGTCTTACCTTCCTTACATTCATACACACCAGGGACTCACAGATGTGAACAGAACAGAACAGCTACGTAGAGCGGTAGTCTGGGCACTAATGTGAATCAACAGAATCAACATTGAATCAACATTCTTGAACACAATAATTTACTTAAATAAAAAATGTATTTGTCATCAAGTGTAATAGTTTTAGTAGCGGAAAATCAAATGTGAGGGGAAGGGGATCAGAACAAGTCACAAGGACCAATAAGTGAGCTTAAACCGCTAAAGGTTAGAAAAAAAAGGAATAATCCTCGTAGCTAAATGATTATCAACCCAGAAAAATACGGCGAACTCGAAAACACGAGTGAGAGCACAAAACAAAGTCTCCCGAGCTCAATACTAGAGCTTAAATGGGGATACAATTGAAAAGAAACACCTTCGGCACGTAACACTAAAATGGCCGGTAAGAAGGTGAAAAGCAAAATGAAACAACAAAGGAAACTGTCTCAGGGAGAACAGCACGGAGTAAGTCAAACAGTATAGCTTAACCAAGGAAAACTCCTCTACGTAAAACTATTACATGCAAGCAAGTCGCTCGTGAACATAAAGCAAAGCTACGAGGTCGCTTGTACCTAGCTATACCTGGCTCAATGTAAATCGGAATAACAAAGAAGCACCGGGGAAGCGGAAGTGAGGAGTTTAAATACCCCGCAGGCAGTAGCACAGGTGAAACGAATAATCAGCGAGGTGAAGCAAAACCCTGGAACGGAATGTGGAAAAAATCTGATAGATTCTCAACTGGAGAAAAAGGACGAGAACCGCAGCGGAAAAGGAAAAATAACCCACGGACCATGACATCAAGTTGGCACTACCTCATTTAGCTTGCATCATAGGGGTTCTATACCTGAGGTGGGCGATGTTTTCTCAACAAATATATATATGAACCAACAGTATATTGGCTAATCCCACATACAATGATTGCCTGGCCTGAATGTCCAGACAATCTTCTGATGTCTTTATGATGTAAATTGACATGCCAGCCCTTAATGCAAAGATCACTTGACAATCTATTTGTTATTTTTTAATTATTCAACTACTTATGGCAAGGAAGGATAATCCTATCCTTAAGAACCATGAGATAATTGTTAAAGATCAAGGTTAGATGCGCAAACCCCAGAATAATCTTCACATTTATACCTAAATAGCAGGCCGTCTGAAATATGGAGATGGCAAAAGACACTAACAGAGTAAGTATAAATAATAATAAAACCTGTATATTTTGCTTGATGGAATGTTGGGGACCAGCTTCTTCCACCAGCATATGCTATTGACCAAAGGCACCTCATTTTGGGAGCTGCTGCTCTTACTAAAACACACAAAGGCAGGTAGCTGTATACATAACATGCAAAGTTATTCTCTACTGATGCTCTGGGATCAGCAGCATTTAAACTGTAAGTGACACCATATAAACTGAAACACAGATGGCCCTATTGGCTAGCATTACAATGACTAACATACAACTAAGGCAGGTCAGAGGAAACTTGGCTTATGCTACAGTATTACAACGTATAAGTGTGCATTGGTGTTGATGAAACAAGTAATGTATTGTGAGGCTTGTAATGCATGATAGACTTTTGAACAGTGTTCTAACATAAAATAAAATTTTGCAGCATAACAATTGCCCTGCAGAATGAAGTCCTAGGCATTGCTATGGAAAATATTAGTGTTAACATCCTACTGCACAAAACTGGTGAAGACAGCTTTCTTTGGACAGACATTAAACTGCAAACACCTATCCCAGGAGCCAAAGGACTACTAGGTAACTAGAGTCTGTGTTCTTCCAAAACCACTGCCAGTCAATCTGAGACAGACACAAACACACTCATCTCTTTCTCATTCTTTCAAATACACACACCTTCCATCTCTCTCTCAAATGCCACTCAGATTTATTGGCTACTCAATATGAGTGTTGTTTACAGTGTCCGATGTGGTAGCACATAATCAATGGGAATCTGAGTGAAGTATTAATGTCATGCAAGATGTTCATACAATAAATATAAGACCATATACAGTGCTGTGAATTTTTTTTTGCCCCCTTTCTGATTTCTTCTATGTTTTCAGATCTTTAGACAAAATATAATATTGATTTTAGGGAACCTGAGTGAACAAGTGACACATTGGTTTTTTACTTATTTCATTTATTTAACAAAAAATCAATTTCCGTTGTGTGAAAAGATAATTGCCCCCTTACACTTAATAATGGCAGCCAATGTAGAATAAAGTAATCATTTTAAATATTTGGTCGCATATCTTTTGCATGCCATGACTTCCTGATGTCTGTGACCCAACAATATCAAAAGATCTTGATATCTTATTTTCTGGTACTCCTACAAGCGATACTATAACCTCTCTGCATTTGAATGGATCTCTATGGGAATTGGGTTGTGGGACTAGATTTAGCTGCAAATAACACTGGAACAGTATGGAACACATGGTTAGCTAAATGGCTGTAAGTCATCAAGGGTCTGACGTATCAAACAAGTCTTAAACCATCACTCTGCTGCCAGAAATACAGTAGATATAAATGGATAACTTGAAGGGTTTCTTCTCCTGACTTATTTTTCCATAGAGTTCAATAGGACAATTTGTCAGGAGAAACGACTCTTAAAGTGATCTAAAGCATATCTGGCAGCAGAGTGATGGTTTGAGGGCAGAGTGATGGTTTGAGGCTCGTTTGATACCTCAGACCCTTGATGACTTACAGCCATTTTACCAACCATGTATTCCATACTGTTCCAGCATAATTTATAGCTAAATATAAAAAAAATATTACTTTATTCTACATTGGCTGCCATTATTAAGTGTAAGGAGGCAATTACTTTTTCACACAACGGAAATGGGTGTTGGGACTTTTTGTTCATTAAATAAATTAAATAAGTAAAAAACCAATGTGTCATTTGTTCACTCAGGTTCCCTAAAATCAATATTATATTTTGTCTAAAGATCTGAAAACATCCAGTGCGAGAAATATGCAACAATAGAGGAAATCAGGAAGGGGGCAAAAACATTTTAACAGCACTGTGCAATAACACAGTATCATCGCATCCATCTCTGTTTTGTTACTAATATTCTTTTGACCTATAGACTGTGTCTGAACAAGCCTGTGGTGCATTTTTTTAAAATAACCCGAAAATAGCTACCTGTGGCTTTGAATTTTTTACCTGCATTTTTACAAAAATATTGGGCAAGAGAAGCACAAACAAACCAGCATTGACTTTTTACAAGAGTTAAATAGACTAAAGCTAGTTAAAAAACATTGATTTCTAATTTATTCAAATTTTCTGTAATTAGTAAACAAGGGAAGATCTTTTCAACACAAGCATTGTTTTTTGGTCTATATAATGTAAATACTAGGATCTGAATATGAAATAATACACTTACAATGAAAGTACCCTTTAAGGAATACAGGGCAATAAAAACCATGCCAGATTTAAATAATTGTTTTGGGATTCTGTGCTACAGGTCAGTCTCCTGTGTCATATGTCATTAAGGAGACATCACCATTGGTGAAACTGGAAATCCTGGGTAAAGAAGTCCTGGCAACAAGGTAATGTTAAGTAGTTTCATGGTGATAAACTTGTCTCACAGAATTGTTTATATTTAGTGTTTATACTTTGAGTTTTAAGAGTTTTTCTGAAATCGTTAATTAGTTTATTCCTCATAATTTCTTTATTCGTTACTGTTGTTATGCTGTAGTAAAACATTTATTGGTGATATAGGTGAAACATAGGGTACTCAAAAAGGCATGAAATATATCAGTGAGAGCAAGTAAGTTCAGCAGCTTCTGCAGTGATTTAAAATATGTATTACATATTCATTCCATGTGATTAGTCACACGCGTGTATTTTTACACATTTCTGCCAGAGGAATGTAGTACAAACTTAAAGTGCTCTTTTATCACACAGCTCATATGGAAGAACGCAAAAGAACTATTGTTACACTAGATATTTGAAGTCATTTTGAAGCAATAAAAGATGATGAACATTGTAGTTTTGGTGTACATTTAGTTTTGTACAGAAAAGAAAAAAAAAGCTAAAGTAAAAGGTTTGGACAAATAAAAGACTCATAATCCTAATATTAATTTAATGTTAAATAGATTATTTGAACAGCGCAATTAGTAAAACATATTTATGTTATAGTGTCTGATACTTCCCAATCGAATGGTGCTTTTTACCAAATTCTGAGAAATTCATTTACATATTACATTTTTCAATTCTTACAAGAACTTACTGTGTTAGATACATCACTCATGACTTGCCACTATATAAAAAAGTATGTATAATACTACAAACATTTGCCCAAATGTATTTGTATAATTTAAAGGTAAAAACCAAACTAGCCCTTAGTCATGTAAATGTGTGACAATCTTATTTTCTTTGCTTATGCCGTGAACCTGTTTGATTCCTTTATGTGTGGACGAACATTAAAGTACCATGTTTCCAGAAGAAAATGTGTTTACCACAAGTTGTGCTACTGTTGTTTTGTTTCAGAGCCTCAGCAGTGGACTACAGCACTCATGTCAAACCAACAGTGGACTGCTGGCTAGTGCCTTTCAGCTCTGTGGTACCAGAGTCTGTGCTTGAAATCTTTGGTTTATAGCTGTAGGAAGTGATGCATTGTTGGACAGCTGCACAGCTATCACAGTTAATTCTGGTAATATGCATTTCAGAATTCTGTGAAGCAATTATATACAAATGAGTCAAATGTAACAGTTATCTTTTTGTCCTGGGTCTTCATTGTCTGTGTAACCTGCATGGTTTCAGACTTAAGGTTATTAAAATGTTAAATATCCAAATAAAGCTCATAGGTAAATACTCTGGCATTGTTGTTTGAGGGGACAGAACTATATGTTTCAGAATTATCTCTTTACAGTTTTACCAATATCATTTGGTGTATCTAATAAGAAAATACCATTTTGCACCATATCCCATAATAACAATAATAACGTGGTAGAGCATGGCATGAAAAAGAACCCTATGAGGAAGCCTATGACTACGAAGATATTTTCGTCAAAACCTCCACAATGTGTAGCTACTGCCAGAGGCAATTCTAGTGTCTCTGGGGGGCCCAGGCAAAGACATGCATGGGGCCCTTCGGACTAATCATTTATTTTTTTTCCGAAAGGACATTCATAATTGTTACCTTACCCTGAAGTGGTTGAATGGGTAAGGGGTGTGTCGTCTTTCTGTGGGGCTTCAGGGCAGGGGCATCACCAGAGATATATGTTTAGGGGGGGCTACTAGGGGGGTCTGGGGGCATGCGCCCCAGAAGAAAAGTTTCTAAAAGTAACCACAAAATGGTCGTTCCCCATGAGTTTTGAGAGCAGCAAAAGGCCTAAATCCAATAAATAATTTGGCATTGTTGTTAAATATTTGTTTAATTGCTTGGATATACAGCAATAGGGTGAAGCTGATGTAGCTATATGATATCAACATCTATCAACTAAAATGTATGCCCATCGGCGATGATGACAATGCCGAAAGACAATGGCATTGTGCATTCTAGTTTGACATCTTGTAGCAAATTGCCTTATAATGTCAGCAGAATTAATTTAGGCCTGGCCTGTAGATTAAATTTAACCAGCAATTTGGCTTTTATTGAAATTAAAAACCAGATTCCATAGCATACATCTAAATGTTCACGTACACATTGATTAAATTTTCACTTGTGATCACCCTTCATGAGCAGGAAATCATGTTGAGACAGGGCATTCCCTCAGAGTTATAACATTACTCTCATATAAGCTTCTCCCTATTAGGAAAAAACCTTTGTAGCTTTATCAAAATATCCTAAATTTTAGAGTCAATTAAGTTACCTAGCCTATGTAGCTAGCTAACTGTAAACTATTGTAGTATCTGTCTGTATTATCCTGGCTATCGCAGGCCCAGTGAGCATTTTCTGGTCTAAATGTTAAATAGATGTCTAAAAAAAGTTCAAAAATTAAAGTTTTTTCAACATATATTTGTAGATGTCTATTAGATGTTCACATTTAGACCCAATTTTTCTAGTGACCATTTAGATGTATAAAAGATGTTTAATAGATGTCTATGTTAGACGTCTGAGGAATGACTTCTAGTGAAATAGATCCACATGAATCAATACATCGTTTGAACTTACAAACAAATCACGTATAAAAATGGTTAAATAAAATGTGTTATGTGGCACGTCTATGTTGTAGACGCCTTTTAGTCGGGATTATGAATGAAGATAGAATGAACAAAAATAAAAAAGATTAGTTTGTAACATGAACCTATCTTGGACCATAGATATGCATATATGCTCTATGTCTTTTACGTTTTTACTTCCGGGTTACTTACTGAAAATTGTCACTGTGCACTGTTCTGCAGATGAGTGTGCTCCTGAATTCCCTCAACAAAATAAAGGGTTCATCCTGGTCTTTTAAGTGCCCCCATTTGTGAGAAAAAGTTGCCCACTCAAAAGTTTTTTGACAAAGTGGAATTAAATATGCGCCCACAAAAAAATATGGGTCGTATTCGGACACAGACCGGGTCTGGTCAGCAGCACTCGGTCACAAAGATTGTACATGTTTAAAGAAAGAAATAAACATATTTTGTGCTTCACAATGTCTCAGCCTTTCTCAGCCACACACAAACACAGAGAAATTACTGACTTGGATGATTGTGATAAAAAGTTCACAAACTGCATTGTTCAAAAGTATACTCTCCAGCTGATGTCCAGATGTCATTCCTGTGCTGGGAAGTGTAGACCCTTAAAGCTGTGCTGTGCTATTGTGTGCATTTACAATTTGTCTTGGGGGATGTATTGCTACTTTACTCTGCTACCTCTTATAGAGGGGTCCAAACACATGGGTAGAGACAAATGTGTAAATATGTCTTGTCGCCAAAGGACAAGGACAATCATTTCAAGATTACTTGTAGATGTGTTCTCACCTCTTTAAGAGCAAGGTGTCAGCAGACATCATTTAGATTAAAAAAAAATCAGTTTATAATTTACTTTTGGGAACAGATATTTTGAGTGACAATGGATCATCGAACAAGTTATACAATGCCTCCGATGTTAACTAGATGCTTCGCATACTGTAGTCTAATAATTCAGATATATTGGTTAGCTCAGTAATAATGTCTGCCTACTGAACAATCATCAAGACAGACTTTATTTATATTTATGGGAATGTCCACATATTCAACACTTCTGGTCAGAAATCACAACAAAACTCTCTTTATTATTGTGGTACAGCATTCCAAACTGCATCTCTATGCCTGCTAGGTGATACCTCCTCTATGCAACCACCACCCAAACACCCGGACAGTCTTCTAGTCTCCTTAACTATTGCCAAGAAACACCCTGACAGTCTTCTAGTCTCCTTAACTATTGCCAAGAAACACCCTGACAGTCTTCTAGTCTCCTTAACTATTGCCAAGAAACACCCTGAGAGTCTTCTAGTCTCCTTAACTATTGCCAAGAAACACCCTGAGAGTCTTCTAGTCTCCTTAACTATTGCCAAGAAACACCCTGACAGTCTTCTAGACTCCTTAACTATTGCCAAGAAACACCCTGACAGTCTTCTAGTCTCCTTAACTATTGCCAAGAAACACCCTGACAGTCTTCTAGACTCCTTAACTATTGCCAAGAAACACCCTGACAGTCTCCTAGTCTCCTTAACTATTGCCAAGAAACACCCTGACAGTCTTCTAGACTCCTTAACTATTGCCAAGAAACACCCTGACAGTCTCCTAGTCTCCTTAACTATTGCCAAGAAACACCCTGACAGTCTTCTAGACTCCTTAACTATTGCCAAGAAACACCCTGACAGTCTTCTAGACTCCTTAACTATTGTCAAGAAACACCCTGACAGTCTTCTAGACTCCTTAACTATTGCCAAGAAACACCCTGACAGTCTTCTAGTCTCCTTAACTATTGTCAAGAAACACCCTGACAGTCTTCTAGACTCCTTAACTATTGCCAAGAAACACCCTGACAGTCTCCTAGACTCCTTAACTATTGCCAAGAAACACCCGGACAGTCTTCTAGACTCCTTAACTATTGGCAAGAAACACCCTGACAGTCTTCTAGTCTCCTTAACTATTGCCAAGAAACACCCTGACAGTCTTCTAGTCTCCTTAACTATTGGCAAAAAACACCCTGACAGTCTTCTAGTCTCCTTAACTATTGGCAAAAAACACCCTGACAGTCTTCTAGTCTCCTTAACTATTGCCAAGAAACACCCTGACAGTCTTCTAGTCTCCTTAACTATTGGCAAAAAACACCCTGACAGTCTCCTAGACTCCTTAACTATTGCCAAGAAACACCCGGACAGTCTTCTAGACTCCTTAACTATTGGCAAGAAACACCCTGACAGTCTTCTAGTCTCCTTAACTATTGCCAAGAAACACCCTGACAGTCTTCTAGTCTCCTTAACTATTGGCAAAAAACACCCTGACAGTCTTCTAGTCTCCTTAACTATTGGCAAAAAACACCCTGACAGTCTTCTAGTCTCCTTAACTATTGCCAAGAAACACCCTGACAGTCTTCTAGTCTCCTTAACTATTGCCAAGAGAGTCATTTTATTCAACTGGAAAAGCAGAAGAAAGATTTTTTTAACTCAATGCATAAATCTGCTTATCGACTATATCTCTATGGAACAACTAACAGCAGCAATAAAAAAACCAAAGCCAACATTTCTCTTTATCCTGGAATCACTCTCAATTTTCTGCTGAGTTCATGCCACGAAGTACATTAATCCACACAAAATACAATTATCACACATGCATTCACATTGACCCATTACACTCAACACACCATTACACCACAGACATTACTGCCACACATCACATTATACACCCCCCCCCCCCCAAACAACTAAATTCCTTCTATATAGTCAACTATCTCTTTTTATAATTATTCATTTATTTTTTATCTCCATTAAGTTTGATTATTTGCTTATTTTGTTTTATTTTGTATTACTGTCTTTTTCTTTTTCTATTTCTATTTGTATATGCATCCTAGTGTTTGTCAGCCAAACTGTCTATGTTGATTGTTTGTGCATGGGTTGTCTCCAGTGAGTGGGACTGTGTGTGTCTGTGTGTGAATGACTGTATAATATATGTCTGTTATTTCTTTTGGTTTGCTTGTTTTGGTATCAGTGTAACAAGGTGTTTAATGAGGGGGGGGGGGGGGGGATCGGAGTGGCTTTTTAAAATTTCTTTACTCGGAATGTCAGTCAATGTAAATCTATATATAAAGCTATCCTCCGAAAAGGGGGGGTGGAGGTAGGAGAATTTAAAAAAATAAAAATGTAATAAAAAATCAGGAAAGACTATAAAAGCCGTATTGGGAAGCAGGTAAACTTAGCCCTAAATTTTTGTACATTGTGAATGATTGACAGCCTGGTGTGTACTTAGTGAGTGACCTTTTCCCTGTGCCTTAAAAGATGCATCCCCTCCATGGTTCTGGCCACAAAATTGAAGCCATGGTGACAGTTGTTCGAGGAGTGCTGTTCTTCAGCCTTTTTTTGGCGTCTTCCTCCTCAAGACTGGTGAGGAGAGGGGTCGCGGTAAGGACATCACTGTGCCAAATCTGAATGAGAATGTAGTGTTCCTTTACAGGCAGTCCTCCAATGCAGTGTGGATGCAGGGATACGGGCACTGTGTGGCTGATCCAGAATCAGCTTGGCTGTGCCTGACCTGAACCCCAACTATTGTTGTGTAAAGGTGAATGCTGTTCTGGATAAGTGGTTGGTGGGTGAAATGTGAAAAGTATCTATGACAGACTATACAGTTGTGTTAAAAATGTTTTTTAAAAAATGGTACATCAGTAACCTGATGAACCAATGTTACTAGTAGTGATATTTCTGCATGGCAAATAATTTACTTGTAGATGTAGTAGTGTAATAGAAAAACAACAGACCCAACTGTCATGACATGCAGGCTGCTTGTTCTGAGTAATTGACTCATTCATTAATTGTCCTTTATTAAGGAAGAAGGGAAGCAAATGTTTCACACATTGTTATAAAATATATTTCCTTCTGAATTGCCAAGTAAAATGGGCCGTTCCAAACATTGTTCGGAGGAACAACGTAATTTGATTTAAAAGTTGATTGGAGAGGGGAAAACGTATAAAGAAGTGCAGCAAATTATAGGATGCTCAGCTAAAAAGATCTCAAATGCTTTAAAATGGCAACAAAAACCCGAAACACGCAGAAGAAAACGAGCAACTACTGTTAAAACGGATCAAAGACTAGTCAGAATGGCAAAGATTCAGCCAATCATCACCTCGAGAAAGATCAAAGATGATCTAAAATTACCTGTAAGTGCTGTTAGAAGACGTTTGATTGAAGCAAAGCTATCTGCAAGAAGCCCCCGTAAAGCACCATTGTTGAAAAAACGGCATGTGCAGAATTGGTTAAAATTTGCCAAGGAACACATCGATTGACCCAAAGAGAAATGGCGTAACATTCTTTTGACTGATGTGAGTAAAATTGTTCTTTTCGGGTCTAGTGGTCGTCGACAGTACGTCAGACGACCCCCGGGTACTGAATTCAAGTCACAGTACACTGAAGCAGTGTGATGCAAAAATCATGGTTACGGTGTTGGGCCTATTTATTGTATACCAGGGATCATGGATCAGTTTGAATACATCAAAATACTTGAAGAGATTATGTTGCCGTATGCCGAAGAGGAAATGCCCCTGAAACGGGTGTTTCCACAAGACAACGACCCCAAACACACGAGTAAGCGAGCAATATCTTGGTTCCAGGAAAAAAAGGATTGAGGTAATGGAGTGGCCAGCTCAATGCCCCGACCTCAACCCCATTGAAAACTTGTGGGGTGACATTAAAAATGCCGTTTCTGAAGCAAAACCCGAAAATTCACAGGAACTGTGGAATGTAGTTCGTTCATACTGGACTGAAATACCTGTTTCTAGGTGCCAGAAGTTGGTTGACTCGATGCAGTTTATACAGTGTTTGAGTTTGAAGAGAAAAATGTCGACACTGCTATTTTTTGAACAGATTAATATTTATTTTCTTTGCTTCCTGTAAAAGAATAACGCAAACTTGATCAAATTTGTTAATGCTTTGATTTGGAATTGAATGTGTAATGTTTCCACTACATTTGAAATATGGAACTAAAAGCTATTAAAAAATATTTGCACTTTATACATTTTTTTTAACGCACTGCTATTTATTTGAACACCACTGTACATATCTGAGTGAGCATTGGCAGCAGATTGTAGGGATCACCTGGTCACTGGAGAAACGGGGGCAGGGATGTTGAGAATTGGTATTTACACTCACAATGGAACTGTCCTACGTGTTTAATATCGTGTTCCAGATTGTTATGGAGATAAAAGAATGTTCTGGAAAGAAAAAACATGTGGCACAAAATAACCCCTGTTTAGTCTCCCAGGGGCTTCTGTGGTCCCCCTTCTGTAGGTACTCAATTGTTCTGTAATTGACATGCTTTGCTTTCTCCATAGATTTCAGTGCATTTTTGTCAAGACTATTGGACTGACTGAAGGCTAATTGGAATATGTTACAGTAATCAATATGATTTAGTTATTTCTTATAATGCAAATATAGATCCTTTTTTTCAAATAGTATGAATTACAGAAAGTACAACAAATCATGTTGCACAGAATAAGAATCGCAGTTTAAAAATAATTTGTTTTAAAAAATGCAAGATTAGACCAAATAAAATTAGATACAAATTATCTGTTGCAAAACCTGTTTCCCCCCAAGTCCAAAGTCCCTCCGGATGTTTAGTGCCATTTACCGCTTATGTTTGTATGTTTATTCTGTGAGCAGTGGTGGGTGGTGGAGGTTATGGTCAGATCTACCTCTATTTGTTTCACTGTAGCATTATTTTTGAAAATGGTAACTATTACACTCAGTAGATGTTTAACCATTTGTCCTTGTTCCTGTGCCTGCCCACGCATTCTCCTATTGCCAAACAGGCATAGCCACAAACAATCTAGGTCTAGGTGCACCTACAGATTGAATAATCTGGACAGGAAGGACTGCAGATAACCCATTTACTGGTTAGAAACGTCCACTTTGCACAAAGTAGAGGGAGTGGGTGCTTAGAATATTGTGTGGTGAAAGGTGGCCTCACAAACGTTTCTGTCAAAGCAAAGGCTGTCCTGCTGAGATGGTGTGGATATGCAGGTGCTGTGTCCAACCAACAGATGGAAGCATAGTATATTTTCATAATGTGTTTTTTTTTATAATGCTCTTAAAAACGGATCAAATGATAAAGTACAAAAGTGTATTGTGAGTGGATGCTAAAATAATTTAAATTAGATTTTTGCATGATGATCAAAACACTTTACCTACAGACCAAGGACTTGGTGGACATCTACAGCTTTCATGTCAAGTCTACGGTCAGTAGCCGCTATGCCGTGACTGTCATCACTAGCAGAGTTGCTAATCGAGCAGGAAAACCCAGTGAGGTGGACTTCCATGTAGAGCTGCCAAAAAATGCCTTCATCAGCAAATTCAACATGTGAGTTCTCCTTGTCATGGGTTTCCGTCTCGTCTATGTCTTCATTTAACCCTCATTGTATCCTTCTTGAATTCATAGCACCCTCTCTATCTCTTTCTGTATCAACCTCTAACTCTTTTCATGCTACAGAGCTTTTCTCTGGCTTTCCCATGTTTTCTAATAATTCTCCTTTTCCTCCTTCTATCTGTCCTGTATATCATCATTCCATCTTATTCACTTCCCATTTCTCTGCATTTCCTCTCTCATGGCCCGCTAGATACTCATCCTCCAGAGACTTTACCCACTTGAAGTGAATGAAAACCAAATGTGTGATTTTATATGACTATAAACCTAGTTGGTATAAACCTAGTTGGTATATTGTCAATGTGAAATAAAAAGTTACTTAAGAAGGTGTATAAAGGGCTGCTGGATGGCTCACGCTGTGGTGCATGGATGAGCCTGAGTAATCCGTACCCGATTGTGGCCAGTAGCTCCACAGGGCGGTAGATAATTGGTGCCTGCATCGCCCAGGGTATGAGAGGGTTCAGTCGAACAGGGTTCTGCGTTTCTTCACTCTTGAGCGACCCACGCTGGCTGAAAGAGACGCTTGTAAGACTGCATGCCACATATGAAAAGGTTCCTCCTCCGACGCCACTCTGTGTGCGCGTAGCTGCAGTCCACGACACAAAAATAAGTAACTGTTGACGCCACATGTTTTGGAGAACCGTGAATATCCCAGCTCTCCTGAATTGGCATGCTGGTTCACACATGGACCACAGCTGTAGTAACAGATAGTTTGTCATTCCAGATTGGGGTGGGAATTGGATATTTAAAAAATTAAAAAAATTAAAAAAACAACATACACTTAAAATTTTTAAAAAAAAGTTAAATAATAACCAAGCTTGCTAAGGAGCTCCAGTTATTCAGAACTGTACTGTGTATGGTCATGGTGCTATAAAAGGGTTGGAACATTTTTTTTTCTCCCTCCTAATTTGAATTGGTGGCTTTTCTGCCCAAAATGAATGCTGGCATTTTCTAATGGTGTACAGACAAATTATCTTACTGTAAACAAGCTGAAATTAAGAAGGTCTATCACAACAATCAATGCCTGACAGTCATCATACAAGTGATCATTGTCATCATATATGGTAATTGCCAGCCGCCAGTGCTGAAGTTAAGCAGGCTTGGTTGGTTCGCAGATGGAACGCCTCCTTGGAAAACAAAATTGCTGCTGGAAGAAATGTAGGTGGTGGACCAGTAGAGGGCACTCTTGCCTCTAGACTAAATCGAAAATCCATCGAAAATGGAAAATGTTCCAGCACTGTGATGGGAGCATTGTGCTGTAGAAGGAGTCGTCCTTTGGATGAAATATTAAACCTTGGTCCCGACTCACTGTGGTCATTACTAGTCTCATGGCATGAAAGTGTAACTCCAGTGACCAAATTCAGACAAAACTGGCTCTCAAAACACTGGTTAGCAGTGCCCCAAAAACATTAGCACCATGTACATAAACTCTGTAAAATAAGACTTAGGTTGCTGGCCATTTGGAGATGCTGTCCATAATTTTTTATATATTTGTGTTGTATATAATGAGGCACTGTAATTGGAAAGTAATAGTAAACATTTTTGTTGAATTAGGCATTTCAATAAATTCTTATTATTCATAAACTATAATTCTAACACGGGGCCTCCAAACTCTTCTGTGTGTTTATGGTACAGGACCATCGACGGGAAGGCGTACAGTGGAGTGGTGAAGAAGAAAGAAGAGGCTGAGAAGCAGTACAGCCAAGCGGTCTCGCGTGGTCAGAGCGCTGGTCTGGTCAGGTAATACAGGAGTACACGTTAGAAGGCGTGTACATGCGTGTGCATGTGCCTGTCTTGCTGGTTTCCCTGCAGGTGCCATCATGCCCCTCATATAAAATTCTGCTGCCTGCTGTTGGTTTCATCTACAATTTGGGACACCAAATAAAATGCAGATCTCTATTGCTGGCAGCAAGAGGAACTGCACCCTCTTACCTGCAATCTATTACCAAACCTTACATTCCTGCCAGGCCACTCCGGCCGCCTTACTGTCCACTCAATCACATCTCTTCTCTACTCCCACCCCTCAGTGGTGGAATGATCTCACGACTGCAATCAGGACAGCAGAGTCACTGCCATCTTCCACCACAGACTGAAAACACACCTATTTAATGTGTAGCCTGGCTCCCCCAATGCTGAGCTCTAGACATTTCACAAGGGTTTACAAACTGTACCTTATTGTTATATTTTCTGTTTCACTCTTGCACCTACTATGGCAATTATCTTTGTTGTAAGATTATATATTGACTAGCAGGCTACTATCGTTTGTGACCCTGATGAGTTGGCATCAGCACTGTTTGTTGCCTAAACCTGTGTGTACGTACATACTCATGTATGTGGCTCTGGAAAAGAGCATCTGCAAATGATTACATGTACATGTAAATGGCGTCTCAGTGCAGTGGGGCGAACGCTGGAGGAATTCAAGACCTCAGTGACAGTGGCTGCACACAGTAAAGTGATGTTTGAGCTGACCTATGAGGAGCTACTGAAGCGACGGCTGGGGAAGTATCAACTGCTGATCAAGGCCAAACCAACACAAGTCGTCAAAGACTTTAAGGTGAGGGAGTGGGAGGAGGACAGAGAGAGAGAGACATAGACACAGGCAGGGACAGAGAGAGACAGGAAGAATTAAAGATGGTGGCAGAAACATGGGGGTTAAGATTCATCATGTTTCATGTCAATTATATAAGCGACCTTGTACTGTGTTCATTTGAAGGTTTTGAAATTGTAAAGATTAGCATCTTTACCTTGGTTCTGTGGTGAAGTCTCAATGCTACTGAGAGTTCTGCTTGTCTTTTTATGAAGATCGATGTGGAAATATTTGAACGCCAGGGAATCCGCTTCCTGGAAACCCAGGGAGGCTTGGCCTCCAATGATCTGGCAAGCGCTGTTATGACCAACCTGACCGATAAAAAGGTAGCTACTGCTAGGATGATGCAAAGGAAAATAATTTTTCATGCATATCTGTTTTCATGGTTTATCAGAAAAAATAACCATATTTTTTCCATCTCCTTCCTACTGTCACCCCATCTCCCCTATGTCTCCCACCCCCCAGGCCCTGGTGCATTTCTCTCCCTCTCTTGAGCAGCAGCAGTGTCCTGGCTGCGGGGACACGGGACTGAGTGGAGAATTGCTTGTTGTCTACGATGTCAACAGACCAAACTCACAGGGAGTTCTGCAGGTACAGCTGTGTGCGTTTCCGAGGCTCAAGCCTTTGAGCTTCACATTGTCTACACTCTTAATTAACCAGTGTTTCGAGGTATTTGAAGTGCTCGAAGCTCACCCTCTTACTCTCTTTTCATATTTTTTCCTGCCCTTCCATCTCACGCTCTCGTGCTTACTTGCACTCTCCTCTTCTCTACTTACAGGTGGTGAATGGGTATTTTGTGCATTACTTTGCCCCCTCAGGCCTCTCACGCATTCCCAAAAATGTCGTCTTCATTATTGACCACAGTGGCTCTATGTCTGGGACAAAGATGCAGCAGGTAAATTGCTCTACTGCTTTGAGAGTTTCAGTCTGTCCATTAAGCTTCATATCCACACATTACACTGAAATCCACACATTACAGTATGGATATGTAATCAGTCCCCCATTACATGTGAATCTGATATTGATTAATTCATTAATTTATAACACATTCTGGAAGAAAACAATTGGTGTTGGCTGGTGTTGTCCAGAGTCCCCAGTGGTGGAATGCGATTTGATTAATCTCATCTGTGTAGTCCATATTTACATCTCCCAGGTTTCCTCAGGAATAAGAATGACGAATCCTAGGTTTCCTCAGGAATAAGAATGATGAATGCCAGGTCATTGGTTCTCTATGCATTTTCAGACTCGAGAGGCAATGTTGAAGATTTTAGATGATCTCCATGAAGAAGATCATTTTGGCCTGATCAGATTTGATGATAGTGTGACTCCTTGGGAAGATAAGTTAGTTCCTGTGAACTCAGATTACCTGGCATTGGCACGCCTCTTTGTGCAGAACATCAACAGCAGAGGAAGTAAGAAATTTTATGTAACACTTAACTCTTGATCAGGGGTTATGCATCATTTAAAAGACCTTAAAAAAAACTTTAGACTGCATATATTCATTTGACAACAGAGCCATGCAAACTTGTGTACTGTGTCAGTACAGAAGGATATCAATTAAAAATATATACTCTATACTATATTACGTACATTAGAACATTGCAAAATTGTTGTAGGTAAAATGTGCTTTTTGTTTGTATGGAATATGATTTTGCTTTTTGATTTTCATAGTTATGTAAAAGTCCTTTGTCTTTTAAACTGTAAAAAAATTGTAATGTAAATTTTCAGCTTCAATTGATGTAGCCAGCTTGCATTACTTAATTAAAGCAAGTAAAGCAAGCTAAATAATATACAAATGATTTGTAAGCCCCGTCTGCCGTCTAAACGGCTTTGCTTTGTCTGTGCAGTGACCGATATCAACAATGCAGTTCTGAAGGGGGTGGAGATGTTGGCCAAATTCGAAGAGTCCCACTCTAAAAAAAAAAGCGCTTCCATTCTCATCCTGCTTACTGATGGAGATCCCACCACGGGTACTAAATGCACTGTCCACTGACACACTGTTGACCATCACACTGCATGCCAACATGCAGATAGACTATCACACTGATGGACTGCAACACTGCTAACAGATAAAGGGTTTGGGGTTTATGACTGCATTCAGTTCCTGTCTGAACATGCTAATGGCATCTGTGTCATTCACTGACTAGTCAAAGTGCCTCTTTGCCTCTCACAGTGGGATGTTGGTGACATACACATTTGAGTTTGGAGGCGATGTTTATGAGGAGGCTAGCCACTCATACTACAGCCTGTGAGCCATGCTAATGGTGGCTCTGTTTACATAGGAGTGACCAATGTGAACAAGATCCAGAAGAATGTGAGGGAGGCCATCCGGAAGAGATACACACTGTACTGCCTAGGGTTCGGCTATGATGTTGACTACAAATTCTTAAACAGGATGTCGCTAGAGAACAACGGCCTGGCCAGGAGGATCTATGAGGATTCGGATGCAGCCTTGCAGTTGCAGGTATTAGCACATGTTGAGGTTGAGTGGTTAAGCTTCTGATGGACTCATCCCATTAGACATCATTTACTATGCAGTAGTGTGCCTGCTTTTTTACTTTGATTAACTGCAGACCTGGGTCAAATATACATTTCAAATATTTCATGGCCTTTTAAATACTTTTTATTTGAATTATTTGGGAAAGAATATTTACCAATATAAGTATTTGATTATTTTATGTATTTTGAAATACATTTATTTGGTTTATTTGACTTATATTAAAGCAATTAAATAGCAACGAGGTAGTATGTACAAACATCAATTCCAAAAAAGTTTGGACAGTATGTAAAATGCACATAAAAGCAGAAAGCAGTCATTTGTAAATTCTCTTTTACGTATATATAATTGAAAACAGTACAAACAAAAGATATTTAATGTTTTACCTTATCAACATTATTGATTTTTGTAAATATACGCTAATTACGTAACAGTGAGTTGCCATCTTTTGCAACACATTCCAAAAAAGTTGAGACAAGGACAACAAAACACTGGGAAGGTTGTGGACTTCAAAAAAACACCTGTTTGGAACATTCCACAGGTAAACAGGTGAATGGGTAACAGGTGATGCTATCATGACTGGGTATAAAAGGAGCATCCACAAAGGCTAAAAGAGTAAATAGATATGAGTAGAGTGTGTGGGGCAATATTGCATATAAAGAGTAAATAGATATGAGTAGAGTGTGTGGGGCAATATTGCATATAAAGAGTAAATAGATATGAGTAGAGTGTGGGGAGCAATATTGCATATAAAGAGTAAATAAATATGAGTAGAGTGTGGGGGGCAATATTGCATATAAAGAGTAAATAAATATGAGTAGAGTGTGTGGGGCAATATTGCATATGAAGTGTACATAGATATGAGTAGAGTGTGGGGGGCAATATTGCATATAAAGAGTAAATAGATATGAGTAGAGTGTGTGGGGCAATATTGCATATGAAGTGTAAATAATATGAGTAGAGTGTGTGGGGCAATATTGAATATGAAGTGTAAATGGATATGAGTAGAGTGTGTGGGGCAATATTGCATATAAAGAGTAAATAGATATGAGTGGAGTGTGTGGGGCAATATTGCATATAAAGAGTAAATAAATATGAGTAGAGTGTGTGGGGCAATATTGCATATGAAGTGTAAATAGATATGAGTAGAGTGTGTGGGGCAATATTGCATATAAAGTCTAAATAGATATGAGTAGAGTGTGTGGGGCAATATTGCATATGAAGTGTAAATAGATATGAGTAGAGTGTGTGGGGCAATATTGCATATAAAGAGTAAATAGATATGAGTAGAGTGTGTGGGGCAATATTGCATATAAAGAGTAAATAGATATGAGTAGAGTGTGTGGGGCAATATTGCATATAAAGAGTAAATAGATATGAGTAGAGTGTGTGGGGCAATATTGCATATAAAGAGTAAATAGATATGAGTAGAGTGTGTGGGGCAATATTGCATATAAAGAGTAAATAGATATGAGTAGAGTGTGGGGAGCAATATTGCATATAAAGAGTAAATAAATATGAGTAGAGTGTGGGGGGCAATATTGCATATAAAGAGTAAATAAATATGAGTAGAGTGTGTGGGGCAATATTGCATATGAAGTGTACATAGATATGAGTAGAGTGTGGGGGGCAATATTGCATATAAAGAGTAAATAGATATGAGTAGAGTGTGTGGGGCAATATTGCATATGAAGTGTAAATAATATGAGTAGAGTGTGTGGGGCAATATTGAATATGAAGTGTAAATGGATATGAGTAGAGTGTGTGGGGCAATATTGCATATAAAGAGTAAATAGATATGAGTGGAGTGTGTGGGGCAATATTGCATATAAAGAGTAAATAAATATGAGTAGAGTGTGTGGGGCAATATTGCATATGAAGTGTAAATAGATATGAGTAGAGTGTGTGGGGCAATATTGCATATAAAGTCTAAATAGATATGAGTAGAGTGTGTGGGGCAATATTGCATATGAAGTGTAAATAGATATGAGTAGAGTGTGTGGGGCAATATTGCATATAAAGAGTAAATAGATATGAGTAGAGTGTGTGGGGCAATATTGCATATAAAGAGTAAATAGATATGAGTAGAGTGTGTGGGGCAATATTGCATATAAAGAGTAAATAGATATGAGTAGAGTGTGGGGGGCAATATTGCATATAAAGAGTAAATAGATATGAGTCGAGTGTGTGGGGCAATATTGCATATAAAGAGTAAATAAATATGAGTAGAGTGTGTGGGGCAATATTGCATATGAAGTGTAAATAGATATGAGTAGAGTGTGTGGGGCAATATTGCATATGAAGTGTAAATGAATATGAGTAGAGTGTGTGGGGCAATATTGCATATGAAGTGTAAATAGATATGAGTAGAGTGTGTGGGGCAATATTGCATATAAAGTGTAAATAGATATGAGTAGAGTGTGTGGGGCAATATTGCATATGAAGTGTAAATGAATATGAGTAGAGTGTGTGGGGCAATATTGCATATAAAGAGTAAATAGATATGAGTAGAGTGTGTGGGGCAATATTGCATATAAAGTGTAAATAGATATGAGTAGAGTGTGTGGGGCAATATTGCATATGAAGTGTAAATAGATATGAGTAGAGTGTGTGGGGCAATATTGCATATAAAGTGTAAATAGATATGAGTAGAGTGTGGGGAGCAATATTGCATATAAAGAGTAAATAAATATGAGTAGAGTGTGTGGGGCAATATTGCATATGAAGTGTAAATGGATATGAGTAGAGTGTGTGGGAAATGTGTGTACTGTAAATCGCAGGGTTTCTACGAGGAAGTGGCTACTCCTCTTCTGCTTGATGTCCAAATGAACTACACTGGGGCCTTCAATGTCACCCACACCAGCTTTGGCCAGTACTATGATGGCTCTGAGCTTGTGGTTGCTGGTCAGATTAATCACAATGACCTGGAAACATTCACTGCCGAAATCAAGGCTAAAACGGTGAGATCACATGGTCAAGCAGACATCTATTTTCAGTCAGCACTCTCATGTGAACACTGGACACAAAATGGACGACCATTCTGGGTCATTTCTGCATACCTTTCACTTTCACCTCACCACCCAAATGTTTGTAAATGTTACTGTCAATTTAAGTCAAACTTTAGAGTATGTTGCTGTCAGTAAATGTTTTTATAATTACACCAAAAAGTTATTTTAATGACTTGTTAACAGATTTATTTAAAATTTGCATTCTTCCAAATATCTATTATTTCTGCAAGCACACAAAAATAACATTCAACTTGAACTTTGTTTTAGCTGAGTAAAAAATATTCATAGTGGGGGGTTTGATGCCAAGAATGTACAGTAATTCTACTCTTCTATAGAAAGGCAATGACTTCATATTCCGTGAAGTATTTACTGAGAGTGAAAAGGATGTTTCCAAGAACCTTGACCTCTACATCTTTGAGACATACATCCAGAGACTCTGGGCATATCTTACTGTACAGCAGCTACTGGAAAGACAGTGAGTTGACATCTTAAAGCGTGAATGTTCCTGTGAGCGTAACTGTGTGTGTGTGTGTGTGTGTGTGCGTTTGTGTGTGTGTCTGTGTGTGTGTGTGTGTGTGTATGTCTGTGTGTGTGTGCGTGTGTGTGTGCGTGTGTGTGTGTAAGAGAGGTTCTCCTTTGGCTCAGTGCAGGTGAATATACTGTAAGTGTTCTTCCACTCACATAGAACTGTATGCATGTGCTTATGCATTTTTGAAGGGAGTCTCTGTTTGTTCTTCCTTTCTCACTATTGTCATGGATCTTGCCTTCCTCCGCGTTCTCTTTATTCTTTTTTGTCA
Organism: Ilyophis sp. 1 JC-2022; assembly: GCA_022702515.1. Lineage (NCBI taxonomy): Eukaryota > Metazoa > Chordata > Actinopteri > Anguilliformes > Synaphobranchidae > Ilyophis > Ilyophis sp. 1 JC-2022. Next base: position 50,471,335 of record CM040402.1, read on the forward strand.
TTTCCGGTAATCTATCGGATTTTCCTTTGTTCCGTGACGGGGTTTTGCTTTCGCCTCGTCATTAGTAAGTTCACCTGTTATTAATTTCCGTTGACTATTTATACTCCGCTTCCTGCCTCTCTCGTTGCTTCCATGTTATTCCACGTAACATTCGAGCCGGTAAAAAAGGTATAGGAGATTAGTTAGAAAGCTAGTTTAAAAAAAAAGAAAGGGTTAGGAAGTTTAGAAAGTAAGCAAGTCTCTTTTTCGCTCTGAGTTCAGAGCAGAGGCTTTCTCATTTCTTTTGGTTTTCCTTTCTTATCTCAGAGTGCTCTTACCCAAAGTGTTTGGGGTTCTGTTGAGCTCTCTGTGTTTTCCTTTTTGTTTCGCTCCACTAATAGGAGTTAGATATGTGTATAGCTTATTTCTTAGTTTTTTGCTCGGAGATCGAGTTCCTCGTTCTTATCGCGAGGTTATTTGTGTTCTGTTATTTTCCTATATTCCACTACGGATTATTGTCCATCTCAGTGGTGTTCTTTCGAACACTTTCAGATTGCACAGCTATCGCATCTGGACCAATAATTTCCTCTGTGTCTCTGACACAGAGATCCCCTACAACTATAGTTTGTGTCTCCTCCCCTGCTCAGTCCACTGTGTATTTGTGTGTATGTTGCCGGCTGCAGAGTTTTACTCCCGGAGGAACAGCAGATGGCTGTCAGAGAACAGGTCCTGGCTCTCTCTCTGAACCACAACTTTGTGACCCCGCTCACAAGTATGGTGGTCACCAAACCCGAGGGTGAGGGCGCACAAGTGGCCAACAAACCCAAGGAAGGGAAACCACCCAGTAAGGTCCCTCTCTCATAATCTCTACTTGAACCATGAGCACTCTGCCTCATTTCTGCATTTCAGAATCTTCCTGGATTGTGTCATGATCACATGATCACTTTATAAATCCTGCAAATGCTTGTTAGCCCTTGACTCTGCCAAGTAAATACTAGTACAGATACATTAGTGACTTAACCACCTCTCCCCATCCCCTAGGAACTCAACAAGATGTGAGTTCACGTATAAAGTCAGGATCACGTGAGTGAAAAAAGATATTTAAAATTTACTTAAAAATGTAAAAAACTGTTTTAACAAGTATTAAAATCCCCATGGAACCTCTCTGCTCAATTGTACTTCTCTATTATAATGTGGATATACCTTGAATTATGTATATAACTGCAGTGTTATCAGTAGTTAGACTCCATCCGGCAGGCCTGAACCTGGGGGAAGGGGGGGGGAGTCTGGAAAGGGACCCAAAAGAGTTAATATGTTTATCCAAGGTGACACCATTAATACCAAGCAGCAGAAGTGGAAATCCAGGGGACATAAAGTAAAGGTCCTGCCTTCCATATGTTTCTTCCACCCGTAGACTCAGCCAACTGATTACACAAATTAGTTCTATACCTCCTCACTGAATAATTATGTTAATTAGCAAATCCAGGTGATTGGAGCAAAACCGTTTTTCTTTATGTCCCCTGGATTTTCACCTCTGCCAAGCACCATCATTCATGCCCTGGAGATTTTCACAGGACAACGTGAACAACGGCAGAGAGATTAGTGCAGTCCAACTGCTAAAAGAACCACAGTTGCATATGGAACTAATTTAATACTGCAGTTTGGGGCCACACACAGTATCATACATTGTTCAAAACACTTGGGTTTATAAACTGATCGTCACTAGCTGGCCATAGTGTCTGTCTAGACTAAATTATATTAGTCACTTTGCAGTGTCTGGAATATCATGTGAACAGGGATACTACAGAATTGTTTTTAAAGTATCATATTTAATATTTGGTCGCATATCCTTTGCATGCTGTTACTTCCTGAAGTCTGTGACCAATCAACATCAAAAGACTCTCGATATCTTATTTTCAGGTACTGTTACAAGCGATACTATAACCTCTCTGCATTTGAACTGATCTCTATGAGAATTGGGGGTTTAAGGGTTGTTTCTCCTGACTTTTTCCCCCATAGAGTTCTATAGGAAAATGAGTCAGGAGAAATAACCCTTGCAGTGATCCATCCACATCTACTCCATATCTGGCAACAGAGTGATGGTTTGGGGCTCGTTCGATAGCTCAGACCCTTGATGACTTACAGCCATTTAGCCAGCCATGTGTTCCATACTGTACCAGTGTAATTTACAGCTGAATCTAGTCTCACCCCCCAATTCCCATAGAGATCAGTTCAAATGCAAAGAGGTTATAGTATCGCTTGTAACAGTACCTGAAAGTAAGATATCGCGAGTTTTTTTATGTTGATTGGTCACAGACTTCAGGAAGTAACAGCATGCAAAGGATATGCGACCAAATATTAAATATGATACTTTAAAAATATGTTAAAGCAAAATATTCAAATTTTCTGAGACACTGAATTTTGGGTTTCATTAGCTGTAAGCCATAATCATCAAAATTACAAGAAATAAAGGCTTGAAATATTTCACTATGTGTAATGAATCTATATAATATATGAGTTTCACTTTCTGAAATGAGTGACAAAAAATATTGAACTTTTTCACGATATTCAAATTTTTTGAGCTGCACCTGTAAAACAAAGTTCAATAACACAAGGTTGCTTGTACCTAACTATACCTGGCTCAATGTAAGTTGAAATGACAAAAAAGCATGTGAAAGCAGAGGTGAGGAGCTTAAATACCCCGCAGGCAGTAGCACAGGTGAAACGAATAATCAGCGAGGTGAAGCAAAACCCCGGAACAGAATGTGGAAAAAAATATGATGGATTCCCAACCGGAGAGAAAGGACGCGAACCATAGCGAAAAATAAAAAATAAACCACAAACCATGACACCCGCCAGTTCACTTGCTATGGGCACAAGATCACCTGGCATTTAAATGACATGAGCGCTAGGTTTGCGTTTGGGGGGACTTGTGTTTGAGTTAGCGCCGCTTAGCGCCGGATGTAAGATAGGGCCCAAGGACTTATAGTCCATTGTTTAATCTTATCTTTTTTATCATTTGTAGGAACCAGATCGTATAATCTTTTACTAACCCCAATTCCAAAAAAGTTCAGATAGTGTGTAAAATGCACATAAAAGCAGAAAGCAGTGATTTGTAAATTATTTTTTACATTCAATTTTAGGCACTAATAAGATTCATATCTGTAATAAGATAAAATGTTTTTGATTATTCAGTTAGTACCTGCTTTTGCCAAAATGCATGCTTTGTGCGACTTAATGGTGTAACTTGCCTATATTGCTTTATTCAGGCAATCGACAAAAAATTGTATCAACCCCGATGTGGCATGGTCAATCACCAGGTAGGACACTGCTGTTGTACCCTTGAGCAAGGTACCTAACCGGAATTTCTTCAGTATATATGGATAAGAGTGTCTGCTAAATGCCAGTAATGTAATGTAATATCTCAGCTGGGGACAGTCTAGATATTCAGGCCTGGATTTCAAACTTTTATGACTTTTTTTGTTCCAGTTCAAATACAGCTGAAGTCAGACTGTGAGTCAAACTTTTATTTATTTTGCACTATATGATTAAAATGTATTAAGATAATCATATAATTTGATGTGGTACAGATAGCTTGTACAACTGAATCAGCATCTATTTTTAATATAAAACATTACTGTGAATTATTCAGTAAGCATAAGACCAATTTCAGTCCCCTGGGTAGCACAGATATTCATGCTTGGACTTTAAACTGTTATCACAATTTTAGGCACTAATAAGATTAATATATAATTTATGAGTATCTGTAATAAAATTAAGTGTCTTTGATTATTCAGTTAGTACATGCTTTTAAAAGAATGCATGCTTTGTGCCACTTTGTGTAACTTGCCTTCATTGCTTTATTCAGCCAGTCCACAAAGAAACTTTCTTTTTGCATCAACCCCAATGTTGCACAGTCCATCACCAGGTAGGACACTGCTGTTGTAACATTGAGCAAGGTACCTAACCTGAATTTCTTCAGTATATATGGATAAGAGCGTCTGCTAAATGCCAGTAATGTAATGTAATATTTCAGCTGGGGACAGTCTAGATATTCAGGCCTGGATTTCAAACTTTTATCACTGTTTTTGTTCCAGCTCAAATAAAGCCGAAGCCAGCCTGTGAGTCAAAGTTTTATTTTTTTTGCACTATATGATTAAAATGTATTAAGATAATCATATAATTTGATGTGGTACAGATAGCTTGTGCAAAAACTACAACTGAATCAGCATCTATTTTTAATATAAAACATTACTGTGAATTATTCAGTAAGCATAAGAACTATGCCCAATTTCAGTCCCCTGGGTAGCACAGATATTCATGCTTGGACTTTGAACTTTTATCACAATTTTAGGCACTAATATTAACTAATATTAATATATAATTTATGAGTATCTGTAATAAAATTAAGTGTCTTTGATTATTCAGTTAGTACATGCTTTTAAAATAATGTATGCTTTGTGCCACTTAATGGCGTAACTTGCCTTCATTGCTTTATTCAGTCAGTCCACAAAGAAACTTTCCACTTCAACCAGCCCCGACGTCAGTCTGTGAGTCAAACATTTTTTTGTTCTCTTGTCTCTTAAAAATGAGTTCACCTGTAGGATTTTTTTTTTTTTTTTTTTGGGAGCAAATTGCATTATCTTTACTGCATGTTTACTATGTTTTCAAAAGTGCTGTACTGACCTTTTATGCAAATGTTGTGTGTGGGGTAATTTGTGGGGGTAGCTGCATAAAATGTAAGAAAATATACAACTTATTTATTTTCTAGCTCTGTTTTTTTTCTCAAACAGGTTTTAAACTAACAACTTTCACTTACCTCAGGCTCTAAAATAAGATGTTTCATCACATTTTAATATATGGGTTAAGATTATCGTAACCTTTCTGTTCAGTGGTGTCATACAGATAGATTCTGCAAAAAGTACAATGGGATCAGCATCTACCTTTAACATAAAACATTATTATGAATTCTATGCCTATATATATATATATATATATAATATGGCAAGCCAAACAGGAAATATATATTGAACATTGATATATATGGAATGAACATTTATATATATGGAATGAACATTGATATATATGGAATGAACATTTATATATATGGAATGAACATTTATATATATGGAATGAACTTTGATATATATGGAATGAACATTTATATATATGGAATGAACATTGATATATATACAATGAATCAGATCAGGCATCAGATCAGGGCATCTCATTTGGTTTTTATTGAGACATAATCCATGTAATTCAACTGATTTTTAATTGATTTGGGACTGAACATTATATTATTATATTTTTATCTGAATTTTGAGGTCAATATAACAAGTGAGACAGAAAAATGTAGCAATCTATCAGATTGTAATACAGGCACATTTTTGCTCCGCTTCTTATGGGTCTTCATGAGGTTTCTCGGTGTGTGCACTGCAGTCAGTGCTGTTTACAAATTTAGCTTGTGACTTCGGCTGGAGGGCTGAGGGGACCAGAGAACTTGTTCAGATGCTTTTAGATATTTATTGACATGGCTGCAGAAGTCCGAGGCTCAGGTTACCTTGGAAGGCCAAGGTAGGTAACACGTTAATTTACCCATTTATAAGTGAATCTGTTAGTGGTAAGCTAGGGTGGCAATACAGTCTTTATCTTTTAATAGGTTCCGTTTTTTTAGAGGTTTAAGATAGGCTACATTAATCTAATCAATAACAAATATGTTATAGCTAGTCTAATCCATAATATAGGTTAATAGTAGGGGTGTGGACAATGTCGCTGTATGTAGGCTAATCATACTCGTGTCTGTATGGGGAGCCCTGGTTCTCGTAATTGGATGATGAACGGGTCAGAAAAGAAGGAAGTTGGTGAAGATGGCCTGGCAGCGATGACCACGTAGAAGCATGAAGCAATGCTGGTCTTCATTTTATTTATTATTTTTTCACAACTTTTTACAAGCTGTTTGAGTTAAAATAACGGTTGTACAAAGTCGATCCTCTTGGCCATCTGTTTGGGAGTGTGGTGGTACATGGGTGGGACGTAATCGTTTTCCTCTTAGTCCAATTAGTCTGCGTCATCAGAGGAAAAAAAGAGGGAAGCGGAGAAACATGTGAACCAAGACATAATTAGCTACTATGAAAACATTTTACCCACTCCCTGGACTCGAAGGAATCCCGTTGCCTCCTGACTTTTTTTCGATGGCTGAAAGCAGGGAAGAAAGGTCATGTAACATTAGAGCTAAATTATGAACATTAGTGCTAAATTAAATACTAAAATGTGTACGCGCTTATTTCAGTCAGTGCTGGAGAGCATGATAGCTAAATAGTACTAACGTCAGGGCGGAAATCCACGAACGTGGACGCTTCGAGCTACGCAAATCGTTTTGTTTTTTCCACTGACATTTGTGAAAGGCAAAACCGAGCGTTGCAGCGAAAGATGCTATAGCAGGCTACAACAGTAAACTACTTTCTTGTTCGATCTGTGCTTTCCTCTGGTTTGTCTTTCTCAAATGTCAGTGGAAAAGTAAAAACGGTTTGCGTAGCTCGAAGCGTCCAGGTTCGCGTATTTCCGTGATCTCCTGCACTGACTGAAATAAGCGTGTACACATTTGAGTGTTTAATTTAGCACTAATGTTAACTAGCTTGAGCTTTATTGTTTCATGCTTCTACGTGGTCATCGCTGTCAGGCCATATTCACCAACTTCCTTCTTTTCTGATCCGTTCATATTAAAAGATAAATACTTTATTGCCACCAACATCTTAATTTCTAAATGGGTAAATTGACGTGTTGCCTGGTCTCCCAAGGTAACCTGACCCTCGGACTTCAGCAGCCATTGCTTTGCTGAAGTTATTGACCTCAAAATTCAGATAATAATATAATGTTCAGTCCCAAATCAATTAAAAATCAGTTGAATTACATGGATTATGTCTCAATAAAAACCAAATGAGATGCGCTGATCTGATGCCTGATCTGATTCATTGCATAGATGTCAAAGTTCATTCCATATATATTAATGTTCATTCTATATATATCGAAGGTCATTGTATATATATCAAAGTTAATTCCATATATATCAAAGTTCATTCCATATATATCAATGTTCATTCCATATATATCAATGTTCATTCCATATATATCAATGTTCATTGTATATATATAAATGTTCATTCCATATATATAAATGTTCATTCCATATATATCAATGTTCATTCCATATATATCAATGTTCATTGTATATATATAAATGTTCATTCCATATATATCAATGTTCATTCCATATATATAAATGTTCATTCCATATATATCAATGTTCATTGTATATATATAAATGTTCATTCCATATATATCAATGTTCATTCCATATATATCAATGTTCATTCCATATATATCAAAGTTCATTCCATATATATCAATGTTCATTCCATATATATCAATGTTCATTCCATATATATCAATGTTCATTCCATATATATCAATGTTCATTCCATATATATAAATGTTCATTCCATATATATAAATGTTCATTCCATATATATCAATGTTCATTCCATATATATAAATGTTCATTCCATATATATAAATGTTCATTCCATATATATCAATGTTCATTCCATATATATCATTGTTCATTCCATATATATAAATGTTCAGTCCATATATATAAATGTTCATTCCATATATATAAATGTTCATTCCATATATATCAATGTTCATTCCATATATATCAATGTTCATTCCATATATATAAATGTTCATTCCATATATATAAATGTTCATTCCATATAAATGTTCATTCCATATATATAAATGTTCATTCCATATATATCAATGTTCATTCCATATATATCAATGTTCAATATATATTTCCTGTTTGGCTTGCCATATTATATATATATATATATATATATATAAATGTATATATAAAAATGCAAAAATGGTCCACAACTCCCAAAAAAGAGAGATCTACCACTCAAGAAATTTAGACATAAATTTATTGTGCAGAGTAATATATACATTACATTACATTTTACATTACATTACAGTCATTTAGCAGACGCTTTTATCCAAAGCGACATACAGTAAGTGCATACAGAAAGGTCATCGAAGTAACTACAGAACAGATAGGAAAGCACATTCTTCCCATACAGTAGTAGCTATCCCTAGAAATGAACACGGAATGCAGTTCACAGTGAACTGGGTACATCAGCTCTACTACAATTCTATTCTAAATATTATAAATTTGGATACACAGTTCAACAAGAACACATACCATGAGGTCCTAGATAAGTATTAGTCCAGGTGGAGTCTGAAAAGGTGTGTTTTCAGGCCACGACGGAAAGCAGGCAGGGTTGGCATGGAACGTAGGGGAATGGGAAGTTCGTTCCACCACTGGGGAGCTAGGGTGGAAGAGCTCCGCAGTCGGGACGAGCGGGTGCCATTGACACGAAGGGGGGGGAGTGCAAGTCGCCCTGCAGTAGATGAGCGAAGTGGTCGAGCAGGAACATAGTCCTGCAGGTAGATAGGGCCTGTCCTATTGGCTGCAGTGTAGGCCAGGGTCAGAACTTTGAACCTGATCCTGGCTGCAACAGGCAGCCAGTGGAGTGACCTCAACAGGGGGGTGACATGTGAAAATTTCGGGAGGTTGAACACAAGCCGGGCAGCTGCGTTCTGGATGAGTTGAAGAGGCAGGATGGCGCAGGCTGGTAAGCTTGCGAGCAGGGAGTTACAGTAGACCAGGAGTGAGGTGACCATAGTCTGGACCAAAAGCTGGGTGGAGTAGGTGGTCAGGTACGGTCGAATCCTCCTGATGTTGTACGGGAGGAACCTGCAGGACCGTGCCGTCGCCCTGACGTGGTCTTTGAAGTCCAGCTGGTCGTCTAGGACCACCCCCAGGTTCTTTGCAGAGCGGGAGGCAGCCACCATGGTCCCGTCGACGGTGATGGAGAGGTCAAGTAGCGGGGAGGTCTTGTATGGCATGAAGAGGAGCTCTGTCTTGTCGAGGTTGAGCTTCAGGTGATGGGTAGTCATCCACTCAGAGATGTCGGCCAGACAAGCAGATATCCTCTCCTTCACCTGTTGGGTAGAGGGAGGGAAAGAGAGGAAGAGTTGAGTATCGTCAGCATAACTATGGTATGAGAAGCCATGTGAATTGATTACTGAACCAAGGGACTTTGTATAAATGGAGAACAGTACAGATCCCTGCGGGACTCCTGTAGACAGGGGATGGGGTGCAGAGACAGAACCCTTCCAAGAGACTTGGTAGGATCTATCAGTGAGGTACGATACAAACCAGGAGAGGGCAGTCCCAGAAATGCCCATCTCAGAAAGTGTGGAGATCAGGAGTTTGTGGTTGACCGTGTCGAACGCTGCAGACCGGTCAAGTAGAATCAGGACAGAGGAGAGGGATGAGGCTCTAGCAGTGGAGAGCGCCTCAGTCACGGCCAGGAGAGCAGTTTCCGTGGAATGTCCGGTTCTGAAGCCGGACTGATGGGGATCAAGCAGGTTGTTCTGGTGGAGAAAAACAGACAGTTGGTTATGGACAGCTCGTTCAAGGGTTTTGGACAGGAAGGGCAAGAGAGATACAGGACGGTAGTTCCTGACATCAGAGGGGTCCAAGCTAGGTTTTTTAAGGAGTGGGGTTACACGGGCAGTCTTAAAAACAGCAGGAACATGGCCACAGGTTAGGGAGGTGTTGATAATATATATATACAATATACAATTCTGACGCGTTTCAACAGTGTCTTCCTCAAAGCATTGTAATCTAATTGATCTAATGGGCTGAAAGTCATTTTCTAAGACTTGCAAAGGCAAGATTGATTGCAGGTGTTCTGGTTCCGCCCGGGTGATTCAATTAGATTTGTGGCATGTGACAAATTAATGTCATGTGAACAGTGTCTTAGCAGGATGAGCATATCTTTAATATGTTTTATATGTTTTATCGGTACAGGTAAATCACAATTTACAGTAAATTAATCTATTAATAAAACTATTTTTGGTGTTAAAAACAAAAGAAAGCAGACAATGTATTCATTTAAATTTTCAGTCAAAAACACTTTGCAATGTGATTATTATCTATTATTATCATCCATGTGTGTCCTATATGTGCATAACCTCTGTATTCCTGCCATGGATGATAATGTTCCAATCATTTCTCCTCTGTCACAGTGTTAAAAGTCCTTCTGCCAGCCCAGGGCCAGAATACTTCAATCTGTTTTAACGTTGATGTTGACGAGGTACACAAAGATGTGATTCCCAAAGAGCCCATCTTTAAACTTCTGCATGACCCATCCACAGGTGAGCTGTTTTACTCCAAGTTTATCAGGGGGGATAATCCTGTTTTTTAATTTTTTTAAATGTTATTTTTTTTAACGTCAAGGTTTCATACAAATACCAAACATTTGACACAGATTATCCAGTTAAAAGTCAGTTTCAGGATTACATAATGTCATGGTTAAGCACAAAAACAATGTACAATACTGCCACTGCCAAGTCTTTACGACTGAAACAAATTCACCAGCATTGTCAACAGCCAAAGCACCAGAGTGTAGACAACCACACATTTTCCTCCACGCTTTCTGCGTGTGATACCGCCTGCTGTTTCTTTTCTCTTTTTTTAACTATTTAAAATCTTTAAAAAGTGGTATACATGAGGTCATTCTATAACATTCTATAATGTCACGTGTGATTAGATTAATCGCATACACTATGTTCCTATTGATATTCACAGTAATGCTTCATAATTAGTTTGCTGCTGTATTCAGGGCAATTATGAGTTGTCAGTCTCTCTGTCTGGGGCCAAGTATGTCTTCCTTTTCTTTTTGTGATCTTAGGGTGAGTGTCTATCAATGTCTATTGATTGGTTCTTTTAATAACCAGCCTCTTGTTATTGCCTCATTATTCACTGCCATGATAATTTTTCATAAATACCTGTTGTTGTTGCTCAGATCATCAGGGTTATTTCCTGGGTAGAGAGACAAGTGAAGTCAATATAAAATTATAGTGATGGCAATTAGTCCAGAAGGATTCCAAAACATATGATCCACCATCAAATGTCCACAATGTCTTCAATATTGATGCATTGAGTGTCAGTTTGTTTAGAATTTTGTTTAGGAGTAATGAAAAATCTATCTGTGTGTGAATAATATTTGTCCATTCCTCTTGAGATATTTCTATGTCCAAGTCTTTCTCCCATTTTTGTTTCATACTGTATATTCTGTTTCTTCATCAATAGGATGTTTTGAGGAGTTCCAATTGTTCTTATAGTTCTCCACAAGTTATATAAATTGTAAGCATTTCTGTGATCTGAGATGGCTCCTGGATTAATCAATTTAGAGAGACAATAAAAATTTTGTCTCACTAAATCATACTTTTCACAAATGGTCTGGAAAGTCTCCAATGCCCAACCCTTTACAATCAAGCTTATGAGATGTAGCACCATTCTTTATGCGTTGTCTGTAACCAAAATCTAGAGTTGCCAGGATAAACTCTGGATCATATTCTGGCCACTTTATCAATTTAACTTCTTTCTGGAGATCGTTTCACATTTTATCAGATACTAAGTGAAAAACAACGATTTTCAATATCATTCACGTACCAGGGAAAACACAGTTGTGACTGCATTGGTTTATACAACAATGACTATTCAATGTCTTTCCATTTGACTTCATATTCAGTATTTCACCAATAAATCAAAGGTTGCTGCTAAATAATCTCTCAGGCATGGCAACCCCATCCTCACCTTCCCTTGACAATTGCAATATCGAATACCTTATTGTTATTCTCAGGCTTTTTCCATTCCTGATAAACATAGATAATTGCTTATCCCAGTCTCTGAACTGCCTGATTGGAATTTACTGGCACTGGTATTGATTGGAACAGGTATAACTATCTAGGTAAGATGTTCATATTGATGGTCATAATTATATTGCCAAGTCAAGGGGGAAGGAGCTCTACCTATCAAGATCACCATTCATCTTCTGATTGATGTGGGTATAAATAACATTGTAAAGTTGAGACATGTCCTTTGGGAGTTTTACCCCTAGATATTTCATGTGAGTGGAGGGCCACTTAAAATAATATTAATTTTCAAGTTTCTGAGAAGGATTATGTTTAAATAACAAGACCTGGGTTTTATAAATGTTAAGGAAATAACCTCAAAATGTCTCATACATTGCTTGGAGATCTATCAATAGAGGAGGTATGCTAGAATAACACTGTGTGTGCTTGGGTCAGAGAATAACACTGCGTGTGCTTGGGTCAGAGAATAACACTGTGTGTGCTTGGGTCAGAGAATAACACTGTGTGTGCTTGGGTCAGAGAATAACACTGTGTGTGCTTGGGTCAGAGAATAACACTGCGTGTGCTTGGGTCAGAGAATAACACTGTGTGTGCTTGGGTCAGAGAATAACACTGTGTGCTTGGGTCAGAGAATAACACTGTGTGTGCTTGGGTCAGAGAATAACACTGTGTGCTTGGGTCAGAGAATAACACTGTGTGTGCTTGGGTCAGAGAATAACACTGTGTGCTTGGGTCAGAGAATAACACTGTGTGTGCTTGGGTCAGAGAATAACACTGTGTGCTTGGGTCAGAGAATAACACTGTGTGTGCTTGGGTCAGAGAATAACACTGTGTGCTTGGGTCAGAGAATAACACTGTGTGTGCTTGGGTCAGAGAATAACACTGCGTGTGCTTGGGTCAGAGAATAACACTGTGTGCTTGGGTCAGAGAATAACACTGCGTGTGCTTGGGTCAGAGAATAACACTGTGTGCTTGGGTCAGAGAATAACACTGCGTGTGCTTGGGTCAGAGAATAACACTGCGTGTGCTTGGGTCAGAGAATAACACTGTGTGTGCTTGGGTCAGAGAATAACACTGCGTGTGCTTGGGTCAGAGAATAACACTGTGTGTGCTTGGGTCAGAGAATAACACTGTGTGTGCTTGGGTCAGAGAATAACACTGTGTGTGCTTGGGTCAGAGAATAACACTGTGTGCTTGTGTCAGAGAATAACACTGCGTGTGCTTGGGTCAGAGAATAACACTGCGTGTGCTTGGGTCAGAGAATAACACTGTGTGTGCTTGGGTCAGAGAATAACACTGCGTGTGCTTGGGTCAGAGAATAACACTGCGTGTGCTTGGGTCAGAAAATAACACTGTGTGTGCTTGGGTCAGAGAACAACACTGTGTGTGCTTGGGTCAGAGAATAACACTGTGTGTGCAGCCTTAGTAAGTAGATCGACCAGCGGGGGTCACCAGAAAAAGTTATGGGACACAGATCCCGGCCCACTGAAGCATCTGTAATCCTGGGAGATGCTACTGCCAATTTTGTATCACCCTGTGGGGCTAGCAACCCATTTACTGTGTTAGATCCTTCATTACATTCTGTTAACATCCATTCTACCTTTAGTTTAAACCGGGCCGGTCAGCAAAAGATGGGCTCCCCTTCTCTAGCCAGGTTACCATCCATTCTACCTTTAGTTTAAACCGAGCCGGTCAGCGAAGGATGGGCTCCCCTTCTCTAGCCAGGTTTCTTCTGAGATTGCTTCCCTTTTTTTTTTTCCCCCCGAGTTTTTTCTCGCCACCTTTTCAGTGTTTTCTTCCCGCTTGGGAGTTTTTACCTCGTTTGCTGTTCAGGGGTTCAGGCCTGGCCAGGTTTTTGCCCAATTATCCTTCTGTTTCTCTGTACAGCATCTTTGTGACAGTTCTCTGTAAAAAGCACTATACAAGTCAAGTTTATTTGTATAGCACATATTCATACAACTGAATGCAATTCAAAGTGCTTTACAGAATAATGAAAAAAGAAAGATTGAATTGACAGTACACACAAATACAACTACAGTAGTAGTAGTAAAACTACACAAAGTTTAAATCAGTTTAAAATAATAAAAGGAAATAAGATAAAAACAATAAAAACAGATAAAAGGTTACAGTGCATGAATAGATAGCCCCGGTTTCAGTACACCGGTGTCTTTCTGTACACCAGTGTCTCTCTGTACACCGGTATCTCTCTGTACACCGGTATCTCTCTGTACACCCGTGTCTCTGTGCACCCGTGTCTCTCTGTACACCAGTATCTCTCTGTACACCGGTATCTCTCTGTACACCGGTATCTCTCTGTACACCGGTGTCTCTGTGCACCCGTGTCTCTGTGCATCCGTGTCTCTCTGTACACCAGTATCTCTCTGTACACCGGTATCTCTCTGTACACCAGTATCTCTCTGTACACTGGTGTCTCTGTGCACCGGTGTGTCTCTGTACACCGATGTCTCTGTACAGAAAACATTTAAAAGACAATATCAAATGATAAAAACTGATAAAAGGCTAGAATGCATGAATAGATAGCCTTTACATAAGTGCATTGCAGCGCTTTAAAAAGCCAGACAGAACAAGAAGATAGTAAATTGAATTGAATGAAAACTGAACTCTGGGATTTGATCCCAGACTGTGGGGCTCATCCATGCCCCCACATCAATGCCTTAACAAGATGAGCCACCCAATAGGGCCAGGATCAGCATGCTTACATCAAATGTAATTTTGCATTTCCTTTAGCTTCATTGCCTGTGGCTTGTTTTCACCACCTAGAAACACTTCATTGTCATTATAAACAATATTCATATATTTGCCCAGCCAGTTATTTTTGTTTTACTATCCATGATGAATTTGATACATTTATTCTTGTATCTCTATAATCATTTATAAAGATTCTCCTGTAATTGCTGATAATTTTTTCGAAGCATTTAATACTACTCTGGAGTAGTACTACTCAGACCAGTTGATCAGTAGAATGTCCTGGATAAGAAGGTAGAGCATCTCAGATATTGAGCGACTGAGCTTCAACTGGCAGGGGCTTGTTAGCAAGTTACATGTGCATAATGGTGACCACTGTTCATTCGCTAGGTGTCTCCATCAATGGTGAGATGGTACAAAGGGGGGCCTTTCTCAAGATTGGGGTGCACAAAGATGAGTGCCACATCAAAGTAAACACTACTGGGATCATGGTGACCCAAAAAGGGATAGAAACTTTCATCCTCTGGACTGACAATGGCACGAGTCATCATTGTGATGGGTATGTCTTACCTTCCTTACATTCATACACACCAGGGACTCACAGATGTGAACAGAACAGAACAGAACAGCTACATAGAGTGGTAGTCTGGGCACTAATGTGAATCAACAGTTGAAGCCATACTATTTAAATTTATGAACACAATAATTTACTTGAATAAAAAATGTATTTGTCATCAAGTTTATACTACCTCATTTAACCTGCATCATAGGGGTTCTATACCTGAGGTGGGAGATGTTTTCTCAACAAATATATATCTGAACCAACAGTATATTGGCTAATCCCACATACAATGTTTGCCTGGCCTGAATGTCCAGACAATCTTATGGTGTCTTTATGATGTAAGCATTCACATGCCAACCCTTAATGCAAAGATCACTGGACAATCCAGTATATGCAAATCTGCTATTTTCTAACTATTCACCTACTTATGGCAAGGAAGGATAATCCTTAAGAGCCATGAGATAATTGTCTTCACCATCTCAATAATCTTCACATTTATACCTAGATAGCAGGCCGTCTGAGATATGGAAATGGGAAAAGACACTAACAGAAGAAGTATAAATAATCCTAAAACCTGTATATCCTTCTGCTTGATGGAATGCAGGGGAGTTGTCTAGTGTAGAGGCTAATGGAAATGTTTGTGCAGTCTTTATACGGAAGTAGTTCACAGCAGAAAATAATTTACAACATGTTTATCCACATAAACAATGATCCAAAAAAACAGAATTGCTGCAGTCTTTTGTTGCACTCTTTCATTAACTGCAGTAACAGGATCACAGGCCCCAGCTTCTTCCACCAGCATATGCTATTGAACAAAGGCACCTCATTTTGGGAGCTGCTGCTCTTACTAAAACACACAGAGGCAGGTAGCTGTATACATAACATTAAGTTATTCTCTACTGACACTCTGGGATCAGCAGCATTTAAACTGTAAGTGACACCATATAAACTGAAACACAGCTGGCCCTATTGGCTAGCATTACAATGACTAACATACAACTAAGGCAGGTCAGAGGAAACTTGGCTTATGCTACAGTATTACAATGTATAAGTGTGCATTGGTGTTGATGAAACAAGTAATGTATTGTGAGGCTTGTAATGCATGATAGACTTTTGAACAGTGTTCTAAAATAAAATATGTTTCTCTACCTTGCAGCATGACAATTGCCCTACAAAATGAACTCATAGCCATTGCTGTGAAAAATTTTAGTGTTAACGTCTTACGGTACAAAAACGGCAAAGACAGCTTTCTGTGGCCAGAAATGCAAACACCTATCCCAGGAGCCAAAGGACTACTAGGTAACTAGAGTCTCTGCGCTCTTCCAAAATCACTGGCTGTCAATCTGAGTCAGAAACAATCACACGCTCATCTCTGTCTCATTCTTTCAAATACACACACCTTCCATCTCTCTCTCAAATGCAACTCGGATTTAATTGCTTTCTTGAATACATACAACTATTCAATCTCTTAAAATATATTCATATTGAACTGAGGGCCCTAGCTTAACCCAAATTAGTGTTGTTTACAGTGTATGATGTGGCAGGCAGCACATAATCAATGGGATCTGAATGAAGTATTAATGTCAAATAAATACAAGACCATATACAGTATACAGGGAGGGGGGGGGCTCCAGTTTTTTGGTACCTACATTAGAATCATCTGATATGGTTTTTATGAGTACATACATTATTTATTGGCATTTAAAATGTGTCTGAACCATAGACTGTATAAAAATATGGACAAAGTCACCGTGACGTCACCCATTGCCTTCCCATGGCCTCGTAAAAACAGTTTTGAGGCTCCGGATGTCTTTTTCACCGCCGGTTTGAACAAACTGCATCTGCTCCATGGAGCCGAAGAGGACTCAACCTGTTCCTCTGATTGGTCCTGAACAAATGTTAAAACCCTGTCCAAACGACACAATATTTAAAAAATCAACACATGCAGAGGCATTTGATGAAAGAAAGGCACCTATTGCAATTACATTTTTTTGTGGGAAAAATTTATTGACTGAGTATTTTGACCACATTGCTGCCATTGACTTACATGGTGAAAGCCCTATACTGGAGCCAACCGCAGTGGCGCTAGTGAGCAATGGCACAATTGCCGTTCCCAGCCCAACCAGGAAGTGAACTTAAAAACGAAAGCCCAGTCTTGACCCCTTGGTCTGAACAAGCCTGTGGTGCATTTTAAAACCCTGAAAATGGCTACCAGTGGCTTTGATATTTTTATTATGTAAATTATATATTATGATTTTTATATATGATTCTATATTATGTCAGTATGATAATGTAAATACTTGAAACTGAATATGAAATAATACATTTACAATAGAAGTACCCTTTAAGAGATTCAGGGCCATAAAAACCATGCCCGATTTAAATAAGTGTTTTGGGATTCTGTGCTACAGGCCAGTCTCCTGTGTCATATGTCATTAAGGAGACATCACCATTGGTGAAACTGGAAATCCTGGGTAAAGAAGTCCTGGCAACAAGGTAATGTTAAGTAGTTTCATGGTGATAAACTTGTCTCACAGAATTGTTTATATTTAGTGTTTATACTTTGAGTTTTAAGAGTTTTTCTGAAATCGTTAATTAGTTTATTCCTCATAATTTCTTTATTCGTTACTGTTGTTATGCTGTAGTAAAACATTTATTGGTGATATAGGTGAAACATAGGGTACTCAAAAAGGCATGAAATATATCAGTGAGAGCAAGTAAGTTCAGCAGCTTCTGCAGTGATTTAAAATATGTATTACATATTCATTCCATGTGATTAGTCACACGCGTGTATTTTTACACATTTCTGCCAGAGGAATGTAGTACAAATTTAAAGTGCTCTTTTATCACACAGCTCATATGGAAGAATGCAAAATAACTATTGTTACACTAGATATAAGTAATTCTGAAGCAATAATAATGTTGAACATTGTATTTTTGGTGTGCATTTAGTTTTCTACAGAAAAGGTTCAAAAAGCTAAAGTAAAAGGTTTGGACAAATAAAAGACTCAAAATCCTAATATTAACTTTTGTGATAAATAGATTATTTGAACCGCAATTAGTAAAACACATGTATGTTATACTGTCCGAATCTTCCCCATCTACTGTCATGGTGCTTTTAACCAAATTTACATATTACATTTTTCAATTCTTACAAGAACTTACTGTGTTAGATACATTACTCATGACTTGCCACTAACTTAAAAAGTATGTATAATATGACTAAAATGTTTTCGCAAGTATATTTGTATAATTTAGAGGTAAAAACTAAACTAGCGTGGCTGGAGCAGCCCTTAGTCATGTAAATGTGTGACAATCTTATTTTCTTTGCTTATGCCGTGAACCTGTTTGATTCCTTTATGTGTGGACGAACATTAAAGTACCATGTTTCCAGAAGAAAATGTGTTTACCACAAGTTGTGCTCCTGTTGTTTTGTTTCAGAGCCTCAGCAGTGGACTACAGCACTCATGTCAAACCAACAGTGGACTGCTGGCTAGTGCCTTTCAGCTCTGTCGTACCAGAGTCTGTGCTTGAAATCCTTGGTATATAGCTGTAGGAAGTGATGCATTGTTGGACAGCTGCACAGCTATCACAGTTAATTCTGGTAATATGCATTTCAGAATTCTGTGAAGCAATTATATACAAATTAGTCAAATGTAACAGTTATCTTTTTTGTGTCTTCATTGTCTGTGTAACCTGCATCGAGTTCCAGACTTATTATTAAAATGTTAAATATCCAAATAAAGCTAATAAGTAAATACTCTGGCATTGTTTTTTGATGGGATATAGCTATATATTGCAAAATTATCTCTCTAAAATTATACTAATATCATTTGGTGTATCCAATAAGAAAAGACCATTTTTGACCATATCACATGACAACAATAACGTGGCAGAATATGACATACACATATCTATTTTATCTGACTAAATAAGTAAATGCCAGGCCAGTGCTGAATCATTACACATTATCATTAGTTTAACCAACACATTATTGTGATTTTTAATAAAATGTTTTAAAATAAATTAAACAAATATAAAAGCATTCCTGACACTCAAGTTAAGTTTTTCTACAAGGATATTACGTTTAGAAAACAAGGGCATAACAGTCAGATGAGCAAATAGGCTAATGCTAAGCCTAGCCTACTATAATATGACAGATCCATAGTTATCATTTTCAATAATAAACCTGCTGGCTGATTATGGTCATATAATAAATCATGATTCACAATATTAACCATGATATAGCCTACGATATTTGTTTGAAACACTGGAGAGCATTGTGTGCACAGAAAAAAGCATTAAAGCAACACAGTCGGCTATTTGTAACAGTTGCCATTTCCTCCTATATATTTATTACCTACGACGCTATAGGCTGACCTAATCAACGTTTAAATTCACTTGCTGTAAAGTTGCGCCTCTGCACCACAGGAGACGGCGAACACAAAATATCTACCTCCCTTCATATTCAAATTTGTGGCGCAATTGCGTAAACCACCCGTCAGTTTATCGCCCATATCCACATTAGCAGATTCGACGTAGGCTAATAAAAATGTCAATGCTCTGACTCAAAATGACATATATCAGGAAGGTTACAAACACATATAAATTGTTATAATTAAACGAGTATCATACACTTTTCTTTTTTACGACACTTTAACACATTAATAGGCCTATATCAGGAACCCGTTTACAGTGTGAAACTAAGTACCAGATTCGTTACTGGATTTTTTAAAAAGACAGAAGAAACGCACATAAAAGAATTGGGCAAACAAATATGGATTTATTTTAACAAGAAGCAAGAATGTCCTGTGATGAAAACAAATCAGTGACAGCCATCATATACCACCTTTGAAATATTTGTTTGAACAGGAGACGGCGGTAAATATGGCTTTTTCTGTTTGTCGAAAGTGCCTACACGCGCTCATGGCGTAAAGCAGCAGTGGCTTCCCTTTTGTTCGTGGAGTTCCTGTATTATTCTCATCACAATGAAATCGTTCTGATTTGGGGGATTACAGTTCGTCCCGGGTTTTCCTTATTTGTTGTAATTTAATTTTACACGCTAACCTTCTTTAAAAGTATATAGCTGTGCCGTGTGACCCTGTGTTAGATTTTTTTCAATGCAAGCAGAATGAACCAGGAGTAGGCTTGTAAGTGGTAGCTATTATTTACGAATTCATACATATTTGCTGTGTGTGCGCCTTGTTTCTGTGTAAATATACGAAAACGAGTTTGTGAGCATATAGCTTGTTAATGGCTATTGATTTAAATTAAGATGCATTAATGTATTAGCTAGCCTACCTATTGCATAAAGCTACCCATTCGTATATGTAGCTAGCTGGCTTTCTACTAGGGTGCATTTTATGATCGTCTAACGATTTAACCATATTGCCAAGAAATATACTTCTGTTTTAAATGTACAACCTCGATTTCAATGGGTTCATTTCTAAAAAATGTTCACCTTTAAGTTGTGCTCTACGCCTAGCTAGCTGGGTGAGTATCTAACTAGCCAGCCAGCTAACTTGCTAGCAGACCTTCGGGAGGAGAGTGCTGCATTAGAGCGGAGGGAAAACAATGTAGCTGCCCTCCCTTTTGTCGGTACTGTATCTAGCTGTGGTGCACACGCGAGATCTGTAACAGTATCTCTAAAACACTGTGTTTATTTAGCCCAATCTTTTCTAACTAGTCGTTTTCCTTCTTATTTTCAAGGACCCGCGGTTGCAGTTATAAATGGGATGTGCAGTAGAGAAATCTTGGACATGTGAAGTGGGGGAAACGACTGTGTATGGATTCGAGGAACGGATGATCCGTGGTGGTTAACGTTATTCTTGTTGAATATAGGCTAATTAACGTTATAAGTTATAGCAAGCGAATTCCCAGCGAGCGGGCTAACTTAACGTTACTTTCATAAACAAGTTCCCTTAGGAGACACTACACCTGCTATGTCATTTTAAAATGTTTTGTAAGGTATTTGTGGCGACACAATTTTAATGATAGCTTACTGTTTGCTATTAACTAGGCAAATTAGCTGTATTGGAAGGAAAGGGAAACGAGCAACGTTATTTTGGAGCAACTAAACTCATCTCTAACGTTAACGATTGACGTTGGACATCATCCCTGAAGGCACCACCGCAAGGTCAATTTGAGAAATAATGATTCCGCGTGTGTGAAACCGGTAAGTTGTGTATTTTAACTTATATTTTTGTTGTTACATTTTTGCTTTGCATTAGTTTGTTAACTGTTATTCGATCAATTCTGCTTCAGTGCTAGCTAACTTAGCGACAAATAAGTTTTTAGGCTACTTTGTTTTTGCATTGTAGCCTAAGTTAGCTCACACCATTCTGAATTCAACCTGAAACGTTAGCCTACATGACATGAGGTTAATAATAGAGCGGTTATTGATTATTGCTATTTTAAAGCGGTTTGTTTTAGCGATGGAATGTTATTTTGTAAATTACAAGACGTTACTGTTGTCATGGTGAACTAGACAGGTCTGTAGCCTCGCGCCACCTGTTGGTTATAACACCCATATAACCGTAAAGACATTTTTGTATCAATCCATCGTCACCTGTCATCTTAGGAAATTCAATCCATGTCACTACTGACGTTACACTAGCGGTAATATTGTTGGTAAATAAGTTAATGACTAGTGAATTTGTTTAAAACATGTAGTGCACGGGGTCTTATTTTAGTCCTTATTTGTCATAAAAATACATACACGAACTATGCCTTCACTCGTAAATGATATAAAGCATCTCACAATTAGTTCTTTAGGATGTCATTATTGAGACTGTGCATAAGTTAGTGTTCAGGTTGAAAGGACATTGGCTTAATTCAAAAGTCAATATTTATGTATTCAATGTTTGTTTATTTCCATCAAAGCCAGGCTGTGCAAACTGTTAAGAAGTGTAGGCTATGCCTGGATATTTCATTAACTCTGTTTTTCCGTTTATTTCACAGATGTAAGCTGAAGCCTCTGTCCCAGCAGCAGTGTTGGTGCGATGGGATTGGATTTTGATGTCAAGACCTTCTGCCACAACCTGCGGGCGACCAAGCCACCATATGAGTGCCCTGTGGAGAGCTGCCGCAAGGTTTACAAGAGCTACAGCGGCATTGAATATCACCTGTACCACTACGACCATGACAACCCGCCCCCAGCTCAGGGCACGCCCCAGCGTAAGCGGAAGGGCCGCCCACCCCGAGTTCAGGGGGGAGGGACAGATGATGGGGACGGAGGTAGCGGCGGTGGAAAAGGCGGGGGCCTGGGGGGCGTTGCCAAGGGCATGACCCCTGGCAGTCCGGAGCGCTCGGAACGATCCCACTCCCCTGGCCGTGAGGCTATGACCTACGCACAGGCCCAGCGAATGGTGGAGCTAGAGATCCAGGGGAGAATCCATCGCATTAGCATCTTCGAGAACTTGGACGTGGTGTCAGAGGACGAGAGCGCTGGGGAGGACCTTCCCACGGGGGTGGGGGTTGGTGGGGGAGGCTGTAATGGAGGGGAAAGTGGTGGAGGCAGTGAGGCTGGAGGCAATGGCAGCAAGGACAGGCCGGACACCCCCGCTACCAATGGAGGCAAAGGCACCACCACACCAAAGTCTGGAAAGCACAAGAGCAAAGAGAAGAAGAAGGAAAGTGGATCAGCTCACCATCACACCCACAGCGCCCCTCCTGGACCTGCCATCAAGCTGCCTGAGGTGGTGTTCCGCGAGCTGGACCAGGAGAGGCCAGACGCCCCTCCACGGCCTTCTTCTTATTACAGGTTAGCTCTGTTCTCTCCATGCAGATTTCAGGCCAGTTTTGAGAATATGTTTTAGTGCAGTATGTTGATTCATGAGCTTGTACACATATAATCATTACTTGAGCCTTGCACACCTTCTGTACACCTTATTTCAGTTTTCAACCCTCTAGATGGTGAGATTCCCTCCAAAATGGGTCTCTGTTAGAATTAACCTTTTATGGTAGTTAATGGGAACAGTCCAAAGGAGAAACTGGGATGACATGTTTAGCTAAAATATGTTTTGCTAAAATATAATAAAATTAAACAAAGTAGGCAAATAAAAAATTATTAATTAATTGTCATATTTTGATATTTTATCTGATGTGAGAATTTTACATATTTACTCCAGTGGTGAGTTTATGTAGACATTTCTTTGCCAGCAGACCGCATCACTGGCAAAGAAATGAAAGCATATTATATTATGTACTACAGATGAGTATTGTTGTATATTTGACAAGGTCCTTTTATTGGAATATATCTCTGTGTATTTATTTAATATCCTGTCTGTTGGTAGAAAAAATAACAGCAAGCAGACATTGTTCTTAAGTTTGGGAACACAGTAGTCCTATTATTGTGTTTATCTCAGTGGAGTTTGTTCTGCATTGTCTAATATTCCAACATGTTCTAATGCTAAATGAGCTGTAGCGGAAACGTAATTGTTTAGATGCGAGTGATTATGTAAGCAGAGTATTGGTCATTAGCATGATTGTAGCCCCTTTAACATTATTTACAGTTTGGTAGTTTTGTTGGTTGCCAACTAGATAGCTGAGCTGTTATTGTTTATTATTGATAGCCGTGTACCCTTCAGGTATCGTGACCTTAATAGTAAATAACTATTTGAAATCCAATATAAAGTTGTGAGAGATGGAATCTGCTCAGCTCTATTTGCTTGCTTTATTGTGACCAATCTTTCACTTGACAACAGCAGGTCCTGTATAGCTCAAAGCCTTACTCACAATTTCCTGACTGCAGTGGTGGCCCTTGAGCTGAAACCAAGGAAACCAAAATCGTAATGTTAAGCAGTCATTGCTTTCAACCTGTTCTTCTTTTTTTTTTCCCCACGATCAACACGTGTGTCTATTACCTGGATGACCTGTGCCCACGAGCAGATAATTCTGTTTTTCCTAAGTGTGGAAAAAGGTGTTCTCCTTTTTCATATCATATTACGGGAGGCATTGTGGAGCTGTGGTTAGCACTGTTGCCTTGCAAGAAGGGTCCTCTCTGTTTGCATGTTCTTCCCGTGTTCGTGTGGGTACTTCTTTTCGTGTGTTTCCTCCCACAGTCCGAAGACATGTAGCTTAGGGACTACACAGGTCACCATTGTAAATGAGAGTTCTCAATTGACCCTCCTGGGTAAATAAAGGGCTATTATAGAAAACTATACATGCAAAATTTCATCATAGTGTAGTGTAATAGTTCAGATTGCAACTGGGATTGCTCCTCAAAAGGTTGTACCCTTGAGCAAGGTAATGGGTACCCATAATAGGTATCGCATGTATCATTTCAGAAAGAAAATTCATCAATATAAATGGTTTGCTTTACAAAAAAGAAAATAATGTAAGTTCATCTGGATAAGTGTCTTCTAAATGTACATGGAAAAAAATGACATGGCTCGACAGTCAAGACCACAAATTGCATATCCGCTAGCTTTGTGCTCTGAAAAGCTAACAAAAAAACCTTTACAAATCAAAGCTTTTTCATGAGCATATAAAATTAACAAACCCCAGAATTTGCACACATTACCTGACCATAACCTTGGCATGCTTTGGTTTGGGGCACAGAGCGCAAACAGTGAATGTGTTCTGCTGCCAAGTGCTGCTCAGGTTTGAGACGTGAAGAGAAATGATAGGCTACCACAATTGAGAAACCAAGTCAAATACCAATATTGATTATTACTCAAACAAAGTAAATACAAAAAGGCAGAGAGCTATGGTAGGTTTAAATATAAGATTTTGGCCTACTATTTCTTTGCTTGTGAGCCTGCAATGCTTCATAAGTGCCTTGCCACAAAATGTCACTAGGGATTAATGTGCAGGACTGCAACTACGCTAAACCTTTCATGCGTTTGCTTTGTAGTTTTTCTGCTACCTTTTTCATTCCATTTAACACCTCGATAAACCAACCTCCTCCTGTCAGGTACATTGACAAATCAGTGGAAGAGCTGGACGAAGAGGTTGAGTACGACATTGATGAGGAAGACTACATCTGGTTGGACATCATGAACGACAAGCGGCGCAGCGATGGTGTGACGCCCATCCCCCAGGACATCTTTGAGTACCTCATGGATAGGCTGGAGAAAGAGTCCTACTTTGAGAGCCACAACAAGGTGTGTGCCTGCCCTTAAGACAGAGGTTCACCCTACATGTTACAAATTCCTGTTGTGTGTATGCAGTTGAAGCAAGCAGGGTTTGTGTGAATTAACAAGGTGACTCTTTTGATGCGGTGTGGCCCAGTGTCTGCCTGTGGCGTTATGTAATGCAAATGTGCTGAAACTGCCTTAATGGTCTCGCTTTGTTTTGATCCACTTCATGTTGCCTTGAAAAAGGATTGGATAGAATAGAATAACTTTCATTTCCCTTTAGGGAACCTCAGTTGTAGCCCCAGCAACAACAAAAAAGACAGACAGTGGGGCAGACCCACAACACACAAACAAACATATGAAATAAAGACGTTCAATAGAATCATTGCATTAATCAAGTGAATTAAAGTGGAATAGGCTACAGCAATGATTAAAAATAACCCCCGCTGTCCCGAGATGTCCAGTCTCATAAGCAGTCCAACACACAAACGCCGCCTCCACGACGTTCCTCCATACACGCAGTGTTGCGACTCTCCCAGTCGCTGCCTCACTCCTCCGCATTATCTTCTCCTTCCCTGGTGGCCTTCCCGCAGTTTCGGATCAGTCCCGACATCTTCAACTCCGGTGAAGAGCGATGATAAACTCTGTGGCTGCAGATCCAACGGACATTCCCGAGCATAATGCGAATGCGTCTCCATGGTGACGACCACAAACAAAATCATCCCGGCTAGACAATTCGTCACATTATAAAAACGAGCAGCAGGAGCGCCCCGAAAAATCTCCATCCGCTTGCCCGTCCCACAACAGACACACAGCGCATGAAAAAAACAAAAGACAAAAGTCAGACACAACAAAACACATTCAAATGAACAAACACGAACACGAGAGACAGCTGGACTACATGTCGCATTTACCGCGCCACGTGATGTCAATATTATAGCAAAAGGCATGTTTGGTGCAGCAACACCACATTGAAAGTGAGCCGAGCCCTAACGTGCACCCCTCCCATCCCACCCAGGCGGACCCCAGCACCCTGATCGACGAGGATGCCGTGTGCTGCATCTGCAACGACGGAGAGTGCCAGAACAGCAACGTCATCCTCTTCTGTGACATGTGCAACCTGGCGGTGCACCAGGAGTGCTACGGCGTCCCCTACATCCCCGAGGGCCAGTGGCTGTGTCGCCGCTGCTTGCAGTCCCCCTCGCGCGCCGTCGACTGCGCCCTCTGCCCCAACAAGGGCGGAGCCTTCAAGCAGACGGACGACGCACGCTGGGCCCATGTAGTGTGCGCCCTGTGGATTCCAGAGGTGAGGAGGGGCCGGCTGAGACCGACAGAAACGAACAGCAGGAGAGGATTTCACATCAATGTGAACAATAATAGTCTATACAAATGTTCACAATGTTAGGGAAGGTACTTGCATGTGTGTGATATCATTTTGCAAGTTAATTTAAGAAGGTAATAAGACAAGCAGTCAGCAAAGATTGTAAGTTCTTCCTCCAGACAGACTTCCCTTTAACTCATTCAGTGCCGCCCGGGGGCGACTTTAGCCGACGGAAATATGAACGGTCTAAAGTGCTGAGGGCGACTATAGTCGACCACAGCCGTCTTTACTCTGCTACACCGGTAAAGAATTCTGGATATGAGTCGGGGAAAAATTAAACGATGGCCAATTTACAATTATGTTCTTTTGCCGTCTTTTACCCTGTTTTGCTCTTTTAAAAAATATATATATATTTTTATACGTGGTTCTAGATGGAAAAGTTATATGTATCACATGTTTAAAAAAATGTCTAACCATCTAAACCAACATCGGGGCGTGATTTGTACCTATGCGTTTCTGCACCAGAGACCAAGAATATAAGGAAATTGAACACTATCAAGTGGGCAATATATAACAAACTAGGCTACTGCTATGCTACTGTCTCAGTAACAGGAGAAAATTGCTCCACTAGCTTTCAGTCGTCCCACGATTGTCTCTTTCACTATTATTACACATCACCAATGTAAGAGTCATGTTAACCAAACTGAAGCACTGGAAATAAATTATTTGTATTTCCATAAATATTGTTTGACGTTGTTCTAATGGTGAACTGAACCAGAAGGTATGCTAATTAGTGTCATCTATCCTCATTCTATTGAATAGGTAAAATAATGTGTTTTAT
The DNA here is from genome assembly GCA_022702515.1 of Ilyophis sp. 1 JC-2022. NCBI lineage: Eukaryota > Metazoa > Chordata > Actinopteri > Anguilliformes > Synaphobranchidae > Ilyophis > Ilyophis sp. 1 JC-2022. The sequence continues at coordinate 50,498,616 of CM040402.1, forward strand.
TAGAAGTTTGCACATTGACAGGATCAATCAGTTGTCCGCTGATCGCAGGGTTGGCGGTTCGATCCCCGGCTCCTCCTGTCCACATGTCGATGTGTCCTTGGGCAAGACACTGAACCACAAATTGCTCCCAATGAGCAGGCTAGCACCTTGCATGGCAGCCTCCGCCATTGGTGTGTGAATGTGTGTGTGAACGGGTGAGTGAGAGGCCATTGTAAAGCGCTTTGGAAAAAGGCGCTATATAAGTGCAGTCCATTTACCATTTTTTCTGAAAATTGTTGATTGTTGATGACTTTGCTACAAGCTAAGGGCTGGAAGACTACAGAATTAGGAGACCTGCGTACGGGATACAAGTTTCTAAATCTGGGGGATGTTTTTGGTGGGCGCTAATTGTTCGTTCCTGTGCAGGTCTGTTTCGCAAACACGGTGTTCCTGGAGCCCATCGACAGTATTGAGCACATTCCCCCAGCACGCTGGAAGCTCACCTGTTATATCTGCAAGCAGCGCGGCTCTGGGGCCTGCATCCAGTGCCACAAGGCCAACTGCTACACAGCCTTCCACGTCACCTGTGCCCAGCAGGCAGGACTGTACATGAAGATGGAGCCTGTGAGGGAAACTGGTGCCAACGGGACCTCCTTCAGTGTACGCAAGACGGCCTACTGTGACATCCACACACCGCCCGGTTCCATGAGACCCATGGGAGGTGTGGGTGGAGCCAGCCTGAACTCCTCGCACAGCGAGGGTGAGCCCGAAGAGGAGGACGAGCCAGGCCCCCACGACGAGGACTCCAAAGGGTGGAGCTCGGAGCGAGTGAAGCGGGCCAAAGCCAAATCCCGTCTCAAAATGAAGAGGGCCCGCAAGATCTTGGCAGAGAAGCGGGCAGCAGCCCCTGTTGTGTCAGTGCCCTGCATTCCCCCACACAGGTACAACACTGGTACACACACACACACACACACACACCACACCAGCGATCTGCCCGTGCCTCACAGCCTGTGTAACACAAGCCATATTATGGTTATCAACTTTTTTTATTCCAATCAGACAACAGAAGGTTTTTCTTCACGTGTTGTTTGTGCTCTGTGTGTGCAACACTGTACAGTCTATGGAAAACTGCTCATTGCACTTTATATTTTGTAACATTTTTCCAGTAATGTCAAAGCATGCACCACCCTAAAGGTCCCGTATGAACATTACTTAATCTTTCTAGACTTAGCAAGATCACCAGTCGCTTGACAGTCTCCAGGAAGAGCCAGTTCATGCAGCGGCTGCACAGCTACTGGACTCTGAAGAGGCAGAGCCGTAATGGAGTCCCCTTGCTACGTCGTTTGCAGACCCACCTGCAGTCGCAGCGCAATGCAGAGCAAGTTCCCGCTGTAAGTATCAAATTGAAACGGCTTCATGTGCATGTAGTCTGATTGTGCTGCCACTTTTTACACACATGGACTATACGGCCATATACGGACTATACGGTGTGTGTGTGTGTGTGTGTGTGTGGACAGAGGGACAGTGAGGAAAAGCATACTGCCCTGAAAGAGCAGCTGAAGGCCTGGCAGAGACTCAGGCATGATCTGGAGAGGGCCAGGCTGCTGGTGGAGCTCATCCGTAAGAGGGAAAAGCTCAAGAGGGAAACGGTAAGACTCGTACACGCCCTTTGCCAGGGAAACATCTAACAGATAAGATTTCAGTCTCACGTTTCTTTACATAAACAATATGGGTATCTACACTACAGTCACAGGAATAGACAACCACCAAAATACATCTTTGATTGGTAGGAAACCTCTATGGCAAGTAAAAAGAACCAATCCAGCTCTAGTAACAGTCAGGGCAGCAAGAATGTTGTTACTTTTTACTACTTCTTAAGGTTCCTATTTATCCTGTTACATTTAGCAAAATATCTCAATGATATTGAATGTTTGTGGGAAGTTCTGAAAAGATGCATTGAATCATTGATGTACATATTTATCACATGCTTAATTGTTTTGTAGCTATTCTGTAACCTGACCCTCACTCTTTACTACAAGCTAGAACCTTTTGCTGAGTTGAACTTAGTTGAACTCAGTTAGTGTAAACTGTTAATGTAGTGTAACATAATGTCTAGTATTTTTGTTTTGTATGTACCACGTTGTTTGTATTATTGATTTTGTCTGGCTGCATAACCAATTTTTCTGTGAGGCATAATAAAGTTTTCTACTGCTGAGAAATGCAAAATCCTGAGAGTGTCCCTGTCGAGCTTGTGTAAGGTACCCATATAACTAAAGAATACGTTACGGCGTATATGTTTTCCAATGTACTCCTCTGCATTGTCTTTGGAGGTCAAGAGGAAGCCTACTACTTATGTTTTTGCGACTGACTGCACTTCCTGCATAGAGCAAAGGGCATCAGCTGCATGTGTGTAAACTTGCGACTGCACTATGGGCGCAGATCAAGGTGTAGCAGCTGCATGTGTGTAAACTTGCGACTGCACTATGGGTGCAGATCAAGGTGCAGCAGCTGCATGTGTGTAAACTTGCGACTGCACTATGGGCACAGATCAAGGTGCAGCAGCTGCATGTGTGTAAACTTGCGACTGCACTATGGGCACAGATCAAGGTGCAGCAGCTGCATGTGTGTAAACTTGCGACTGCACTATGGGCACAGATCAAGGTGCAGCAGCTGCATGTGTGTAAACTTGCGACTGCACTATGGGCACAGATCAAGGTGCAGCAGCTGGCTCTGGAGATGCAGCTGACGCCATTCCTCATCCTGCTGCGCAGCACCCTGGAGCAGCTACAGGACAGAGACACCAGCCACTTCTTCACTGAGCCCGTCCCATTGGCCGAGGTACTGAGGATGTCATGCCACCCTGATGTCATTGCTCAACTGTTTTCATTGCCTTTGTATGCTGCTTAACTGGGCCTTATTATAATTCAATATTAATTTATTCTTTACGTCTCTTAGGTCCCAGACTACTTGGACCACATAGAACGGCCTATGGACTTCCGGACTATGTGGAACTGCCTGGAATCCCACCGCTACCTCAGCTTTGAGGCATTTGAAGCCGACTTTGGCCTTATAGTGAACAACTGCCTCAAGTACAATGCCAAGGATACAGTGTTCTACCGAGCTGCACTACGCCTCCGGGAGACAGGTGGCGCTGTGCTCAGGCAGGCCCGCCGCCAGGCCGAGAGGATTGGCTTTGACTATGACACGGGCATGCATCTCCCCCGGGAGCCCAGCACAGAGGCGCCTCGTGAACGGGACAGGGAAAGGGAGAGAGACAGGGAGAGAGACCGAGACCGAGACCGAGACAGAGACAGAGACAGAGACAGAGACAGAGACAGAGAGAGGGACAGGGACAGGGACAGGGAGAGAGAGAGAGAGAGGCCGCCTACCTCCACTGAGGATGGTGAGTGTGTCTGCGTGCCAGACTAAACCACAGAACCTTCCTGCTCATCTCTGTCCTTCAGTCTGTCCCTAACGTTGTCTCCCCATTTTTCTTTCCATTTTCCCCTCCCTCTTACTTCATCTGTCTCCTTTCAAATTACTTTAAGATGGTTGTGGACTTCCTGTGTTTAAACACTGGCTAACTTCCTCCTAACTTACCTCACCTGATATTGCCCTTTCTGTCTCTCCTCCCCCTTCTCTCTCTCTCTCTCTCTCTGTCACACCCTCGCCCTCTTTCATCCTCCCACTCGCGCTCTCTCCCCCCTCCCACACCCCGTTTCCCTCTCTCTCTCTCTCTCTTTCTGCATTCTCTTTCTTCTCATAGATGTGTTTTTGCCAGAGAACCGCCGACGCCTCCCCCTGGAAGAGCAGCTGCGTGTGCTGCAGGCCCGTTTCGACGAGGTCAGTGCTGGAAAGCACAGCATTGGCCGGTCACGGCGCGCCAAGGCCCTGCGCAAAGAGATGACCGTCATCAAACGCAAGCTCGCTCACCAGCGCGAAGTCGGGAGTGTCCCTGGGACTCGAGACCCAGGAAGTAGCGGGGATCGCGGGACCTCTGTCCCCCACCACCACCCCTCCTGCACCCCTCGCCATGATGAGGGGGGAGAGAGCAGCAGCCATGAGATCAGCAGCAAAGGTGAGGCTGACCATATGCAATATAACACATACAATATACCCACGATGCAACTAGTACATAAAATGGTGTCTGAAATTGTCCCAAATCAGTAAGTACCGAGTACTGCATATGTGCAGCAAAATACGCAAACTCGACCTTTTTGTGTATGACACACACCTTCTCCCTCTCCTTTCCTCCCTCTCTGCTCCTCTTCCTCTCTTCCCCATCTCTCCCTCCTCTCTTTTTTTCTCTCCTCCCTGCAGAACTGAGTGCCTCCTCCTCTGCCCTCGCTCCGGAGGTGGGACGCAGAACCTCTGTTCTCTTCTCTAAGAAGAACCCCAAAGCAGCCGGACCGCCCAAGAGGCCTGGTCGGCCCCCCAAGAACCGGGACACGTCCCAGGGAGGTCCTGGCGTGAGCCCCAGTCCCATAGGGCCCCCCCAGCTACCCCTCCTCTCCTCCCGGCAGAGAAAGAGACCCCGCAGCCCTCGAACCAGCTCCAGCTCTGAGAGCGACAGCGACAACGACGACCTCATCCTGGGTGAGAGACCTCACAGTGTACTACAAACACACACACACACAACACTGCGCACACACACACACTGTACTACAGACACACTCACAACATTGCACACGCACTGTACTACACACACACACACAGCACTGCATACAGCCACAACACTGCACACACACTGCGCGCACACACACACACACACACACACTGTACTACACACTGTACGCGCACACGCGCACACACACACACACACACACACACACACTCACACACACACTGTACTACACATACAGCACTGCACACATGCACACAGCCATAGCACTGCACCCCCCCACACACACACACACACACACACACACACACACACACACACACACTCATGGGCTTTTTCCTCCTGTCCCTCAGGCCTCCCCAGTAACGGCTTTGACGGGGGCAGCCAGCCAGTGACAGAGAGCTTCCGTGTGTACCGTAACGAGCGCAGCCTGCCCCGCTCCAGCTCTGACTCAGAGTCCTCCACCACCAGCAGCAGCAGCGCCGCCTCTGACCGCACCAGGTAACTGCAGCCCCCCCAGCCACATCCTTTGGGCTCTGGCTCTGCATCATGTCTCTGAATTATACTGACTGGTGATCTGCTGGTCTGTCCCATTCCTCCTCTCTGCCCCGCCCAGCACTACTCCGTCCAAGCAGGGACGCGGGAAGCCGTCCTTCTCTCGCTCGACCTTCCCGGAGGACAGCAGCGAGGAGACGTCGGGGACGGAGAACGAGTCCTACTCTGTGGGTGGGGGGCGTGGTGTGTCACACAGTAAGCCCCCTGACGGGAAATGACGCAACACAAAATTTTGTTGTTTCAATTGAACAATTATGGTTACAGGTTAGCACAGCATAACCTATAGCCATACTATGCACTTATCAGGATTTCTCGCAGAACTAAATGTAATGTCCACAGACTCTAAGTTTTTGCAGATCTCGCAAATGTTATGTACCTCCTGTCCTCATGTTAAATGCACAGAATTTAGATACAAATTCTCACAACCCTGCAAAAAAACTGTTATTTTCTTATTTTTCTTCCTCTGCTTCTCCTCTGTGCTTTATTGCCAGCCAGTTACATCATGAGGAAATGCATTATTAATTCTCCCCATTGGTCTTTATCTCCCTCAATCAATAACATCTGCTCAAGTTTTTCCCCTAGAACATTTTCATTAGTTGGTGGCATTGTTACCGTTGTAGCCTGTCCTCTCTGTAGGCTATACCCACCTTTTCATTATTTGTGCTCTTCTAGAGACCATAGACCACTAATATCTATGGTAGGGGAAACACTGAGGATGTAATACTACTTCAGCCAATAGGACATGTTTAAAAAAAAAAAAAAAAAAAAACTTTGACTACTATGTTTCTTTGCTCTGTGGGCTTTCTTTACTACTGCTTATTAGGGATGCCGTTTGTGTGTGCTGTTTATGTGTGTGCTGTTTGTGTGTGTGTACCGTTTGTGTGCTTGTTTGTGTGCGCTGTTTGTGTGTGTGTGTGCGCTGTTTGTGTGTGTGCGCTGTTTGTGTGTGTGCGCTGTTTGTGTGTGTGCGCCGTTTGTGTGTGTGCTGTTTGTGTGTGTGCCGTTTGTGTGTGTGTGCTGTTTGTGTGTGATTTAATGTTGCTGGTGTGTGTTTCAGTGGTACGGAGCCGGGGCAGGTCTGGGTGCTGGATGACCCCAGATGACTACGCATCACTGGATGCACTAGATCTGGTCTGGGCCAAGTGTCGAGGCTATCCATCATACCCAGCTCTGGTAAGAGAGACTCCAAATGCACATACAAGTGTTCACGTCCACTGAAGCGCTCTTTTTCATGCACATAATCATTGTAAATCATATGTGGCCACAAGGGGGCAGGAGAATGTTTATTTTTCCCTACAGTGTTTGTCCCTGTCTCACCCTGTGTCTGTCTTTGTCTTTGTTTGTCTCCATTCTGCATCCTCTCATCCAACAGATCATAGACCCCAAGATGCCTCGTGAGGGGGTGTTTCACCGGGGCGTGCCCATTCCCGTGCCCCCAGTCGATGTGCTGAAGTTGGGGGAGCAGATGACCCAAGAGGCCAGGGAACATCTCTTCTTGGTGCTTTTTTTCGACAACAAGAGGACCTGGTCAGTCCCTCTCTGCACCCTTCACTTTACTGTGTACTGTACTGTCACAGGTTCACTGCCCTGTTACAGCCTTCCAGCCCTCACAAGGACTGCCATGGCTCTCACTTTACTGTGTACTGTACTGTCACAGGTTCACTGCCCTGTTACAGCCTTCCAGCCCTCACAAGGACTGCCATGGCTCTCACTTTACTGTGTACTGTACTGTCACAGGTTCACTGCCCTTTTACAGCCTTCCAGCCCTCACAAGGACTGCCATGGCTCTCACTTTACTGTGTACTGTACTGTCACAGGTTCACTGCCCTGTTACAGCCTTCCAGCCCTCACAAGGACTGCCATGGCTCTCACTTTACTGTGTACTGTACTGTCACAGGTTCACTGCCCTGTTACAGCCTTCCAGCCCTCACAAGGACTGCCATGGCTCTCACTTTACTGTGTACTGTACTGTCACAGGTTCACTGCCCTTTTACAGCCTTCCAGCCCTCACAAGGACTGCCATGGCTCTCACTTTACTGTGTACTGTACTGTCACAGGTTCACTGCCCTTTTACAGCCTTCCAGCCCTCACAAGGACTGCCATGGCTCTCACTTTACTGTGTACTGTACTGTCACAGGTTCACTGCCCTTTTACAGCCTTCCAGCCCTCACAAGGACTGCCATGGCTCTCACTTTACTGTGTACTGTACTGTCACAGGTTCACTGCCCTTTTACAGCCTTCCAGCCCTCACAAGGACTGCCATGGCTCTCACTTTACTGTGTACTGTACTGTCACAGGTTCACTGCCCTTTTACAGCCTTCCAGCCCTCACAAGGACTGCCATGGCTCTCACTTTACTGTGTACTGTACTGTCACAGGTTCACTGCCCTTTTACAGCCTTCCAGCCCTCACAAGGACTGCCATGGCTCTCACTTTACTGTGTACTGTACTGTCACAGGTTCACTGCCCTTTTACAGCCTTCCAGCCCTCACAAGGACTGCCATGGCTCTCACTTTACTGTGTACTGTACTGTCACAGGTTCACTGCCCTTTTACAGCCTTCCAGCCCTCACAAGGACTGCCATGGCTCTCACTTTACTGTGTACTGTACTGTCACAGGTTCACTGCCCTTTTACAGCCTTCCAGCCCTCACAAGGACTGCCATGGCTCTCACTTTACTGTGTACTGTACTGTCACAGGTTCACTGCCCTGTTACAGCCTTCCAGCCCTCACAAGGACTGCCATGGCTCTCACTTTACTGTGTACTGTACTGTCACAGGTTCACTGCCCTTTTACAGCCTTCCAGCCCTCACAAGGACTGCCATGGCTCTCACTTTACTGTGTACTGTACTGTCACAGGTTCACTGCCCTGTTACAGCCTTCCAGCCCTCACAAGGACTGCCATGGCTCTCACTTTACTGTGTACTGTACTGTCACAGGTTCACTGCCCTTTTACAGCCTTCCAGCCCTCACAAGGACTGCCATGGCTCTCACTTTACTGTGTACTGTACTGTCACAGGTTCACTGCCCTTTTACAGCCTTCCAGCCCTCACAAGGACTGCCATGGCTCTCACTTTACTGTGTACTGTACTGTCACAGGTTCACTGCCCTTTTACAGCCTTCCAGCCCTCACAAGGACTGCCATGGCTCTCACTTTACTGTGTACTGTACTGTCACAGGTTCACTGCCCTTTTACAGCCTTCCAGCCCTCACAAGGACTGCCATGGCTCTCACTTTACTGTGTACTGTACTGTCACAGGTTCACTGCCCTTTTACAGCCTTCCAGCCCTCACAAGGACTGCCATGGCTCTCACTTTACTGTGTACTGTACTGTCACAGGTTCACTGCCCTTTTACAGCCTTCCAGCCCTCACAAGGACTGCCATGGCTCTCACTTTACTGTGTACTGTACTGTCACAGGTTCACTGCCCTGTTACAGCCTTCCAGCCCTCACAAGGACTGCCATGGCTCTCACTTTACTGTGTACTGTACTGTCACAGGTTCACTGCCCTTTTACAGCCTTCCAGCCCTCACAAGGACTGCCATGGCTCTCACTTTACTGTGTACTGTACTGTCACAGGTTCACTGCCCTTTTACAGCCTTCCAGCCCTCACAAGGACTGCCATGGCTCTCACTTTACTGTGTACTGTACTGTCACAGGTTCACTGCCCTTTTACAGCCTTCCAGCCCTCACAAGGACTGCCATGGCTCTCACTTTACTGTGTACTGTACTGTCACAGGTTCACTGCCATGTTACAGCCTTCCAGCCCTCACAAGGACTGCCATGGCTCTCACTTTACTGTGTACTGTACTGTCACAGGTTCACTGCCCTTTTACAGCCTTCCAGCCCTCACAAGGACTGCCATGGCTCTCACTTTACTGTGTACTGTACTGTCACAGGTTCACTGCCCTTTTACAGCCTTCCAGCCCTCACAAGGACTGCCATGGCTCTCACTTTACTGTGTACTGTACTGTCACAGGTTCACTGCCCTTTTACAGCCTTCCAGCCCTCACAAGGACTGCCATGGCTCTCACTTTACTGTGTACTGTACTGTCACAGGTTCACTGCCCTTTTACAGCCTTCCAGCCCTCACAAGGACTGCCATGGCTCTCACTTTACTGTGTACTGTACTGTCACAGGTTCACTGCCCTGTTACAGCCTTCCAGCCCTCACAAGGACTGCCATGGCTCTCACTTTACTGTGTACTGTACTGTCACAGGTTCACTGCCCTTTTACAGCCTTCCAGCCCTCACAAGGACTGCCATGGCTCTCACTTTACTGTGTACTGTACTGTCACAGGTTCACTGCCCTTTTACAGCCTTCCAGCCCTCACAAGGACTGCCATGGCTCTCACTTTACTGTGTACTGTACTGTCACAGGTTCACTGCCCTTTTACAGCCTTCCAGCCCTCACAAGGACTGCCATGGCTCTCACTTTACTGTGTACTGTACTGTCACAGGTTCACTGCCCTTTTACAGCCTTCCAGCCCTCACAAGGACTGCCATGGCTCTCACTTTACTGTGTACTGTACTGTCACAGGTTCACTGCCCTTTTACAGCCTTCCAGCCCTCACAAGGACTGCCATGGCTCTCACTTTACTGTGTACTGTACTGTCACAGGTTCACTGCCCTTTTACAGCCTTCCAGCCCTCACAAGGACTGCCATGGCTCTCACTTTACTGTGTACTGTACTGTCACAGGTTCACTGCCATGTTACAGCCTTCCAGCCCTCACAAGGACTGCCATGGCTCTCACTTTACTGTGTACTGTACTGTCACAGGTTCACTGCCCTGTTACAGCCTTCCAGCCCTCACAAGGACTGCCATGGCTCTCACTTTACTGTGTACTGTACTGTCACAGGTTCACTGCCATGTTACAGCCTTCCAGCCCTCACAAGGACTGCCATGGCTCTCACTTTACTGTGTACTGTACTGTCACAGGTTCACTGCCATGTTACAGCCTTCCAGCCCTCACAAGGACTGCCATGGCTCTCACTTTACTGTGTACTGTACTGTCACACAGGTTCACTGCCCTGTTACAGCCTTCCAGCCCTCACAAGGACTGCCATGGCTCTCACTTTACTGTGTACTGTACTGTCACAGGTTCACTGCCCTTTTACAGCCTTCCAGCCCTCACAAGGACTGCCATGGCTCTCACTTTACTGTGTACTGTACTGTCACAGGTTCACTGCCCTTTTACAGCCTTCCAGCCCTCACAAGGACTGCCATGGCTCTCACTTTACTGTGTACTGTACTGTCACATAGGTTCACTGCCATGTTACAGCCTTCCAGCCCTCACAAGGACTGCCATGGCTCTCACTTTACTGTGTACTGTACTGTCACAGGTTCACTGCCATTTTACAGCCTTCCAGCCCTCACAAGGACTGCCATGGCTCTCACTTTACTGTGTACTGTACTGTCACAGGTTCACTGCCATGTTACAGCCTTCCAGCCCTCACAAGGACTGCCATGGCTCTCACTTTACTGTGTACTGTACTGTCACAGGTTCACTGCCATGTTACAGCCTTCCAGCCCTCACAAGGACTGCCATGGCTCTCACTTTACTGTGTACTGTACTGTCACAGGTTCACTGCCCTGTTACAGCCTTCCAGCCCTCACAAGGACTGCCATGGCTCTCACTTTACTGTGTACTGTACTGTCACAGGTTCACTGCCCTTTTACAGCCTTCCAGCCCTCACAAGGACTGCCATGGCTCTCACTTTACTGTGTACTGTACTGTCACAGGTTCACTGCCCTGTTACAGCCTTCCAGCCCTCACAAGGACTGCCATGGCTCTCACTTTACTGTGTACTGTACTGTCACAGGTTCACTGCCCTTTTACAGCCTTCCAGCCCTCACAAGGACTGCCATGGCTCTCACTTTACTGTGTACTGTACTGTCACAGGTTCACTGCCCTTTTACAGCCTTCCAGCCCTCACAAGGACTGCCATGGCTCTCACTTTACTGTGTACTGTACTGTCACAGGTTCACTGCCCTTTTACAGCCTTCCAGCCCTCACAAGGACTGCCATGGCTCTCACTTTACTGTGTACTGTACTGTCACAGGTTCACTGCCCTTTTACAGCCTTCCAGCCCTCACAAGGACTGCCATGGCTCTCACTTTACTGTGTACTGTACTGTCACAGGTTCACTGCCATGTTACAGCCTTCCAGCCCTCACAAGGACTGCCATGGCTCTCACTTTACTGTGTACTGTACTGTCACATAGGTTCACTGCCATGTTACAGCCTTCCAGCCCTCACAAGGACTGCCATGGCTCTCACTTTACTGTGTACTGTACTGTCACAGGTTCACTGCCATTTTACAGCCTTCCAGCCCTCACAAGGACTGCCATGGCTCTCACTTTACTGTGTACTGTACTGTCACAGGTTCACTGCCCTTTTACAGCCTTCCAGCCCTCACAAGGACTGCCATGGCTCTCACTTTACTGTGTACTGTACTGTCACAGGTTCACTGCCATGTTACAGCCTTCCAGCCCTCACAAGGACTGCCATGGCTCTCACTTTACTGTGTACTGTACTGTCACATAGGTTCACTGCCATGTTACAGCCTTCCAGCCCTCACAAGGACTGCCATGGCTCTCACTTTACTGTGTACTGTACTGTCACAGGTTCACTGCCATGTTACAGCCTTCCAGCCCTCACAAGGACTGCCATGGCTCTCACTTTACTGTGTACTGTACTGTCACATAGGTTCACTGCCATGTTACAGCCTTCCAGCCCTCACAAGGACTGCCATGGCTCTCACTTTACGGGAATTTACAGTCAGGTTTTAAATGACACTGCTACTGGTTGTCTATTTATCACATTTCCTAAATTTTTCTATTTGACATCCTCATGGACCCCGAGGATGTGAAATACAGGCAGGATCACGGTTGTAATCACACCCTGTTTAAAGTGTAGTTACAATGGGTGCTTAATTCAGTCTTCTTCTGCCAAGTCTTGTGGATTATAGCAGTGTATGTGAAATGACTGCTTACCTGGACATTACTTTACAACATACCCAAAATACTATCTCCCACATTTGGTTCTTATTTTAAAGAGCCTATGTCAGTTTAAACGAATTCCACCCATCTCAGTGCATCATCCCACTTCAGCAGTTTTCAGATTGTGAAACTCAGAGCCCCCCCGGCTTCTGTGAAAAGTCAGTGTCACCGCTTTGCTCGCACTGATTTTTTTTGAGTTGTTAACCAGGGCATCGGGCAAGAGGAAGCAAGGTCTGGTAACAACGTGTACCAAAAGCAGAACTGCAGATGTGTGCAGTAAATGTTCAAAACACATTTGTGGTGAACTCATAAAGATTTTTTTTTAAAAGCCCGGAAGCTTATTTCTTGCGATAGTATAGTGCTATGCATAAAGCTCCATTTATTTTTCTCGTCCGTTATTCATTTTTATTTTATGTAGCTTGTATATAATTAGCTATTGACCATGGTTCATGTGGCCTACTGTTTGTACGGTATAAAATACATACAAGCGCATATGTTCGTTGAGTTCGTTATAGTTCGTTATGTATTATGTTTTTTTCACCTGTGAAACAAACTGCGCTTACTAAAATAGCAAATTGGCTTTAAAATAATTTTTTCTAGTCTTTGAAGTATATAGCCAAAATAAACATACTGGCTTCTTGTACAGGAAGGGGTGGATATCCTGACAAATGAACACACGTTTTTAGGTCTTGATTACTGTTGTGCTGAAGGATACTAGGCTTATAGCAGCATAACTAAGTTTGCACATACGCATCTAAAATGAGGCCACAAGGGAGCTGACATTGCAAAGAAACAGAAGTGGGTCATGTCGGGTAAGAAAAGTAAAGAATGTGTAAAGTGGAAAATATGTCTCGTCTTCCACCTATTTAGCAGAAACCGTGGCTTATACATGCTTTACACTCCGCTGTGTGAAGAGGATGTGTGTATTTTTTGTATTGTAGACCAAACCAAGCAGTGTGACGTACATTTTGTAAAACCAGTAAGAACAGTTCAAAGGGCCAATTTTTTAAACGAAATATTTTGAATACATTTTGAAAAGTCACACAACTAGTTCTTTAATTGCAGAGTTGTAATGAAACAATGTCCTTTCATTTGCAGTAATTGAATCGGAAGCTTTCCATTCTCATTTTGTTTATAGCACAATAAAAATATTGTGCTCACAACTCATAAATATATATTTTTGACTTTATTATAAATAGAAACATTGTTGGTGTGATTTTTGTAATGAGAAAAACGGTAAATTTCACAAATGTAATCTCATAAACATTTATTTATTTACTATTTTTAAAAAAAATCTAACTTCTAAAACACATTTTATAGTACAGCTAAGAAATCAGCATGGGGTGCGTTTGACTGAGTAATGAAGCTCCATTTTCTGCTCCACAGGAAAACTTCTCAGTTTAGTCACCTTGTCTAGATTTTGTGTGTGAACGTTCAGAAAACATTCAACTTGCAACATACATATTTTCCATTAGTATGGTTTTTAGGAAGTACAATTTGTTCCAGCCATATCTCTTGAATACAGAATGATATATTCACAACATTAACCTGGTGGGAATATTGTGTTGAATTAAATGACCTGCATTGCAAAGGTTAACTATTATTTTCCTTATTGCACTTGATCGAAACTGTGCAATAAGCAGTTTTACAGCAGGATCCATGGGCCTCAATTATCAACCATTTACATGTTCATAGTTGTAGTAGATCATTTATCTTCAGTCACCTCAGTCTTGACATCCATTTCCCTGTGACTGAAGAGAACAAATAACAATTCTGTTTTCTCAATCAGAATCTTGCTTTTTTGTCAGCCATATAAACTTCACTTAAATGTGATGAGAAAAATCTAAATGATCCTATATGCAATATCGCTACACGTGTATTTTGGTAATAGTCAACAGTAAGCTCACAATTTTGGTTTTAGGACAGTAAAAGTACCCTGCTGTGGTTTTCAAATAAACATAATACGAACCTTACTCTGCAAGGTTCTATCTGCTGATTGTATTGTACAAACCCCGATTCCAAAAAAGTTTGTGGACCGTGTATAAAATGTAAATAAAAACAGAAAGCAATGATTTGCAAATCCTTTTTGACCTGTATTCAAATGAAAACGGTACAAATACAAGATATTTAATGTTTTAACTAATCAACTTTATTGCTTGTTGTAAATATACACTCATTCTAAATTTGATGCCTGCAACACGTCCCAAAAAAGTTGGGACAGGGGCATGTTTACCACTGTGTTACATCACCATTTAACAACACTCAGTAATCTTTTGGGAACTGAGGACACTAATTGTTGTAGTTTGAAAAGCGGAATTTCCCCCCATTCTTGCTTGATAAGGCTTCAGCTTCTCAACTGTCCAGATCTCTGTTTTTACACTTCATATGTGTCACACGTTTTCAATGGGAGACAGGTCTGGACTGCAGGCAGGCCAGTCTAGCACCTGCACTCTCTGACTACGAAGCCACGCTGTTGTAACACGTGCAGAATGCTGCTTGGCATTGTCTTGCTGAATTAAGCAGCGACGTCCTTGAAAAAGACGTCGTCTAGATGGCAGCATATGTTGCTCCAAAATGCATATGTACTCTTCAGTGTTAATGGTGCCTTCACACATGTGCAAGTTACCCAATGATGCCATGGGCACTAACACCCCCCCATACCATGACACGCTGGTGTTTGAACCTTGCATTGGTAACAATCAGGATGGTCTTTTTCCTCTTTGGCACGGAGAACACAACGTCCATTATTTCCAAAAACAGTGGACTCGTCATTCCACGATCTTCCCTGTCTTATGTTGCCCCTCTCCCAACTTTTTAGGAACATGTTGCAGGCATCAAATTTGGAATTGGCCTATATTTACAAAAATAAATAAAGTTGATAAGGTAAAACATTAAATATATTTTCTTGTACTGTTTTCAATAAAATATATGTAAAAGATCATTTACAAATCACTGCTTTCTGCTTTTATTTGCATTTTACATACCGTCCCAACGTTTTTGGAATTGAGGTTTTTATAACAATGGTTAAAGAACAGTAATAGAACAATAACCATTGCTGGATTTATGATTAGATTGGAGTTAATATTATTGTCTATTTTGAGTTAAACTTGAGGATTTGTGTTATAATTGGATACAATGGCTCTAAGAGAATGAAAATGCCTAACAATAAAGAATTGACAGGTTTCTTGGGTGGTTTAAGGGCAATTTTCTGGAGTTGAATGCTAAGAAATTAAGTGGGGTGTAATGATATAATATAAATAAAGTTGTATGATAATACAAATGCATCACCAGCATCATTAATACAGCAGTTTTACTGTATTCAACAGCCATTACTTTATCTGCTATTGGTATTGTGCTCTGTGATTTACAGTCTTCTGTATGTTACCCAGGATAAGCCTGTTTAAATAATTATTATTATTATTATTTCATTGTGATGAGTTGGGGTAGGTTACAGTGTCAGAGTAAGACTGAGTTAGTTTAGTTCTAATCATATTTATTTATTTATTTATATACTTTGTTCTCAGGTAAATTTCTGTGAAACTTTTTTTTATTTTATTATACTTGTCGCGATGCTGCCTTTTATAAGCCACACATGGAACACGATTATTTCCTTCTTGAATTTAGATACGTCTTCCTTTTTTCTCCGGTCAAGCATTTCATATTCTTCGGTAACTTGAGGATGGATGCACACTTCATTCCTTTTGCATTTGTTCCGACACACAGAGCTAGACTTCTCCGTAGGCATTTTACACGAGGCTTTCCGTTTGTGCGCTTGTCTACAGGCAGTGGTTGCCCCGATCCAAACTGGTCCCTCTGGGGGTGGAGCCAGAGCTGGACAAGGAGAAGATGCTGGAGGGCAGAAAGTCCAACATCCGCAAGTCTGTGCAGGTGGCCTACCACCGGGCCATGCAGCATCGCAGCAAGGTGCAAGGGGAACAGAGCAGCGAGAGCAGCGACACGGACTGAGCACACACACCTGCTGCACACGCGCTCTCTCCCACACACACACACACACTCACACACACGGCTGATCGGTCACAACGTGGAAGGAATAGACTAAGTTTGTAGCCAGTTGTATACTAAGCCTTTCATCCTATTGGCTTCAATGTAATCTGTAGTGCAGAACTATCGTCCTGTGTGGACAGGACAAAAATGGAGGCTGAGAGAATGAGTGTGTGCGCCCTTCACAGAATCACAGAAAGAGAAGTACTCTACGCTTGTTTACACACATTTAGCTGATATGTGTAAATATGTATTTAAGTCTTGGATGGATGAAAAAGTAATCGATGCTATAAAAAAATAATCCTAGAATCATGATTGCAATGCTTGCTTGCAATGCAGGTTGACATGCACATCTGGGAGTGTATGTGTGTGTGTGTGTGTCTGTGGGTGTTCCTTTAGTTGAAATGTTGGCTATGGTGCCTGGATTGCCAAACACAGATGTCCAGATGAGTACTGCTGGAGGGACTTGGACACACGTCACCCCAAACACAAATACTCGTGTAACACACAGAAGCACACACACAGCCTTGTTCCTGATGTATGCTGTACCAGTGATCAAAGCATACAAGTCTTTTACTCCAACTCCTGTCTGCACAACCCTGTCCATGGAGTGAACCACAGAGGAACACGGCTCTCAATCTGAATCCTAATCTTTTGTGATCACAAATGTCTTCTCTTATTTATTTTGTCTCTGTGATTTCTATGTGTCAGTGGAGTTCGGAGCCCCTAAAAAACTTGCACTGTGGGGAAGTTTTTTTTGTTTTGTTGTTTTTGTTTTCACTTTTGTTGTTTTGTTAATATTTTTCCTGGATGAACCAGAGAGTTTTTTGATGAATAATGTTGAATCATTTAATGTCGATATAGGAAATGTAAGGCTACCCTGCCTTTGAAAGGACTTGAAAAGCAGTGGTCAGCCCGAGGGGTTTTATCATCTGTCATAGTTTCAGGCCAATGGTATTAGAACTTTTATATATAAATACAAAGTTAAAAAAGATAGGACTTTAATAAAAGAATTGAGTTTTGTACACCTGTGTAGTGTTTGATCAGTACAGTGTTTTGTGGTTTTGTGTTGTCTTGTGGGGCTGGGTGGTGGGAAAGGAGGGGTGTTTCTATGTGTTTTCGTCATTGTTTCCCTCTAGACTTGCAACGGCACAGCTTGTTTGTGTGAGTACATCTACCATCTGGGTCCTTGTTCTTACTTTGTTACCATTGCAAAACAAGCCATTTTATCCTCTGTTGTCTAAAGGTCTAGCCAATATTATAGAACTGCACTTTGTCACTTTTGCAAAATCATAAATTCTATTTGGAGCCTATTCTCATGTTGGTTCTATGGATAGTTGATGGTGAGGACAGCCCAGCTCAATGCAAGTACGGGGAGATTACACATTACATAGTATGGGGGAGCCTTGGTGGAGCTACTTGGTTCCAGCTTAATTTGGTCATTACTGTTCTCTTCACAATTACTGCTGTTCTATGGCTGTGATATTCTACTTATGCCTCCTGTTTTTCAAACGTCTTGTCATACTTGACTTCTCATACCTAAATTTGTTGAAGTGGTATTTAATGAATGGGTGAAGACATGCATAATCTACGTCCACGTTTTTATCTCCTTTTTACATCAGGAGGTGTATAGTTCATTGGTTCCAACCGTTGTATTAAATTTAAATAGTACCCCTCTTGAGCAGGAAACCAACCGCAGGGGAATACCCTTTGGTCTACTAAAAACAGGAGTTTGTTAATCACTTCTCACTTTAAATATACAACTAATTCTAGAAAATGGTGTGCAAGGTGGGCTGTGCTAAAATGACAGAGGTGTTAAGTTTTTCTTTCTGATTCTACTGTAGTTCCAGTTGCCCAATCCCCTCCAGGACAAACCTGATTTGAGGTGGTTAAGTGAAGCAAGTGTTTTAGGGGAAATTGAAAACCTATTCACGGTTCTATTGTATTTTGAAACATATTGCGTATGTTTCTGTGAAACAGGGTGTGGTAGTCATCGGCTAGAAACGGTCTTCTAAAAGTCTTCTACTGGTTCTACAGGTTTTTACATGCATGTGTACAGACCATTTATAGACGAGCGCTGTCTACTTAATGCATTGCATAGCCTTTGAGGATGATTTCAGACGGATCTGAAGTTTTTTAAAAGTATTTCAGTCATGGTGTTTTCATTGTTCCGGACAGTGTTAGTCAGAAAAACATCTTGGAGAATGAGTATTAGTACATGGCCCTGAGTAGAAGTGGCCGGTTCTACAATGCTAAGGAATAGCACGGGTAGGTATAAGGACATGAGCAATATAGAACATCTGTTAACTGCCCTTATTCGTCATGATGGCAGTTTAAAAAAGTGTAGGCTATGTAATCACATTATTATTAAAAACCAACCCGTAGCTGGGTAATTAACTTGTTATACAATAACCACGTCCTGCTCGCATAAACGTATGAGTTGCTTTTGTTGAGCAGAATCTTATTATAGCCTATTGGACACAAGTCGATGCTTAATTCCGACCACCTAGAAATAATGGATGGTAAAAAGTAATTTTCCTGGTAGCACTGTGTAGGCTGCTGTGGTGTCATGAAACAAGCACATCGAAAGCTTTACTGTGTTGAATATTATGAATTGCTCGTTGTTCATTAATTTCGAACGGTTACAAAACTTAAGACTAAAATATGAAATCCATTCAATTCAATTTAATTTATAGCCTAGCAGCGCTACCGAGAAATAGAAGGAAAATTGGTCAAAAAGCAAACAATGTAAAAATTCAGGGCATTCAGATGGGGAACTCATAGAAATATATTCCCATATTTTTACTAAAAAGATAAATTCAGTTTGTCCCCATATCGCGTGCATATAGGCCTGACCTTTCATCCCAAAAGAACGCGTTGGCATCTTAATCAAGTTTATTTGTATTCAGTCAAGACCACACTGACACGCGGTAGCCTACAATAGGAAAACTCTTGAGACATTGCTATTTTTCAAACGGTGTGCGACGAAAATGCAAACCCTGTCCAATGTAAGTAAATTGGTAGGTAAATGAAGTAACTTTTTCAACTAGACGCCGTTTCATCGTCTTGTCAACACAAAAATGTTCACTGGGAGTAGGCTGATGTTATTTACGACGATTAGCCTACAATAGCAAGTATACAGTCAACCTATAAAAACGGCCTTGAAACAACTAGCTTATTATTTATGTTTCGTAATGATTGTTATGAAAATAATAGTCGCATAACGCTGGCGCATTTAGTTTAATAGAAGTTACCTAGTAACAAGCAAGCTATATGCTACAAAACGTGTAGGCTAGCCTACACTCGTAAAATGTTATACACTGAATTTGAGTATCGCACGGCAAGCTATCTTTACCGCGGTAGCCTACACAACAATGTGTATTTTCCCGGAAAACAGGGTGGAGTTATGATGACTTTTACAGTAGATATCATTGTGCATGTTGTCCTGTGACATCTTGTTTCAACGTTGTTCATTTGAACTACAGCCACAATGGGAGGATATTATTTAACTATTATTTAAGTATTGGATTTTGAATGTAGTACAGATATTTTTTTCTGAAATTAGTCGCATTTCCTGCAATGGATATAGCCTAGGCTACATATTATAGCCTATTATAGTAGCCTGTAATATTATAGCTAAGTCTTCTATCATAGCCTATATGTTCAGGAAACTTGGACTTGTAATTTAGATTTAGTCTTTCTAAATATTCTTCATGCTCGCCAGGCTTTTATTACAGCTGGTGTAATCCAGTGAAGCGGACATGAAGTGTTACTTGCGTTTCACATACGCGGCACTGGCGATGTTTATGCTGAAGTTTGTCGCTGTAGTTGAAGGGATTCCGTACGCCGGTGTCAACATGAATGAAGTAAGTAAATTGATTCTGATGTAGGCTACTTTGTTGCAGTTTTCAACCCATTCATTGACTTTCCGTCTAGTAAAACGCTCCAAAGACAATTAGCCAACTATAGGCTGTTTTTACCATGACTTGTTTTAACACGTGTTTTAAGAGTGCCATGTTACGTAGCCTATATATAGTAGACTTGTACGAACATCTGTAAAAATAATAATTATTATTATTGTTGTTGTTTTTGTCAGTAGCCTATTAGCTAGTGTAGGCTACCAGTTGCCATGTGTTATGCTGAAAGCTATAGCTACCTATTACACTGAACAATAGGTTAGACATCACCTTTGAAGCATAACCTATGCCTGGAAAACGTAGGCTATACAGTACAAAATGTTGACCTCATTGCTTCGGAAAACTGCAACGTAATCCTGTCTGTAGGCCTAAATGTCATTATTTCCAAGAATGATTTCATAAATGTTTACTTTTGATTGTTGTCATATATTGTACTGCCTATAATTTTACTGATTACTTACAGTGGTTTGGTTCAGGCAGATGTCTGAAAGAGCCAAAGTAGGCTACTATCATCTTGGAATTATAAATAATCTAATATTTCTCTGTGCTAGTTCCTACACAAAATAACCAATTGCTTATTGCAGTCCATAATGGACATGTTGAACCACAAAGCATGACTGTAGAACACATCCATATAGCTTCTAGTTGAAGAGCACTGTAATACAAATAATGAATTTGTTGAGTTTGATGGTAAATGTGGGCGTGATTTATGTACTTTCCATTTTCATGTTTTTGAGGTTTGAGGAGTAGTGAGCTCTTCAGAATTTCCCCTTCTCTGCCTACCATCGCTCCTGCTCTCACATAAAACTGATCAAAGTTCTCTCTGACCCGCTTCAGTGACGAACAGACATGCACACAAACACACACTCTCACACACACACAGACACACGCACACACCCACACTCACACACGCATGCACACAAACACACTCACGCACATACACACTCACACACACACAAACACTCACACACACACACACACTCACACACACACACACACCCACACTCTCACACACACATGCACACAAACACACACACACACACACTCACACACATGCACACAAACACACTCACACACACACATGCACACACACATGCACACAAACACACTCAACTGAAAACCACCAGTGTCACAAATCAGGTCAGAACTATAAAACTGAGTTTAAGTGCGAAGTGCAAATGTAACTTTGTGGTTCCTCTCTCAACCTATCAGCAGGTCGGTACATATAGGGGTCATTAGAGATGCAGCACCCAATGATCTTAATAAAAGTATTACATGTGCATTTTTCTGTAAACAGAATTTTTACAGGGTTGTCTGTCTGTCTTGCATTTCCTTCTAGATGGTTCAACCAGGTGAGTCCACTATATGAGATCACCTCTCTTGCCCTCTTCTTATTTCTCTCTCTCTCTCTCTCTCTCTCTCTCTCTCTCCCTCTTTTTCTCCTTGTCTGTCTTTGTTTTTCCTGCTGTTCCTCCTGCATATACTAACTTCCTCTAAGTGTATTGTTTTATTGCATATCTGTGCTATATAGCGTGGCCACCTCCCTAACAGATAATGCACTTTAAGTAGTTTTGTTTTATTTATTTCATTGTTTTCTACTTTCTGTTCTTACAGTGAGAAGTTTGTAAGGCTCTGTGTTTAATATGACCGTACTGAAATCCCACAGGATCCAGTGAGGCTGATCATGAGGAACCACAGCTGATGCTGTCCACAGAGCAGCGCTGTATCCCAGGCTTTCCCTGCAGCACAGTTGTTCATACCCAGGTTCAAGTGACCACCACAGGTAGCAGTCATATCACACCATCTTTGAACCATCTTTGAATGGTTGCTCACATATGGGGGAAGATAAAACCTGAGATTACTGATCTAATTTCTGTCTTTTCCTCTTGCCTTTTCTTTCCAGCGAAAAAACTCAGCATTGAATGCTTTGAGCCAACAGAAAGCACAGTTAATCGAAAGGTATTTTCTATTATCTGCCTTTCAGGGTAAAATAAAGAAAAATGTATTTCTTGAGCCAGTATATGCTGAAAAATACTGGTATATAATTAAAGTTTGACAACTATTATTACGCTTGTATCCAGAGTGTACTCACTGGTATTCACCCAGTCTCTCTCCCTCTTGCCCCTCTGTAGCAGTGGAAATGTTCTGAGAAGAAGAGGAACGGGGTAAGGAAGGAGTATGGGGCAGGCGATGTAGACGTGGAAATGTCAGTCTTGTCTTGTCAAGGGATGGTGGAGGTGGGGTTTGATTGAAATTGTTGAACGGGGGGGGGGGGGGGGGGGGGGGCGTTGGCTTGGTGGCTGTGTGATTGAGACGGTTCATGGGGAGGGGGGGTGCAATTGAGATTGTTGACCGGGGGTGGGGGTGCTGCAAAACATAGTTAGCTGACACACAATTTCTTTAATCAGAGATTTTTTGGTTTTTAGTTGCATAGTTGAAGTCTTTTCATTCTGCATGAGATTGCTTAGGATGGACAGAGACTGACAGAGCCTGAAAGCATGTCTCTCACGCCAAAAGCATGAGAGTTGGCAACCTTGGACTCCCACAACCCACCATCTAGCAAATCAATTAACTGTCTCGCTACATATGCAACCCTGAACAACCAATCAATAACAAGTTTACTAAACTTAGTTATAATCATGTTGTGTAAGAGGTGGGGGATTGCTGTATGTAAGGTATGTATGTAATGTATGTTTCAGGGCAGATTTTCTCTATACTTGCATGAAGGCTCTGAAATAGATTTAAACCTGGTTTTTTATCTTTGTTGCCAACAGTGTGAGATCACCTATGACTGTATTGAGGCTCATCCAGGACAAAGTGTGTTAGTGACTGTAACAACGTACCACAAACGTTCCCCAAAGCGAACATTTGAACACTGGTATAAGGTGGAAGACATAAAAGGTATTATATGTGACCATATGAGCACATGTATGATATCTCTTATAAGCCTGAAAATTATTTTTGTAACATTATTTGTATCAATAGTAATGTTATATATTAACAGGGAAATATTGAGGGAAATTTGCAATATGATGGATCAAAGATGACAATATTGTATAAAAGTAAAACAAATGGAAACAGGATGGAAGACACGTTCTTATTAATATCAAACGGTGTAATTGTCATAACTTGAACTTCAACCTTTCCACAGAATGCTACAATAAAGTTATTTATACAAACAAAATTAGGGACTGCATTAAAGGCAATGAGAGCGAGTGATGAACAAATGAATGACATAATTTTCTGACATCATGTTCATTCTCTGACAGGTTTCCCAGGAAGAATTTCCCAAGGTTTCCCAAGGTTCAACATTTCTGTGGAAGAGGCATCTCGATTCCTGACCGTCTCCGTGCCACCAGGACCCAACATAAAGACGAGGCTGTGTTACAAGCAACTTTATGAATGTGCACAGCTCGAGTCTCCTGTATTCCACCTAGTACGTTTTTCTTGTTTCACTGCATTGTACTGCTCTTGGTACAAAAGCATATGGCTATTGGAAAACCCCCAGACCGTTGCATAGCCTTGAATAGCTACCCTGAGGGGCTGGGGGCCAAATAATTCAAGTTTGACAACTATTATTATGTGTTATGTTAACAATGGTTGAACGCTAAAGCTAGCGAGTAAAGCTAAGGAAAGTTTAACATGAAATATATTGCTCCATTGCCTCTCTCCCATGTTTGTAACAATGCACTAGCATCACCTGATCCTTCATGCACTGCTAACCAGGAGCCAACAGTAGTCTTCTCATGTTTCACAGTTGACATTACATTACATTACATTATAGACATTTAGCAGACGCTCTTATCCAGAGCGACGTACATAGTGCATTTTCAAACTAGGAACAAGAACGTTTAAAAACAACCCTAAAAAGGCAAATATGAATCTAAGTACTAGGCGCAGTCAGTATGATTGGGGTTTTTTTTTTTTTTTTTGGGGGGGGGAATTACACAACATTAATAACAATAGTCACAGGGAGGTAGGGAGGGGTGGAGAGAGGTGCAGCTTGAAGAGGTGAGTCTTCAATCTGCGCTTGAAGGCAGTCAGACTTTCTGCTGTTCTGACCTCCACGGGGAGCTCATTCCACCACCGTGGGGCCAGGACAGACAGACGTCGAGACCGGGTGCTAGCATGAAGAGGGGGGGGTACCAGTCGTCCTGAGGAGGCGGAGCGCAGGGATCTGGCAGGTGTGTAGGGTCTGATTAGTTTTTGGAGGTATGGGGGGGCAGAACCTCGGACTGCCTGGAAGGCAAGCACCAATGTTTTGAATTTGATGCGAGCCATCACCGGTAGCCAGTGGAGGTCAATGAGCAGGGGGGTGACATGGGAGTGTCGGGGGAGGTTAAAGACCAGGCGCGCTGCTGCGTTCTGGATAAGCTGAAGGGGTCTAATGGCCGATGCTGGCAGGCCAGCCAGGAGAGAGTTGCAATAGTCCAGGCGAGACAGCACCATTGCTTGGACCAGGAGCTGGGTTGAGTGGGTGGTGAGGAAGGGGCGGATTCTCCTGATGTTGTACAGGAAGAACCTGCATGCCCGGGTTACCGCTGCGATGTTCTCGGAGAGGGACAGCCTGTTGTCCATCACAACTCCGAGGTTCCTGGCACAGGGCGTTGGGGTCAGTGGAGTATCCCCTAGGGAAATAGAGAGATTGAGAGGAGGAGAGGTTAAAGCAGGAATGTAGATGAGCTCAGTCTTGCCAGGATTGAGCTTGAGATGGCGGTTGTCCATCCAGCTCTGGATGTCGCTCAGGCAAGCGGAGACGCGGGCTGATACCTGAGTGTCAGAGGGTGAGAAGGAGAGAAAGAGTTGAGTATCGTCAGCATAGCAGTGGTAAGAAAGACCATGAGCAGTGATAACAGGGCCAAGGGATTTGGTGTAGATGGAGAAAAGGAGGGGACCAAGGACTGAGCCCTGGGGGACTCCTGTGGTAAGGGGACGGGGTGCCGATACTTTACCAGCCCAGGCAACCTGGGAGGAGCGTTCCGAGAGGTAGGACTCAATCCAGGCCAGGGCCGAGCCGCGGATCCCCGCTGCAGACAGGGACGACAGGAGGATGGAGTGATCTACGGTGTCGAAGGCGGCAGAGAGGTCTAGAAGTATTAGCACAGAGGAGAGGGAGGCTGCCCGAGCTGCATGAAGCATCTCGCTGACGGAGAGGAGTGCGGTCTCCGTTGAGTGGCCGGGTTTGAAGCCGGACTGGAGGGGGTCTAGCAGGTTGTTCTGGGTGAGGAAAGACGACAGTTGGTTAGAAACAGCGCGTTCGATAGTTTTGGAAAGAAAAGAAAGAAGGGATACCGGTCTGTAGTTTTGGATGTTGGAGGGGTCCAGCGTAGGTTTTTTCAGGATCGGGGTGATGTGGGCTCTTTTGAAGGATGAGGGGAAACAGCCAGAGGTCAGGGAGGAGTTCACCAGGGAGGTCACAAACGGGAGGATATCTGGGGTGATTGCCTGGAGGAGAGATGAAGGGATAGGGTCGAGGGCACAAGTAGTGGGGCGATGGGAGAGTAGGAGATGGGACACATCAGTCTGAGAAAGGGGAGAAAAGGTGGAGAAGCAGGGGGGGGACACAGAAGGGGTAGAGAGAGAAAGAGAGTGGGAAACAGTGTCTGTGAGGGGAGGGGGAGTGGGGCTGAAGGAGCTGCGGATGTCTGCGATCTTCTCATCGAAGGAATCTGCAAAGTCGTCTGCAGTGAACGAGGAGTGAGGAGCAGGAGGGGGTTTGCTGAGGAGGGAGGAGAAGATGGAGAACAGTTGACGGGGGTTAGAACTGTGTTTGCGAATTTTTGTGTGATAGTAGGATACCTTGGCGGCGGTGACTGCTGTAGAGAACGCCGCTAGGAGAGTCTGGTAGGAAGAGAGGTCTGATGCGTCTCTGGATTTTCTCCACATCCTCTCAGCTGCGCGGAGACCGGCCCTTGAGGTGCGCAGGGCATCGGACATCCATGGGCAGGGAGGAGATGGGCGTGTGGGCCTAGAGACAAGAGGGCAGAGAGTGTTAAGTGATGTGGAGAGAGCTGTGAGCAGGGTGTCAGATGCAGAGTCGATAGAGAGTTGAGAGAAGGGTTTGAGAGGGGGGAGGGAAGAAGTGACACAGGGAGCAAGAGAGGAGGGCGAGAGGGAGCAGAGGTTACGGCGGACAGAGACAGTGGGGGTGTGGGGAGGAGAGGGACGGTGTGGAACAAGTGGAAGAGAGAAGGAAATGAAGTGATGATCAGAGGTATGCAGAGGGGTAACAGTGAGATCAGAGCAGGGGCTGTTCCTCTGGAAGACCAGGTCTAGGAGGTTGCCAGCCTTGTGGGTGGGGGGGGAGGTCAAAGGAGCGGAGAAGTGGTAGGAAGGCTGCAGACTGGGAGGCGTCTAGATGGATGTTGAAGTCTCCCAGGAGGATCAGCGGGATGCCGTCCTCTGGGAAAAAACCGATCAGGGTGGCAAGCTCGTCGAGGAAGCACCCCAGGGGACCTGGAGGGCGGTAAACAACTATAATGTACAGGTTAATAGGGTGGTTGATAAACACAGAGTGGTATTCAAAGCTTGTAATGGATAGATCAGAGAGGGGGAAAACAGAGAAAGACCATGAGGGGGAGAGTAGCAAACCAGTACCACCTCCGCGACCAGACGGCCGGGGGGTGTGAGAGAAGGAGAAGGAGGAGGAGAGGGCAGCGGGAGTTGCCGTGTTGTCTGGCGTGATCCAGGTTTCAGTGAGGGCGAGAAACTGGAGAGACATGCCTGTGCCCTCAGAATATGTCACAAAACATCTCCTCTGGTATACAAGTGAATATCCACTCCAGTGTTATATCTCACAATCCTGCATAATATGAATTTTGGTCTTCTATGGTTCATTGCCTGCATTGACTGTGTCAAGAAAAGTGTCTTCATCCTGGTGAACAGCACAACTGTTGGTGATTTTCACACCTCCGTGTATTTTAAAGTGGCACACATTTGAAATTTTCTTTTTTTTACCTAGCCATGCTAATTGCTGTCTCCAGAATAAATTCTGGTTCAAGCTGCATTTGCTCCAAGGGTTGCAATGTGTGTCAGACTGAAAAGTAGCCCGTCTCTGATTGGCTATAGTCATCAAGTAAAGATTTTCAGCTACACTATCCAGCTTACACACAATAGAATCTGTAACAGTATAATGTATAATTTATAAACACTGGTATTTTTATGTATTATTTACCAGCAGGTATGTGTCACAATTACCAATGGTCTTTCACTATACATTGTCCTTAAATATATGACCCCTAACAAATGCCATTACTTTAAGAGGACACTGCAGGTACAGTGATCTAGTAAGTAAAGGAAGGGATACACAGGAGACAGATGGTTTGATTTAGGTGCATTGACTTTGACTATTTGCCTATTGTGACTCAAACTAAAAGTAAAAATTCTATCCAAAAATATGCACAGCACACTGCCTTTCCATAGTATTTACATGAAGTTGTGTAACTCCAGTTTTCTAGCTGTAGGAAGAGAGATTTTTTTTAGATAAGAAATCATAATATGAGTTCAAAAATAACCTTCTTTCACAGGCGGAATAGCTTTGTAGTATATACCCTTAATCATTTCATGATAATGGAGACATAGCATTGAAAAAATACGACATCAACAAAAAAGATAGTTTTGTGGCCACTTTATCGGTTTACTGTGGTTTTACTCCGTTGGTACATTATCTCTCACTGTGTTTCCTTATCATGTGCTTATCTTGCGGTAACACATCTCAGCACTCCTTCCCTTGCATGCAGATAAGCTGAAGCTTAACTATCAACTGACCCATTTTCATTAGTTCAGAAGAATATACAAATCTACAACAGCCATTTCTGCATATTTGTAAATCTTGTGTCTTCTAACCCTTACTCCTACTGAATATGCAGCAGCCTGTAACCAATAATGATGTATTCATTGTTATCGCATACATCCCGTGAAGTTTGAGGTTGTTGTTTGTGCTGGGACATATTTCAGATTAATACATCGAATTCTCTGACTGCCAATCTGAGTTTCCCCTTCCTGCTTCCCTGTCTCTGTGTGGAGGTAAGGGCACTGAATTCATCCGGACAGTTTTCTTCTTTTTGTTCTCTCAAACATCATCTTAAAATATATGAATAAAATCTCATTCCTTTAGGTTATACCTATTATTATTCAACTTGTTTATATGAATTTTGCTCTGTAGAACACTGTGACTTTATTTTGTTAGGAGCAATATATCAAATGCGGTTTGATTGATTTGATTGTATATGTATTTACATATTTTCTTCTGTCAATTTTCTGTGTGTGTCCATGCATGTGTGTTACTGTGTGCACGTGTGGTGGTTCTGCATGTGTGTGTGTGTGTGTGTCTGTGTGTGTGTGTGTGTGTGTGTGTCTGTGTGTGTGTGTGTGTGTGTGTGTGTGTGTGTGTGTATGAATGAATGCACATATCTGCAGGTATATTCCACTGAATCTGATGCAAGACGAGCAAAGCGATGTCCGTTTAAGAACAAGCCATTGGCTGGTGAGTTTATTATATTTATGCACTTTCTGTCTGAATATGAAGTTATATTCCGGCTGCTATAAAGGCTGTATTACTTATCTCACCCCATTAGGTGGCAGGGATATATGGCTCTCCAGTTCTGTTGCAATGTATGACCAGACCTTAGTCCTGAATCCTGTGTGCATGTCTGCCTCCCTGATGCCCTCTGCCTCCCTCTGCTGGCAAGTCCAGGAAAGTTCACGCCACTGTCTCCCAGTTGCTAACTCCACATTACAGGTGGAAAACTGGGTGAGTGTTAATGTTCTAATTTAAGTCTAATATCATCTGTGAAAAGGGCTCATATCTAAGGCAGATTGGGAAGTTTTTTAACCAATTTTATTTTTATTTTGCTGCTAGTTTGGAAATGCCCTGTTGTATTCATAAATACTGCTTGTCCTCTTCTTTTCCCTCCGCAGTGCACCAGCTGAGCTGTGCATTCATTGTGCTAGTTGAGTGCACTTCATGGGCTCTCTTGCTTAGACCTAACTGCAGACACTAATTGGTTTAGCTGAGTCCCTCTTTTGCTAAGCTTCTCTTCCCTGGGGCAACACTACGGCTAACTGTGTGCCACCTTGCGGCACTGCTGGCCACATTCACCACTGGTGCAGTCAAGATATGCACTTCCATTCCCATTTACATACAGTTATGAACCGTCTTAATCTGGTTATTTGTTTGTGATGCAGTGTGTCACGTGTGGGAGTATTTATATGTAATGGACATTTTTCCTGTCTTTCAGAGGTATAATGTTTCCGCTGTAGACCAACACCCTCAGATGTGTGTGCAGGTGAGACAGTATGGCTAGATGTCCATTTTTTTATCTCGCAGATCAGCTCTCACGGATACACACGTCTCGTTTAACCTGGAGTGTTAGCCTTTTGATTAACACTCCACACCTTTCTGTTCCTGTCTGCAGTTCTCACTCAATGGGACCTCTGACGTTCGCTGCCCCTTCCGGCTAGGTACAGTATGACAAAGGACAAGAAGCACCCAATAAAGTAAAGGGCCACATAAAAGTTGTTGTATGGCAGGTACCCTGAGAAGCACACAGTCAGTTTATAGCCCTGCGAGATGTGGGGGCATTGACCCTTCATTCATATCTGCAGTAGATGTGAGGGTATGGAGGGTATGGACGCCGGGGTCTATGTGTCCATAGGCCGTTGCTATCTGTGAGGTGTAGACCCGCTTATCTCATATTCTCACTTTTTTTTATTTCTGCTGGAACTTTTGTTAAAATTTGTTGAGCCAATTTATTTAAAATAATTGAATTCGTACATACTTATTTTGTTTAGATAACTCAAAAGGGTCCAGGCAATGAACCAGTTGTATCAGAAAACTCATTTTTGTGCAGGTCACATGATATATGTAAAGGGAGCTGCTAGCGTGTGTTTTCATAAATGTTTTGAAGTTTAAATGTTTCAGGTGAAGTGGAGATGAGGGCTATTTAATTTTAAATTGCTTAATTTTTCTGTCGCTCAGTTGAGCATATGGACAAAATCTTTTTGTGTTGACGTTTCCAGTAGACTTTAATATAGAAAATACTGTACATTTTATCTGATATTTATTTAGGGTATTTATTTGTTTCGCTCCAGCAGGATGCCCCTGCATCTTGATGTTAAATACTATGCTGTCTGTCTCCTTACCGTTTATCCCTCCCTCTCTCCATTCTCCACCAGGTCACTCAAAATGGCAGGCTGTGATTCTCCCAGCTGCCTGGCACTTCCACGTGCGTCTTACGTCCAGTATTCCGGCATCCTTTTCCGCACAACTCTGTGTCCTGGATGGGGAGTGGTGTGTTGCCAGGGGGGCTGTCCACTCTGTGAAAACTGTAAGCCATCAGCACCGTATGCGTATTATGTGTAGATGCTAAAATGAACAATTACATTAAAAGGGAAGCCATTTTTATTTGCTTTTTATACGGCCCACGCGCTGGCCATGCCGGTTTGATGGTGTTGACACCTATGTCACTGGGATGGCAGGTTTGACTGAGCGGCTATTCTTACCAATGGCTATGCATCTGGTCAGTATAACAACTTTTCTGTCCCTCAAAAACAATAAAAGTCAATTAGGCATGAGCTATTCCAGTGATGTCCAGCAGCATAGCTGTCTGTTTTTACACAACTTTAAAAAAAAATTGCTTTATTCGTCAGTGTTGAGATCTGCAGTGCGCTTCATTATATAATTTTCTCTCAAAAATCACATCACCTTTCCTAAAAATTTTTATTTAAAATTAAGAACTGCTGGGGTGAGGGGTGGCTAGTGTGGGTAGATTTAAAGCCAAAGTAACTTGTTATAGCAAGTTGTTTTTTTCTGTATTACAGTAGTACGTTAGTCAGTACTGCAATAATCCTATGATTAAAAATACTTCCTGTGACCAGAGAAAATACACAGTAGTGTCACAGGTGAGGCTCGAGAGTGAGACAGATTGTTTTACGACTGCAGTTAGTCATGAATCACTCCACTGTTGATTAATGTGGTGCTGCTGGTCTGTCCCTCAAAGGAGAACACCACTGAGACAGAGCTGTGGCTACCTTTCACCACTCTGCCTGCCGGGCTGTGCGTAAAGGTGAGAATCAAGAGCAGGATCTGTCTGTTTTTAATGCAGAACTCCCTTAGATGTGATTTGGAACAGAATAGTGCTATAATTTCAGTCGGTTTATTTTTATATTCTGGCTGCCGCTGGACCAAAAGTGATGAAAAGTAAATTTTCTGTGTAAACGTACTGTACATAAAAGACACACACTGTCTTTATTAGAAAACCCTAAAGCTGGAAGACAGTGATCACGGGGGGACGGGGTTTTTACCCGTGTGCACATTGTTCAGTAGTGTTTTCACTATGCTGCCTTTGAGAAGTAATGTAAAGTGCTTTCTCTATGCAGGTGTGGAGATCTGCACCCTTTCTCATCGGGAGGAGACTGCTATGTCCCCACTGTGAGTGTTGCCTTACTGCGGGCTTTTCCCAGTATTCATGTCTTGTGTGACTGTTATTAACAAGTACACACAGACACACACGCACGCTGCACACACATACAGACACACGCGCACGCCGCGCACACACACAGACACAGTTTTCTAAGCAGAGCGTATGAGTCCAGTTGGCTTAGACCTGCTGCCTCACTTTACTCTTTAAACCACCAGCTAACGAAATGTTTACTATTAGTAACTAGTTCTCCACTCTTTCATTCACCTCACTCTCCAATGTCAACTTTAATTATACATGTGTATATTTGTGCATTGATTTTGTGAAAATATTTGCTGGACTTAAAGCATGCTAACTACATTTGTTTAGCGCCATGTGACTCGCACTGGCATGCTGGGCCAGTGAAGTGTGTGCTGTGCTTGTATTGGCGTAACCGCTGGAGCAGTATGGAGCAAGAGAGAGGGCCGGTGTGCAAATGAAAAACATGTCCACCACGCTCGATGCTCTGCTCTACTCTACTCGTGGAAGGAAGAAGTGGGCATGACTTCAGGCTCATGAAATTCCCCTCCCAAAAAAACACAAAGGAGCTACTGCTTCATTGACCCAAATGGGGGAAATGTACATTTAAGCAAAATAATGAATTAGTAGTTCAATAGTGGCATTGGATTTTGTCAGGAGTATTTTGACGGTCTTTCAGGAGGAACGTTGGTGAGTTAAACTGTTCCGCATACATTATGTATGCACAACTGTTCCTCGTTTAAGCATAATGTGTGGTTATCTGTTTTTCTGATGTTCCTGTGACGTCTCTCCTCAGCCTCACACGGAAGATTGGGTCTCATTGCCATGGCGTCAGTGGTTCTCGTTGTGTTCATGATGACTCTGGCTTGCCTGACTTACTGTGGTGTCAGAAGGGGACTCTCAGGTCAGTCTAGGAGCTGAGATGCTCCAGGGTTTCGCAGTCAATGTGGTTATTGATGTATTGTATGTATTTAAAAGTATGTGAAAAATTATTTTTGTAACTAAATTTTTTTTTTTTAGTAATTCAGCTTCAGTACAGAGCTAGAGCATGTCGTCAGGATTCAAACTGAAACCATCTACATTCTCTTGTCCCTGTGCTGCAATGCAGGCAGTTTTACAGGGACTTTGGTACATTATTATATACTGCACATTCTTTGACTAGTTTATGGTGCTAATCTTAAGAACATTGCAGTCCCAGTGCTAGCACCGTACATTTTACTATAGTTTATCATGTTCTGAAATTCAACTTTGGATTAACACATAAAAACTCTGTTTTTCACTGTCTTTCTCTAGACTGGCAGCTCAGACAGAAGCCAGTCCTGCTGGTGTGCTCTTCTGAGCAGATGCCACAGGTGTCTGCTGTGTGTGCCCTGGCCTCCTTCCTGCAGGGGGAGCTGTGCGCAGGCGTGCGGATGGCACTCTGGGCCCAGAGCACGGGTGGTGTGACCAAGCTGGGGCCCCTGCCCTGGCTCTATGGGCAGTGTGAGGCTGTAAGAGGTGCAGGGGGCAGGGTCCTCATCGCCTGGAGCCCAGAAGCAAGGGAGACATACTCCTGCTGGAAGAAAGACGGAGAAAGAGAGCAATCGGAGGTAGAGAAAAAACACGGAGAAGAGAGGGAAGACGTGCGGAACAATGATTTGGTGGAGGAAGAAAGGGCAAAGATACACAGCGAGAATAGGATTGGACCGGCTCAGTCAGATGGACAGAGGGAGCCCAGCTCAGTGACTGTCCCCATCCTGAGGGCCGCCCTGGCCTGCCTGCAGTGCGAGCTGCTGCGGGGCAGGGAGGGTCATGGCTTCGCACTCGTGTATTTTGAGGGGCTGTCTCGCAGCCACGATATCCCGCCCGAGCTGCGGGGGGTCCCACGGTACTGTCTGCCCCAGGATTTCGGAGGACTGGTGAGGGAGCTGCAGGGCGCGACTGTTGGAGGGGGGGAGAGAAAAGGGTGTCCATGCTGGGCTGGCTTGCTCTCCAAAATCCTGGCCCTCCGATTAGCACAGAGACTAAGGAGGTGGCTGCCGCAGACGTGGCCACTGGAAGAGGAGGTGAAGGGGATAACGGTGAAGTTACCATGGGAACCAGAAAGGGGAGAAAGGCCATTCAGGCTGGCCAGGCTCCCATTGTCATGGATCTTTAGAGAAAGGACAGAGCAAACTGCCCATTGGGAGGAGAAAAGACTTACAATGTCAACACA
Organism: Ilyophis sp. 1 JC-2022; assembly: GCA_022702515.1. NCBI lineage: Eukaryota > Metazoa > Chordata > Actinopteri > Anguilliformes > Synaphobranchidae > Ilyophis > Ilyophis sp. 1 JC-2022. The sequence continues at coordinate 50,532,322 of CM040402.1, forward strand.
GAAATAAAGAAGCCGACTTGAATTTTACCTCGTTAGTTATGCGACCATGGTAATTCATGGTAAGTCTATCATACGGGACACGAGTTGCCATTGGGACCACAGCCAATCAGAAACATAGGCAACCACTCTGTGCTAATGACCTCTGTGTGTGCACTGTCAAGAAAACATTCTATGAAAGCCAGAAAGTATTCAGCTCAAAGGAGAGCTAATGTGTGTGCATGCTATATATACACGCACTGGGGCTGGGATACATGAATTCCCACACACAGACCACAGCAAACAAATAACTGAAAATAAAGAATCAATTTCATCTTCTCGATTTGATCAGGGGAATTGACAGAACATACTGGCTGGTAATAATGGTGTCCAGTAGCTGGTAATAATGGTGTTGGGGATTTCTGTGCTTTTCAGAAAACTATCCATCCTAAAAATTTAAGTGCTGATTTGCACCTGCATTGACATATTATAGCCCCATTAGCCTGGAGCCATTCAATACCTGCATGTATGGTTAGGGTTAGGGACCTAGAAATAATGTATTGTATATTATAACGTAACATAAGTGAGTGGAAACATTTAGGAGATCCCTTTGGCTACCGAGCTTGTAATCTTTCCTGGGCTCTGATTGGTTGGTAAGAATTCTGGGCCGTGCCAGTGCCCATATGTCAGACAGGGAGGGACCTCAAACAGTGGAACACCTGTGTTTCATCGTGCACAAGTGACTCCCTCTGGAGAATCAGGTGCCCACAGAATACATGTGTAACCTACACATGCATATCTGTGAGCAGAACTGGTGGACTGCAGAAGTGAAAGGAAGAGAATGTCACGTGTTTAGGAGGAGAGTGTGTTGTCTGCTCTCTCTTGAACTGACACAGGTTGTAGCGATGAGCAGGAATACACACAAACTGGCCATTGCAAATGGGGAGAAAGTACGAATGAAATAAAAAAACTATTGCGTGAGTGCCAAAATAAAAGTCATCGAGACTACTGTCATAACTTGTCTGCGATGCTGTACATGCTATCCACATTGGAGTTAGATCATTTGTGTTCTTGTACAAACCCCAATTCCAAAAAACTTGGGACAGTATGTAAAATGCACATAAAAGCAGAACGCAGTGATTTGTAAATGATCTTTTACATATATTTAATTGAAAACGGTACAAAGAAAAGATATTTAATGTTTTACCTTATCAACTTTATTATTTTTTGTAAATATACGCTAATTCCAAATTTTATGCCTCCAACAAGTTCCAAAAAAGTTGGGACGGGCAAAAACTTCGGAATTGGCATATATTTATAAAAAATCAATAAAGTTGATATGGTAAAACATTAAATATCTTTTTTCATATATCATTTTCAATTAAATATACGTAAAAGAGAATTTACAAATCACAGCTTTCTGCTTTTGTGTGCATTTTACATACTGTCCCAACTTTTTTTGGAAATGTGGTTTGTACTTTTCTGTTGTTCAGAAGGCAATGAGATTCAGAAGGCAACTTATGCAATGAGATTAATTTAAAGGAAGTGCTTTTCCACTTTTCTGATTGTAGTTGACTTCTTGCATTCCTGACATATTCATCAGAATGCATCAGGATGAACAGGTTACCTGTCAGGACTTGGAAACGCCCATGCAGTAGATGAGCATGGTGTCCAGTGGTGTGATTTGATGTCATCGGTTTCAAGTCACAGCAGAGACGATGAGATCTAAAACTGAACAATCCAGGTATATATACAACTGACATTCCAGTAGAGCAAATATGCCTGCAATCAGAAGAACACAATTAGCATTAGTCTGCTAGTTGATGATGACCTGAGGGTTGAAGGAGTATGTTTGGTGCACAGCAAAAATCTTGGTGTATATTTGAGACTGCAGTCTCATATAAGCACCCTAGTGTGTTAAATGTACACCAACAGTTATATTTGCACCAACATTTTTGCCATGTGTGATTGGAAGACTTAAAGAAAGATCGGTTACACAAACCTAAAATATTTCCTTTTCACAAGGGCTCACTCATACTGTGAACACTAGTACTGTGAAATATTCTGAGAGTAAAAACATCAATGAGACTTCCCCCTATATCAAATATTAAATGAAACACCAGATGATGGCAAACTTTGGACTCTAAATGTAACTCCCAGTTAATATTTAATTACAACAAAAACAACTTTGTGTCCCATATAAGCTTCTCAGCTCCATACACCGCCTGTACTGCAAATACCCCACATTAATTCAGTTCATTTTTTAGTTCTTCTTCTCATACAGTACTCCACAGTTCGTCACATTCAGTATCTTCCTTATTGCTGCTCAAATATGCTTCAAAACGGTTATTCTCGTGTAATATTGTGTCAATATTATCAAATTATTATTTATTTTTTTATAGTACACAATTCCCCATCAAACCCTTGTTGCTGTAACCTGACAGGCAAACTAGATGGCATTTCATCCTTGCTCTCTTAACAAGATAAATATTGTTCTTTCTTTTCTCTAACACTCGAAATGCAGTGGTCTGCCTCCCAAAACTACATGGTGGGGATCTGTGTCAGTTGTGACAGCCTGACCCCACGAGATGTCTTTTTTTAATGCTTTTGAAATAAACATTTTTGGAGCATTATGTAGCCTGTATTTGAGCATTATGCTCTATGTCACTTAGGAGCTTGATATCAGAATGAACGCACTTTGTAATGGGGCTGCTTAGGAAAGGATTAATAATGTACCCTAACACTAGCACCTCTGCCAAATATTGTACAAATCCCAATTCCCAAAAATGTTGGGACAGTATGTAAAATGCACATAAAAGCAGAAAGTAGTGATTTGTAAATTCTCTTTTACATATATTTAATTTAAAACAGTACAAAGAAAAGATTTAATGTTTTACCTTATCAACTTTGTAAATATACACTAATTTCAAATTTTATGCCTGCAATATGTTCCAAAAACTTAAATGGCTGTAAGTCATCAAGTGTCTACAGTTTCAAATGAGCCTCAAAACATCACTCTTCTGCCAGATATGCAGTAGATATGGATGGATCACCTGACTTATTTTTCCACAGAGTTCAATAGGAAAATGAGTCAGGAGAAACTACGCTTAAAGTGATCCATCCATATCTACTGCATATCTGGCAGCAGAATGATGGTTTGAGGCTTGTTTGATTCCTCAGACCCTTGATGACTTGCGGCCATTTAGCCAACCATGGGTTCCATACTATTCCCATGTAATTTACATCTTAATCTATGTTACGTCCTCCAGCTCCCCTTCCAGTCCACTTCCCTATTGGTCTCCGTGTTTTCCCTATTCCCCTCGTTTCATGTCATGTTTTTGCATTTCCCTGTTTGTCTTCCGTGTTGTGCAGGCTGGGTGTGGTTTCCCTCCTCGTTTCCTCATTCCCTTCCTCACTCCCTGCCAATCACTCGCCTTCCCTGGTTGCATTCCACACTCACTCTCATTAGCTCATTCTCCTCTCTTACCTCCCAGCCAATCACTCGCCTTTCCTGTTCGCATTCCACACTCACTCTCGTTAGCTCATTCATTCATGCACACGTTTCTCATGCTTCGCTCATTTACTGACTCTTTAGCTTTCCCCCCTCTCTCTGTGTCTCGTTGCCAGTTTGTTATGCTTAGTCGCGTTCATTGCTGTCTTGGAACTCGGCCTGTGTAGTCACGTTAACCTGTTTTCCAGTACCCGCCAGCCTGTGTTCTCCTGCCCTGACATTGCCTGCTTCAGCCCAACTTCCAGTTGTCACCGGTCTGTCTGTCACTCCTCAGCCCCTCTCTTACATCCCCTCAACTGCTCTGCCCCTTCGTGTTGCCAACCCCGTTTCCAGACCCTCACCTTGCTGTCCCTGTCCTTGTTTACAATAAAGTGCTCCACTGGAGCATCAAACTGAGTTTGTTTCCAAGTCCTGCGTTTGGGTCCAAACCAGTTGGAAGAGCCGTACAATCTAGTCCCACCCCCAATTTTCATAGAGACCCATTCAAATGCAGAGACATTATAGTATCGCTTGTTAGTACCTGAAAATAAGATATCAAGAGTTTTTTGATATCTTTTTATACCCAGGCATAATAGCATCACCTGTTTACCTGTGGACTGTTCCAAACAGATGTTTTTTTAACTTCTCTGTCTCAATGTTTTTTGGAACGTATTGCAGGCATGAAATTCAGAATTAGCGTATATTTACAAAAATCAATCAATTTCAATTCAATTACATTTTATTTGTATAGCGCATTTTACAGAGAACTGTCACAAAGACGCTGCACAGGGAGACAAGAGGAAAATAGAGCAAAAAATCTGGCCTTAGCCCCCAACCAGCAAAATGAGGTAAAAAAAAACTCCCCGGTAGCAGAAAAAAAACACTCAACGGTGGCGAGAAAAAACTTCCCAGTGGGAAGAAATCTTGGAAGGAACCTGGCTAGAGAGGGGGTGCCCATTCTTTGCTGGCCGGCTCGGTTTAAACTAAAGGTGATTAACTGGATAGTAATAGAGCGTAATAAAGGATCTCACAAAACTAGCTGGTCAGTATGAATTTCTAAGAAAAGGATGTAAAATGTTCAATTCAAAGAGGTGGGTGGTGCATCTGGGACTCATGTTGGGAGGATAAACCAAAGGAGGGACAGGACTGGAGCAGTCTGCAAACTCAGGGTGATGGGGCATAACTGGAGCAGTCTGCAAACTCAGGGCGAGGGGGTCATGGGCCGGAGTAATCTGCAGCTCAGGGTGAGAGAGGGGGGAAAAAGAGGGTTAGCCCCCCCCCCCCCTCTCCCCGACATCCTTAACTGTAGGATTGACACTAAAGAGGTATGTTTTTAGCCTGCACTTAAAGACAGAAAGTTCATAAGGTATTAAATATTTTTTCTCTGTACTGTTTTCAATTCAATATATGTATAAGATCATTTACAAATCACTGCTTTCTGCTTTTATATGCATTTTACATACTGTCCCAACATTTTTGGGAATTGGGGCTTGTACTTCAGGACAAACAGAATTGATGTTTCATGGCTTAATTCTGTCATTTTCCCATAGGGTTGTAAGAGCCATGCCACTCTGTTTCTGAAGAATACAGGGTAAAGTCTCCAGTGTATTCCAACAATGGGCACACCGCACTGAGTCACACAAACCAGAGGAGCCAGGAAGCACACCTAGTAGCCTACTGGAATTAGTTTCACAACTTTTATTGTAATCTAATTATAGACGATCTGAGTCAGTGATATTGTTATGTTTCTGAGTCAGCTATACAATAGGTTACTAATCATATGGTGAATTTGACTGATAGAATAAAAAGAAATGTAGGCCTAATGACTTCGAGTAGGCCCTACAGGAGTTCCGAGGTAGCATGGAAAGTGGGAAAGGAAGGGCACTGTAGGCCAACTTCTACTTTTTTCCAGTCGTTTTGAGGACTGAATGATATTGGGGCTCAGTGCTGAGAGGAATAGCGGTTACATCCTATCCATAATTTACCATTTTTTTCCACAAATCGACCGCTCACTGTCAACTCTCTCATGCTTTATGTTGTTTGAAAATTATAACATTTTCAATAAATAATGTCCAAACAATTCCAAAAAAGTTGGGACAGTATGTAAAATGCACATAAATTGATTTTGCATTGATTTGTAAATTATCTTTTACATATGTAATTAAAACAATACAAAGAAAAGATATTTAATGTTTTACTTCATCAACTTTATAGATTTTTGTAAATATATGCTCATTCAAATTTTGATGAAAAAGTTTTTGATGAAAAAAGTTGGGACAGGGACAAAAACAAATACTGGGCAGTTAAAAAAATACCTGTTTGGAACATTCCACAAGTAAACAGATGATGATATCATGACTGGGTATAAAAGGATATCAAAAGACTCTTGATATCTTATTTTCAGGTACTCTAACAAGCGATAGCCTACTATAACCTCTCTGCATTTGAATGGATCTCTATGTGGGACAAGATTAAGATGTAAATTACACGGGGATAGTACAGTTGGCTAAATGGCTGTAAATCATCAAGGGTCTTCGGTATCAAACGAGCCTCAAACCATCGCTCTGCTGCCAGATATGCAGTAGATATGGATGAATCACTTAAAAGATTGTTTCTCCTGATTCATTTTCCTATTAAACTCTCTGGAAAAATAAGTTACTCAACATTCTCATGTTGCAAGCATCAAATTCGTAATTAGCGTATATTTACGAAAATCAATAAAGTTGATAAGGTAAAACATTTCATATATTTTCTTTGTACTGTTTTCAATTAAATATATGTAAAAGAAAATGTACAAATCACTGCTTTCTGCTTTTATGTGCATTTTACATACTGTCCCAACTTTTTTGGAATTGGGGATTGTAAATATTTAAGACAATATAGACATTGGTTGCTTGTATGCAATCGAGTAGCTCGTCTTACTAATTTATTACTTCCTTCACTGTTTTCTATACAGCAATGCTTATCGTGTTCTTAAAAAGTAATCCGTTTGCCTGAGGACGGCATTTGGACCCAGGAGCCACAGACGTGCTCCTTAAGGTGCACAAGGAACAGCATTTTATTGTCAAGGATGATTCCAGTACAGCAAAGGAAATACGGTGCTTTTATTTTAAGTAACTTTAGTTCTGATACCGTATAGCTTTAATCACGTTTTTTGTATAAGTACATATATAAATTATATAGCCTATTATGTCTCTGTTTTTATATTTTTGGATATTATAAATAAGCTTCATACTTATATTTTTTTGGAATATTCTTACAAGTGAGTAAAAAGAGCAGATAACTTCAAAAAGCTTATATTATAGTACGTACCATTGGTTGTGCTTAAGAAAATCATTTGAAATTGCTCAATGAAATTCTTCGGCAGGTTCAGGGATTGGCTCTGTGTATTTTCCTAAACACTTTATCGTGCTGTTTTCTTTCATATTTAAATGGAAACAGCTTGTCTATCTGGTTATATTACTTTTTAGTGTCAATGGCTGTTGGTGATTAATTCCGCAATGTAGGATTAAATTGCTCAATGTTTTGGTTTGCTCAATGTTGGTTGACTTGTAGTCTAAAACTAAGCCGAGTACTTGAAGGAGCTGCTGCCAGCGGAGGGCATACAGATGCCGGAGTTGGTAAGTAGGCTAGGGAAGCAGTAACTATTCTACCATATACAAAAGATGACACCAAAAAGATGTGGTCACCTCAAACACCTGTGTATTTTAACTTCTCTCCATGAGAAAATCATAAGAAAAATAGACAGTAGGTACTCGTGTGTAACCGTAATTTTCTTTCTTTGATAATTAAAAAAACTTAAAGATGATGACCATTTTCGCAGGCAAGATTTTCCATAAGCAAGTTACCTGCGCAGGAAAGACCAAAAATGTACTGTTTTATATTGAGTGATAGAGCCTTAGAGATGCAAAGTACACTAAAAAGGATCCATAGGATTTACTCAAAGGAACTGTGGCAGTTCCTCATAACTTGCTTGCGTTTAATGTGTCTGGTAGGCTATATATGTGTTGTTTGCATGTTCGCAGTTTAAACATTAAATGTTTGCGTTGAATAAATAGGATGTGGTTAAGTAAGCTACTTTTACTTTTTTTTCTTCTATTGGGGTTATTTTTCAACGTTTATTTTTTCGAGGGGAAAAACTGTCTATTGTTTGTGCTTGAGTCTATCCCAGCATACATCAGGTGCCCCAGCCAGGAATCCAGCACCTTCTTGCTGTGAGGCAACAGCGCTATTGACTTCACCCCCTAGCAAAAATGTAATCTAGTAACATTGGATCAATTGATTATTATTATTTGATGATAATATTATTAATGGCCAATTATGATTAATATACATATAAAAGAGCAAGGCTGTCATCAAAGGGTGGCAGCTGTTTTATGTTTTATGGAAAACTGATGTTTTTCTTCTTTTCACCACCCCTGTAGGCACTTGGACTGACTAAAAAGTCAGTCAACAGGCATTGCATTTATTTATTTTTATATTAAAGAATTTATAATAAAAAATTATGCTGCAAGACTAATAATAAAATGACTATTTGAAGATTACATTTTTGTTTTGGGGTGGCACAGTGGTGCAGTGAGTAGCACTATCGCCTCACAGCAAGAAGTTACCTGGCCCCACCTAATGTATGCTGGGATAGACTGCAGCACCTCCACTCCCAACCCTGACCAGGAGTAAGCAGTATAGAAAATGGATGGATGGAATTTTGCCTTCCCTTCTCTTGCCATGCCATGTCATACCTTGTTTATTTTTCCCCCACAAACATCTTTATTTTTTACGTTGGCCCAGTGTAAAAAGTAGTTGTATGAACTAGGTAGTTTTGGTTTTGTATTTGAATGGAGTAATACAATGCAGTTCACAAAACTACAAATATTTTACTGGACCTATTAATCTTGTTGGCTGAACAGCACAATATAAGTTTACACAACTTATTTATGGTTTCTGTGCCAACATACAAGACTAGTCGCCAGAGCTTAGAATTTGTAATCCACAGAACCATAAACCTTGAAAGTTGAGAAAGTCAAAAGTGCTACTTAATCAGTTACTTAAAAAGGTTTAATTGGGAGAGCCAAAATTTTTACAGTGTGTAAATGGCACAGTGGAGTTCATCCTAACTGCCACCGTGTGATTGGCTGTAAATTTAAGCAAATCCACCCATGTTTTTCAGGTCCCTGTTGGGCTGGATTATATCATATCTGTGAGGACATGTTGTCAAGGCCTAATGCCTGGACATGTTTTAGATAATACAGACAGTCAATTTTGATTGAGTGGCCTGAGTCAGGAACGTCAGAATGCAATCTTATGAAGAATAAACCATTGTGAACAGTCTGTTTTCCTTTTTTAGTAAGCAATACAAAAGTCCCAGTCAGTTGGTGTCGGCACACTGCCATGTTTTCCTAACTTAAGAATGTAAAGTATTCCCTCATTTGGTTACAGTACACTTACGCTTTCCCGTTCAGTTATTGAACCAAGCCTGGCAATCTAAATGTGTGGTCTTAGCGTAATGTTTCTTTGCACCCGTTGCAGTTAATATTAGTGACAGGTGTGTTCACAGCTTTGGCTCAAATGTGTTTGAAGTAACTGGCCAATAGGTGGTCACAATAATTTTTAAAGCCATGGTTGGGCACACAGGGAGTAGTGAATGGGCTGGCAGTCGGCCATCTTACGGACTGCACCAGTTTTAATTTTAACCTCTGTGTTCTGTTTACTTATTAACACCTGTGAAACTGTTAGCCTGGGTCAAATATACTCAAGGCATTATTGGGATTTTAGACCAATACAGAAATTAAATAAATAATTAAATAAATACTGGGTTATTTGGTTATTGAATGTAGATTGATGGGCAAAAATGGCAATTTTATCAATTTAAAATTAAATCTACAACACAATGAAGTGTGCAAAAAGTGAAGGGGTATGAATACTTTCTAGCAACTGTATATTGTCTTTATCTCAATTCCAAGCAATATGAACAATATATCTGGTTAATGGTTGCCATTTACCTCTGCTAGATCACGTTTAACAATGAAAGCGCCATTCATTTTTTGTGAAGATGTGATTTATATAAAATACATTTTCTATAATGAAGGCATGGGGGGCATACATCATGTTTATCTGTGAAAGATGTGAATGAAACAAAGTTTTCTTGCAGTAGATTATTGGAATGTACTGTTTTGACAACATATTTATCACAGCCATATTTTATCCCACTTGTCAACTCTCTCAACGTCTTTATCTCTCTCCTTCTCACTCTTTGTTTTTCTCTCTTTAGGTAACCCCAGAGTCCTGGCCACCGTATCTTTTACTGGATAATGAGTAGGTGTCGCATTTCATTCGGAGTCTGGCCAACTCTTGCCTGGCTTTGTGACTAGCATCACACCTCGGCAGTGGTCAGTTTGTCTGAAGCTGTCAGCCTATAGCAGAATGCGCGGAGGACGGTAGACGACCTGACGCAAATGTGCAACCTGCAGACAGCCTGGTCTGAGAATGGAGTTTGTGACCTTGGGAATGAACAGGAATGAGAACAGCTAAACCATCACCTGCAGCAGCTGAACTAGCTCACAGGGCAGCCACACAATAAGAGCTGAGGGAGGCAGCGCAGTGCAGACTGCAGGGGGAAGGAAAAAGAGCGTCGCGCAGATGGAAGGGTCCATGGCCCGCTTGCTGCAGCTTGGTGGGCTGCTCCTGTCATTCAGCCTGTGCGCTTCTGCTGTGGTCCTGCAAAAGATTGAGTATGACCAGAATCCTCAACTTACCTGTGCACAGGTAAACTCAGCATAAAATGTGCCCCTCTCCGCATATGTTTACCTTTGGAATTTTATTACAGTTTTTATATTGATACTTTTAAGCAAACAGAATGTGTAACAGAAAGTCAGATGTGAGATGTTGTAGCACTGAGCACGTTATTCACAATTAATTTATACATAAATGATGCATAAATGTTATGTGAAGCCCCTCTGGATTAGGGCATTCATTAAGTGGAAAATAATTATTTAGCAACTTTATTATTTCACGTTTGATTTAATTTTTTAACAAAAAATCATACAGTGATTCACAGAATGCGCTTTAGATATTGTACGTACAGGAATAATTTAGGTAAGTGGAAAATGGAAATGGTTGAAATCGTATGGTATTATATGGTACCATTTCTACTGTATGTGTTATATATTTATTATATTTAATTTTGCATTGTGGATACAACCAGAACAGTATGTCTCTTCTTCTCCTTCATAACATTTGTATTTTATTTGGCATTGTGCATAACAACCACAAAGAAATATGTTTTTCATTCATAACATGGTGAGGAAAATAATGTCATAATTTAGGGGCCCTGTTGCCAGAAGTCCTGCCTCCTTAACCTATGGAATTTTATGGAGGACAAGGTAACCAGTTGCTTTTGTCTAGTCTTAGACTAAAAAACAAAATTCTAAGAATATCGCCATTGAAAAAAACTTTTAGTCTAGGACTAGGCTTAATCCATGTGTGGGAAACCAGCCCTAAGAGTCTCGTAGGACTTGCCACAATAAATGCTATTTTGATACTGTGTACAAATAATTAAACAAATTGTACAAATTGCAGTGTGCCCTGGCCTGGTATGAACTGGGACAGGTGATATATGATCAGGTTTATTGGTTGTTGGATATAGAATTGCTACAGAAGCATTGTTGGGTAGAGTGGGCAAAGTTAAATTTGCCAGACAATAAGGCATTGTATTTATCTTTACTTGTGGAAGAGGAGAGGAGAGGAGCTGTTTTTTTGGGGGGGGGGGGGGGGGGCATCTTTCAGAAATAACAAGTCTAAGAGGTTTGGTAGCATTTGTGTTGAGGGCACTTAAGATTGCAGAGTGAATCAGGGTGTAATATTACATAGAACAATCTAATCTTTGAATGTTAATGTTTAGGAATAATTCTTCTGTCAGGGATCAAGAATAATAATCTATGTTTTCTCAGACTGTAAGAAACATTGGAGCAATACCTTTTTTGCACCAATGTAACCTTTAAAAGCATAATAATATTACAAGAACAGGCCGTTTGTTTCATCTTTGCTCTTCACATGGCCTACAATGTATCTGTAAAACCGATCACATCAGTGACATGCTGTTTATCACATTTCAGGTACATACCGTATATTATCTGATATATCAGGCTCACTGGTTAAATGTTTTCATACATCTGGAAATTGAAAACAAGGAAACTGCTGTGCCATCAGAAAACACAGAACCAAAGGCTTGCTGCTGATGTATATACTTTAACATGGAACACTTTGTTCTTTTCTATGTTCAGCAAGGCAATTCCTCATTCATTTGGTTGAAAGAATGTCCACTTGTCTCTCTGAGCTGCTTTTCAGACTGCTTTAGGTTCATTCTCATGCGGAAGCTGCCGTGCATTTACATGCGTTTGCATGTGCATGCGTGTGCTTATGTATGTGTGTGTTTAGGCGTGTGTGTATTTCATGGAGTCGTGTCAGTTGAGTCCCGCAAGCAAATCCATTTTATATGTTAGAAAATGGATTTGCCGCAACCGTCTGGTCTTGATCTGGGAGAGCACTCACCAGCATACGCTCTCCGCCGATGCTTTTGATATCATACCGTTGCTTCTTATCCGACCTTCTTCACGAGTCAGGCTCGAAGGCAGACGCTTTATGTGCACGTTATGTACTTTATTAACAACTGATTTGTGGGTGCCCAATCGATCGGTGGGTGTGATTGGTGCATGATGAAGCACTGTCATCCTGGCTGACTGAATCCCTCCCATCCCCAGGCAACTCTAGAGCTTATTGTGTGGTGTCCTGTCGGGCTACCGGCCACTGTCTGCACTGATTCAGTCCGGATTCGATAACCAACCGCGGGGCCTATGCACACACTAGAAGTGCCTTGACAGGATAAGCCACCCAGCAGCCGTACAAACCCATTTTTTAGGAGAATTAAACAAATTATTTAGGAAAACATAAATGAAAATTAAAGAACACAAGACCATTCTATGCAATTTGTGCCACCATGCAGATGTCAAGAACTACCTAACAGCCCCTTTAGAGAGATCCAGGGAGATGAAGTGGGACCTCACTATGCCCACAGATACTGCTGGAAAGGCAACGGTTTAGTCCTCATATTTTATTGAAGGCCTCACCAGAACATGAGACTCAATCTCATGGCTTGTGTAGAATTTCCATGGTGGTGGACTGTTCCCAAGGTTACGGCCTTCTTGTGGTGTGGCCAGGAGGGCAGCGAAGCATTGAAACAAGTATTTTTTGCTAAATAGTGAAGCGCTGTTTGTCTCTTTTAATGACTATGGTCTTTCATAAAGGAAGGCTTGTGGAAAGTAAAACTGTAAAATATCTTTCTTTAGGGCCTGACAGACTGCAGAGTGGAAGGTGAGTTGAAGGTTTTGGGAGGGGGTGGGCTATGGGAGGTGTGCGCGCAGTGTTGCAGAGTGGATTTGTTGGGATGAGGGGTGAGTGACAGGGGCAAGAGAAACATTTGATGTGCATTTATGCTGCGCTGTAATCCATAATGCAGTGGACAGCAATCTGCTATTCTTTACCAAAACAATGACCATTAAGGCTCTAGAAAATCAAGCTGACTAGACTGGAAAATGTAATAGTAATGGAAGTGAACCGGGGAGGACAGAACCTGGGAATCTGGGACGCTTGTCATCCCTGAGCCGATCCAATTTGTAAGGGATTTGTGGGGTACCAATGGCACATAGATTTGGGAATTTATGCACTGGGAATTGAACAGAAGCAGAATATGCAACGGCACTGTCGTCTGTATAAGTTAGCTTCTGTGTGTCTGCCGCACATATGCTTCGCCTGTGTGTGTCTTGCATTCGTGAGGATCTGTCTCTGTGTGTCTGCCGCACATATGCTTCGCCTGTGTGTGTCTTGCATTCGTGAGGATCTGTCTCTGTGTGTCTGCCGCACATATGCTTCGCCTGTGTGTGTCTTGCATTCGTGAGGATCTGTCTCTGTGTGTCTGCCGCACATATGCTTCGCCTGTGTGTGTCTTGCATTTGTGAGGATCTGTCTCTGTGTGTCTGCCGCACATATGCTTCGCCTGTGTGTGTCTTGCATTCGTGAGGATCTGTCTCTGTGTGTCTGCCAGCTGTTGAGATGATGCCCTGTCTTTCCATGTGTCTGTTTGTCATCTCTAGCTGAGGATCTGTTGAGCCCTGGCTCAGATGTGGATGTGAGTAGACTGGAGCTGAATGCATTGCTGTGCTGCAGCGGGGGCAGTGACTGCAGGCCTTGCATACAGATCCATGTTTACCTCACTGTCACAGGTAATGTACTTGTCTGTTATTCCGTATACAGCAAGAACGCCACTGTTTATCCCTCTCTGCGTTTTATGCACAGCCAGTAATCGGTGTGTTTGGTACGTCCTGTGTAACAGCATTCAAAGATGACCAGGAGCTGTCAGGTTACCGAGTGGATGAAGAAACCGAAGAGGAGGGAGGGGGAAGTGGCCAGGATGGCCCCCCCAGCCAGACAGGTCTAATGAATAAAAGATTTATCTATTTCATACAGTTGCCTTTCCAAGGAGTCTTAATATTCTCTGAACTGGTCTATACCAGTTTGTGTTTGAAAGTCCCACACTCACTCACTCCTTCCATTTGTCTGTCACTTTCTATTGTGTATTGCAGAAGGGTCAATAAACGTGTGTTACACCGTCCCAAGTTTTTTAGATGACTGCAAGACACTAGAGTTCACACTGCCCCCTGCTGCCGTGGAGGACCGTAAGTCTGAGGTAATCTTGCTGTTTATCTGTGTGCGTTTCTTCATTTACACTTGGCAGAACAAGATGCATTTTTGCAACTGCTTGAAAAATTACAATCCTGTTGTAAAAAAATATTGTACAATACTCCATTGTATATTTATTTGTTTGTAAGCCTACAGGCCAATTCTTTGCCCAACCCTTTCTCCTGTGACATGTGTTTCCTACAGATGTGGCTGTCACTGGTGGTATCGGATAAACTGTTGTTTGGCAGTCCCGTATTTGTTACTGCCAAATCCACGCATGGGAACATCACTCTGCCCTCTGAGAAAGATGGTAAATCTAAACCCAAACCTATAAACAACTGTGTTTAGAAATATTAGGAATTAAGGTTATATACCAGTCTATGTGTTGTGAACGTGTAATCCATTGTGGAATTGAGATAGAATGGAGTCAGGATTAAAAAAACCTGGACTGAACCTCTTCCTCCCCCCCTCTTCCCAGTCTGTTCCCGAGCCCTAAAGAGGATTGTGAAGGAATGCAATGGTAAGTGATTACAACAGTTCTTGCACCTGTTCTATGTAGTCCTCTGTCATTGTTCTTCAAATTGTGGATGTAGTAAGACATTCTTTCACCAAAAACACCTAACAGTGTAATACTGCATTGTACTGAACTGAACCTGTGTTTAAAACAGTGCCCAGACTGCTCACTGCGATTGATCGGGAGAAGGGTGTGGCCATACTGCAATTGGATGAGGAGGACATGAACTACCCCTTCCCAATGGGCATGTGCCAGATATATGGAAAGAGGGGAGACTGCAGATACCAACAATTGGTCAGTTTGTTTATCAGTCTTTAACTTACCATGGCAGCTGCACTCTATTTCTACTTTTCATATTTCTGAGGAGTCATTTCTGTGCATCTCATGTTGATATACAGTATCTAGAATGGACTATGCACAAAACCCGATCTCAATATCATTTCAAATGGCAATGGGTATTCATATAATTTTTTTGATTTTTATTTTTGTGTATAGAACTCAACAAACGAGAAGATTATGATTCCACTGCGCTCTGTCACTCCCTGCCTATGCTTCCAGGTAGTACGGCCTCATTACTCAATAGCTCAGTAATCAAAAGACCTTTGTGTAAATGTGAAATGTAGGCGCAGGTATTTACACATTTTTACCTGCAAAAAGACCCAGGGAGCTGCCCCTCTTGAACTTACCATACTGCTTAGCTTACGTACGTTTATTTCAGTTCCCTGTCAAAGTCATATCAGTCTGGCAGTCTTGTGTTTATATGTGCACGGCTTATGTCAACGTATTCTCGCTTTCTCCTGTCATCGGGGGCCACGGCTGAGTGGACATGTGAGTGATGATATTGCACCCCTGCCCCCTGGTCCCCATCTTTCTCTTTTCCTCTCTCTCACCCCCTCTTTCACCCGCTCTCTGTTCCCCCTCCACCCTCCTCTTTCTCTTTTCTTGTTTCAGGTGTGGTGGATAAAAGATAATGCACTGCGTGTGAACAGTTGTCCCTTTGTAAACTACACAGGTAAGGGTTATGGGCATGTTCTCGACCATAGAATAGAGAAAGAAAACTGGCCTCACAGGCAATAACTGCTTTCAGATCCCGAACCCTCTGAGGTCATATCAGTCCGTTTTGTTGAGAACTGTTTTATGGCTGTATATTTGTGTATGTGTTTATTTCTTTTTTTTTCATTCTCTGCACAACAGAGTGTACGTGTGGTACATGTTATTGTCATATAGGAAATTATTCAAAGTGAGTCAAAGCAAAATATTGTTGGTTTTATGAATGCAGTAATTCCTCCTCTCTCTGCTAGAGTTCCTCAAGAACATGTGGGACAACATATCAGTGTCTGTGGTTCCCGTGCAGACAAACGGCAATGACACAGCCCTGTCCTGGACCCTGAGCGCCCCCTGCAGAGTAGAGGCTGAACTGTGGCTGTGCAGAATGGGAATGGGAGGGCCTGAGCAGGAATGTGGAGAGGTTGAAGGTTCCAGGCTGAGACTGCAGGACAGCACACTGTCAGACTGGCAAGTGAACGGTCAAGGGCACTGGGTATGTGCACCAGACTGGAATCTCAGTCTTTTTAAATCACTCAACTGTGGGTGGAATGCAGTTACAGTAATTAGGATCGTATCATTTCAGGGGGGGAAATGTGAAATGTTTGAATGAAATGTGAACTGATGTATGATCTATCTAAATTGCCCATAGAAAGGATTGTATGAGTGAATGGTGTGTGTGATCTGCGAAGGATTGGCCTGTCCACAATGTAGTTCTGCCTCTCGCCCAGTGCATGCTGGGATAGGCTCCATCCTCCCCATGTGAACTTGAGCAGGAATAAGTGCTTTAGATAATGGATGTATGGAAAATGAATTGGACTGTTGGGAAAAAGCAACGTTTGAACACACTTAGGGCCAGATTCAGAGTTGAGATAAGCATTCGCAAATGGGACTTACTCCTGAAATCCCGCGTAGCTTAAGCTATTTGTGATTCAGACATTTGACTTATCCGCTGTTTTCTGCGTCTATCCAGTAGATACGCGGCATTACTCGCGCGGGGTGCAGATTTGATGAAAATGAGGCGTGTCTGCAAGTTGTTCAAGATACGCGTATTCAGAGTTTTCACTTGTTCGGAAGAAAATGTTGTTTATGTCTAGTGCTGCCAATAGATTATTATGAAAAATACTGCATTTTTCGCATAAATGGATATTAGAATGAGTGCATGTTATTTGAACATAATATTGGTCCTATTTTCCTTGGCATAGCTAATTTGCAATTATCAGATAGCTGTCATAAAAAAATTATATGTAAAAGTTGGCTATGATTGACCGTCTGGTATACCATACCAGACACATATTACATGGATTAATTGATAGACAGTGTCTGGATCATATTCCGCTGACGGAGACGATTTGTGTCAGCAAAGCTTCTTCAAAATTATTAAGTTGAAGACGTTGCATATATGCTATTGTGTTCAACCACCGTAGGCTGCATTTATTAGGTAAATTTTTATTTTATTTTTTATATTCGATTTTTAAAGCTTTTTTTCACTAAATCCAACGATTTATTTCTTTACCTAATAATATTGCGTGCAACCACTGTCCAGCGATTATTTCTTTTGATTGTGTGACGGGTATATCCCAGTCATCAATAGAAACTACGATCATTTTATTAATGCGATGTATTAATACGATGCGCAAATGCGGTTATTAAAGGCACTGTCACTGACATGTTGAAAATGCAGAACCCCACAAACATTTTTTTTGAAACCAGGTCATTAGAATATCATGCCCTGTACCACCCACATTTTGAGATAAGTGTCTGCGCAACACAAGTTAGAATACGGCGTAAATCAGCTCGCGTTAAATCCGCACAGGAGAGGCACTTAAGCGCATGACTTAAGTTTGCCATCTCTGAATCCGGCCCTTAGGCTTCCATTAACTGCTTTTCTATCCTTGCAGATAAAAGGAGAATTTAGCAATACTGATCCCCATCCTTCGCTGTGTGTACTGGTAGGAAACACTTTGTTTTTCACATCATTTCCTCTCTTTAATGTGCATTTGCACAGATAATGAGTGGGTGTTCTCAAAGGTAATGATGTGTCTTTTTGCACAGGGAAAGGTGCAGGGAATGAGCAGTGAGCTGGGCCCTTTGTGTCCCTTCGCAGGTATGTGTTTCACCATGAAAGGGCTGCTTCACTCTATGTTCTGATTATTTGTATTATTTCAGTTTTCGTGTATGTTTTCATGTGGATAGTTTTTGTGTGTGATGAACCATATTTTATATATTACATATGTTTCTGACAAACTGCCATCTGCAATGGCTGGTATGGGACAATTGTGGGTTTATGCAAATAAGTGCACTTCATGTAAATCCAAAGTTGCTTGCACAGTGAGGCTATACATGCAGAGGCTAGATACATAATATGAGTACATTACATTTTTTAAAAGATTAAATGCTGGCTTGAACAGCACACACAATTTTTAACTTTTAATTTGAATAAATATTATATTTTTGAAGGCTATTATAATTTATTTATATATTTTTTGTATTTAATTTAATAAACTGTTGTGATTCAGCCCCAAAAGGTCACTGGAGTCTGATTGCTCTGATCAGCGTGCTCATACTTTGCCTGGCAATCCTAGGAGCTTACCTGCTGCAGAGCACTCTTAAAGGTGGGTATTAATGCACGCGCGCACGCATGCACGTTTGCACACAAATACATAATTTAATCTTGGGTAGTTAAATGGTTTTGAGATCCTAAAAAAGTAACAGGGAAGTATATGTAGTGCATCCCATCATATCTGCACCTGCTTGCTGCTGGGGTGGTGACAGGCCTGCGTGAAAATCTAAAATATAATGCATCTATTTATCTTCAGTCAAGTCCAAAACCGAGCTTAGCATGAACAGAGTAGTTTTAAAGCTTTTAAAAGTCATTCGATGGCATATAAAGGATCATAAAGGGATATACAGATGAAGCTAAATTTGTTTTAAAATGTGTTAGCAAACAACTGCTCTGTTATCTCATATTACCCAAAAACATCAGTCAACCTCCAAAACATCAGCACAGGTTCACAAGTCAGTAAGAAAAGGTTTGTCAGTCAGAAGGACCTCTGGCTCTCTCTCTCTCTCTGTCTCTTATGCCTTTTTGTTATAATGTGCAGAATCTCCCCTTTGGACCGATTTTCCAGAGATTCACACATTTCCTGCATTCCTGTTTTATCATGGTTGGGAAGAGCACAATGCAGACTTTTTTCAGTTTCATACATAAATATTTCAGGAATTATTTGAGGAAGTATTGTTGATAACAAAGTTAAGAAATCATAACATTTCAATACCTACATGTAATACAACACCTTACCTGTGCTGTCCAACATTTGTACAGGTTGGGTGTGGAAGTGCTTCAAAGATGAGGACATAAGAGGTGAGCTGTTTTATTAGCCTTTCTGCCCCCCCCCCCCCGATCTTCTTTACCTCTTATTCACTTATTTCTCCCTCTTACTCTGCTCTCTCAGGTGCTGTGGGGGGTGGGCAGGTGGTGCTGCTGTACCCCCCAGACCCGGACCAGGCCCTCCCCGGGCTGGTGTGCAGGCTGGGCTCTTCCCTGTCGACACTGGGCTTCAATGTGTCTCTGGACCTGTGGAGCCGCGGGGAGCTGAGCATTCTGGGGCCCGTGCCCTGGCTGCACTCCCGACTGGACCGGCTGCAGAGGCACGGGGGCAAGGTGGTTCTGATCCTGACGCGCGCGGCCCTGGAGAGGGCAGAGGAGTGGGGGCACTGGGGCAGGGACAGGGACGGGGTCTGCGAAAAGGAGAAAGATAGCGAGGAGCACGAGGCCTCCCTGGCTTCCCACTGCTCCCCTTACACGGACGTGTTCAGCGCGTCGCTGAGCTGCGTTCTGGCGGACTACCTGCAGGGCCGCGCCGGAGAGCGCTTCGTCCTGGCGCAGTTTGAGTCTCTCCCCCCGCTCCCGCTCGAGAATGGTCAGCCTCTGCCAGAGCTCTTCCGGGGGCTGGCCCTCTACAGCCTTCCTTCACAGAGCCTGGGCTTCCTGACCGAACTGGCCGTGGCCCGCGGGGGGCCCAGTCGGAGGCGCCGGGCGAGCGGACTGCAGGCAGCCTCACGGGCGCTGGCAGTGGGGCTCCGGGGTTTCGGGAGCTCGGGGGGATTTCGGCTGCCGGGGTTCTCCCAGGGCAGCGCCGCCGCAGGGGTGGAAGACGCGTGGGAAACCGTGCCCCTACAGCCGCGTAACACACCGCAACCATCCATCCCCAGCTCCAGCCCTAAGTCTGGAAACATGGCCTGGGTGTAGGGGGGCGGGGTGGTCCCTGCATGTGAGGGGGAAGATGATGATGAGCACTGAGTGGGTTATGAGTTTATCAGATCCACATGTACTACAAGGACAGGCACTCCAAATGTCCCCCACAGCTCAGGCATGAGTGGAGATGACTGATAAAACATTATTCCAGTCTTGTTTGTGCAATTAAGGAAAACACTGGATGCCTGTTTCCACCATTCATCATGAATTTCAGTGTAATACCACGTTTGTGGCACTGTCTATTTGGTGTACATTCAAGAGGGATTTTCCATTAATACAAAAAGGCCCAAACTACTCTGGAATACTTTTTTCTGCCTCTTGAGCGGTCAATGTGTTCATGAACTGCACATTTGGACAGTTGGACAGCAGGCACAGGCAGAGCTTAGACGCACCTGATCAATCAGTGGAGTTGCATATTGTGTTATTAACTTCAGCAATGCTCAATTTCTGATTATGCATTACCTCACAGTTGGCATAGTGATTCAGCTGAAAACCAGAAAGGCCCAGAAAAAGTAATTTATCAGTAATCTCCATGCATTTTTTCCCCCCAAGAAAATGTAATTCTTTTTTTTTTGTGGAAGACTAGCTCATCAAAGCTCAGGAACAAAATGCCTTCTTTATGGGTCAGGGTTAGGTTTGTTTCAAAATGTTTGTTGTTCTATCCACTGACAACTGTCACTTTCTGTGTTGCACCTGACTGTAATTCCCCATATTTTTAAACAGTATCGTATTTTCACATTTAATTTGGAGTCAGTTCTCTGGCAGGTATTTCCTCTTTATCTTAATACCATTTTTTTTTTTATTGTACATGTTCAATATTTTCGGTGTTTTCAGGTCTCAGTGCTTTATTTGAAACATTTTTTTTATATGTATATTTATGTGTAAATGATGTGCAATGAACTAGAGAAGAAAAGCTATTGAAGAAAACATGTATTTTTGTGTGCATTTAAGTGATACATAAAGTTTATAAAGATACTCTTTTGGTTTTTATTTAATAAACTATTTGTGTTAATTTGCTATCAATATGTAGCACAGCAATAAAGTTGAGTTTCTTTGAGGTGCGTGGTGAACACAATTTGTACATGCGCAATATAAACCCCTCCTTTTTTCTGGTACTCGGCGGGCTGTGATTGGCGGAGATGTTGTGTCCCAGTGGAATGGGGCGGGATCCCTTGATGTGGTGCTGCGGACAGGACAGAAGCACCTAGAATTATAGCTGCCGAGTGTGGCCGTTTGCTGGGCTGAGCCGGGCCAAAGAAGGCATTCGGTTGTGCCTGAATGATCACGGAGCAGGGTTTCTGAGCACCTTCAGTCGTCCCTCAACGCAGATACGCAAACATTTACTGCCCAAGCGAAGCAAAAGGTAGGCTTCAGCAATGAATTCACCACACGCTTCATTACACATTGATCTGTCATAACGGCATCTGCTATTTAGCTAGCTCGTGATGCTAATTTAGAAGCCAGTAACGTTATAGCTTGCTAGCTAGTCCAGCAAAATGTATAGCTAGCTCTAGTCATCAGCCAATCTAGCTGCATACCGTTTCGAAATGTGTTGGTAGCTAACAGAATTAACATTTGCAAGTGAAGTTGCTTTGCTACCATAAGTAATAATACAAATGTCTTTGCCAGATTTGTATTGTTCAGTGGATACCCAATGTGGCAGGCTATCTAGCTAATAGTAGCTATATGTCTGACAAGCAAGTAAACTGTATCTGCCTTCCGTATATAACATTAACCTAGCTAGATTTGATTATGTTGTTAGCCAGCCCCTTTTTTATTTTTGTGTTTTCTGTATAGAATATTACTTTGCATCTTCGCAAGTTGAATGCGTTATAGATACAACATTATTTCTTTCTCGTCTTTAATTGTGGGAGTCAGGGATAGTGATAGCTGTGCATAACTACCCAGAATAGCTGGGTCAGAAGAAATGACACTTAGCAAGCCAGCTACATTGCCTTATCTTACCATGTCATTTAAGACCCCTGCAAAGCTACTTAATGATCGCTGCTCTGATACTACTAACGTTAATTGTTTTATTTATTTATTTATTTATTTTAAACAAAAAAAACATTTAATTTCCATGTATTTACTCAAAATAACTGTCCACTATGTTCCACAATAGTTAGGGGGAGGTCAGTGGAACAGCTGATTATACTGGTCACCCTACCCCCTCCTCAATTCCCCAGAGTGGACATTGCTGCAGTTTTCCTCTCTCAGATGCATTATTGACCCTGAACCACAGCGTAAACACACTCTCCAATTGGTGCTGCCAGTTTGGCACATTTGAACCAGTGCCAATTTGCAATATCTGTAAACGGGCTGTCTTGAATGAAGGAGTTGGGAAATTAGTTGGACATTTTTTTAAGCAAAGAAAAAAAAATACTGGGGACTAGATTCAGACATGGTGAAATGACTACCCCTATTGTTCCTGGTGCAGCACTGCATGGATATTAATGTGTTTTAGTCCATGTGTTTTATAAGACTCATGGTTGCATTCCAAAGTGCTCTTTCGCTCCCTGTTCCCTTCAGACTGGCTTGATGTCATTCACAGTCCTCAATTTCAGATTACTCATCAGAGATCAGTGTTGTTGAGGATGAACAGAGAAAGATGGCTGTCAAATCAATCTCACTCTCTCTCTCTCTCTCTCTCTCTCTCTTTCTCTTTCAGTGGCTACATTGAAGTGATGTGGTCACAAAGGCCCCTCCTACTGGGTGTAGTACTGTGTTCAGTGCTCTCTGTGGTGCGCGTAAAGACCGCCCCCTGCCAAGCCTGCCGCAAACTCACAGAGAACTTCACCAAGGTATCTTTGCATTTGCTGGCCTGCATTTTACATTGTCTGTCTTACTCTTCTTTGCATTATCTCCGACGGTGTGAACAATCTGATATCTGTGTTTCAGGGTCTGGAGCGAACAGCCAATAAGAACTTTGGGGGTGGGAACACGGCATGGGAGGAGGAAAAACTTGCCAAATATGCACGCAGGTGGGAGGGGCTTTCTTCCTGCGCTTTGTTTCTGAACGAGCGACATGCACTCACCTGCAGTTGGTCTAGATACTCCTTATAACAAGTGCCATCCAGCCATAGTGCACATTGTATTATAACATCAATATTGCTGTTGATGGGCGTCGCGGTGGTGCAGCGGGCTAACGTGCAGACGGCCCTGGGCGAGTTGGAATCACGGTCAGGAGCTCGAGAAGTCGTGGCCTGTAGAGAACGTGGCGCCCTCCTTCCTACTACCGGCTGACAGGGTTGTGTAGCGGTGATTCTCTAGCGGTTGCTACACAGGGGGGAATTGAATTAGAATAGGGGTTCAATTGGCTACCAAATTGGAAGAAAATGGGAAAAAATTCAAAAAATATTGCTGTTGATCACTGCTTGTGACCATAGTATGTTAATAACTTGAGTTTTCATGCCATTTTCATGTTGTTTCATAGGTTGACTCTGATTCTTGAACACGCCCTGCAGGCTTGTTGTTTTGCTTCGCTGTAGACTACTTGCGATTCTTCACCTCTGCCATTACAGTAGCTAGCTAAACCTGCTCTGCTGAAACCTGATCCCACCTAAAAGGCTCAATAGCCACACCCACCCTTCCCTGCACAGAAAGGGGTGCCATGCCCAGAACCGTCCCGAGCACATCTTAGAATAATAAATACAGGCAGAGGAGAACGGATTCAGCCAATGTGCACAAAGACAGATTGCCAGTGCATTATAAACATGACTGAGCATAATTATTTTAGAATATTTCCAAGGTAAAAAGCCTGCATAATGCACCCACCTTTAAATAAGCATTACTTTTGTGTGAAAAGTATGTTTCAAGTGATTTGGATCAAAACAAACGCTACAGAATGCAGTAGCAGCTGAGGGTGTAGGAATATAAGTATTCGTGTTCTGGGGCTTTTTCTGGCAGGTCCCTGTTGGGTCACCCTGTTCAGCTCAAGCTGAAAGCTGCTGTTGGAAAGTAGGCCATGCACTGCTCGTGACAGTCTGTATGTGGGTTAGGGTGCACTGTAATTGCTGTAAGAAGCCTGTAAGTTGGTGCCTTTCACCAATATGTTTCTTACTGTTTGCTGCTCCATATCGCCCTGCCATATTCAGTGAGACCAGGCTGTTGGAGATTGTGGAGTCAGCATGTGAGAGCTCAGACTTTGACTGCAACAGACTACTGGAGCAGATTGAGGACCAAGTGGAGACATGGTGGTTCCACAGGTACGTTGGTGGCAGTTACTGGCACCCCGTCAATGACTGTGACCCAACAGGGACCAAAAATCTGTTTGCAGTTGGGTCCACGAGTTGTGTATCATTAAATTGACTGTTTGGATAAGTGGAGCAATGAAATCTGAAAAATTGTGAACTTCTGGCAACAGCCCTTGTTCTTAAATGGATTACAATGGCAAGTTAGCATGGTAGGTTGATTCACACGTCATACCTGAATGGCTCAGTGGCTTTTCCATCAAATCCATCAGGAATTCTGTCCTATATGTTTTCTTACTTTTACCTGTACGATTGTGCAATTGTGTTTTTCTTTATACAGACAGCAGGAGGCTCCAGATCTGTTTGAGTGGATATGCATTGATGAACTGAGGCTATGTTGTCCACCGGGGAGATTTGGACCTGAATGTGCTGGTACAGAAGTGTAGTCATGACCTTCTCATACACACACACACACACACACACACACACACAGACACAGACACACACACACACACACACACACACACACACACACACACACACACACACACAGAGTCAGCCTTTAGACTCTAACCATTTTCTGCTTATTGTTTTTCTACAGAGTGTCCTGTGGGACCTGCTGGGGTTTGTGGCGGTCTTGGGCGTTGTGAGGGGGAGGGGACACGCCTGGGGGGCGGAGAGTGTGTCTGTGACCCCGGCTACTCTGGCCAGCTGTGCCAGGACTGTGCAGATGGCTACTATAGAGAAAAAACCTCCAATCACACACAGGCTTCCTGCTCAGGTACTAATTGCATTCAGGAGTCATGCTCCATTAGCATTCAAAAGGAATTCCCCTGCCGATTGGCTAAATGCATGCAAGTGTCTCTTTTTGGGCACCAATCACACACAAGGTACTACTCAGTTCACTTACTCACCTGCCAGTCACACGCAGATCTCCCACGGGCACCAAGGCTCCTTCTGTATTTGACTAGACCACACAACTCAACCTTTCATCAACCCCAATATTTTCCAGTTCTGTTAAACGTGCCTTTAAAAAGACCCGTTTTCTCTTCTGTGTCTGATTGTATTCAGCATGCTACCATGCCTGTAGGAGGTGCTCCGGGCCAGAGGACTACAAATGCCTGGACTGTAAGGCAGGCTGGACTCTTCACGACCACAAGTGTGTGGGTGAGTGAGGGCTGTGGGCCTGCTCCAGCTCTCTCCTTTCTGTGCTCCTGTGTGCCCTCCCGTAGAGTAACGGTGTCTCCTCTATTTCAGACATCGATGAGTGTGGTACGGAACTGGCTCGCTGTCCCTCCAAAACGTACTGCTTTAACACAGATGGCTCCTATGAATGCCGAGGTGGGGTACCTTTCATATCAGCTGGGGGTGGGGCTGGAGTGTGGGGGTGAGGCTGAGGCTGGGGGTGTGGCCAAGGGTGGGGGTGATGCTGGGGGTGTGGCTAAGGGGTGGAGGTGGGACTGGGGTGTGGGGGTGAGGCTGAGGCTGGGGGTGTGGCTAGGGGGTGGGGCTGGGGTGTGAGGGTGAGTCTGTGGCTGAGGCTGGGTTCTGGTTAGGATTAGGGTTGAGGCTGGGGAGTGGGGGCTCCAGGATTGGTGAAGGGCCTGTGTAGGATGTGCCCTGATGGAGGTCCTTCTTCTCCAGGCTGTGACCAGGCCTGTGTGGGCTGCATGGGCAGTGGTCCAGCTCGTTGTAAGAAGTGTTCCCGTGGCTACAGACTGGTGGGAGCCAAGTGCCTGGGTGAGTCCCCCCTCCACTTCTATAACAACGCAGAAATCTGATCGGATTTCACTGAAATATTTATATGCATATTGTTTCTCTATATTCCAAAGAGTTGTGATGTATAACAGTGCTATGCTAAGTAACTGAGTGCTAATGCATAAAAATAAATTTACATTTGAGTGTTTCCTTCCCACCGGGAAGTTTTTACCTCGTTTGCTGTTTGGGGGTTCAGGCCTGTTCTTTTTTCTTTCTGTTTTCTGTGCAGCGTCTTTGTGACAGTTCTCTGTAAAAAGCGCTTTACAAATGAAATGAATCACATTAGTCCAGGACCATCTCATGGTGAAAAGAAGAAAAACAGGTTATTGTGGCATACATCCAGGCGTCTAGTTTGTGTGTGGTCAGGTAGAGCATTCATGAGCACATGTTGGGTGATAGTCAGAGTAATATAAAATGTCACTCAATCATAGTGTGAGTGCAGAAAGATCCTGAGTCATATTCAGGTTGATGTCCCTGGTGAAGCTTAAGCTCTCAGTGACGCTATTTTGTACAATCAGTCTGGCGCAATTTCACAATTGAGTACAGTAATGAGGATGATAATGTTTTGTAATAATTAATGATCACTGAATAATTACTTCTCCTCAAAGTTTTCCACGGCTTGTTGGTGCATAGCTGTCTTTAGTTATGTCCCTGGGCTGTTGGCTCTGTTCCTGGATTGTCTTTTAAGCATAGAATATAGGAACCTGAGCTGTGGTTTCTCTCATAGAGAGTAACTGAATGAGAATAGCTGTTTACTCTGTGAAGAGTAATGACTCTCGGTGATGACTCTCTCTCTCTCCCTCTCACCCCCCCCCCCCCCTCTCTCTCTCAGATGTGGATGAGTGTACGGAGCGAACGATCGCATGCCCCGGTCTGAATGAGGCCTGTATTAATGAGAAGGGTTCCTTCCGCTGTGAGTGTGCAGAGGGGTACCAGCGTAAGGACAACATCTGCATAGAGATCCCGCCCGAATGTGAGTGAAACGGGCACTACAACACTCTCTCTCTCTCTCTCTCTCACACACACACACACACACACACACACTCACTTCCACACAGTGTGCACTGAGCTCTACAACACACTCACACACAGTGTGCGCAGAGCTCTACAACACACTCACACACAGTGTGCGCAGAGCTCTACAACACACTCACACACAGTGTGCGCAGAGCTCTACAACACACTCACACACAGTGTGCGCAGAGCTCTACAACACACTCACACACAGTGTGCGCAGAGCTCTACAACACACTCACACACAGTGTGCGCAGAGCTCTACAACACACTCACACAGTGTGCGCAGAGCTCTACAACACACTCACACACAGTGTGCGCAGAGCTCTACAACACACTCACACAGTGTGCGCAGAGCTCTACAACACACTCATACACAGTGTGCAAAGAGCACTACAACACTCACACACAGTGTGCAAAGAGCACTACAACACTCACACACAGTGTGCAAAGAGCACTACAACACTCACACAGTGTGCAAAGAGCACTACAACACTCACAGTGTCAGGCATGATGTTGAGGTTCAGCTTTGGACCCCTCCCTCCCTCCCTCCCTCTCTCTATCTCACTGCTCTCCCTCCCTCCCTCTCTCTATCTCACTGCTCTCTCTCCCTCTCTCTCTATCTCACGGCTCTCTCTCCCTCTCCCCCCTCTCTCTCTCCCTGTCTCTATCTCACTGCTCTCTCTCCCTCTCCCCCCTTTCTCTCTCCCTCTCTCTATCTCACTGCTCTCCCTCCCTCTCTCCCTCTCTCTATCTCACTGCTCTCTCCCTCTCTCCCCCCTTCCTCTCTCCCTCTCTATCTCACTGCTCTCTCCTTCCCTCCCTCCCTCCCTCTCTCTATCTCACTGCTCTCCCTCCCTCCCTCTCTCCACAGCGGGCCCTGAGAAGGGTCTTTTTGATGGCATAACAGACGATGAGGTGCTAGTGCTGCAGCAGATGTTCTTCGGCGTGGTGATCTGCGCTCTGGCCACGCTGGCCGCCAAGGGCGACATGGTTTTTACCGCCATCTTCATCGGGGGCGTGGCCGCCATGGCCGGATACTGGCTGTCGGAGAAAGGGGATCGCATGCTGGACGGATTTCTGCGGGGACGTTAGCCTATCGGGGGCCGGGGAATGAGAGCCGGGGCGGGAGAATTGTAGGGAGTTTTGTGAAAGTTAGCGACGAGGCGGAAATGTGAGTGGGGAGCAAATGCGGCATTAGGGAAAGAAAGGGAACAAATACACTGGAATGGGTGTGAGAGAGATGGACTGAAACAAGCCCTTAACCTGGAGAACACGCAGCCAATCAACCTCCTGCAGAGGCAGAGGGAGTGGCCAGCCCCAGTGACTGAGGAAGAGTCACTGGCTTTTAATCATTTATCCTAATTATGCACTGCACTGGAGGTGAGGGATAATCACCCCCCTCCCCCACCCCCCCCCGACAGAGAAATTGTGCTTGAAACCTCAGGACCCCCAGCCCCCCGGCCACACACAGTCCTCTCCATAATATTTTTGCTCTGACCAGAGAATTTGGGATCTTATTTTGGGTGGGGTGGGGGGGGGTGGAAGGGCAATGGGGAGAAGGCGCTAGAACACTAAAGAGTGTCCAGACGTCTGCCACACCTGGTTGATTTATCCACAGTGTGGGGAGCCTCACCTGAGCCTGTCAGCACACTGAATTTAACAGGAAGGCATGAGGGGACAGAAAAAATGAAACTACTGCTGTTTTTTTTTGCGCATTTCACAGAGAAATTGTTGAATGCATGAGCTGTATAAGAAGGCCAGTGTGTTGTTGCCTCACGAGTATCACAGAATGGTGTGGATTTCCTGTCATTTGTTTAGTTTCTTTTCAGGCAGGATTTTTAATACAGTGATAGTCACTACAGCTTTGCCACCCATGGATACCTACAGACCCAGCAGCAATAGTGTGTGTGTGTGTGTGTGTGTGTGTGTGTGTGTGTGCGTGTGCGTGAGTGAGAGAGCATGAGCTTATGAACTGTCTGCCCCACCTGCACTGAAGGGGTCTTATTTATTTTGTAGCCATCGTGTTTTAATTGTGTTTAAAGTTGAAGAGATTTTTCTGTGTGTTTATTTTTCCCAACCACACATATCTGTGCAATTATACGCCGCGTCTGTACAATAGGCCCGTGTGCGAACGGACATACGGTACGTTTTTATCTTAATGTCACCCTGTCTTGTGTTCATTCAGTGAGAAATTCTACACTTTTCCAGCCTGAATGAATCCTCTGTTTAGTGAATGCGTGCAGTTACTGAAAGGGCTTTTCAATCATTATTTTCCAGCAGCATGGATTTAAACTACCATCCGCCATTTGGTCAGTCTGTCTGTCAATAGCGACGATGACATTTTTCCCATTTGTCCATGTTTATCAGTAATGGCAGCTCACTAAAGCCAGATAATTTCCATGTCTTGCTATCAACCTATGAGGATTTCACAGTTAAGCACAGAAAGGTGCCCTGTGTGTTTTACCTCATTAGTCACTTACCTCACTGAGGTGTGCGTGTGTGTGCGTGCGCGCACTGCTTTCATCCGTCCGCTCAGTTGTTAAGATGCACTCCTCTGGCTGTGTCTCTGTGTCTGTGAGCTGCACTCTACCTGTGGCCAGGTCTTTGTAATTATGCCATTAGCTGTACCTGTAAATTATTAACGATGTGAAAACCGCCTGCATCTCTCGGCCTGCTGTGGTGCTTTACCTAACCTGTACACATACATCAGGAAAACTGCACTTCTTTACATTATTAAAAAAAGAACAAACTTTATCATGGTTCTCGTTTTATTTGTCGCGAATCTCTTTCCTCAGAAATTCAATCTCTGTTATCCTGGTACATTGTATTTATTATCAGACTTATTTCCCTTTCATGATAGGGTGTGAGATGTGGAACGGCCCAGCTTTGGGGATGTGGCTGTATTATTTGAGGGTGCAGCTCCAGTTTAAAGGGTTGTACTGGAGGAGTTCTCTGTCTCTCAGCATCTCCACAGACCGACTGACTGCCTTTTCCCTCCAGTATTGCTCCATCAGCTGGAGAGACGAGAGGTAGAAGGTAAGGAAATAGGGTTAGCAAAAGATGCTAATGTGGCTTCACAAGTGACTGCGTTGGCCTAGGAAATTGCTTTGAGCTCAGACTGAGTCTACATGTCACCGGTCCCAGTCTAGGCTCTATCCTTTGACAACTATGGCTGTGAATACTCAACAGTGGGATGCAGTGTGGCTGTTTGCCACAGGGGTAGGGTGGGTTTAAGGCAGTCGGGGTTGCCCAGGTTACATAACGCTCCATAGCTACTCATCATAGACATCAATTACAGCTGGGCCTCTCCTGTAACAGGCACTGGGTCTCCTGTAGTAAGTTGTATGACATATGATATGCAGAGCAGTCACTGACTCACAGCCTCAACAGCAGTGCTCCCTTCACATGTGTAGTGATTTAAGAGAATCACTATTTGAATTCACTATTTGAAATGTAAGCATAAGGAGGAAAGTGTCCTCCATCCCAAACCACCCCCTGAAAATCCTCTATTGTAGCCCTGTTAAATTTGTCCGTTTCTGTCGAATTACCAATAAAGCCATATTTATAGCATCATGTGATGTGGGGTAGCCATAGAATGCAGAATGTGTCTTTTCTTTGCTCCACATAAACGCTTTATTGTGCAATAAATATAGCACTGGTTTTCAAGTACCCCTAAACATTATTCTGCTAGTATAGTGTTTGCGGGGATGTATTTGTGTTTGTGTGTGTGTGTGTGTGTGTGTGTGTCCCTTTCTCACCCTCTTGTTCTCATCTCGGTACTGTCTCATCTCTTTGGCCCTGGTGAAAATCAGTTCTCGCTCTCTGGTCAGCGCTTGGCGGTCGGTCTCTTGCAGATCCTCCATCTCCTGTGTTTTATTGACCAGTTGCAGTTTCCGAGCTTCCCACTTCTCCCTCATCTGCCTTTTCAGTATTTCCCGCACTTCCTTCCTAGGAACATAGAAAAAAAGGGCCAATTTGTTTTTCATTAAGTGCCTGATTACACCTCCTTTTACCCAGTTTTCCCAGTGTTGTAACTGGATCAGCTGGAGAGGAAGGTTCCTTTATTTTTTGAGGGAAAACGACAAAAATGTAGTGAGTAAAATGGATTTACAACTGTTTTACCTGTATTCCTCTTTCTCTGCCCCAGAACCATAAAATGGCCTCTGCCACGCCTGGTGAAACCTACAAAAATCATAAAATGATGATAAAATCAGTCATATTTGAAAAATTATGACCCAAAATGCATCCAGTCCTTATGCCCCTGAATTATTTCTTCTAAATATTTATGATGAATTTGACTTAGACTTGTGACATTACATAACACGTGCACTTTACATTCCAAGGAAATCTTTTTAAGTTCTCCTGAGTGTAGGAATGTCCCTTGTAGTGTAGGTTTCAGCATAGTTGAATAAATAGTTCTTCAGATTAAGACCAAAGACTCATGTCCCCTAAAGGGAACAAAAAATTTTATTTCTGGGTTTTGGGAGGATATGAAAATAACAGAAGTGAGGGGATTAGAGGGATTTTCTCTTCTCACCTGCAGTACTCTTTTTGCTGCATGACCACCACCCTCTGGTGGTTGTGGTGATGAACTGCGGGTGTCTCCAGACTGACTGTTCGTCTGCGGAGTAGAGGAGGATGCAAGGGGTCCAATCGAGGTCCGCACTGACCGGGCACAGATCAGATGTGGTGAGAAAAAAAACTTTCTATTTCACCCTTGTCAGTTATATATTTTATACATTTCTGAGACGACAACTTTTCACACCACAAATTTTACGTAGAAGTTACATTAGGGTTAAGGTTAAGTCACATTTTAAAAATTAATTAATTAAATTTTTACACCAGTGTGACATGCTGTGTGAACAGCCTATGTGACTTCAACAGAAATTGCAAAGTGAACTGAAGAGTGACTGTTATTTACTTTGTAACGAAGTGGAAGCCTTCTTGGTCATGGTTAAAATAATATAAAAAATTAAAGCTATAGCTAGCTAAAACATATCATTTTATTTTGAGAATAGTAACAGGTGGTGATTAATGATGCAACTAACAGGTGATTAACAAATAAACAATTACACAATATCCTGTAAAGTAAACAAAATAATCTGTAGCTAAATAAACTGTGCAGGGCATAGCAACATAACGAAGTTAATTAAGAGTATATAGGTTACACACCTTGTTTACGGAGAGCGGGACAGTAGCCGGGCAGATTACAGGTAAAGCGAGGGGTGTGATCACGTAGCGCTGACGCTGAATGGGGGTGGCGTGGATGAAGGACACAGGTGTTGAAGGAACTACAGCTGTAACGGTGATAATTATTCAAAAGAGTGTTAAATAAAGATTATAAGGATTAATCATTAATACGGAGTGTAATAAGCATAACAATACCCAACACGGCAGGCCTCGTTTGTTTACATGATTTGGCATAGCCAACACACTTCACCATACAGCCATTTATTTCCTTTGCGTTAATAAGTGCCATGTAGTATCAATAAAAAAATTCCCTTACGTAGCCTCATGCTGGGGCCGACTTGCTGGTAGGCCTACAACGCAGTAGCAACGTTTCAGAAGCTACCTGTAAAACAAATAATTCGTTTAGAAATCTTATAGGCTACCAGTTTTGGCAAACTTGAAAGAGTTCATTTATTTGATAAATACTGACATATGTTCGTATTTTTATAATAATTAAACAACATTATAGTAGCCTATCGAAGAAGAAAACAAAAGAGAGTATGTAAAAAGAAACTATTGAAAACTACTCACGTTTATTTTTTGTGCAGTGGCAACGGTTGGCTTGGGAACGTCCCTGTGTGTCTGCGCATATAAAAGATGCGAATTTCTTTGCTGCGCACGTAGGACCTACACACGTTTTTAATAGGCTACATATCTTATGTTTATTATATTTTAAAGCTAAGCCTTACCCTAACTCGCGTTCAGTTCCTGTCAATTCCACGGGTCTGTAGGCGAGAGGCATTTATCTATGACCAC
Source organism: Ilyophis sp. 1 JC-2022 (assembly GCA_022702515.1). NCBI lineage: Eukaryota > Metazoa > Chordata > Actinopteri > Anguilliformes > Synaphobranchidae > Ilyophis > Ilyophis sp. 1 JC-2022. Next base: position 50,565,285 of record CM040402.1, read on the forward strand.
TTGGATACAAGAGCAATAAGCGCCTGGAAAACGGCAGTCGATTGTTATTCACTTTAAAACCGTTCTGGCTAGTGTAACAGGATATGCCCCTTCCGAGCATGTACATCATAATTAGCTAATAGTGAGCTTGCCCTATGCATACAAAGTACCGACACTGTGTTGTAGAGGCTAATCGTTTACAAAACACTTTAGCTCAGGACACAGTGGTAATACCACCAGTAAGGACACATGGACAATATTGCCTGGGAATCTCGCACGTTCAGCCCTCATCTAGTCCTTAGACATAATTTCATAAAGTTTAAAAGCAAATGCAGGATGCAAATAAAATGAATGTGCACTATGGTACTTCATATTACACCAAATTTTGCTGGATTTATATCTTGGGGATAATGAATCTTTGTGGACCTGATGATTCATGTAATATCTCTACCACAGATATCAAAAAGCAAATAACAAAATTAAATGTAGGGACAACAAACTTCCAGAGTCCAAAAGGCTTTTCTTCTTTACGGCAATGTGTTTTCCGTAATTATTGAAGAGAAAATAATATAATTCTGCGATTTTTTTCTGGTTTTACTTCAGATTTATTTAATATGAACAGAAAGAAAATGTATAGGTTTCTGCCAAACACCTTAGTCTGCCTCGCAGCTGAGGACGAACAGAAGCAGGTGGGACTGCGGGTTACTCTTGTACAATTCTTACAGAGGCTATTTTTTATTAACACTGGGACAAAATATTACTTGATTATCCATTATTACAGTATTTACAAACATTAAGAATAAATGCTAAAATGAAAACATACACACATTTTATTAATACAATGATTTCAGGTCAGCATACAAATACTGCTGATGAACATATACACCAACAGGCACATGAGATATTGTTACCTAGGCACTTTAGATCTTGATAAGACTTCAACGTTTGTTTAAAAGTAATGAAAAGTTCTATACAACATGATAACTATATAAGCAATGCGGGGGTGTCAAGCTTCATTAATACATGTGTGAACAGCCCATGCGTTTGCATATTGATTCAAAGTATTTCTCTGCAATTCATCATTGAATCAAATTCCCAGTTTCTCTTGATTCTCCCACAGCCAGTCATGGTACTTGTTTAGCTTGTGATCCTGAGGGCTGACCTGGGGATAAATATCACAATATCAACATCACAACCAGTAAAGATATGAAGAACCTTGACAGAATAAACATGTGAATGCCCAAAACCTCTTGCCATAAAACTCTCCAAAACAAAGGTTGCACTTATTTAACCATGTGACAGTTAACTGTTTAACGATATACATGTATATAACAATGGTTAAATACATGTTTTCATTCTGTACTGTTCTAACGACACAATTTATCTCGTTAAGTCTAACCTGAAAAATGTGTGAAATGCACTTCTGAGAACGATATTCTGCACTATATGTTGCTTTGTCTGTCTCCATTGTCTTGGCGTTTGGATAATGGCCAGTAGGTCAAAGGCTTAACAATGACAGTTTATCTCCATTAATAACCAGAACACACCTGCCTCCACTCCCCAACGCAAAAGATTCTGTAGGAGTCGTTGGCGTACTTTCCGATGCCGTGCAGCTCGATGGGATAGCGCCACTGTTTGTTTAGATATTCATCTGCAACAGAGATCAAGAAGGGTGAGTTCATTCTGAGACTGGTACCCCTCCCTACTGAGTGTTTAAAGGTTCTGAGATGGGCTTTTACTTTACTTTTAAGCCATGATTCCTGTTGGGACAGCACAGAGCTGGGCTCTTTTCTATCCATAACAAAAAAACAAAAAAAAAAGATTTGTTGGAGGTGGCAGAGGCAAGTATACAAGCAAAAACCATAAAAAGAGAATCTTATAAAAATATATCAAAGTTATAGGTGTACAGGGCATCTGTTACCAAGGCTTTTATTGTCAAACAGGAAAAATAAAATATATAATGAAATAGAGCACTGATCGTAAATAATTAGTAAATAATGTAATAAATAGTAAATTATAAATAATTAATTCAAATGTAATTTAAAATAACGAGCGATATAATTGAGTAATGTGATAGGTGCTAGTGCATGTGCGTATGTGTGTTCATGTGCTGCAGCGTCATTGGTGCTTTTTCAGGGAGGTTTAAGGTTGAACAGATGGAGCATGTCTAATAGAGGGCTCTTAGTGGTCCATTGTGCTTCATGAATGATGGATGTAATTGATGGGTTATGAATGGCTCTGTTGAGAAAATTTTTACTGATTATTTCTTGCCGTTGTTTGATGGTTCTGAGTCCAGAGATCTTATGAGATGGGCTGCTGGGGGACTCATCCTGTTAAAGCTCTGTTCTTAGAGTGTGGGCGAGTCCTGGTCTGGATCGTCTCAGTGCCATGCGACTGGCAGCCCTGCAGGGCCATGCTGAATTGCTTCTAGTGTTGCCCAGGGAAGGGAGGGTTTCAGTCGGCCGGGATGACAGTGCCCCATCGTGTACCAGCGACCCCTACTGGCGTATTGGGCACCTGTTGAGCCGCACATGAACTGTCCTCCGACTTGTAATCTGCAGTGTGATAAGAAGGGGCAGCTGACATCATCGGCTCTGCAGAGGAGAGCACATGCTTGTCTCCTGGATCCATAGGGAACGTCGCAGCAGTGAGCGCTGGGGAATACGATTGGGCATTCCAAATTGGGGAGAAAAGGGGGAAAACATTTGAAAGGTTCTGAGGTGAGACCAGGTACAGGACCATTCCTACATCCCTACTCCAAACACTACTTCAATGAAATGCAGTTCTGCCTGTGTCTCTGAGAGAGGGGAAAAAGCAAGCACAAAGCAATATTGACCCTGTAAATATGAAAGCTGCTACTGTAAAAGGCTTCGTTCAGAAAGTTGCTTCTGTGGGTAAGAGACAAAGCTGTACTACCCACCAGAAAACCTGACGATGATTTTGGCTCTTAGCTCATTCAGGCCCAGAGGTTTCAGGAGCTCAGCTATAGGCTTCCAGTCGCTCCCACAGGTCACTTCAGGAGATGGGTAGCGATCAAAAAAGTGCCAGAGCACTGGTATAGCCATCTTACCTGCAAGAGGCAAAGAACACACAGCACAGAAACATCAGACCATACTTTAATGTGGTGTGAGTAAACTGTAAGAAATGTTTTCAAATAACATATATTTAATCACAGACGCATACTGTATATTCCAATTTTGAGATGAGGCTGCCTCAGGGCCTTGGTCCTTGGTCCTTGGCTGGACACCCTGCTTGCCTGCTGCGTTAGCAGTACTCACCACTGGTCTTGTTGAGGAAGATGGTGGCAATCAGGAGCCTCCAGGGGTCGTGGAAGAGCGTCTCCTGCACCAGGTTGAAAGGGGAGCGTGGCGGGGTCCACTTCTTATAGGCCTTGCGTCTGGGAGGACTCGGAGCTTCAGGGGAGCACAGCAAATACGAGACAATAACACGCAAATGTATCTGTGTAAGTATGGGCTTCATTTCACATGCACACAACTCTGCTTTACCTTCTTTAGCAGACTTCCTACTGAAGTAGGGGCTTGTTTTCTTTCTCTCAGTCTGTGCCTTGTATCCAGGGCCTAGGGAAGAATAGTTAGTTTCAGGTACAATGTCATCAATTTCTACATGATGATGGTCATGTAACAAGGCCATGTTAGTTCTTGCGGCAGTGTAGTATAATGGTTAAGGAACTGGACTTGTAACTGAAAGGTTGCAGGTTCGATTCCCAGGTAGGACACTGCCGTTGTACCCTTGAGCAAGGTACTTAACCTGAATTGCTTCAGTATATATCCAGCTGTATGAATGGATAAATGTAATAAGAAGTATGTAAGTCGCTCTGGATAAGATCGTCTGCTAAATGCCTATAATGTAATGTAATGCTATGTTTACACATTTATACTCCAGGAGTCGGTTGCACCACGTCTTACTAAGTGCAAACTAACCCTAGTTATAGCATAAGTATTTACTAAATCAAGATTTAGTCACTACTAAATTCGATTGGGTTTCACCACTCACACTAGTTATTACGTAGAGCTTAGTAACTACTAAATATGTATACATGCCCTAAGGTGGTTTAAATGATAGCGTAACTAGATAACTGCAACTAGTTTGAAACTAGCTAGTAACAACTATGGGTTTAGTAAAGACTAAATGCTTGAATTTAGTAATGACTTACTCCAAACTGGTGCAACCCAGTCCAGAACCTATTATGGCACTTCAGCAGCTTATGAATAGAGTAAAAACATCTTGTCAGCATTTCAACTTTTTAGCCGAATGTGACAATGCACTATGTGCTGCATTGATGAGGTGGAGGAGACCCTTACTGCTCTGCTGCTGTTTTCCTGGAGTAGAGCAGCCCTGGCCTGCACTGGGAGAGAGCAGGCCTTCATGTACCATGTCTGGCGTGGAATTGGCTGCTATGTCCGTCTCAGTTTTGGTCTCACTCTCCAACGCAGGCTCTACCACGCTGATTCTAACAGGGAGTTCTGGGAGAGATATCTCAGTCGCTAATGTCTCCAAATGATTTTGCTGACTATTGCAGACCTCTGGATCTCCAGCTTGGGCCAGCCTGAGCAGATTGTCCCTCAGCAGCCCGTTTCTCTGGGGGCTGTTTTCAGTGTCGCGCACTGCTGGGCTACACCTTTCCTTTCTCTCCGGGATCCCACAGAGAAACTGTCCTGTCGTGCCTCTCCCATCTGTGTCAGAGGTGAGGCCTGCTTTATAGTCACTGCAAGCAGGCCGTTTCCTGTTCTGCCTGAGCCCTACACGAGAAGCATCTCTGCTTTTACTCTTCTTCTGGACTGCAGTGGAGTCTTCAGTCTTTTTAGCTTTTGCTGAATGGAGGGTGCCAACACTGTCTGCTATGTCCTCCTCAACAGACAGGTCCGACTGAGTGCTTGCCGAGGTTTTACCTGCGCTTTCCCAATGCTTTGAACGCTTCACTTTTCTGTCAGTCTCACATGTCATGGTGTAGCTGCCATGCGCTGTGAAATCAAAGTCAGCCAAACAAAGGCTCAAATCTTCATTGCTGTGAAGAAACTCCTGCAGGGCTGTCCTCGACCTGAATTTTTGCCCCTGGGGACTAAAAAGAATAGAATTTGGTGACTACAAACCAGAAGGTCTTCTTATGCAATATTTTAATAGATTGGATGCAAGAGGATTTTGCCATTGTCAAATACAAAAAGAGCATATCTCAGTCTTAGGTAGAAATGTATGTTATAAACATAAAATTCTAAACCTTTTTTAAAAAGCTGACAAGTCGCTTTAAAATTGTATTCCTGTTGTAATATATTTTCCCTGTCACCAATGTTGAAGTTCTCAACGAGCCAAAATGGAGCAAGAATGGCTAAATATATAAATTAATCCATCACTACATTGTATGATACATTCATGGTGTTCTACCTTATTATGTACACATCCATTTTGCCTGCAGTTTTCCCCGTTTTACGCTGTTTCACTATTTTCATCCAGCCAAGTGGGACAGTGCAAGGCTGGCTTGTTTCCACACACTCCGGTTTCTGTGCCGTGCCCTCTGCGCTGGCTGCGTCATTGTTGGGCCCAGTGGTTTCAATGCAGGCTGCGTCACTGTTGGGCCCAGTGGTTTCAATGCAGGCTGCGTCACTGTTGGGCCCAGTGGTTTCAATGCAGGCTGCATCAGTGCCAGCCCCAGTGGTATTTACACAAACTGCGCATGTTTCTGCTGCCTCCTTCAGCTCTGTCCATCTCTTTGGGTCTTTGGCCTCTGTCAGCATTCTTATTTCTTTGCAACCATGTAACTATAGTACAGAGAAAACATTGAAATATGCAACACACACGAAAAGTCACGTTATTTCAGTAAAATCACTTTCTCCTATGGTTGGAACAGATACGTTCCTGAAGATTAATGTGTCTTGCATATAACTCAATATTATAGCCAAACTGAAATAAGGTTTATTAATACAGAATTCTAATACTACGAAACGGTTACTCTAGATCAACATTTATCGAAATGCCATGGAACGTTACGATGTGTTGTTCTAGTACCGTATGTAACTATCTATTTGTTGTTAGCTTGCTAGCGTTCTAGCCTACGTATGCAACTGTCAAACACTGCTGTAGTAACACATTACTGCATGTGTACGCTAAGTTACCCGCAATTTAAGTTAATTAATTCGCATGCAAAGCGCTACCTCTAAGCATCTTACCTGTTAGCGAGCTAGCTGGTTTATTTTGTTGTTTTATTATTTGCTAGCTCGTATGTTGACATCGGTTCCCAATATGATGGAATTTGTTTTTGCTGCCCAGCTAACTAGCGCTAAATTAACGAGCTAACATCGGTATAAAACAGCTCTATACGCTTTTAACATAAAAGTTCAGGTCTTATGTGTATGCAGATTTGTTTTATATTTTTAAAAATATATTAGATTGTTGTTTCAGTTTGCACTTATCTTAGTAGCAAGACAGCTAGTCGACCAACAACTGAACCTCTCTGAGTTGTGTGCATTTCTGGATTGTGCATGTCTGAAACATGGCATGCGCAGCTCGAATGCGTTGTGCGCATGCTCGAAGCAGTTTATGCCGTGAAGTAACGCTCAATAAATGGTTAGCGGCTGTGTATACACAACAGATAGGTTTATACTGTCATAAGGAGAAAAAGGCACAATGAGAGCGGTTCCGACATGGATAGATAAAGTACACGACCGGGACAAAGTAGAGCAATGGTAGGATGACGTTTAGTTTTCTTAAGTGTTGTTTTAGAGGCATTGCTGGCCTGTTGCTATAGGGAAGCTAGTTCTTGGCAAAGGGTAGCAACGGTGGTTACTATGTAAACTGTGATTATTCTTTAACACATGTAGCTAATGCTAGTTAGCGGGCCAAATAGGAAGATAGCATTGACTGCACATTATCCCTTAATGATTTGAAGGTAGTAACGTTAGCTTTCTTTTTATCTACGGTTAGCTATAGTTACAGTGGTACGTTAACGTTCAAAAGATTAGTTATAGGGAATGTGCTAACATACTATTAGCTAAGTTAGCGTGCTAACATTAGTTATGTAAAGAATAACAGTGAATATGTCAACAATATACTCAAATACAAATAGCAATAATTGTTGATTTTTTTTTGCTATTGCTTTTTCATGGTATGCATCGTTTGATCGTTTTATATTAAATCATGTGACATAAGAGGATAAGGTACAAACTGTTCTACAACTCCCAACTTACAAAATAGTTGGTTACTTTCAAATTTTTCTTTAAATTGTGAGGAGTTTGACTCCAGCAGGTCTTTAATTTGTCAATGTAGTAAAGTATGTAAAGAAAATCATCAGTCACAATACTCTCTCCCTCCAGCATTTATGACCTCGCCTTCAAGCCAGACGGAACTCAACTCATAGTAGCTGCAGGAAACAGAGTGCTGGTATGTGGCATAACAGCAAAGATTACTGTATACTTTCCAGATTGTTGTGTTGGTTTTGCATACTTTGCAAGTTAGTGTTTTTGCCATTTCTATCACAGTGTGGTATGTTACATTTCAGCATGTGGAAACCAAAAAGAGAATTGCATTAATTTTCTGTTTGATGATGACAACACACTTTAACATTTAGTCATGTTTTAGGTGTATGACACGTCAGATGGAACACTGATACAGCCCCTAAAAGGACACAAAGATACAGTTTACTGTGTGGCCTATGCCAAAGATGGTGAGTTCACAGTGCTTCGCCCAGATCCTTTATGGTCCCAAAAATCAAGTCTTGTGTAACATGGTTGCTGTGTATTTCTCAAGGAAAAAGATTTGCTTCAGGGTCAGCAGACAAAAGCATCATCATTTGGACTTCCAAACTTGAAGGCATTTTGAAATACACGTGAGTGTCTTTTTGGACCGTCACATACTATGCACAGAAGAATTTGTGTTATATCAAACCACAGCCAAATGGTGAATCATGTCGAATATGAGATTCAATAGTTTTGTCTGGCAATTTGTCCTCAAAATTATTTTTGATTGTATTCGATTATTTTGATGGCACTATGTTCTGTTTCTGTTCCAGACACAATGACTCAATTCAGTGTGTTGCGTATAACCCGGTCACACACCAGCTGGCATCGTGCTCCTCTGGTGATTTTGGTAAGTGGTTCAGGTCTTTTAATCGTGTCACTTGAACACATTCATTCCATTTCACTCCACCCACCATGTTTCCATGAATGAGGCAGAACGACTGCACCATATCCACTGTGTTCCTGGAGAAAACATCAGATTAACTGCCACCGTGAAGATGACTGATTATATTGTATCTATTCATTTTCAGGCCTTTGGTCCCCAGAGCAGAAGTCTGTTTCCAAGCACAAAGTCAGCAGCAAGATCACATGTTGCGGGTTAGTTTGGATATTTCCTTACAACCAGAAGTTTTTCTATAACCTTCTAATTTTATCGTTTTCCAACCCTAATGTTCTTGGTGGAAATCTATTACTTTATGTTATTATTGTGGTTTTATGTAATTATACGTGTGATTATTATTGGTTTATTATGGAACTTGTTACACTTAGGCTGTATGTAGTGGATTTGGGCTCTTGCTTTGTTACATACCACTTAGCGGAGGGGCCGTGTAATTACAGGTGGACCAATGATGGGCAGTACCTGGCCTTGGGGATGATGAATGGAGTGGTGAGCATCCGCAATAAAAACGGGGAGGAAAAGGTGAAGATCGAACGCCCTGGAGGCTCTGCCTCTCCCATCTGGTCCATTGCCTGGAACCCTTCAAAGTACGTCAAACACCCCTCATCTCTTTAGTAGGCCTAGATGGGTAGTTGATGAGCCTAGGTGGCCAAAATAGCACGTTCTCTTCATCACCCATTTCCAGTAGGGTTGGTGTGAATTGTTCAATTCATGAATTGAAATGGAATGTCAATTTAATAAAACCTCGAGGATATAGAATTTGAATTATAGAAAGTGGAATTTAATTCAATGACATTTAAAGAAATTCTGCTCATTTATAGAACAGGAAAGATATCTTCTTCCAAAAATGTTTTCACTTATCACAAACAATGCTAATGCCATTTAAAGTGCTATCTTGGAAGTCAGATGTGAAATAGTGCTCTGAAAATGTAGTCCATAATCAATGATTTTTTTAAAGTAATTAATTCTCGGAAATGTATTTTTTAAATGTTTAACAAAATGGAAATGAATATCAGGAAACTACTGTGCTTTAAAAAAATATATAATAATGGTAAGTTTTTAATGGTGTACATTTTAAAGTTGTATTTTTCTATCATGTTTAGAACACTCATGACCTAGAGCCCTCCTGCAGTACCACTAGTTTCTATATTTTCATATGTCAGGGCAAGTGACTTGTGGGACTGCAGACGGGCTCTAGGTCAAGAGTGGGACAGTAGGGGGCGCTCTCTCAGAACAGTAAATGCAGGGTTTGTAGAAAGTGAATGGCCTGTAGAGCACTGCTGAAGGAGGTGAGGATGAAGGTTGTGGAAGAATGCAGTGTGTTGGAGGCCGCAGCTTCACCAGATAGCACATTATCTTTCCACAGCAGCACCAGAAAGAAAGCCTTCATGTTATCTCTAGAGTAATGTTATGAATTAACCAGAGGGTTATTCTAAAGGCATGTCAATAATCTGAAGCAGACTGCATAGCTAGCTGGCTGTTTAAATGTGGCTAATGCATTTTTGCCAAATTAAGTGCTTATTTCTCACCTAGTCCTTCCCCTGATGTCATTATTTCAGCTTTGTGGTAGTCTCTGATTGCAATGCCAGTACAACATTACTCACACTTATTACCATGGTGCTTAAACGCTGGCTAGCAAAATTGTTTTCCTGATTTTTATGGACTAAATGTCTAAGGGAAGTTTTATGTCCATGATTTCCATTCCATCAACATAAAAGTATTGAACTTTAATATTAAAACACTAAAAGAAATGCTCCGCTCTGTGGTCCGAGAGTGATCAAAGTATATTTTATATTTTATAAATACTTAAAATTTAGTGACGCTTTAAATTGGAACCATGAATTTCATCACAAAAGTAGATTTTGTTGCGTTGTTTTTTAGTCTGTCGGTTTGACAAGCAAACTGAGTTTTCAGCATCTGGCTGCTTCTGGGTGTGCTTAATTTGATTATTCTCACGCTTCAGATATATACGAGTTAAAATCTTTAATATTATCTTGATAATTTCAGTGTATCAGAGTAGAATAGGCTATTTTAACATAATGGCTAATTATAACCTTTTGCTCAGTTGCTTCCATAAGCTTTTTGTTCTCTGAGTCATCGCAAATGTTCATACTCTCCTCACAAATTTGCTCAGTCCCGAGGTGTAGTATTATGGGTTAAGCCATTTCTGACCAATCAGAGGAGCTTGTGTTGCTGTGTTGCTGTGTTCCTGCTTCTCAGTGGATGGGGAAAGATTTGACTTGCTGTCGGTTCCAAACAGGGATGAACACAACGACATCTTGGCTGTTGCAGACTGGGGTCAACGTCTGTCTTTCTATCAGCTCAGTGGCAAGCAGGTAATTATGTGGATGGTGCAGTCACATGTGTCACTGTGTGGAATAGAGCTTTACCTAACGGGCAGCGGATTTCTATAATGGTTAGGGAGCAGAGACTGTATTGTCATGTTGTGAGGCCTTCTGAACTCTGTGATGGGTGGCACGTTAACATGCACTGACTGGATGAACCAATAGAACTGCTCGCTATAAAGAAACTCAGGTCAAACCGATGACTCCAGCTGTTTTTAAGTTTATGAAAAGCATAAGATTCTGTACTTTACCTGTAATACATCTCCAGATATCCAGCAATATATGCAGTATTGCCTAATGTGAAAACGTTGGCTTTGTACAAGGATGTCTTTTTTGAAAGTAATGTCGTAAAATAACACAGTAATTTATTTCCTTTGTTTGTCATGTTTCAGTTTACATGCCAATACCATTTTTTTAGACTTTGCAGCTCTTTAAATTAAATGTCTGTTCTGTACAGTCATCACAGTGCTAATCAACCACTAAATTATTTTGGCTGCTAGCGTACAAGACTGTTATACAGCACAATGCCAAATGATGGCTATATTCGTGAAATATCTTTTTATTTTTTGGCCAATGAGCATGCTGTTGTGATTTAATATACTTTAAATAGTGCAAAAAAAAAGGGATTTAAAATGGTTTGTTTAGAGAAAAAATCCAGTTGGAATGTGTGTGTGCTATGTTTCACTGTGAGCAGAAACAGATGTACAGCAGAGAGCTTACATGAAAAGCTCAAAAGGACTGAAAGGGCAAGCATAACAGAGCTCGTTTAGAGCATTCATTTTTTTGTAAAGCACTCAAGGGACTGCAAAGTTTGACTGAAAGTTATAATCTGCCAATGAATAGCTTGCGAAAGGAAATGGTTTCCATAGTGATTCTGTGCTGAACCCGTTCTCCCTGATCTCAGATTGGGAAGGACCGGGCCCTGAATTATGACCCCTGCTGTGTCAGCTACTTCTCCAAGGGGGAGTACATCATTATGTGTGGCTCTGACAAGCAGGCCTCTCTGTACACCAAAGACGGGGTTCGCTTGGGTACCGTTGGAGAGCAGAATTCCTGGGTGTGGACCTGCAGGGTCAAACCTGACTCCAACTATGTGGTGGGTCCCCAGGATGACTGCTCATCCCCCATGTGAAACATGTAAAAACAGCAGTCTGGCTTTCTCCCATAGATCCTGTGCTTCTTGTTCTATATTGAGAAATTCCTGGTTTAACTGTGATTCGTCTGTGTGAACAGAACTGCTTTGGAACTGCAGAATGTGAAACGGAGACGTCACACCAGGAAAACAGCCGTGCATCTCTCTTTAAACCCAGCGAGTTGTCAGATCATGTTGTCAAATAGTGTGTTAATAAAGTAATGACAGAGCGCTATTTGTATTTTCTAATTTTAAACTTGTGCAAATGAAGGTGTGTGAAAACTTTGACAGCTGCTCGAAATGGTGTCGTGCGATGTCTGCTCCAGGTGTTGGGTTGCCAGGATGGAACCATTGCATTCTGCCAGCTTATCTTCAGCACTGTTCACGGGCTTTACAAGGACCGCTACGCCTACAGAGACAGCATGACTGACGTCATCGTGCAGCACCTCATCACTGAGCAGAAGGGTATAACCTTGCTTAAAATGTCTCATGCGTAATCTCTATTCAAAACTCCCCGGTGTTTTCTGTCTTATCCATCTAGCTACAGACAGCAGTCAAGGGCACTTTGAGCTAGAGGCCTGAAACCTATTGGCCCTTACTCAGAATGCCAGTATCTTTTATTAATGTTTCCAATTTGTATTTTTGAAGAAGAAAAAAAAGATTCCGGCTCTAACTGAATTCAAGAACAGAAAATAGGAAAACTCTGAAATGAAAATCGCTATACAATATAACATTTTTCAGTGCCTTTGTTTTCCACTCCAGTTTAAGAAGACAGACCGTACATTTCACGTCTGCTGTATGCTTTTATTTTTCTGTATTTCTATTATTAGAATGCCCAGTTACAACAGTAGGCATGTCTCAACACTGCAACATTGTGGGGGCAGAGGCAAGCTTGCGTGTCACTTGAATCGCGTTCAGTTGACACTATCTTTCTCAGACCGTAGACACCCACTTAATTAGAGAAGCATTGAATGTTTCAGTCCTGTCCATTGAAACCCTCCCACGGCCTTGCTATAGCTCATTTTTCACAGTCCCACAGAACTTCTGGCCTTAGTCAGCACTGGCACCGTTGGGATTCTGTATGGAAGGACGTGCACATCATAGTGTCAATGCTGACCATTCCCAATGCTTCTGTCTGCAGTGAGGATTAAGTGCAGGGAGCTGGTGAAGAAGATCGCCATCTACAGGAACCGCCTTGCAATACAGCTGCCAGAGAAGATCCTGATATATGAGCTTTATTCGGATGACTCCTCTGACATGCACTACCGCGTGAAGGAAAAGATCTGCAGGAGGTTCGAGTGCAACCTGCTGGTGGTCTGCTCGCAGCACATCATTCTGTGCCAGGTATGAATGTCAGCCAGGGAAAGGGTGAAGGACTGTGCTGCTCGCGGTACGGACCGCGGAGTGAAAGGAAGCTGTGGCTGACTAGCCTCCAACGTTGGTGGATACTGTTGTAGTGATGGAATGGGCCAAAAGATATGATTGAACATTACAAATTGGGTGGGGAGAATTGGGCCTGAAAAATGTTTGAGGCAAACAATGTGATAAATTTTGTATAAACTCCTATTAGGGCCTAGTGTTTTTTCTGTCATTCTGTTGTCAAATTTGTGTATTGCTCACTCCTCTTCTCTTGTAGGCTTAAGAGTCTCTGAGGAGGCATTGAAAAGGAACTATGACACCACAGTATATTTTATAGTTTCTCTTAAAAGGCATGTCTGTCTTGTGGCTTTTGGTTTTGGCTCTTTCGATAGCGTAAGTGGACTCAGGAAGACGTGACCCCGAATGTGAATGCGCCATTTCCCACAAGCGGTTTTTCATCTCGGGGATTAGGGAGAGACATGATAGGATAGGGCGGTTTGAGTATTTCCTCTTTGTTCAGCTGGGAACTGATTTAATTTGAAATAAAAACCTGACCACATAGAGTCTAGTGCCTGAGTTGTGTTGTGACACTGTCAGGATCAGTCTTGTGGCTTTGAGTACTCTGGGAGTCTGGCTGCTTAGAACAAGCCGGTTGTGACTCTCACCATCAGACCTGTGCTTTCAGCGTGCATACCCTGCCTGTGTCCACGTTGTGACTGTGGTTGCTGTTCACCAGGCCTGCATTGGCACTGTCCGTGCTGCGGCTCTGATCAGCTTTGTAACCGTTGCAGGAGAAACGGCTGCAGTGTCTGTCCTTCACCAGCGTGAAGGAGAAGGAGTGGCTGATGGAGTCCCTGATCCGCTACATCAAGGTGATCGGCGGCCCACCCGGCAGAGAAGGGCTTCTGGTGGGCCTGAAGAACGGTGCTGTAAGTCTCTGAGGAGCTCTGAAGAGCCTTATCTCTTACATACTGTATATATGATACTTTTACATCATCTCACAAAAGACCTCATAGGCATTACAGTATGTTTTATTTCCTCTTTAGAGAGACATTAGCAGCAGACACACAAACACAGCTGCACAAGACATTCAGATATTGAGAATAATTAAATGAATAATGACATCTAATATGAATGTGTTCCTGTTCTGCAGATCCTTAAAATCTTTGTAGACAACCCGTTTGCCATCACCTTGCTGAAGCAGTCCACCTCTGTGCGCTGCCTGGATATGAGCGCTTCCCGGAGTAAGCTGGCCGTGGTGGACGAGCACAACACCTGCCTTGTGTATGACATCCGTACCAAGGAGCTGCTCTTTCAGGTCAGAGAAAAGGCCGGCTTCCACGCATCGTACCTGCTGCCTATCGCACGCCACGACTGATACAAGTACTGGAAACCTTATGCCTGCTAATGCCCTTCTGGGAACCCCAGGCGTAGTGAATGGAAATGGCGTGCTCCCCACTCTGTTTCGGGAAGCATTGTCCCTGCCTGGGTTAAGCCAGTCTTGGTCCTCACTCTGGCTGCAAAACCTCCAAACCCCCATTGTCTCTCCTCTCAGGAACCCAACGCTAACAGCGTGGCCTGGAACACCCAGTGTGAGGACATGCTGTGCTTCTCCGGCAGCGGTTACCTCAACATCAAGGCCAGCAACTTTCCCGTTCACCAGCAGAAGCTCCAGGGTTTCGTTGTGGGCTACAATGGCTCCAAGATCTTCTGCCTGCACGTGTACTCAATGTCTGCTGTGGAGGTGCCCCAGGTACAGCCCTGCTAGCTGTAGTGAAGCCCTGCTTCTGCCCACACATACAGAGCCCCCTCTGGTGCTTCACATGCCATACTGCGTATTGTAAGTCTCTCTTTTACTGACTAAGCCGTAGCTTACTGTTCATGGCTGTGGATAGCTGCTACGTTATGATAGAACTGTATTTTATCTGACCTGATTGTAGTCGTTCCAGTGACCTTCGGTATGCACTTATTGTATGTCGCTTTGGATAAAAGTGTCTGCCAAATTAATGTAATGTAATGTACTCTCATTATATTGTAATTGATGCGATCACACAGAGGATTTTATTAAATCTGCTTGTAATTGCAAAGTTATTATGATTGATTTGTATGCCCATCAGTGTGCCTGCACTTTTTGCATTTGAAACCAAATACTTTTAAATAGGAGAATCACCATTGGTACAGGCAGATAGTAATAAGAAATTTGGACATCGGAATGAGTCGACCCCAAATCTAAAGTCTCTGGTCTCCCTCCTCACCAGTCAGCTCCCATGTACCAGTACCTGGAGAGGAAGCTGTTCAAAGAGGCCTATCAGATCGCCTGCCTGGGAGTAACAGACAGTGACTGGAGAGACTTGGCTACGGAGGCCCTGGAGGGGCTGGATTTCGACACGGCCAAAAAGGTCCGGCTGGCTCGAGCACACGTCACGGTTTTTCCCCACTCAAAGGACTTCATATGGTTTTACTTATACTGCGTGTGCATTGGGAGGCAACAAGTGAAAGCAAATGTGATAATGACTTGTTAACTATGCTGCTCGGAATGGACAAGAATAGTTTTGACAAGTTTCATATAGTTTTAAGTGTTGACTCGTACGTGACACTTCTGTGTGAACGGTGTACTTGCATTACCATTTGTCACCAGTAGATGGCACAAGTCGTTTTTTTCTCACAGCCATGCTCACTCACATCATTTGACTGGCATATGCATGGATTTGCTTGCTTGTTTCCTCAGAGGAAGACATGCCAAGAGACTGTATGGTTTCACCTTGAATCAGAATGACCTTAAATAATGTGAGGACTAGTAAGAGGAGAATGTAACTGAGTGAAATGGGATCTACTTCTGTGGACTTCACCATCGCTATTTCCATTTTCATTTCCCGCAGGCATTTATCCGTGTTCGGGATTTGCGCTATCTGGAACTCATAAACAGCATCGAGGTAAGGGGTCTCTTTGATTTCAGTTAGCTCTCCATGAGGAAGATATAACTTTTCTCTTCAACTGCACAGAACCAAGGTAGCAGAGGGATGCAGTCTTCCACGGCATTTATTGATGTAGCGGTATTGATTTATGGGTCTACGAGTGGGACAGCGGCTTCGGGTTAAGTGTGAATCTTCTGTTCCGTTTTGAATTACAGACGATGTTCACATGACCTCAGAAAGCATCATTCCCCTGGCTGAAGTGATTTCTAGCTTTACTTCCAAAACAGTGGAGGCGATTGGACTTTTGTGATAATTCCCAGGCATTGTCTTCCTCAAAGCTGTTTTGTGGAATTTATCCAACTGGGGTGTGGAAACCTATCAGACCACAGACTACAGTGGGGAGGGGCCCACTCAGATGAGTACTGGGAAAATCCAAATAATTGAATCAGTTTGGGAGAGAGAAATGACTGCCAAGCCCTACTGTGTGGAGGCCAGGGCTGTGTATTTTAGTCAGACTGGACAAAACACTGCAGATTCCACACCCTTAATTTGAGACTTACCTTCCAATGGCAGTCTCGGGAAAGCTAAATTGATGGTGATTGATGAAGAACTCCCTGTGAGAACGGGTGAAGCCTCCTCCCTGTGGTAATCACTCAGGGCCTGCAAGTCTCCTTCTAAGCTTTGAAATAAAAACATTGTGTCTCAGGATCACATAACCGATCCTGAGGAAGGAGAAAAAGCACTATTAAAAGCATACGTGCGATCATGTTTTCCATTCACTAGTTGTGTGATAAGATACTTTAGCCTCTGGCACAGCAGGCCTTTAAAGGAAATGCATCATTTTACAATCTTTGATTTTGAAGTTATTTGAAGATTAGAGTTATTGTGATGAAAGAATGAACCAGTGTCTGAAACAATGCTTCATAACTGTGTGTTTATGTCATAACTGTGTGTGTGTGTGTGTGTGTGTGTGTGTGTGTGTGGGGCATGACGGATTTACAGGAGAGGAAGAAGCGGGGTGAGAGCAACAATGAGCTGTTCCTGGCAGACGTGTTTGCCTACCAGGGGAAATTCCACGAGGCTGCCAAGCTCTACAAGAAGACAGGCAGTGAACCTCGTGCCCTCTGCATGTACACGGACCTGCGCATGTTTGAGTACGCCAAGGTGAGGCGCTGCACGCCAACACGGCAGCCCCTCCCAAGCAGCCGCGCTCGTCTTTACCTGGTGCTATCTCTTTTTAAATCTTATCTGCGTTTGTGTCCTTTCATGCTGAATTTTTTCAAAACTGTCTAATTTAATCACCGTATTAAATGGGGGACAATTTATTTTTCTTTTAGCATTGCTAGGAGGTTTGTATAATGTAAAACATTCAATAAGGGTCATCTGTAGTTGAGCCATCTCATGGTTGGGTCTGTCTGTTGACTGACCAGTCTTTGATACGTGGGGCCTTCATGGTGGTACAAATGATGACAAGGGATGGATTCGTTGCTATCTTTCACTGTGTGTGTTTGTACTTGCCACTGTATATTTTTTTGTGGCTGAGCAGCCATCTGGTTAGAAGGGGTTGTGTTTGGTGTGCGCTGGAGGGGGGGCAGAAGCCCTGTTTGCGCTCCGCAGCGTGACCTCATCCCTCCTGTGACACTGACTCAGATGTGTGTGTGCACAGGAGTTCCTGGGCTCTGCAGACCCCAAGGACACCAAGATGCTGATCACCAAGCAGGCCGATTGGGCCAAGAACATCAACGAGCCTCGGGCCGCCGCCGAGATGTACCTGACAGCTGGGGAGCACCTGAAGGCCATCGACATCATCGGGGATCACGGCTGGGTGGACATGTGGGTGGACACGTCTCTCTCTCCGTCTCTGTCTCTGTCTCTGTTTCTGTGTCTGTCTCTACGTCTCGCTTTCTTTCACTCACTGTCCCACTGCCCTCCCCTCACACACAGACACAAACACGCATACATGCATGCTCGCACACACACACACACACACACACACACACATACATGCACGCATGCACACACACACATAAACACTTACACACAGACATGCATGCATGCATGCACACACACACATACACGCATACACACACACACAGGCACACACACACACGCATACACACACACAGGCATACACACACAGGCACACACACACACATGCACACACACACACATGCACACACACACATACACACACACACACATACACACACACACACACACACACACAATCTCCACATTCCATTCTTTCTGTGCAGCAGAAGGGCTCATCACAAATTGAGCTCTGGCCAAAAGGGGAGGTGGGGTTTGAACACGATGACAGTAATTGAGGCCCTCATTTTATCCTCACCATGCAGTAAACGCTCTAATCTGAAGCGCTCCGTCTCTAAAGTTCTCAGTGAGTCCCAAGCGCAGCAGCTGCCTGCGTCTTTCCCCCGTTTCCGACATGGAACCGTTGATCCGAGGCCATGTTTGAGTCATGGGAAAGAAGGCCGAGTACCCAGGCGGGATGTGAGGATTGGGATAAGACTCCCTATCACGGCTCCCTGCAGACTTACTTCCTGACTCGCCGCTCCTCATTGTTGGAATCTATCTTGTGGTTTTTTTCTACGTTGCGTTTTCAATCTCGACCAAATCGCAGCAAGGCAGCGAAAATCCAGAAGTCTCCCACACTACCATGGCAATCGCAGCGGCGCTGTGTTTGGCTTGGCGCTGCCGCCCGTCGCGATATTATCTCTGCAGTGTTTACGGAGTTGTTTGGTTTCCTATCAGCTACTATTAGTCTGTCAGTGAATGTGCTCAATCACACATCTGGTGTCACCTAAGAGTGCCCGTTTAGCTTGGAGCGGGTGCTGATTACGTCTTTAGGACGTCACTGTGACATGGCTCAGTCTGACTGCCCCTGTTGGCTGTAGTCTTCTGCACTTTTACATGGGCATATATGGTTTGCATGCGGTGTTTAAATTTAAAGGGACAGAGCAAAAAATCTCATTTTCTTCCTTTTTATTTTTGCAAATTTGAAAAGCAGCAAAGTCCCCAACAGACATCCGATACACATTTTACACGGATTATTTGAATACATTGTACATGACTTCAACTGTTTAAACTGTGCCTTAAGTCTACATTTTTAAAACAATTCTTATGTTGGGGAGAGGATGCAGGCAATTAGGCTATGTAAAGAAGGCCATGTGTTTTCTATTAATCCAGGAAACTGAGTAGGTAGTTTAGATTCTTTTGTTTTTGTTTTTTCTGTGACATGGTCAGTGGTTATGAATAATGTTTTTGTGTAAAAATACATAAATATTTAGATTAAATACATTTGGAAAATGATTGGATTAAAAGTGACTAATAATAGCCCCTGTATTGGGGGGTGCAGTGATGTTTATGCTAATTCTGTCCCTCCTGAATACACAGAGGATGTTACAGCAGTGGGGTATAATGACTGGGGAGTAGCATGGAATGGGCTTGTTTTCATTGCCCTCTTAATCACATTCATTTCACACCTCAAATTCATTATAAATATGATGACGATAATTATGTTTTTATATTATTATTATTATTATTAGTTTTAATAAAGCATATTTTTGGTCTCTACTATGCATAATGATCCAAGAGTACAAGACTATCCAAAAATAGGGCCTTAGTTCAAATATAAAGAACCTTTTAATCTTTTAAACTTCCCTAGACATATACAATTTCACAATACTGGTGTTGTATATGTACGAGCAAGCAATGTTAAATATGAAATTTTATGAAAGTATGAAGACATTTCAAAAATATTTGGTGGAGTAATGTTTTATTTTCTGTTCTACAAAAAAAAAAAAAAAAAATTTTATTTCGTTATTTTATAATAATTATTAATAATATATAATAATTATTATATTTATTTTATATTAAAAGATTGATTGATTTACAATACAGTACAGGTACAAAGGATCGTGGATCGTGCATTCGTGAGGTGAGCAGCAACACAGCTTGGCAAAAAAAAAAAAAAAAAAAAAAAAAAAAAAAATCCAATTAAATCTTCTTTTGTTTTTTTTTTTTTTTTTGGTTGTTGCTTGTTTTTGACTGCACACAGTAATACCCAAAAAAAAAAAAAAAAAAAAAAACACATATTTTTTTTTTTTTTACACTTTATTCATTTTTACAGGGTGTGTCAGTAGCGTGTGGTGTGCCACAACCAGCCCGCACCCACCCACCTCCTCCTCCTCCTCCTCATGGTCACACTCACCACACACTGCTGTGGGATGGGCATCCCCATCCCATCCATGGGCATAACACATGCCAGCACTTGAAGCAAAAACGAGAGTGAATACACAACAGAAGAATATTTGGGGGGGATTTTTTTTTTTTTTTTTTTGGGCGCTACCCCATACGGTTAGCTGTGTCATCATTCGACGAATGTGATCCTTACAAGTTGTACCTCGTTGGAAAAGGTGACTAATCAGCTTTTCCAACGATATAAAATACAATACCAATTGGTATTATTAAAGGGGAGGAATAATCGACCGAAATAACGTTTCCAAACTTTTTTTGAGGAGTATATATTCGAAATAGGTGGTAACCAGAAGCACACTTATTTTTGGCCTGAGAATTAAACCATGTGTACTTGGATTGGTGCACTTCCTGTGATTCTTACTACTTGCCTACAACTGACCGGTGTCCTTTTTGTCCTTACTCTCAGTTCTACCCCTGAGACCACCGTGTCTTAACTTACAATTATAACTTTTCCTTGTTCTGAAAGTTGTTCAGTAAAATATGAAACCTGGAAACATCAGCAAGAGGTAAACATTTTTTTATTTTTTTTAAACTCAAGGTCAGAACTTATAATATGGGCCAGTAAGGATGAAATGATCTGCAGGCTGTCAGTAAAAACTGGCAGCAGCTTGATAAAATCTGTCAGAAACATTTTAATTTAACTGCTATTTTTATGAAAGCTATCTTAGCCCAATTTTCAGGTTCCTCCACTTTTGTAAGTGAGCATGGATCTCCTTTGTAAACAAGTGCCTGCCACTAATCTGTGCAGTTTTTTCAATATTCAGCATTCATTGGGTCTGTACTTTATAGCCCTGTTATTCAAATCACTGTCCTTGAGGGCCATGCACTGATGGTTTTCCATCCTCCATTGTGTGAAGACAGTTTGGCCAATCAGTAGCACTAATTGTTCAGTTACTTACCTGAGAAAAAGAAAACCAGGGCCGGATTTGAGGTTCAGATTTGAATGCCCTTACTTTACAGCCTTCTTATGACTTCATGGGATCTGTTACTCCAATGGCTGAATTGAAGCCTTGCTAATTGTTGGCATTTCACACTGCCCCCCTGTGGACCCTTGTGTCTCTGCAGGTTGATTGACATTGCCCGGAAACTGGATAAGGCAGAGCGGGAGCCTCTGGCCAGGTGTGCCTTTCACTTTAAGAAGCTGAAGCATCATGGCTATGCAGGGGAAACCTACTCAAAGATGGGGGACCTGCGAGCCCTGGTCCTGCTGCATGTGGATGCCTGTCACTGGGATGAGGTCAGAGACTGCTGTGTCATATCTGCTATCTGCTAGACCACTGATCTACTCAGCTATAGAACATACCTGGAGGAATTCCCATATACACGCACACCTGTCTCACCTGCACTAGACCCCATGATTTACTCACCTGAAGAACATACCTGGAAGAGTTCTCATATACACTCACACCTGTCTCACCTGCACTAGACCCCATGATTTACTCACCTGAAAAACATACCTGGAAGAGTTCTCATATACACTCACACCTGTCTCACCTGCACTAGACCCCATGATTTACTCACCTGAAAAACATACCTGGAAGAGTTCTCATATACACTCACACCTGTCTCACCTGCACTAGACCCCATGATTTACTCACCTGAAAAACATACCTGGAAGAGTTCTCATATACACTCACACTTGTCTCACCTGCACTAGACCCCATGATTTACTCACCTGAAAAACATACCTGGAAGAGTTCTCATATACACTCACACCTGTCTCACCTGCACTAGACCCCATGATTTACTCACCTGAAAAACATACCTGGAAGAGTTCTCATATACACTCACACCTGTCTCACCTGCACTAGACCCCATGATTTCTTCACCTGCACTACATACCTAGTGGAGTTTTTATATACACTCACACCTGTCTCACCTGCACTAGACCCCATGATTTCTTCACCTGCACTACATACCTAGTGGAGTTTTTATATACACTCACACCTGTCTCATCTGCACTAGACCCCATGATTTCCTCGCCTGAATAACATAGCCAGTGGAGTTTCCATATACACTCACACCTGTCTCATCTGCACTAGACCCCATGATTTTCTCGCCTGAATAACATAGCCAGTGGAGTTTCCATATACACTCACACCTGTCTCATCTGCACTAGACCCCATGATTTTCTAGCCTGAATAACATAGCCAGTGGAGTTTCCATATACACTCACACCTGTCTCATCTGCACTAGACCCCATGATTTTCTCGCCTGAATAACATAGCCAGTGGAGTTTCCATATACACTCACACCTGTCTCACCTGCACTAGACCCCATGATTTCCTCGCCTGAATAACATAGCCAGTGGAGTTTCCATATACACTCACACCTGTCTCATCTGCACTAGACCCCATGATTTTCTAGCCTGAATAACATAGCCAGTGGAGTTTCCATATACACTCACACCTGTCTCATCTGCACTAGACCCCATGATTTTCTCGCCTGAATAACATAGCCAGTGGAGTTTCCATATACACTCACACCTGTCTCACCTGCACTAGACCCCATGATTTCCTCGCCTGAATAACATAGCCAGTGGAGTTTCCATATACACTCACACCGCCATGATCTACTCGCATGCAGAACATACATAGCAATGGTGCTACAGACCTGTACAGTGGTAGTTCTCCCAAAGGAGTCTTTACCGTGAACTACACTTCTGGTACAACACAGGAAGTGACTGAACCTTTATTTACAACACTCATCTGCAGCCTGATTTCATAAATCACACACAAATCATTTATTTCATAAACACCAAAGCTATGCCGTTTCATCACAGTATTCTTGCACCATAATCAGACTGGCTTTAGAGAAGTCAGTTGTGATTATTTAATTGAAGCATAGCTTGCAGTTTGTTAATATGAGCATCACTGATATCAATGGCACACAAGAATGTTAATACTGGGGCTGTTCTCCGTCAGTCTCACCATCTGGGGAATTGGGCACTACAGGGGATGAAGAAATGGTGCATTTGCTAAATGCTAAATGCATTCCAAGTGCTTAATTGAGTTCTGAACAATTGTGGCATCACTGAAAGCATCTTAATTTTTTCTCTTGTAAAACACAAGATGTATGAAATGAGAGCATTTAATTTAATTTATCTGAAGTTGACACGGCTTGATGTTCATTTTCCGCATTCATTCCGAGAATTCATTCTTTACCGAGAGTTTATATTGCAAGCAAAGCTGGTCACTGGGTGCTTGCTGTCTTTGAGATCATTCACTGAGTCTCTGTTTGCCAGAACTTTGGACTGAGAGCAGCTCTTTTATATTATACGGTGTCTCTTATCCAGTAAGTTATGGTGTAACTTACACAACTTTTTACATATTATCCACACCTGGATATATACTGAAGCGATTCAGGTTAAGTACCTTGCTCAAGGGTACAACGGCAGTGTCCTACCTGGGAATCGAACCTACTACCTTTCGGTTACAAGGCCAGTTCCTGAACCATTATACTACACTGCCGCCCTGGACAGTGGAGAAAAAGAGTCATATTTTGGAGTATATTAAAATATTAAAAGTATGAATATTTTTAAAGATTAGCTAGCTGAGGAAACATTGGACAGGCAGGATGAGGCACAGTGCCCTCCACAAGTATTGGCACCCCTGGTAAAGATGAGTTAAAAGGGTTATAAAAAATGTACCTTTTGGTGAATTAGCTTAATCTCACACTGAAAAAATTAAAAAATTAGTAAAAATAATCTCTGAGAGAAAAAAATCCCTCATCAAAAAATAATTATTTTTAACAAAGCCACATGTGCCACAATTATTGGCACCCCCTTACAGAATCTCTCCAGATCATCTAGAGTCCTAGGTCCTCTCTTGTGCACTCTCCTCTTCAGCTCCGCCCACAGGTTTTCAATGGGGTTTTGGTCAGGTTGGTTTTTTCTCATTTTTACAGTGTGAGATTAAGCTAATTCACAAAAAGGTTCATTTTTTATAACCCTTTTTACTCATCTTTACCAGTGGTGCCAATAATTGTGGAGGGCACTGTATGTGTCGCTGGGGCCGTGTAATAAGCTATTTTCTTACACAGTCCGACATGTATAACTCTACTTTCCCAGGTGTGTGAATAGTAAAATAGTAATGCTTTGCCATCCATAAGAGTGGTGTAGTCTGTGAAGGACAGGGAGCTAGAGACTCCCTAATGGGTACAGACACCACAGTGACCCGGCTGTGACCCCACTCCATGCAGGCTTTTGAGTTAGTGGAGAAGCACCCGCAGTTCAAGGATGACGTCTATGTGCCCTACGCCCAATGGCTGGCTGAGAATGACCGCTTTGAAGAAGCGCAGAAAGGTGAGCTTCCTGTTGAACCCATCATCACCCCAGAGCCTAGCCAGTTATAGACCAAACTCGGATGAACACAATCTCAATCTGCCATTGCAGTGTGTTTTTGTGTGGTTGTTTCAGTCACACCTGGGATTTCTGTAACTAGGATTAGAACACGTATGTTTGGGTTTCTGTTCTTTATTAGTGTAGTAGACTAAATATTACTGATTGTAATTCTGATCCATAGAAACGCTGTTCTTTATTTTTTGCTTTCTGATTGTAATTGAGTTCACATCTGCCTTCCACCCCCTGCGCCGCCCTCACCTGCATGCAGCGACAGTAATTCCTCAGCGCTCGCAGCATGCAATAATTATACCTCCGAATTATGGGGATCAGTCTACAGCAGAAACTTATCATCGTTACTGTGGGCTTTACTTTAATAAGCTGCAGCTGCCTCCACTTTATCCTCCTCACTGCATGAACACATATTTGCCGCTAATATATCCTGACCTAAAGCAAACGCAGTCAAGACAGGTCACTGGCAGGGTTATTTATCAGGCCTGTTGTTCATTTGGCCATTCGTACTGCTCTAACAGAAAAAGGGGTAGGGTTCTCTCCCCCGCAAATAGCATTAGCATTTCTGAAATGCTATACTTACTACAGGACTATGGCAAACTGGCGTGAACGGCCGTTAGTTTAAAGTCAAAAGTAAGATCTCTCTACACACGTGCATATACATACATGATTAAATGACAAATTGTCTTTGACACGTATATATAAAGTGGAGAAGCAGGGCTCTGCATGCTTTATAGAGGCTGTAAAAACGTTGGCAGCAGCTTTGGCTGATTTGTAATGGATGTTTTAGCATTCTTGTGCTGTTTCGGCTGATGAATGAATGGCGGACTTGGTACCAGGGAGGCCGGCTGGAATGAACCCCCGTTCAGGCCCCGCGGTGTCCAGACGCTGGAGCTGCCCTCGATGTGACGAAGAGGAATGATTTTATAATATTGTAATTACTCACGATGCGGCACCGTGCCACTGCACCTAATTACGCGTCTCCTTTACCCAGCATTCCACAAAGCCGGCCGACAGGGCGAGGCGGTGAAGGTGCTGGAGCAGCTGACCCACAATGCAGTGGTGGAGAGCAGGTTTAATGATGCTGCTTACTACTACTGGATGCTGTCCATGCAGTGCCTGGATATCGCCCGAGGTAGGCCCCTCTCACTCTAGCATTCAACAAATCATGTTAGCATTTATGCGAATGCTTGGGGAAAAAAACGTTTTGTTTGCCTTTGTTGCCATATGTTTGTCGCTGTGTTCTGTTTCCAGATTCTTCTCTTTATTCCTGATTGTTTGGAAATGCAGAAAACTGTGACCGTGCTTACTTCATTGATTTTGACGCTTGCTTTTTTTGTGTCGCAGAAAATGAGATGAAGAAGGAAGAGATGCTGAAGAAGTTCCACAGCTTCCAGCACTTGGCTGAGCTTTACCATGTTTACCATTCTGTTCGGCGTTACACGGTGAGGTTTTCACCATGGTTACCATTCCAACCAGTGTTGTGCAGTACACATTTACCACGTTGACCATTATAGTCAGCATTACACGGTTAGGATTTTACCATGGTTACCATTCCATCTGGTACGAGAGTGAGGCGTTTGCCACTTAGTTTAGTGTTATAGTGAAGTCTTCTCTATGTTTGCCACTATGTTCAGTGGTCAAGTCCCCCGCTACCTCCAGGACTGCTACCAGGAACCCTTCACTGGCACATTCTACTCCTGGAGTCTGTCTCTCCCTCCATTATTTATGTTTTACAGTGCTTTTGTCACAGCCATAAACAGGAATTTCTGTGACTGATTCCAGAACAGGAAATTGTAACGTACACATGCGTTCGGTGCCACTCCAGTGTACGATCAAACAGTGACTCAGCACACACTTTTGGGCCTGTGAACACGGCGTGTGAATGTTTTGGTGCTCAAAGTTAATTTTCAGGTTGTGATGTACTGGAATGGAAAACTGGAACACACCCATGTACCAAAGTGTTCAAAAACATGAGGGTTTCTCTGCTTTTTTTCAGGATGAACCTTTCAGTTCTCATCTTCCAGAAACGCTCTTCAACATCTCCAGGTTCCTCCTGCACAACCTCACCAAAGACGTGCCGCTAGGCATCTCCAAAGTGTATCCTTCTGTGATGGGAAAACCCACTGTTCAGACCCTCGTTGTTGCCAAGGAAGCCCCTGGTTTATATACCCTTGCTGCACTGTAATTAATGTTGTGGCCAAAACAACAACAGGTCATACAAATTGGTTACATAAATTGTTTTGATTACTGAGTCAATTTAAATAATTTGTTTAATTGTCATGTTATATTCCTCATTAGTCACTATTATTCCAGCCTGCTATTTTAGATACACTGGTGCCCATGTGATATTGTTAGCCTTTATCCTTGGACCATACAGTCCAGTCTGAATGATTGCAATGCCTTTATTGAGCTGGCCAGAGGAGGATGGGCTCGCCCTACTGAGTCTGGTTCCTACCGAGAGTGTTCCTTGCCGCTGTAACCTCTGGCTTGCTTTTGAAAAGTTTTATGATAGGCTGTACTGTGAAGGGTGTTGCGACAAATTCTTTGTAAAATTTGATTGATAGATTGATAATTCCTGAGGAGGAAATGTGTGGTATAAGGCTGCTGACACAAACAGGAACATATAAACCCAGCAGCCATGTAAACGAGATGCAGAGGAAGACGCCAAACAAAGCCTTGATTACTCCTCTCAGGTATGCTGTCTTGAAGCCGGCAATAACAAGGAGAGGAAGTGAGGGCCTTCAGAAACAAAGTACAACAGCTGGCCCCTTCAAACGGGGAGACTCTGTAGCTTTGATGTCTTCTTTTATTTCCTTCCCAGGCCTTGTATTGATGATTTTAAATAACATTGTATAATTGTTGTAACTATATACATAACTTAAACATAAAGGGACGAGGGACGGCATTTAAAATCACAACAAGGATTTGGCTGGGTGAATTGGGACTGCTGTTTTAGCTAATGCAGTAATGCCGTTTAGCATAGCAGCTGCAAGTGATTGACCTTGTGCTATTTTCAGAAGGAAAAGCCTTTGTGGAAACAGGTTCACGGTGGTTAAGGTCCTCAAGTCCCGGTCATGGTCCACGCAGACATGCGGTTGCGGTCCTTACAAGGGGAAGGAAATGAGATAACTGTACAGTTATGTAAAGGGCACGTCGTTGGCTTTGCTTGAGCGATGCCTTCCTTGACCTTGGTCCAGAAACACCCTGTACGCCCTGGCGAAGCAGAGCAAGGCCCTGGGAGCGTTCAAGCTGGCGCGGCACGCTTATGAGAAACTGCAGGGCCTGCGCATCCCTGCCTGCTTCCAGGAGTCCATAGAGCTGGGCAGCCTGACCGTGCGCTCCAAGCCCTTCCACGACACTGAGGTGGGCCCATCCCCTGTCTAACTCCCAGCATGCACTTGGACGAGTGCCACTTTTCAATTTCTCCCTTAACTGATTTAACTGACTATAAATGCACTGGATGGAAGTCTTGAGTTTCCATTTAATTAAGCCTATGATCAGGCCTGTATCGTGCCCATCATACCTGGCTGTTAATATAAAAATTAAGTTGTCATTTCTGCTTTAATGAAATGGCACCTTTCAGTGGTGTTCCTGTAGTGTCACTATGATTAAGAACTCAGTTTCTGTATCTGCACGTGTATGTAAGCATGTAAGTCTCTATTCCTCCATGCTAGCTTGCATATGTGTTTGACATTTTAATTAATCTGTTGTGTTTACCACTGTGTGTGTGTGTGTGTGTGTGTGTGTGTGTGTGTGTGTGTGTGTGTGTGTGTGTGTGTGTGTGTGTGTGTGTGTTTTGCTCAACAGGACCTTGTTCCAATGTGCTATCGCTGCTCCACCAACAACCCACTGCTGAACAACCAGGGCAATGTGTGCATCAACTGCAGACAGCCTTTCATCTTCTCTGCCTCCTCCTATGGTACGCGGCCGCAGTGAGAGATGCGCCTCGCCGCTCTGCGTCTGTACGGAGCTGGAGTGGGAGCTCGGTCTTGATTGCAATTGTAGTGTGCAATTATTTGTTTGGCAGGTGGTCATTTAATGTGAGATTTAATTGCATTAGATAATTGTATGAATAAAGACCATGTTCTTTTGTAGATGCGTACATCATAAGGGAGACTTCACAATAAAACATTTTTTCAAAAACATTCAGTAATAGCTCTAGACAATATGTGCTTAGTATATGAGTAATTTGGCATTGTTTACCTCAATAACATAGCAAGCAAGAATATACAATATAAAGAGCCTCTGTGGTAAAAGATTCACAGATTTGGTTGGTTAATGTGAATGTAATGCATTTCAGGCTGTTTGGGAGAATATGTGGTAAATATAAGCACAGTCTTATTGAAGGGCTTTTTGAGGACAGAAGGTGAACAGATGTCACTGTAGCAGCTGGGAACAGACAGAAGTGAAAATTACTGAAGGTGGCAAGTCAGCGGGGAGACGGGCTGCGGGATGAGAGCGACCAGTAATAATGAGGGGAGACTCAGCAGCGGGTGGGGGAGGAGTCAAGCCATGGTTAAGAGGAAGAGCCAGGGCAGGGGGATGAGACCTACTGTGGGTTGGGAGGATGGGAGAGGGCTCTGATTAGGGGAGGAGTCCATTTATGGATTTTAGGAGGAATTTGTCACAGACAGGGGATTAAGGGTCTCTGAGAATCTATAGGCGGAGGATGTGACCTCACTGACAAATGAACTGATGTGACCGCACCACCCATGAGCTTCCACAGCGATGGTGGTCACAGGCCGGGACGGTTAGCGAGTGCAGGCCTCTTATACAGTTGTGTAATTCCGTAAGTGAGTGCACATCTGTCAGCCTGCTTCATGGGAATACAGGCTGCTCCCCCATGATGAACAGCTACTCAGGGTATTAATAAATCATATCTACTGCTAGTGCGCTGAGGACAGTGAAGTGGGGCTGAAGCAGTGCTGGCGGGAGGCCAGAGCGAAGCGTGTTTTCTCTCCTCAAAAGCGTGTTTCTGTGCAGCTGTGGAGTGGCTTATCATTTAAGATTCAGCGGTGTTGCAAGACTAAGAAGAGACATCTGCATCATGTTGAAATGTTGTTGTTGGACATGATACGGAGGGTGCTTTGTAGAGCATGGGGGAACTGATTATGTGTGTGTGTGTCTGTGTATGTGTGTGTGTGTGTGTGTGTGTGTGTGTGTGTGTGTGTGTGTGTGTGTGTGTGTGTGTGTGTGTGTGTGTCTGCAGAGGTCCTTCCCCTGGTGGAATTCTATCTGGAGGAGGGCATCAGCGACGAGGAGGCAGTGTCACTCATTGACCTGGAAGTCCCGCCCACGGACAGGAAGTCAGCCAGGTGGCAGGAGATGAGCACTGAAGGTATCTGTTCTGAGACCTCAGACCTGCTTTCAAGCCATGCAGCACAGTAACAAAACACTCAAACCAGTTATGCGGTTAAACTGATGCCCTTGCACCCAGCAACCCAGCCAGAGCTCAAGTACACAGAGTGCCTCAGCCAACGGGGCTCTGTGAATAGACAGAGTCAGTGAAGGGATTGGGCCCAGCCAGCTGGCTTCCTCTGTATGTTAACCCAGTCGTGTGTGTGTTCAGTATTCAGTATGCAACAACACCCACTCATGTTTGACCCAATGTGACATAGTCAGCATAGCAGAGAGCGGTGGTGTGTGTCTAAAGTGTGTGTCCCAGGGGGCATGGGGTCTGTGGGGAGTTCTCTGTCTATCAGAAAGAGAGAGTGTGATGGCGTGCGTGTTTGGGGGGGGGGGGGGGGGAGTCAGTGCAGAGGGGTGCAGGTTTGTCCGGGTCTCTCAGCCTGACTGTCAGAGGCTCTCTGTGTGTCTCTGTTGACTTCCTCTGAACCATCACCCCCCCCCTCGCCCTGTCTGACCCCCTCGACTGTGAGAGGGTGTTTTTGGTTCTCCTGGCATTGAGTTGCTTACTGTAAGCGTGCTAAGCTTTCACCCCCTAAGTCATCTTAGCCAGAGTTAATAGGTTTACTGTAGCTCTGTTCACTAGTCCTAATGATACAAACCTTTTAGCCCCCAGGATTACTCTGCCTGCCTTCAAGGGCACAGAGGGGTGCTCTCTGACTAAATTAAACTCAATTAAACTCAATTAAATTATTTGGTCGGACAGTATCAAGCAGCCAGTATATTGCTTTCCCCAGTATAGTTTAAATGCTTGACTTTCCAAAAATCTTTTAATTTCCAGCCCCAGGTTGATATGCCCTGAGTGATAATATGCGTGATCATTTTATGAAAAACCCTGTTTCCCTGAAGTCTTGATGTAAAAAATCGGCGAATAGAGTACTTTACTCCCTAAACTGTGTCAGCATTTTACATATTTACACGGAAAACATCCAGACCTATTGCGCAGGAGTTCTTCTGCAAAAGGAAAATTATTTTTAGGAACAAAATTCCATAAATACAGGTATGTAACAATCTGTTTGTGAATTGTTATAATTTTAGTTCAAATTATTGATACTGAATTATAGATTTCTGTATGATACGGTATGGCAGCTTTAGGCCATTTCACTGCCTTGATTTTAAAAACTGCTCTTCTCAAATCAACATTATAGACACAAAATGCCTGATTGTTTTTAGATTTCTGTAAACACTAAACACTTATCATAAGCTACCTTATCATTTCATCAGCTCTTCAACTTCCCTGTAATTTTTTCAGTAAATAATTCACTTTTCAAAAATGTAATTATGCTGCTTTATATAGACACATTGATTACAATCGAACAACACTTCATATCACCCCAAAGGGTAGTGAACTCTCCTGTAATTACCCAACTAATGAGCCTTCTGCTTTGTTTTGAACAATATATTAAATTACACGGAAAACATCAACCAGTAATTACAAGCATTTTCATCCCATTGTCTTTGTGTAGCTACAGGAGAGTTTGACCCGAAGGAGCAGCCCTGTGTTTATCTTGCATAAGTTTTAATGTGGATGGAACTCACTATCCATTATGTAAGTTTCATGTAGGCATTTAGAAAATGTAAAATCTTTTCAATATATTTTATTTATCTTGTGTTACTGTCAGAATCGCAGACCCTGAAGCTGGACGACAGTGTGGATGACCCAGAGGAGGATCCCTTCATGGCCAAGCTCAGCTTTGAGGTGAGGAGACACAAGCTGGGGAGACGACCTCTCATTTGGGATTCTGTGAAACTTTTTAAAAAGCACCCAACTTCACTTACCAAGGGCTTTTTTCTCCAACCGCTCACAAAACTTTAGGATAATTATGTACAAATGCGAGGAGTTTTGTACATCCTGTCCTCAGAGTTGGCGGCTCAGACTTGGTTGTGGTGGTGGTGGCGGTTGTGTGTGTGAGTGTTCGCAGCAAGGTGGCTCAAGAGTTTGTGGCGGTTGTGTGTGTTTTCACAGCAAGGCAGCTCAGAGTTTGTGGTGGTAAGCATTGTGTGTGTGTGTGTGTGTGTGTGTGTGTGTGTGTGTGTGTGTGTGTGTGTTCACAGCAAGGCCGCTCAGAGTTTGTTGTGGTGGCGGTTGTGTGTGTGTGTGTTCACAGCAAGGCGGCTCAGATTTGTGGCGGTAAGCAGGGTGGTTGTGTGTGTGTTCACAGCAAGGCGGCTCAGATTTGTGGCGGTAAGCAGGGTGGTTGTGTGTGTGTGTTCACAGCAAGGCGGCTCAGATTTGTGGCAGTAAGCAGGGTGGTTGTGTGTGTGTATTCACAGCAAGGCGGCTCAGATTTGTGGCGGTAAGCAGGGTGGTTGTGTGTGTGTGTTCACAGCAAGGCGGCTCAGATTTGTGGCGGTAAGCAGGGTGGTTGTGTGTGTGTTCACAGCGAGGCGGCTCAGATTTGTGGCGGTAAGCAGGGTGGTTGTGTGTGTGTGTTCACAGCAAGGCGGCTCAGATTTGTGGCGGTAAGCAGGGTGGTTGTGTGTGTGTATTCACAGCAAGGCGGCTCAGATTTGTGGCGGTAAGCAGGGTGGTTGTGTGTGTGTATTCACAGCAAGGCGGCTCAGATTTGTGGCGGTAAGCAGGGTGGTTGTGCGTGTGTGTTCACAGCAAGGCGGCTCAGATTTGTGGCGGTAAGCAGGGTGGTTGTGTGTGTGTGTTCACAGCAAGGCGGCTCAGATTTGTGGCGGTAAGCAGGGTGGTTGTGTGTGTGTGTGTGTGTGTGTGTGTTCACAGCAAGGCGGTTCAGAGTTTGTGGCGGTGGTGGTAAGCAGAGCGGTACTGAGGTCCATGAGTCGCAGAGATGTTCTGATCAAGCGCTGGCCCAAACCCCTCAGCTGGCAGTACTACCGCTCCCTACTGCCCGACGTCAGCATCACCATGTGCCCCTCCTGCTTCCAGGTACCGCTCTCAGTCCTCTCTCTCTCTCTCTCTCTCTCTCTCTCACTCACTCACTATCTCTCTTGTCACTCACTCACTCACTCATTATCTCTCCGTCTGTCACTCACTCACCATCTCTCGCTCCCTCTCTCCCTCTCTCTCACATACTCACTCACTCACTCACTCCATTCAATTCAATTCAATTCAATTCAATATGCTTTATTGGCATGACAACATTGTACAATTGTATTGCCAAAGTTTATTGGATGAGAAAACGGTCAACACTCTCTCACGTGTCTGCATCACAGCTGCTGTTTCATGGCATGATGCTGAATTCATAGGGACTGGAAAGGAAAGTACTATGACACATAAACTCCAGTGTGTGGGGTATAAATCTTTATCTTTGTCATAGTTGTTGTTTAAGCAGGAGAAGTTTCTTTTTGTTGTTCCGTAGTGGTATTGTTTTTATTACAGCCCCTGAAATATAGCAGGCCATGTGCAAGTAGATTACTCCAGAAATGAAAAAGAATTATGTGTCGTCAAAACGTGTTTAAGAGTTTTATTAAAAGGAATCTATAATTTTCTATAATGGTCTGTAAGCAAATGAATGTTAGCCGATACTCCATGTGATGTTTTCTGGCTTCTCTGTGGCATTTCCTGTCTTGTCAGCGCCGTTTCCTTTGTAGTCTTTGCAGTTGACCATGCCCCTCTGAGAAATAGTAAAAGTGTAATTGCTCTGAAATAATTCTGGTGTTAGCTGCTATGGGCAGGCACAACTGGAAAATATGTTGTTTCTGAATAATTGGTGGTTAATGCAGTGCTACACATATTTATAGTGATTGATATTGTAGCGAACCATAGTGAGTTATAGTGCCCATCTGGCTGATAAATGGTAGCCATATTATGGCAGAATCACACCCTACATTCTGAGGCAGAGACGGAGGGATTTATTCAGCCCTTGGGGATGATTAGATGGGCAGATTGATAGAGCCAGATTGAGCTTTGAGCCAGACCTCTGGGCACTGGGGTTTTGCCCACCTGTTTATGAGAATTGGCATAGGACCTTTAATTACCACAGTGAGTCAGGACCTTGGGTTAAAGCACAGTGTCCCCATCACGGCTCTGGGGCGTTGGCCTGTTCAGCAGTGCAGGGACATACCTTTCAATGACAAGCAGAGACTCTGACGTCATGGTTACTATTCATAGAGTCATAGAGTACCTGGTGTTCTTTCTCCTTGAAGCTCCATGCCGGCTCTTTATTCTGTGTTGTTTCCTTTTTCCTTTAAGTGTCTCTCTTATCCTCTGTGTCCTTTCCTCTTCCCCAGAGCTGTGTCCTGTTTTCTCTGCTTTCCTCTTCTTATACAGCCTCATATTTCCTCTGCTCTGGTTTCTGTGCTTCCTTACTCAGGGCTGCCACCAGCCAAATGCTGATAGATGTTTTAGTCTAGCAGCCACTTTGGCCGGTAACCAACCAGGTTTTGTTATGTTGTAAAAGGTAATGTAGAAAATTGCTGGTGATTGTTAGAATCCACAAGCCACTCTGGCCAGTGGGTAAAAAAGCTAATTTGATACCCCGGTCCTCACGGCCCGCCTCCCGTCTCCGTAGATGTTCCACAGCGAGGACTACGAGCTCCTGGTGCTGCAGCACAACTGCTGTCCGTACTGCCGTCGGCCCATCGACGAGACCAGCTGACCCGGCCTCACCGGCGCTGACCACAGCTCATCCGCCCGTCGTTTTCTTTAAGGGTTATTACATCACCCTCCTGTTTTTCCCCGTTTCACCTTTACACAGGAGACGACTCCCCTGTGGATGTTACGGTCCATTACAAAATCACTGCTTTCAGCTGATCCGCATGATAGGATTAAATGGATCAGATCTCTCGGGGTTTTTGCAAGACGATTACATCATTTTGGTTGTTGGTGGGGTGGAGGGTTGATTTTATTACCGTTATGTGCGGTATAAACAGCTTTTCATTTCCATTGTATATGAAAGAAACTTTTCTAAGACACCATGAAATATTTAACATTTCTTTGTAAATGTACTCTTCTGTGCCTATGATCAACTGTAATAATGAATTGCACCAATAATGGACAGGACTGTACAGTTTTTAGGGTCTTGACCTTATTTGTCAATAGATGTGTTGTGACTCAGCCTTTTTTTCAAATGTTTAATGTAAATAGAAAAATATTGAGCTTCTCTAGATCTTTACATGTGCGTTTTATCATTAAATATATTGCCTCTATAGTACCTCAGACTCATGTTTTTATCACATATGAATGTATGTATTTTTTCATGCTGTCTCCTGTCGTGCATTTGTGTGTGTG
Organism: Ilyophis sp. 1 JC-2022; assembly: GCA_022702515.1. Lineage (NCBI taxonomy): Eukaryota > Metazoa > Chordata > Actinopteri > Anguilliformes > Synaphobranchidae > Ilyophis > Ilyophis sp. 1 JC-2022. The sequence goes on from CM040402.1 coordinate 50,600,398, forward strand.
CTTGTGTATATATGAGTGTATGCGTGTGCATGTATGCGTGTGTGTGTGCATGCGTACGTGCGTGTGTGTGCGTGCGTGCGTGCGTGTTTTCATGTGTGTGTGTGTGTGTGTGTGTGTACGCATATGCACACATTAATGTAATGTGGAATACCATCATTTGTCTGATAAAAGACGAGCTCTGCTGTTCGGAGTAGCTCTGAAAAAAGGCTTCTTAATGTCAGAATGTTTACTGGGGGATTAGGCTGTCTGCCTCTGTAGAAAAGCTCTGTCAGAAGACATACCCAACAAATTCCTGCTTAAGCAAATATCTCTGAGTTTGCACAGCCCCAGACCCAGGCACTGATAGTCATCAGTATACATGTTTATTTTCTTTTCCATGTTAGTTTCAAGCCCTGTAGGCCCGATCATGCTGTGGGATTGTAACCAGTGTTGCTGGCCAGTCGGAATTGTCTGTTCAGATAAACAAGATTAATTGCTGGCCTGCTGTCTGTCAAAGGCACAAACAAAGATGGAACTGGCTTGCTGTTACATTGATCCTATCGCTAAGATAAATACATTGAAGGATGTTTTTGACCCTAATTGTTTTTTTCTTTAAATGCATAAAATACATTGATTGATGGCGTGATTTGTCGTCCTTGCTCCCAGTAAACTACTCCCTGAGCTTGTAAATTCAAAGGGGGCTGAACTGGTACGTGATTATGCGATGGATCCGTTTGGCCTGTGAAGGTCTGTAAGAACATCCTTCCTGGTGGTCCTGCACTAGGATGAACAGGCTCTCCTGGCACTGACCCTGATGTCACGGCTACCACTTTCACTATTTAAATGTAGGCAATTTGTTTTACTTTTCTGGATTACTGCCCTTCAGAGTGACCTAAATCCCTTTCTGCTGACACCCACCCGCGTATTCTGGAGCTAATCCCGCCGCGGGCAAGAACTTAAAAGGAAACATAGCGCACACCCAAGCCAGCAGAATGCACCTGCTTTTGTTTTAGGGAGACCATCTACTAGTGAGAGACACTCGGGGGGGAAAAGAGCCATAGTCATGCATGGAACGGAGGGTCCCAATTTCTATGTCCCCATGTCCAACAAGACGGGCGTGGTGCGCAGCCCCTTCGAGTACCCCCAGTACTACCTGGCAGAGCCCTGGAAGTACTCCCTGCTGGCCGCATACATGCTCTTCCTGATCATCACGGCTTTCCCCATCAATTTCCTCACCCTCTACGTCACCATCCAGCACAAGAAGCTCCGCACGGCCCTCAACTATATCCTGCTCAACTTGGCTGTGGCCGACCTCTTCATGGTGGTGGGCGGCTTCACCACCACCCTCTACACCGCGCTGCACGGCTACTTTTCACTGGGAACCGTGGGCTGCAACATCGAGGGCTTCTTCGCCACCATGGGTGGTGAGTAAGCAAGACGTTTATGTTCGATTATTCTCTGAGCCATCTTTGTGTTTCATGTGACAGACCAGAGTAAGTGTCCAATGATCGAAGGCTATTTTTATCTGGAAATGAAAAAGAGCTTAAATTTATTTGGGGTCCCTTTAGGAATATTCTTGTCTTTTTTTTCAAGTTTGTTTTCAATCTAGGGGTTATAATCAGACTCCCTCAAGCACAGCCATAGACTGCACCTTAACATACACAGATACGTGGTATGGTGTCAAATCCATTTTAATTCAGTGCCCATAATGTTCTATCATTTTAATTAATTTACTGAATCATTTAAATTGAAATCTATTTTTAAAAGAATTGACACCAACTCTAACAGATACCCCTAAAATGCTTATATTACTCTGCAATCTCACTGTTTTCTCTGGATTTGGACATAATTCCCAATTTGAACTGAATAGAATGTCATCATGGCACACTCCATGTTATCTCATTCATTCATTCATGCATGGAAGCATTCCAGAAAGCTCTACTCTCATCAATAGAAATAATCTAAAGGTGAGGTCTCCATTCCTCAAGCACAATGTGCTCGCCACCTACCTACTACTGTATTGAGCTTGCCTGTCATCCATGACTTAAGATATCACTTGACTCTTTTTAACAGGACAATGCAATGCATTATTACAAGGCTCTGTGTGAGATGCCCTTTCATTTTTTTAAGGTGAAGCCATATAATGCCAGAGGCATCCAAAGCCATTTTAGATCAGCCAAGGGAAACGGATATCTCGCTTTTTGATGTGGTTATGTGATCATAGCACGTATTAAAAGCTGTACTGTATGCATGTTCAGTAAATCTGCCGAGACCTAAGTCTGCAGACATCCGTGGGGATGTGACTCACCTGCCTGCGCTGTGGTGTCTGTGGCCCTTGGCAGGTCAGATTGCTCTGTGGTCGCTGGTGGTCCTGGCTATCGAGCGATACATTGTGGTCTGCAAGCCTGTCTCTACTTTCCGCTTCGGAGAAAAGCATGCAATCGTGGGCGTGGCACTGACCTGGGTCATGGCTCTCACCTGCGCTCTGCCTCCACTGCTGGGCTGGTCCAGGTAAGCTGAGTCTCCTTCTACCACTGTACCCTACATTACTACAGGGAGACAGTGAAACCACTGTATCCTACATTAATTTTTATGAGGCACCTACTCCAAAATGTGAAAATTGATGAGCACATTCTATAAAATATTTGTGCAAGCGTGCGCATGCTTGCTGAGGTCACCCTGCCTTTGATGCTCACGGCAGGTATATCCCAGAAGGTATGCAGTGCTCCTGTGGAATCGACTACTACACTCCCAAACCTGAGCTGAACAACATCTCTTTTGTCATCTATATGTTCATCGTGCACTTCTCCATCCCGCTGGCGGTCATATTCTTCTGCTACAGCCACCTGCTCTGCACTGTCCGAGCGGTATGGTCCTCTGCTCTCTCCCCTCTCTCTTTGAATCACTCCATCCTCACTACAGAGTGCAATTGGCCTTGCTTGGGATTCCATGATGACATTATGTTACAGGGTAAACTGAGGTTCTTGGAAGGTTTGGTGTCCTTTGTATAATATATTTATTTGATAACGCTGTGTGCGTGTGTGTGTGTGTGTGTGTGTGTGTGTGCGTGTGCGTGCATGTGTTTGCACATGTGCTTGTGTGCGTGTGTGTGTGTGTGTGTGTGTGCTTGTGTGTGTGTGTGTGTGTGTGCTTGTGTGCTTGTGTGTGTGTGTGTGTGTGTGTGTGCGTGCATGTGTGCTTGTGTGTGTGTGTGTGTGTGTGTGTGTGTGTGTGTGTGTGTGTGTGTGCAGGCAGCAGCGCAGCAGCAAGAGTCAGAGTCAACGCAGCGGGCTGAGAAGGAAGTGACTCGCATGGTGGTTGTCATGGTGATCTCATTTCTTGTGTGCTGGGTGCCCTATGCCAGTGTGGCCTGGTACATTTTTGCCAATCAAGGTGCAGTCTTTGGGCCTGTGGTCATGACCGTCCCAGCCTTCTTTGCAAAGAGTGCCGCCCTATACAACCCTGTCATCTACATCCTACTCAACAGACAGGTAATGTGTACCACCATTCAGTAACTGAAATATTGCTTATGTGACATTATATGTATGTGTGAGTGCACATGCCTGTTTGAGCGCTAACACCTGTGAGTGCAGACGCCTGTATGAGCACACACATCTGTGAGTGCACACGCCTGTATGAGCACACACATCTGTGAGTGCAGACGCCTGTATGAGCACACACATCTGTGAGTGCACACGCCTGTATGAGCACACACATCTGTGAGTGCACACGCCTGTATGAGCACACACATCTGTGAGTGCACACGCCTGTATGAGCACACACATCTGTGAGTGCACACGCCTGTATGAGCGCACACATCTGTGAGTGCACACGCCTGTATGAGCGCACACATCTGTGAGTGCACACGCCTGTATGAGCGCTAACGCCTGTGATTCTGGCTCTGACCACACAGTGCAGCTAACGCCTCTTGTGCTCGCCCTCACAGTTCCGTAACTGCATGATCACAACTGTGTGCTGTGGGAAGAACCCGTTTGGCGAGGAGGAGACCACCACCGCTTCGACCAACACCCGGTCTTCCACTGTGTCCACCAGCCAGGTGGCTCCTGCCTGACCCCATCAACCCCAACCCCAACCCAGCCCGGTACCTAGAGCAGCTCCACTGCGGCTTGCAAGCTGAGTTCCACTGCCCAGTTTACTTCACTTACCTCTTTAATTACGCAGAAAATGCCCATGCTTCAGTGTTGTGGATCATTCAAGTGGAGACGTATTTAAAGAGTGTATGTTCTAGTATTGAATAAAAGTGTTTATTTGTGAAACAGTCCAAAAAATACACGTTCTATGACATTACTTAATTGAAAGTTTAAAGCTGAAATCATTAGTTAGTGACATGGCTAAAAATGAAAGCCTTCAATGCATTGGGGGAAGGCCGCTGCTGAATCTAGCACATTGCTTTTCAAGATGTTAAATACGATGATTCAGGGAATGGCTGAATCATATGTGTAATGTGCATGCAAATATATGCTCTGCAATTTAAATACTAGATGGATGTTATATTCTTATTTTGAAATGAGGTGGAATCAAAGGAATACAAAACATTTGAATCAAGCATTTCTATTTTAAGATATATTTTTCACACCACTTATCTGTCAGCATGTCAACATTTGTCACCTAAGCTTTTCTGTCAGTATGCAAGACACCTCAGCCACGTCATCCACAACATCCCTGCAAACATTTAGGAAAAATGCTCATATAACCCCAATTTATTTTCTTAAGACTAGTCCAGAAGGTGATTTGCAGTTCTCAAAGTAGGGTTTCAGTATCTTTTTGACGATTAACCCATGCCTGGCTGTTGCCAAACGATTTCATTAGATCTGTCCACTAATTAGCATTTAGATTCATTAAAGCTGTCCATTTCACATCATGTTCTGATTAACCTGGTCAAAATTAATAATTGTGCTGTATGTGACACAGGTTGTATTCACTGAAAGTTTACGAACCTGAAAAATATAAACAGACATATATATGCAGCCTGATTAATTGTTGTTACCGGATACTTAAATGATATCAATATGGTAAACATGATTTATTTTAAAAAATTCAGTTACAAAAAAAGTAGACAAGTCAAGATATTTTTGGCACTGAGCATCTGTTCATTTGGATGCAGTCATATGGCTCCAATGTGATTAGCAAAGAAAACAGCTAATGTATATACTTTTGGTTGTGTATGTAGTATAATGTTGGTGTGGTCTTCCTTCAACATCAAGAAACTTTTCAAATTATTTCTAGAGAACAATAAATAAGGTCTTCAAAAAAGGTTTTTGAACATTTGTATTAATTTTTTAAACCATGGTTCTGGAAGAAAGAAATCACTTTCTGGATATAAGACGATCTATCATCTTATTTATTTTTCAAAAATATTCGAATTAATTTATTTTACCATTAGTTTTGAATAAAGATGATTTCTCACCCACCTGAATGGAAATGTTTTTTTTGGATTATTATATTTTTCATATTTTAGACATAAGTTGTATTCCAGTGAAATATTTTTTTTCCATCATAAATGTATTCAAGCACATTTTTATTAATTTATTTAACCATGCCTGTTGAATAAAGATTATTTATCATTCAAATGAACAGAAAAACCACAAATTTAGTATTGAATTTTTCACTTTTTGGACTAAAGACTATAGTCATTTGTATTTTGTTGTATTCCAGTGAAATACTTTTTTCATCATAAATGTTTTCAAACACATTTTTTCATTAATTTTACCATGCCGTTAAATAAACATGATTTCACATCCAACTGAATAGAAAAGTGACAAATTAGGATTATTGTATTTTTCACTTTTTGGATGAAAGACCATCTTAAATATTTATCATCATAAATGTCTTCAAACACATTTCTATTCATTTATTTCACCATGGTTGTTGAGTAAAGAGGATTTCTTATCCATCTGAATAGAAAAAGCAATCATTTATGATTCTTGCTTTTTTTATATGCATACACCATTTAACAAATGTGTATCTTGCACTATTTAGCGGGTGTAGAGCCAGTCTCCTATGTACCTTGTGTCACTCCTTGTGTCACTCATTGTGTAGCTTACATTGATTAACTCCATAAAGGTGCAATGCCTAAATGGCCAATATTAGACTGCATAACTGAACAGTTTGCATTTCAAATAGTCAAATTGAAATAAACAAAATATTTCTTGCATCTGTGTTCACGCATTCATAACACTACCAAAATAGCACCACGTGGCTGCGTTTGCATTTAACCGTGCTCTGGATTGGGGCGCATTATTGACCACCATGCTTGCACAGCGCTGAATGTTTCAATCGACCCATGTTGATGTAAACGGGTTTACTGCAGACCACAAAACTACCAAAGCTGGCACAGGCGACAGACGTGTGTCTTCAGGAGATGAAACTAGCAATTCCAAGGTATGTGCTTACGTTGTCAGGAAAATAAGGCCCATTCTGCTTAACTGTGGCCAATTTACTGTTGCAATGCGGTGGCCTGGTCAACTTCTTCCACTAAGGGTCTGTGTGAAAATAAACACAATGAAGCTTGTGCATATAAATGAAAGCGGTAAGAAAACAAGCAGAATCTTTAAACAAAGCTCATTCATTTAATCATGTTCCTCTCCTTTTTTACTTTCCCTTTCCCAGGCAAGAGAAGAGAAGAAAACAGACAGCACAAAACCTCTGATTAAACACCATGGCATTCAACACCTGGCACATTGTCTAAAGTCCACACTCTCAGTAGTTCAGTGTCCCGGCCTGGCCTGTCCGGTCCAGCGGTAATTACATTTTTTTTTTTTTTTGCAAACCAACAGGCCCCCCTCCTTTCTCTCTGCAGTTTACTCATATCCACAAATGTCGAGATTTTGGTCAATGGAGAATTCTCTACTTTCTCCACAGTTCAGACCTGCAGCACTGGGCCTGGTCGCCAGATAGGGCAGAGTTCCATTCAGGTACTCTCAACTTCATATAGTCATCTTAATGGACATACAATACAAACATAGGACAGATCTATAAATATTGCTATAAACACATATTTTACAGTACAGTGCATTGTCGGCTCATCTTCACCTCTGAAGGGGCCAGTGTGTGTGATTGCATCTCTTCGTGTTCCCATTCAGCAATGTGAAACCTGGCCAGTTTTTCTGGCCTGATAATAACACGATGTCAAGAAGACCTAGATTATCAGATCCTATCTGGAGCGGAGAACAAAAAAATACGAAAGCAAGACCAGACCTCTGGAAAGCACACATTTTCATGTCATATTCGTGGCGTAAATAAAGAAACACAACCTTGGTCGTGTCTCCAGTCAGGTTTACACATGGGACGGAAGCAAAGCTAAAGGGCAGTAGATTCAAAATGACAATCGGTAACAGGAAGTACATGAAAAAGGGGGATAAGCCTTCCCTTGAGCCAGTGAACTGTCAAGCTTTTGCTTATTTAGTTTTTTTGGTTTAGTCTCCTGATGTTCCAGGCCCCCATCAGCCTAGAGTGTCCCAGCAGTCTGGTTCTGGATGGGAGAAATGTCTTTGTATATTGCCCCATCGTATGTACAAAGAACAGAGGGAATTCTGGGATATGATTTGGGTGTGGTGGCTCGGAGGACACAGAGGAGGGGCATCCTTGGCAGGGCGCATGGGGCCTGACAGAATTCAGGCCTCAGGCCTCGCTGCTACACTCGTAAATGTTGTCTTCCACGAGGGCGATGACCTGCTCAAACTTGTGCTGCAGCTGCGTGCGACGGGCGGTGGGGTTGGCGTCCAGCGCGTTCACCACCTGCCAAGGACACAGACAGAGAATGAGAGCCGTTTCACAAGCGCTCAACCGTTCACACACACTAAACCCCCAAAGCGTTTCGGCATGCACGCATGCTTTACAAAGCCCACGAGACTTTTTTTCTTTGGTTTAGCTAAGATGTTTTCTGGCAGTATTTAGACAACAGTAATTGTTAAATTAGAAAACAGACAAGCACGTGCAGCTCAAGGAATGCTTTTAACGGTTATGGTCATACACTGCATGAGAGAAATCTTTTTAAAACACAATCAAAGCTTTTCCATTGTCACCAAACAACACAACAAACAAATGTACATTGGCTTTTGATCAGCATTCTAAAGATCACAGTCCCAGAAATATCCCTCGCCATACTGCAACCTACTTAGATTTGAATCTCATTTCACTTCATGAAACCCAAAACTGCTTCTGTGACAAAGGGCGCTGATTATGTTGGCTGATACACGCAGTTTATGCTGACACAGTGAAAGATGTTGCCTTACTTGATTACGATATTTCTTGGCATACTGGTAGATTTCAGTCAGGGCCAAATTTGTGTTGAATTCATTCTTGTATTTCTGTGGGGTGGAAAAATATGAGGCATAAATTATAGCAGTTCCATTGAAGTAAATGCAGTTTCTTTTCTGAACCTTTCGATAAGATGTGCAATAAATTATGCAAAAACAAGGAAAGGTTTTTAAAAAGTGCCAATATAAAACATGAGATCATTTGGTGTCATCCCCACGGGACAGAGCAGAGGTGGGAAGTTTTTCCTGCCGCTGTTGCCTTTGGCTAATTGCTCTTGTGGGGGTTTGAGCTGGATTTTTCTGTGAAGTGTATTGCGACAACTGGTTGTGAAATGCTTTATATTAATAAATATTGATTTGATTTGAGGTAACAATGTCAATGGAACAGCCATAAACACGGTTTGGTGAGTTCAGTGATCATCCAGATTTACCTGTCAAATTGTATTTGTGAGAAAAATAACTTTTTTTTAGTCAGAGTTGAGGACAATTGTTTATTGAATCCAAGCCTGACTCCTCCTAAGACAGAGGCAACATTTTCACACTGCAGCCAGAACAGTGCCAGTTGTAGTTTTTGTGAGATCTCATCACGGTCCAGTTTTACACCTTCATTGTTTGAGTCATATGAACTTGGATATCACTAGACTGCATGCGGAGATATGAAAATGCTTATCTCACCCTGGACTCTTCCGCCAGGTGTGCGTTCATTTCCTGCTCGCTCAGTGGTGCCATCTCCTGGATCTGCTTATAATAGCACTGAACCCTCTTCTTGTATTCTGGGATTTCCTTGGCATAAAGCAACTTGTTGGTGGGAGAATCCTGAAAGAAAAAATGGCAGTGGCAATGGCTCTTTTAGTTCAGGCCTTCTCTTTTGCTCATAAATATAGAAACAACTAGTCGGTAAACACGCGGGCACTTAACACTCTTTTTAAATAGTTGATATGCTGTTCTACAGTAAGTACAATATTGTGGTTACCTAGTCATATATAAAAGACATGAGATTTTTTCAAGCATTTATTGCTATTCAGATTGTTTTTAACCGAAACAGTGACAAATTTTATGATTACAGCCTATAATTAAATATTATATTATTTCCGCTTTATTATTGTGGATTTTGTTTGACATGTTGGATATGAGTGTTGCCTTATGCACCACATGTATTACAACACTATAGATTTTAACAATACTACCACTATGCTAATAAAAATAATATGGAAGGTTCATATAATTAACAGAAGCTGTTTTCCAGAGTGACTTAGGGCCGTATTCAGAGAGTAAGTAATGCGCTTAAGTGCCTCTCCTGTGCGGATTTAACGCGAGCTGACTTACGCCGTATTCTAACTTGTGTTGCGCAGTGCTTATCTCAAAATGTGGGTGGTACAGGGCATGATATTCTAATGACCTGTTTCTTGTACCTGCCCCCCCGGGTTGCCAAGTATCTACTAAAAATTGTTTTGTGGGGTTACGCGTTTTCGACGTGTCAGTGAAAGTGCCTTTAACAACAGCATTTGCCTTTTGGAAAATCCTGCCTTTGCGCATCGTATATAGTCGGGTATAGTCGTGCAGTGAACGTATAATACATCGAATTGATAAAATGATCATAGCTTCTATTGAAGTGAAAAATGCTGTATTTTTCATTATCATAATAGGCCTAGACCTAAACTTTAGAAAGTTTATTCCGAACAAAGTTGCGCAGAAAAAAAATATTAAGTTTAAACTCTCAATACGTGTATCCTGCAGACACGCCTCCTTTTCATCAAATCTCCACCCGGCGCGCGTAATGGCGCCTATGTACTGGAGAAAGTCAAATGTCTGAATCAAAAATAGCTTTCGAGAGTAAGTCGCGTGCTTATCTCAACTCCGAATCTTAACCTTACTGTACAAGGTGGTCTATTTTATTTTATTCATAAAATAGGACTATTTTATTTTCTCCAGGAAAATTCAATATTCCATACCTTTAATAAAGCTAAATTTACTGTACTTAGCACATAGAAATGCAGGACACAATCATTTCCATTTGCTGCATCACCAAAATAGATTTATCCTCCAGAGAAATCAAGTGAGAACATCTCCAGAGTAAACAATCCTCCATAGCTGGGGGTGTTAAAAAGAATCTTCAACCAGAGGAGGAATGTTCGGAAATAAAACACATTTCTATTTGCTTGACTGAAGGATTTGTCACAAACATTCACCTTCCATGTCTCACTAATAGGGCCACCAGTTTGTTTCCCCTGGTTTTCTTGCATGGCACTTCAGTCCTCCGCCAGCTGGAGGTCACGATAGACTCTTTGTGAGGCCACTTCTCAAACAATTATCCCATTTACACCACCTCAATCATCTAAGTTGATAAAGTAATTGCCAGTAATTAAGCACAGATAATGATTGACGGCGATGTTTACAAGCGTCATTCACTTGTTAATTTTGATTACATACTACCGTGTACATGCTGCAATATTTTAAAATGTTGTACGGGGCATATTCGAAGCAGTGGGAAATGCCCACATTAAAAATGAGAGCCTTTATATAACATTTAACTTGCGCAAAAGTTCAATATTAAAAAGGTATCGTATTAGTAATAAAAAAAAGTTTGCAGCTGAAGTATATTAAAACAAAAAAGATAAATGAAATAAAAGTGGTGAATGTCATGTACAAAGTTCAAATGAAAATGATGTGATTATATTATATAAAAGTCTCTCCTGTGAGTCTTTTAACATGTCAGTCTATTGTTATCTTTTTTGTGTCATTTATTGTTGAATTGCAAGTTGTGCAAAATTTATTAAATCCGTAGGTATGCAGTGTGCCAGGCGGATACTGCTTCACACATTCACTCAAAGATATCCTTTTCATAGCATTTAAACTGCTATCTATGTCTAATGTCCTTCCTCTCGCTCTCCCTATATTAGATCCACTAAGTGTTTTTTAAAATAAACATCTCAATTACAAACTCAATTGTATGATTAGACACTTGCCTGTGCTGTTGGGGTGCCTATGGGGACCCCTGGAGGATAACCATTGAAATACAAATTTAAATCCCTACAGGTACACGTGGTGGAAACAAATTGGTGGCCCTAATCATTCATTCCATTTTCTGACTGCACTTCACATAGTAGAATCTCCTCCCAAGAAGCAGGTTGATAGATGTGTGAGTGTGTGTGTGTGCATGTGTGTGCGAGTGTGCGTGCGAGTGTGCATGTGTGTGTGCGTGTGTGTGTGTGTGTGTGTGTGTGCATGTGTGTGTGCATGTGTGTGTGTGTGTGTGTGTGTGTGTGTGTGTGTGTGTGCGCGCACTCTCCAGCTCCATAGTGCTCCACTTGATAAACCAGGCTTTCCTTCCTGTCCACAGGGCGACTTCCTGCAGATTCCCTCCATCTGCTGCGTAACCTTGCCCCCACCCTGACCGTCTGCAGACCTTGAGATAACAATGCTTCCTGCGTGGAAATGGTCAGAAGGGCACTTCCTCCTTCACCCCCCATGACTGCTGATAATAAAGCTACATGATGTCTCCAAGAGACGAAGACTAGAGCCGTTGGCGCAGAGCAAGAAGAAAAAACAAAATTATTTAAAAACTCCAAGTCCTTTTATGATAGGCCAATCTGGATAAGATTTTAAAAACATTTGAGCTCTGCTAGTGACGTAACATACATGGAAATTCAGCTCTGATGTTTTTGGAGTTCATTTCCTAAGAGAGGCACTAACACACACAGTAAACTGTGTCTCGAAGGTCAGGATGTCTTTGATATTGACTGATTTGTGAGCCGGAGCAGTTTGAAGCCTGCACTCCTGGCAGTGGTCTGGCGTAGATGTTGCATGCTGTGCTAGGGAAGCACACAAGAACTATGGAAGCAGGAAGGACTCACCTTGCCAAGCTGGAGGTCAGAAATAGAGCAGGCATCGATGAAGGCCTGAGCAATAACTGACAGACATGCGTCCATGTGGTCCGTCTTTTCGATGTCAAAGACAAACTGAGGATTCTTCAGAATGTTCACCCAGAAACGCAGAGGCAAGCTGAGCAGAGACAGGCCACAGTCGCACAGTCAAACATCTGAACAGCAGCAGTTTCACAATGACCACCTTCAAACACAATCGTGTTGTGTATTGCCCACTCCTTGCAAATACCACCATGAGTAAGGCTTGTAATCTTGTGTCCACATTGTATGGTCTGTGATGTAGCCCATATCTGTAGCCTATTCAAATCTATGTGTTGTGCAGTGCTATCTACTCTTCAGTCTTCTGAATGTGAATGTGCCTCCTACCTGTTAGTCTTCCAAATGTGCAGAGTGTCAGGGTCTGTAATGCCCCTCTTTTCGGCCTGCTCCTCCAGAAAGTCGAAAAAATATTTAATAGCCAATGGTGGTCTCTCTGGCGGGATGCTGAGAATGGCCTGGAATAGATCATCCAGGAACTTCTGCAGTGTACCCTATAGAAGCAGAAAATTTAGAACCAGGGTGACACGGACCAATTTAGACTTACTGGGGTATCACAAAGGTTGAGAAGGGGGGATTGCAAAGGTAAGGCAGGTATCGCATACCTTTGTGGAAAGGAGTCGGGTCAGGTAGATCTCAGGTAGGATCTTTTTCCGGTGGCTCTGTCTGTGGGACTTTTTATTGTCATTCAGCTCATCATGAGGAAGGACCTGGAGAGGTCACATGACACAGACGGGATCTGAGCTGGTGCTTTATGTCACACTGGCTCCTACAGTATCATTATCTTTCTTTTCTATATGCTGCTCCCCATACAAAATGTCGCTGAATTTTACCATAAAAGTCTGTTAAATATCGAAGGCACGAGATTGTAAACAGCTATCCTGGGAGGCCAAACACCATAGACACACTCTAATTAGTAACATCCCAGAGTTAGTACAGGTATCTCCAACCTTCATTTCAGATAATTTGACTCCTCAATTGTATGTATATTTGTATATCCAGACTGCAATGGCCAGGAACAAGTGGTGATGATGTCAAACAGCGTATACAGACTTGGGCCTACTTGATATGGTAACACTTGGTGAAATAAGTCCTTAACAGAAATGAATGACTCATCTCTAAAAAGCATGACATTTTTTAAAAGCTTAATTTGCTTTTGTGTGGCAACCTTATTTTACCTCAAGCAGTTCTTAAATTATTATATCCCCATTTATGTGTACATGCAGTAATAACCCACACATTGGCTCCTACTGCCACCAGACACCTTCCAGACATAAAAATGCCCATCCAATGAATCACAGACAAACTGCCTCATTCAGCCTTCTGGCATGTGTGTGTGTAGGTGCATATGTGTGTGTGTGTGTGTGTGTGTGTGTGTGTGTGTGTGTGTGTGTGTGTGTGTGTGTATGTGCATGTAGGTGTCTGTATACAAATGGGAATACTTACCAAGTGAACATACTTTTCTGTGTCCAAATCCTTAACTGTTGAGTGAAATACATCAAAACAAAGGCCATCAGTCAAATGCAGTCAGACTACCAACCATGTTGGGTCATGAGAGACAGTGACATACTGATAGATAATTGGTGCTGGAGCCAGGCGGACGGGTTTGTAATGCGGCAGGATCATTATAAGAGACAGGGAGGGGGGTTACCCAAGCCTGTTCGCTGGTGGTGGTCTAAATTAACCCCTCATTGACAGCACATTTATTACAATGTGTCTGTTTGGCAGGCAGGTGCCCTTCATCCCCCCGATAGATTTTCAGATTTGATCCTGGAGCCAGGGCCATAAACCCAAGCTGTTTTGTATTATAGCACGAAGAACAAGATTAATGTGTCCTTTGTAATGAACCGCAATTGGCTCGGCATGAATGAGAAATAAGCCCCTGACAGAAATCCTGAACCCTTAAAGCTCCACATTGTTTTGGTTGAGTAATGTGGATCCTCCCTATCTCCTCTATTCTGTTTATATTGCAAAGGTAATCTCTTACTGCAATTATAATTTTTCATTTCATCCGTGTTTTTTTTCCTTTCTTTCTGGCATTCCTTATGGAGAAGGACATACACGCAATTCCACTACTGTTGTTCATTTTCTTAAATGATGTTTTTGAGGCCAATGCAATAATTCAATGGCTGGTTGTTGTTGCGTTTATTTCTCTATTGGTGTTCATTTCAAATGAGTTGAAGGTGGCCCCCTGAGGCACATACTGGAATGAGGAGGGGAGACCTGCACGCTAGAGCTGCTTTTTTTGGAAGGGAATTCATGCTGAACTACACAAGATATGAGATTCAATGGAAAATTCAAAGATCAGTCTGACTTAAAAAAAGATACCGCACAAAAAAAGAAAAGCACACTCCCTCCTAAGAAAATATACTGTGGGTTAACATTTTTAGCCACTCTAGCCTTCATCAGACTATAAATAAATAAATAAAAACTAAAAGCGAAAACTGTTTTTACTTACATACATATACATACATATATGCAATGTGCATTAAAATAGTGTAGACTAGTATAAACAGCTGACAAGCTCATTTATGACCAATAAAGCAAAAAGTGTGAGCAAATGAATTAATACAAAAACATTGAGCAGAAAAGAGAATGAAAAAGAACTATTTGAAAAAGAACACTTGCCATACCTCTTCCCAAAGTGTTTTCCCGCTTGTCCTTCAGGCTCATAGCCAGGGAGGCTTCCTCAGGAATCTGGGAGGGGGAGGGGCAGTTTGGAGAGATTGGACAACAGATCATTATGTGTGACAGCTGGGGGCGTACTCAATAAAGTCAACACACGATGAAATGGATTGAACAGCGTTTGCAGCGAGCCGAGGCCGCACATGCTCCATTGGTTTCACAGCTTGCTCCCCGTGGCACTCCTAAACCTACACCGTGTTTCTTGGGAACCCAAGGTCACGGACCTCACCTCATCTGTTTGCGCATACCACACAAAGTGTCGGCCTCCGGCTCACAATCACACAAGCGTGTCACGGCATCCTCATGAGCGCGATGACCTCACTCCTTTTGCACCAAGCCAGCCATGAACAGCAGCAGAAGTATGGCGGAACAAAAGGAAGGGGAAGTGTATGCATGTGTGTGTGTGCGCACCTGGTGTATGTGTGTGTGTGTGCGCACGTGACTGCGGGGGGTGCTCACCTTGTAGTGGAAGACCGTGTTGAGCTTCTTCCTGCCCTCCTCCATGACTGAGGAGTTGTCAAGGTCCAGAAGAATTTGGCTGCTGCCCCCGTAGGCAAACCACTCTGAAGGAGGTGGGGGTGGGGGGTGGGGGGGATGCACACAGTGCAATATTGTGTCGAGGGCACCCACAGTTTTTCCTTGGACAATTTCCCCCGAGGGGAATGTGTATGGTTGCGTAAACCGATCATTCATCAGCCAGACTAAAAATAATTATCTGCTTGGCGTGTGCATGTCTTTTGCCCGGGTTAAGATTTTTTCATGCATCTTCTTGGCTATCCCCAAATAATGAATGAGCAGCATGTAGACAGGGCTATAGGCAGTGTTATTGATCCATGTGGCGGCTATTCAGCATGTTATTGGGCTGTTTTGTAGCATAGCATTTGTGCTTATTAAGCTGTGAGTGACTGTGGGCGATATCATTTGGCTAAATGCTCAAGCTACTTGGCTTGCTGTGCTGCAGTTATCAGGCCTATACGTTATGATTGGGTTGTGGTATAGCTATGGGCCGTGTGATTGGTCTGGAGCGCACACACTGCCTTACCTAGGTCCACGTCCTCAGCCCGAGGCCACTGTGAGAAAGGCAAATTCTTATAGAAGGCCTCCAGGATCTTCTCCTTGACCTGGCTGACGGTGTCTGTATGTATCACACGCACCATCAGGGAGTCCATCCCACAGCCTTGGAACGACACGTTGATGTTCTGGATCGAGCACAGAGTAAGCGTCAGCATCTCAGGCACACCTCACTTTTAGTTTATAAACATTTCAATTACACTACAGTCATACAAAGGCAACATGAAGATTTCCAAAAGCAAACACCCATTGTCAACTTTTTGTTTTCCTTCATTCATGTAATTGGCTCTGTTGCCACAGTAAAGCTGTTAAACAGGAAGTGATGTCAATGTCTGCTCAGGGCCTCCGTCTCTCACCTGGGGCTTGGCCTCTATGTTTTCCCTGAGCAGCCACTCCTCGTTCAGAGTGTAACGGGCCTTGCCCGTGATAGCATCAATGGAGCCCTTGTTGATCTGCTGTTTGATGGCACAGAGCAGCAGGAAGAACGGTTCGCCCACTGTCTCCTGGAGGAAGGGCACAGAGAGAAAAATACTTCAGCTACTGTTTTCCCTGCACAGATGGCACAGCAACAGCAAGACGTCATCCAGCATCTCCCAGGATCAAACAACAGCAAGACGTTAGGTACAGTCACATGGAGCACGCGCATAGCCTCAGCGTTAAATAAAAACTCCCTGCTGAATAAGATGTCTGGACTTGCCTTGAGGTAGCTGTACATGCAGATGGACATCCAGTTGGTCAGCATTTTCTCCACCACAGACTCAGTGCGACGGAGCATCAGTTTTGGGTTTTTAGAGGCGGACGCATCGATGAGGTCCACTAGCAGGTCCTTCATTATGCTGGTATAGTATTCCAGCTTGCCGTGGAGAGCAATGGTGAGCAAAGAAGCCAGACTACACCTGGGGAGAGAACAGACACATATACAGGGTCAAACAAATAGAAACACACACGCGCACACACACACACACACACACACACACACACACACACACACACACACAATGGCAGTCATCATTTCCTGAAAAACACTGCTTCTATTGATGACAGATTAGATAGTCGCTATGGATGGGGAGAGAGGGGGCTGATAAGAAAGGTCCATTCATACCAGGGCAGATAAGTCACTTTGCATTGTGGGAATTGTCTAAAGTGAATAAACTGACCAAGCAGATTGCTTAAAGCCCAGAAAGGCTTTTCTTTCATCATTACGTTAATTGGGACCTCACCGTTTTCTCTCATAAAAAAGTGACTGCCCAATGTCCTCCTGTGTGGCGTGCACAGCTGAAGCTCTTGGCACACCGTGTTTTCAATAAAATCCTGAACGCACCAGTACTGACTGTGGCCAGGAAGCGATGTGTGCTTGGCTACAGCAGCACCTCGGGGGAGGGAGCATTTCAACTGGCAGAGAACCGTTTTCTGCCTCATTGCACCTGCAGTCTGCCTAGGCCAGCTGTGTAATAAGTGCGGCCCTCCAGTGCAACAACTGTGCACCTCAACAACAGGACTGCAGAGAGAATTGGCTACATTTTCCTGTCATACTTTCCTGAATTTTTGGAGGACACTATAGAGACGGAGCAAGCACACAAATATGGCTTGGCATTCATAAAAAGGTTAAGCATGGTAATGAATAGCTGACCAGAGCAGCCACCCTTGGAATCTTTAAGATCAACATTGTGTAGTTCTGTGTTGATCACCTGTCCCGAATGGCGAAATCCTTCTGCTGCTCCAGAGCGTGGACAAAGGTGATGAGGAAGTGCTTATTGTTGAGCAGTGTTGAAAACAGGGCAATCCCTTCCTCCATGTTGGGCTTGGCAGTGCTGGAAGGCTGCAGGCAGGACACAGTACACTGAAAAACTGAAGGCATGGCACAACTAACCGACACAATAAGGACACCCCATCATGGGACACACAACCAGGCTGGGCAGGCACTGACTGTGGCAAAACAGCAGTAGGTTTGCGTTTGGATAACCTGCCCTATAAAGTTACGGTGATGGAAATGTGAAGAGAACCTGAGGTAGTTCTATGCCACAGTCACATTCTGTAGTACCTGCATCTTAAGAGACAGTTGGAGCAATTACTTTCTGCTAACTGGAGACCAACTGACTGATAATGAGCCTATATTGAACATACAGCCTGTTATCATTATTAGGTACTATTATTTTAATAAAATGGCAATTTAGATTAACATTAATCTTGACTACTGTATATTGACTGATAATGAGCCTATATTGAACATACAGCCTGTTATCATTATTAGGTACTATTATTTTAATAAAATGGCAATTTAGATTAACATTAATCTTGACTACTGTATATTGACAAAAGTTGAGCTTATAAAATTGCAAAAATGCTACAATAAGGGCATCCCCTAGGACTGCTATTCTAAGTAGCCATATGTTGTTTTTAAGAGACAAAAAGAGGGCAGATTAGTAGATGAAGATAAATGCACATTGTATTTATGGATTTATATACAGGGACCTTAAAACAATGTCTCTAAAGACCATTTTATTACAGGCCACTTAATCAAAGGCAGACAGATTCCACTGATTAACAGCCTGAGAAACAACAGTGGGGCCCTCTTTAAAATACAAACACGGGATCGGTCCAGAGGATGGGGATTTGACAAAATGTATGCCTACAACCTCCCCCTTTTAGATAAGACACGCTTGTAATATTGAAAAGGTAAATATATGATACGCTGCAAGGAATGTTCAGCACTCCTAATAAATTGTTATCTGGTTAGAGAATGCACTGAATCCCACTGACATTGTCCAGTCCTTTGTTATCAGTACCAAGGAAACTATAAAATAGGATTAGACAGTTTTACACATGTGCTAAACGGGAGTTGTGCTAAAAACTTAAGTGGCCCTTGTCCGTTTCTACCCTATCTGAAATTTCTTTGATTCGGACTTGAAATGCAGAGGCTAATGGTGAACTGACCCATGTCTTGTTTAAAAGGTATCAGAATTTCACACGGGAGAAGAAGTGCCAGCCACACTCACCTTCCAGTCCTGCAGTAAGGGGTGCGTCTCGGGCAGGGCCCGCGGTCCGAGGGCGTCGTTCTCATAGATGGGCTGGACGAGACTCCTCTCGTAGTCTGAGCACATCTGCACGACATACACACAGTCAGAGGGACACATAAACTCCATAAAATCTCACACCATCTCCCAAAATGGAAAAACAAACAGCCAGAGACCATATCCCAGGACACAAGCTCGCTGAGTTATGGTACACCCCGGGACAGTGCAGTGCAGACATAAATAAGATGTCTGAACCAATGATGGGGAAAAGAATATTGTATTTTCAGACAGAATACTCTCGGGTGCACGACACCAAGAATAATAAACCTGCAACTGTTTAGGAACGAGACCTAAAGACCTAAGGCAACCATCTAACTCATTTGAATTTAAATGACATTTTAGAGACATTTAGATGCAAACAACACTGTAAATAGTGTTGTTTCAAAGCTGGCTAAGCAAGCTCTGTTTTCCACATTCAATATGTTCACTCTGCAACTGCTGCTCACTCTCAGGCTCTTTGAAACCCTGATGCGTTTGAAGTTCTGCATGGCTAAAGTGGCTTTGCAAAAAATACACGTGATTTTAAATGTCGGAAAAGGTTTGCTGAAATGTTTCCAAAAGCAAAGATATGATCTTGTGTTTGTTGTTTTTCCACAAATATATATGTATTTTCAAGTGCATTCCTGAAACAAATAAATATTTATTTGAAAATACTGAACCTTCAAACCATTATTTTGAATACATGTCAATTATTTACATTTCATGTTGAAATGAAATATCTCAATACATTTTTAAATGCATTCCAATGCTTTCTAAACATATTTGAATAAAAGTTCTTAATTTAAGACACTTTAAACACACATTTGACCCAGATGTGGTAAGAGAATTAAGCGACTCCCTAGATGTGAACACATTCAAAGATAGAGAGGACCTCAGAACTAGAGCAAAAGGGGAAAGGTTTCATTGTTTTGTGTTTTATACCTCAGTGGAAGAAACACAGAAAGTGCTGAGGTAACAATAAAGCTACTTATGATACATTAGCTCGGGTTTCAACACATGAAGTTACCACCCCCTCATGTCTACAGAATACAACCACAGACCTTTCCACTTTTCCCCAGATTCTGACCCACTTTTCTCTGTGTCTTATAGGTGTGTGTGTGTGTGTGTGTGTGTGTGTGTGTGTGTGTGTGTGTGTGAGGACAGTGAGTGGGGTACTTTGAGTAAGCTCCCAGCTCTGTTCTTGCCTGGCAGAGGCCCCAGGACTGTGGTTTCCATAGTGGAATGCAATCCGTACCTTTGGGAAGAAGGTCCGTGTGACAAACTGTTTGTACTCTAGAAAGGGGATGCCCTGGCTGCGGTTTAACTCCTTGGTGAGATCCGTCATGTCAGTCTGCAGCTCAGCAAAACCTGCGGAGAAACAACAAGGTATCAGTGGTCAATGTGGGAAAACCCAGTAGTCAAACACAGTCACTGCCTCCCATTTCACACGCCCACACAGAACAACCACTTAATTGGGTATAGTATATTTGAGAAAAAACATATTCATTTTTATTAGTGTAGCACTTTTTACAGAGATTATCGCACGGATGCATTACACATGTATTAAACATGCACGCTTTACACGGATGCTGTCACAAAAACCCATTATATATTTGTGAAGAATGCAAAACATGTTTACACTGTATTAATATCATGTTTTCTCAATATTTAACACCAGGCCACCACAATTCCCATTAAGTAACTGCTGTAAATCGTCCCAGACATACTACACAGACTCTCTCACAGTGGCCAGGCAAGAGCCTCTTTAAAGTGACCGAAGCAGCAAGCTGTGCTCCAGCGATGACAGAGGCTGTGTTCAGCCACTACACAACGCGGCTCCAGGCTTTACATAAATCTGGCAGACTCCCGACAGGCTCACAGGCCTTCAGACGGGCCTGCTCTGCTCTGCTCTGCGCTTGCCTGAGAGTCCCCTCTCATTCCCTCCCCCTCCTACACACACTGCCTGACAAGGTAGCCATAACAAAACCAGCATGACCGCTGAGTGCATGTGAGTGTTTTGTGAGTCACGCTTACATAGCAGAAACTTTCAAAAGCTAACACACACACACACACACACACACACACACACACACACAAACACACAAAGGCGCTATCTGTAAAGCTCTCCCCTCACCACTGGCTTCTCTCAACCGGCCTACGCACACGGTATTGAAGAATAGGAGAAAACTTCAATAGGGTTTTAATGGCATTTTCAAGCACTATAAGCCCCCCTGGTGTCATTAGAGATGAGATTAAAGTCAGACGCCATGGAAGCGGTTCTTGCTTTTGTGGGGAAGGGGCCAAGATGACGCCCTCAGCTTGGTACTCGGACAGTCCTTTGAAGCCCCCAAATGTGTGGGAGTGTGTGGGAGCGAGTGAGTGTGAGTGTGTGCGTGTGTGTGTCCACGTGAACGAAAGAGAGAAAGACCTTTGCGTATCTCCTCTCGGATCTGTGACTCCATCTCCTCCATCTGCATCAGGGTCTTCTGCCAGTAGCGCTCAGCTCTGCGGCTCTTTGTGCAGTACACAACCAGAGCTGAGGGGAGGGGTGGAGAGAGGTCAACACATGCAAACACTGACGTGAACTATGAACGAGAGCAACAACAGCATGAACTATGCAAGACAGGGAAGAGAAAAAATAACAGGCAAAGAGAAGAGGAAAGAATGAGGAGACTAGAATAGATCATTTTAAAGACCAAGAGAAGCATGAATAAAAACATTTAAGTCCTGTCAACATTTCTGGACAATGCAAAGAGAATTAGTAAGTGTTAATATATTCCACAGAATTCACTACACATCCATGCATGTGCAAACGCTGAGCAGAACACAGAACAGTCTTGCTTTTGTGTAAAACTTCTTAGCGTGTCTGTGACCGCTCTTGAAACAATGCCCGTTAATCTCTGTGCACATCACACATCTGGACCGCATGCACATGTGGATACCTCACAATGCTGACACCAGTGACTTACCCACAGTGCACAGCAGCAGTAGTATAGCACACACCACTATGGACGCCACAATGGCCGGCTCACTGCCCCCCAACTGCACATTGGCAATGGTCTTTTGGAAATTCCCAACCTGCACCTGTACATGATACATTGAGACACTGAAACATGACTGTACATATAAACACACACACACACACACACACACCAACACGGAAGCAGCACAGCCATATCTACACAGACACACACATAATTCCACTGCACAATGAAATAAACACATTGCCCTTGTTTAAGATTATTAAGATTAGCCACAATTTAATATTTAAGTAGGGCTGTGCAGTAGTCCTAATGTGAAATATTAGTGAGATCACAATAATTTCCCCATCATGACTAGTATTAATGGTCACGGGAGAGGGCAATGAGTCTACAGGGGAAAACCCAAAAATATATAAATTTCAGCAGAAAATATAAAGGCCACTTGACTATTAATAACATATTGGAATACCAGGAGAGTTTTAGTTCTGCTTTCAAGTGAACGGAGGTCTAGTTCCATCTAATATTCAGTTCCTTAAAAGTGAGTGTGTGTTTTGCTTCCCTTTGTCATGCAGCAGACATGCATTGAGCAGCCAGAGGAGCTCCGCCCCATAGTCTCTCCCTCCCTACTGGGGAACGACGGAAGTTGAGTCTCAACATCTCTATCCACGTTTATTTGTTCAGCTCTTTAAAAAAAAAGAAAAGCTAAATCGAACGGCAGCACTTGTGTGATAAAAACGGCAGCATTGTTCTTGTGTGTTCCTGTTTCGAGTGGAATAAAACGACACTCCACACAACAACGCCATCGGCTATTCCCCACTGCAGTTAGATTCCAATGGAAATTTAAAAAAAGGATATTTCAGCGGCGAAAAAACAAACGCTTTTCCCACACAAGTGGACCGTTTTAGGATCCCTAACATACGAAGAGGGCCACGACAGCACTCCGTCCATCTGTGTTATGACATCCTGGCTGCCCACCAACCCATCAGCACCCAGACCCTTTTCCTCTCGCTAATTACTCGTGTATATTTACGGACGTCTAATATCAGAATTGTTTTAGTCTCTTGCTTTCTTTGTGACGGAGCCAAAAAATGCCATCGTGCCGCCCGCCCTCATCTGGCAGATTGGGCCATATTTAACCTGCTGCTGTGGCGAGGTCCTGATGAATCAAAGGCAGACAGAGTTAAGGCGTGATTCTGTTTTTCTCTTAATAAGCTCTCCGAAAAACCATGCGACGTGGATAAATAGGAAAGGGATCGGTTCCTGTTTGTCAGATACTGGCACCACCCTGCTAACGACATTCTATATTATCAGTGCAATACAGTCTTACTGGGTATAAAATGGTGTCTACACAAATTATCCTCCTGATTTTCCTATACGCATGAATTAAATATTAGTGCTAATGACTGAGCTTAACAGTGCTCCACCGTTAATCAGAGGTGTTTCTGCCATAATTAAGCACACTTACCCGTAGACTGTGTAAATTGAAATTAGACTCATGAGCCCAATATGCTCTGGATAATTATTGCCATAGAAAGAAGATATACACTCTCAAATGAGCCTTCATGTAGATAACTGTCAATTCACAAAGACAGGTATTTATCTGTCTGGGACAGAAGTGTAATTTACTCTTTGACTGTAATATGGGTAATATTTTATCAAAAGTGGCAAGATATTCTTTTTGATGCACTCTCAAAAAAAAGGTACAAATTCTTGTCACTGGGTTGCTACCCTATAGCTATGTAAAATTGTACCCCTAGCCAGCAATACATAATTAATTTGTAAATTTTTTGCTTGAAAAGGTAATTATGGGTACCCAAATAGAACATTATTGTACTTTCAGGGTACATTTGGGAAATTTGTACCTTAAAGAAGAAACATTTGCCTCCACTGTACCTTTATTTCTGAGAGTGTGACGGGTATCTGTGTACTTACAGTGACAGGGAGCTCTCTCTCATTGGAGCTGAGTGTGCCGTTGATGGTACAGTGGAAAAGCTGGTCATAACTGAACTTGATATCACAAGGGATGGAGCCAATCATCACGGTGAATTCTTCTGGTGCCAGGTCCAGTTCACTGGGCCCTTTCTGCTCCAGACCAAACAATAAGAGCCGTCTGTCAGCCTAGTCAAAACCTTCAGCTCACTCGCTCATGGGAACTCATACAGGCCATTCTAATTGTAGCTTCGCACTTCTGAGAAAATGCAAGCCAAACTCATATTTGCCTACAGCACAAGGTTTAAGCTTAAGTTTAAAAAAAAAAATTTTTTAAAGTTTTTAAACTGAACTAACAGGGGTTTGACATTTTCACTTGCAGACATAAATATATTATGAATGACAACACCAGTGTCTTGAAAGGGTTTTTAGAGCCAGACCAACACCATAGACAGGTAGAGGTAGGGTCAAGCCAACATGGGGGTTATAGAACCAGACCAACACCATAGACAGGTAGAGGTAGGGTCAAACCAACATGGGGGTTATGGCAGTAATTCTGGGGGGGGTGGGTGGGTATTAAGCCAGACCAACATCAACCCAACCAGGACTGCTTGATATCACAATAAGACAGCGGGAGAGAAGGTGAGCAGGTGGGTCAGTGAAACACGAAAACAGAATACAATGAGAGGGCTGAGCATGTGGAAAACTGCCGTATTTATTCTCACACAACTTCCCGTTTACTGATTGAGCTCTCCGGCCCTCTCCCATCTCAGGATGCCAACCCCTGCTTCTTTGTCAACAAAAGCTTCCTTGCAATCTGTTATTCTATTCCAAAAAAACATCCACTCCCCCCCTCAGCCTTCCTGAAATGGGACAGAAGCGGTACATCCGAATGGCCCAGTAAGAGTTCCTTCCTCATTTGACTTAAAGAGCAAACCTTGTTCAAAGCCACATTTATGCTAGTCTCTGTAACCTCTTTGTTTTTCAAATAAACTCAAATAAACCAAGCAGAGATCTTAATACTACATCTCACCACATAAGAAATATGTTTTTAGTCAGGAACTTAGGTCAGCAGAAGTAAAACTTCACATACGCCCGTGTTTTTTGGTTAAAGGTTAGGATTCTGCATATTTTCGGTGGAGCTACTGAGAATAACACAGCCCGCACAAGATAGAAAACAAATGAATGCTGAAATGGATTCTGAGGGGTTTTTACAGACTACATTATGTTAGCAAATGCATTTAGGACTGACACTAGCATTCTACCCTGTCAGCAAACAGAAAACATCAAACTGTTGACAGAAACAGCAATTCTAATGATGCAATTAGGGTAATTTGCATTTCCATCCAATAACAAATAGTGATAAAAGAAACCCAACTGTGTAGCGTCAGCAACTGACATAGTCAGCCCTCCCTCATTGGCCTAGAGCTCTGATCTCTCCGCAAGCTGAAGAGGCACATTTCATATTGACAATGAACATCCACAGCTCTCATTTAAACTTTTTGTTTCTGTTCTCGCATTTCATATTGATGGTGAACATCCACAGCTCATTTAAACTTTCTGTTTCTGTTCTTACATTTCATATTGATGATGAACATCCACAGCTGTCATTTAATCTTTCTGTTTTTGTGCTCGCATTTTATATTGATGATGAACATCCACAGCTCTCATTTAATCTTTCTGTTTCTGTTCTCGCATTTTATATTGATGATGAACATGCACAGCTCTCATTTAAACTTTTGGTTTTTGTTCATGGTCTGAGCTTTCCAAGTCTCCAATTCTTCATAGCTACAGTGTCAATGCACATTTCAAAATAAAAACTTTTTAATATTTCACTGTAGTTGGACAAAACAAAAAGAAATACTACAATAAGCAGATTATAGTCTACAGTAAGACTCCTTATATAGGCCATACAGTCACAGCCATTATGTGACAAAAAATAAACCAAACCAACACATATAAAATTTTGGGGCTATAATATTGTTACACTAAAAGATGGCCCATCGAATCCTCACAGATGAACACAATTTCTATTTGAGTTATATAGCACCTTTTACAGAGACACTGTCACAATGATGCTTTACAGAAAAACAGGAACATTGGTGAAGACAGAGTGTGAACCCCCCAAAAAACCAGCACGTGAGGTAAAACCTCCCCAGTGGAAAGACAAAATGCTTGGGATGCCTGTAGTAAAGACTAAAGTGTATTAGTTACACAGAACAACCCTGTGACATTGCCATGCATTTTGGAGAAAATTCTCACTGGCCTGGAGCTCGCATCTCCCCACAGAAGCCCAGTCTCCATTCCTCACTCAGTGGTGCAGGATGGTGGTCTCACTTCCTGCCACCTCTAACCGTTCCACAGGGATACTCACGTTGATGATGAGGGTGAGCGGTTCCCCTGGGTGGTGCTTGATGACTTTCTCATTGTTGGCAGTGAAGAACTGGGGGTCCTCCAGGTAGTCCATTTTAAAGACGTGGCCCCCCTGGAGCTCGCTGTCCTCCTCCAGAGCCCCGTGAGAAGTGGGACTGTCCCCCATGTACAGGATTTCATTGAAGAAGAACCTCACCGTGGCCCGTGTGGACTGGGAGGAAGGTGGGGAGGGGCAGGTGATAACAGTGGAGTATCTGACTGTGCAAACCTGCAAATAAGAAAAGGATACATTTCATCTTTCTTCGTGAATTGACTTTTCTCTCATTGAACTCAGAACTAAGCCTAACCAAAAGTCTATTCAGAGGTGTAGCCTGTTGTCTTCATCAAAACAGGTGCAGGTGGCATAGGAAACAACGGAGTAGCCTTTGTATGATGACTCACACATTCCATTGTATGTATTTTTAAACAGCATTCGCTTAATATTGAATATGTGAGTAATGCTCAAACCAGACAGCAAAAGAAACAATCGATTGCTCCATGTAAAAAGCTAGCTACTAATTATGCTTTCGTCCAATTGTCTTTAGCATTGATGAATAGTTGATTCATCATACAGAGCTGGTTTTCTATGTGGTTTGTACATTAAAAAGCATCTGTAAATCTAGACTGGGTCAATTTATTCATAATCCTAACCGCAATCATAAAAACAACGGACTGCTTGTTTGTACATCCAACTGGACTCTTGATTATGTTATTTTACAAAGCACAGCTCTCTGATATTGCCTGGCTGTGTGTAATGTGACATACAGTCATAGCAGGTCCGCTGTCCATCCCAGTGACCTCCATGGTGACAGTCTGCACCAGGTCGAAACCCTGGCCCGTCACTGTAATCGTACGGCCCCCACTGGAACACAAACAGGCACACTCTGTCAGAGACTGGGTCAGCACACATGCCAATCAAACACCCCTCCTTATCCAGTCTGGCTTCTGTGGGCCACATCAAAGCACGGAGCTAAGTTTATACTATGTCTACAGTAGTGCCAGTGTAGACTATCCTCCGGCTACCCACAGCACTATATCAGATGAACTGTGCATACCCTAAATAAAGCCTGTTTACCTATTGCCATAACAATCTGTTAAATTCAGTTTTATGTCACAGCAAATGCATTTTTGCATTTCTTATATTGGTACAGTAGTAAAATTTGACATGGTAGAAAAAACTATGATGAATTATACTGTACAGAGGACAGACTGTTTAAAACAGGTGAAAAACTATTATAAATAATATGGAAGGCACCTGAGGTAGCTCTTGTTGGGGTGGATGATGCTGATACTTGGGTCTTTCTCGTAGGTGTAGAGCACGCTGAGTCGAGAGCTCTGGCATTGCAGGTCTTCAAACTCCACGCACACAGAGATGGGATCAGCACGGGGCTGCACTACTGCCGGCATCTTGCACACGATGACATCTGAGTGTCGCCTGCATGTAATGCAACCAAACTGCACAATCAAACCGTTCCTCACAACAGAGACAACAATCAGCACCCACACAACACTGAACATCACTGAAAACAACACCAAACAACAAAGCCAAGAGTACAATCACTCAACACAACACTATGTCCAAAACTACAACCACACAACACAACACAATGCCAACACCACAATCACACAACACTACGCCATATCCAAAACTACAATCACACAACACAATGCCACAGCCAACACCAAAATCATACAACACCACTGTTTAACACAAGACTGTTGATCATTCAAACTACAAAACAAAACACCAAATACACAACCCAAATGTAAAGCATTTCTACCATATAATGCAATATACTTTGGATTCAATCTGGGTTGTTCAAGGTGAAACTTGGGAAGTTGTATTTCAGAAAATATTAAAATGTGTTGAACAGGATCACTGTGGGTCATTAACACCTGAGGAATAGTATGGATTAGAAGTGAGGGCTTACGTGAGAATTGCACAGTCCTGTGTGCCATTGACGCTCACTCGCACCTGGGACCCCACCTCTAGGTGTTCACCTCTGATGGTAACTGTGGTCCCCCCTGCACGAGACCCATTCCTGGGTTCCATGGAAATAACTCTCGGGACCTGGGGGGCGGGGGGGGGGGTGGTTGGGGCATGGGAGATTTAATTAAGTTAATGTCTTATATAATTATATGCAATGTTTTGTTCACATACAGAGATCCAGGGATCCCATGGAGCACTGAGAAGGAAAAAAGGAAAATGATTAGTTGTTTGTCCCAAGCATTGATCGATCAGCCACTCCCAGGGACTAAAGTACAGTTTGGTAAAATTGTGAATAACTGTCGCAAGCTTGTTCTGAAGTGTTTTAAAATCAAAGCTGTTTAAATGGTCTGGTTTTACCCAGCCCTACACTCTGACTAAGTACAGTAGGCCTAGCAATGCCCGCCTCAGAGCAGAGAAGGGCTTTTGTGGAAGCGAACAGGACATCTGCATTCCGAAACCTTCCTGCATTCCCTCCAGAGACGGCCTTCCAACCACCCCAGCAGACATACGATTCCCTGATTCAGGATTCACTTCCTCAAGGAAGGGGTGGAGGGGGCCGGCAGGGGCCTATTGTCTGAGAGGATCTGCTGGACCACTCTCCTTATGCAGCCAGCATTCACTGGGGCAGATGTTTCCTAAGCCTGGGGTTGGAGGAAGGAGGCTCAGAGCACACCTCCTTCCTGTCTCTCAGCAGATACTGCATGTCCCAGCCTGGGGAAGTACCATCTCTGGGAGGCCGCCTCCCACAGACAGGGGATTGCAAAACATTTCCAAACTGCATGGACTGGCTCTTGTTTGTGTCATGGGATGTGTCCAAGGCAATATCATGTTTAAATCTTATCGTCTGATGAAGTGGTCAGTTAAGACACAAAAAAAATTCACAAAAATAAAAAAAGTACAAATAAACAAAAGGCTTCTATGTGTATCCACTGAATTTTTGAAACCCAGAGGGAAAGCATGTGAGTCAGGGTCAATTAACACAAAAAGGATTGTTTTAATTGTTAATACTGTGTGCTCAAAAGAGGAGCCTTTCAACAACCGGCACAACTGTTTTTGTTGGCATTCAGTTCAGAAACTGTAATAATACTTTTAAGACCTTGAAAAACATTTGAAGATTCCCATGTACTTGCATACATGATTATTATGAGAAGCAGCTGTTAAGATTACTCAGACACTGTAGGTCCTTTACCACAATGCAAAAAATACCGAGCGACACAGATGGAGAGAGTGTGTGTGTGTGTGTGTGTGTGTGTGTGTGTGTGTGTGAGAGAGAAAGAGAGAGAGAGAGAGAGAGAGAGAGAGTAACCTCACCAAGTATGAGTAGACCTCTTGAGACCTCCCCATTGCATTATGGGCCACAGTGACGCTCACCACTTCTGACATCTTGGCCCAGGACTCCCCTGTCTCACATACCAGCCTGCGTGCAAAACATTAACAGCAGAACTCAGCGCCGCTGCACACCAATAGCAGAAATTAACACCCTTATTAAACAGCTTTAAGATATTCCAGAATAGCTGCAATGACTGGCAGTGAGAAATAAGGGTGTGCCAAATCTTCATGAAAAAAACAAGCCTTCAAAAGCAGACTTTATAGACGTATATTACTGCCAAGCAGCACGTTGAAGCGGTAACTCTCTCTCCCAGATGGAAGCGATGTCCCTGTTGACGAAAGAGCCAAGTCAAACTTTCGAGACTCACCCACCTATCACAAAACTTGTCGGACACTAGAAGCTAATTTGTTTTGTCAGGTGCTTATTTATGCTGTCCATAAAACACCTGCCAGAAAATATCTGGCTGTATAGCCCAAGCATTAACATGTGTGGTGGAAGCAGGAGTGAATTTGAGAGGGCGGTGAGGTGGGTCTGACATACAGCGTTTCACCACAGAACAGATGATAAATAGAACTCAGGAGGCCTTCTCTCTGAAACATTGTCTGCTTTTGTAGCATCGGTTGCCATGGCAGGCATTAAAGGCAAGATGGGGAATGGTTTACGATTAACTCTAACGTCGGGTCCTATGATGTGGGTATTTTGAGTGATGCCTTTAGCTGTTTTTGTGAGCTTAACCCCACGGTCCCCTCTTGATGGACCAGAAAATATGGCGAATCAGCAGTGAGAGCCAGCGGATCTGCAGGCGCCTCCAGGAATATGCGACATTAATCAAAGCCAGGAGGAGAGGCTCTCGAAGCGATGTCAAGTGCTTACGTTAATGAGAGACAAGCTGACATCCTCACTCCAGAGCGCTGAAGGATTTTTAGATAAACTGCACTCTGTTCAAATGGAATGGGTTTAAGCGCGGAGGTCAGCTAGCGAAGTGCTCGCTGCATGCCACTCTTAACTGCAGCTCCGTCACACTGGTCGACGCATGACCTCTTGAGGCTTGGGCAGACACCTGTTATAACAGCGCCGTTTTTGAGTCATATACAGGTGCCACCTCTGCGTGTGTCTGCAGTATAAGAAGTGACATGTTGTGATTTAAAACCTAAGGCTGACCTCTCTATGCAAAGAAAGTACTGTAATGAGAACACATGCCCTGTCATAACACAGGGGGTGTAAAATCCTGATCTAATCAGGAGAGAGTTGGGCGGATGACATCACTTCGGTGAAATGCGGCATGCCATGCCTGTGCTTGACGGAAAGCACCGCAGCAGACCACGAGTCTGGCCCTCGGATAACTCCCGGACTTCACTCTCCCACGATCCAGTCCAAATGAACCACAGAGGAATAATAAACACTTTGACCTGCCGCGTACAGTTAAGTTTGGCTTGTTACATGAGGAGGTGGATGGATATGATTTTTAATGAGGAGTTCAGAGAGCAGCAAGGGCAAAGGTGATTGGCAGGGCACGTTTACAGTTCCATCCTCACCATGGAGACGAGGGGAAAATGGTCGGCGCATCGATACTATTGTTGCTACAAGGTGCAGAACATGATTTGTGTGCGGGAGTGGGAAACTGCACTGTGTTGAACCATTTACATGTAATGGCATTGGAATTAGATAATTAATCCCAAGTTCGGCCTGATATCTACGAGTGGTGAGTAGCATCAGTGCAATGCTAGAGAATGGAGAAAGAGAATTAGCTATAAAGGAGAATGGGAGACTGAGGCACTTACTGCACAGAGACATCGTATTTGTCCTCGAGCAGCCTGCAGGGCACTGCACCGATGGCCACGCCCACGTCTGAGGCCCTGCGGCCCAGGTTCCTTCCTTGGATTGTGAGCCGCGTCCCCCCCTCCAACGGCCCGCTCAGTGGCCAGATCTATGGGCAGATGAGGAGGGGAGGGGGGTTAGCTGACAGGAAGTCTGGAATGTGTAGAACTAGGTCAGAGGGAAATGTAACTTTGTAGGGTGGGTGACCAGTGAGAACCATTTGAAGCTGCATGGGCCAGTGGGGTTGCCTTAAGCCTTATCCTCTCGTTACTGCCCACTGGAAACATATGGATTCTGTGGCTCTGGAATTTAGCTTTTGATCATTTTTTGGGGCAGTGAATTAATCAGAATTGAAAACAGAGAAAACAAATCTGCAAGTTTATGCCTCGGCTGAAGCCTTAGCTGCTAATCAAAAAGAGACGTCTCCCTCGTCAGTAGGGAAGAGGTTTATTTTTGGAGAGCGACCACTTATGACTCAGATTCTGATGTTCAGAATTACAGCTAAAATCTCAGCTTCACCGAAACTCCTTTGAGGCCCGAGGCATCCTGAAGTGTGGCTCCGCAGGAAAAACTGCCTCTCACCTCCATGTGATGATGAGAGCTGTGTGCCTGGGAATAGGCTCACATCCTCACCACTGTCTATTTCCATTCGCATTAATTCTGAGACAGCAGTGCTTCACTGACTGCCTGTTGGCCTGCTGTCCTTGGCATAGGAACAGACATGGTCATTTAAAGCAAGTGGCACTCCATTTTGTTTACATCCTCACCACATCCCCCACGGATTTCAAGGGCAAGAGTGTGGAATGCGACAGCGCCATTCTTCAGATCGCCAGTGAAACAGAGTCCGATAGTTATCACACTCTATCCAGTGAAGGCCATCTACAATCACTAAATGTAGCGTGAAAAACCAGAAAGGCAAAACCATTCCTAAACCTTTGATGCTAACTTCTCTGCCTTTTTTAGGTCACAATAACCCTCCGTATTATTAACCACTGTTAATCTGTTTGAAGGCAAACTGCCTTTGTAGATGGAAAACAACCTCTGTACAGTCCTGAGGCTGGCAAAAGAATCATGGTTGCTGATTGAAGGGTTTTGGAAAAACACATAAACCAGTCCTCAGCTATTTTATTTATTTATTTATAAAAAAAATTCAAGAATAGGCCTGCACTACCACAGCAACCTCTTCCCCTAATTTCAGGCAACAATCAAGCACACTGCCCCTATGAGACTGTTGGTGGACTCTTAGACAGGGATAACCGTGCTGACTGGAATCCTCTCTCCCAGCTACAGCCAATCAGGCGCCACCCTGCGGTTGCAGGGAACCATCTGCACTGTCAGGACTGGGAGTAATACCCACTCGAGCATGCCAATCCAGAACTAGAGAACGAGTGTTTCACCTGCTTCTGAAACCACACTGTCTATTTGAGTATCCAAAAATATACCAGATTTTAAATGTGTAAAATGTATGAAGTGATTAAAAGGCAATTTTTTTAAGGGGAGGGGATTATGAAAAGCATAGGGAATATTTGCATATTCATCACCTCCAGGTCTCTGCACACTTTCAACCACCTTTCAGCAAAATTTATAACAGGATATAAAAAAACATTGAGGACGTAGCATTTTTTGAACAAACAAATGACTGAGACAACAGCGCTAATTCTTCTTCGTTGAGAACGGTAAAACTTTTTGCGGTTTATTGCTGATGCCTTGTGCTATTTATATATAAATAAAAAGTTTTGCTGCTGATGTTGTATAACACCTTGTTTTGAGCTCCCTAGAGAGAGGCATTTCATCAAAGTGAATGTTTGTATGTTTGTAAGGTACAGAACACACCCAAGCACAGTCTACTGCAAGGCTACCACGCCCAGTCTGATTCAGATGGTAGCGGGTGCATCACAGGGCAGAAGTCCCGGTGTGAAGAACATGCCAGCGGCATGTGTAAAGGCCAGACCGGCCATGGAGACAACGTCACCAGTGGCCAAGCCCACGTGACGTCCTCTGAGCCTGTGGCTTATCTGCAGGAAACGTTTAGCAGGGCCGATTAGGCTTCACATGAACCATGGTTCCCCTCAGAGACAGCACGGTAGATATCGATGTCAACAAAGACATCAGCTCAAGCTCAGGGTAAAACTCCAACTCCTCTGTCAAAACCCAAACTGGCATGGAAACTATCGCGCAAATGACCACTGCTTTCTTTGAGCTGAAAGAAGGGACACGCTTGTGCTACGTTGAGCGGCAGTGAGGTACCCTGGACTGAAGGTCTTGGTACCGAATCCTCTGGGACTGCCTTTGACCAAAATATTTAATTACATTACAGGCATTTAGTAGAGGCTCTTATCCAGAGCGACTTACACAACTTCTTATTACATTTGTATATACACTGAATAAATTAAAGGTTAAGTACCTTGCTCAAGGGTACAACGGCAGTGTCCTACCTGGGAATCGAACCTACAACCTTTCGGTTACAAGCCCAGTTCCTTAACCATTATACTACACTTCCCCCCCTATTTCACCTCAATTACCTCAGGGGAACTGCGACCGTATAAAAGTGTTCAATGTGTTCAACATGTGAGAACCACATGTGGTAAGATTGGTTTACTCACATCATTTTCCCAATTTCACTGGCTGTTTTCTGATGTTAATCAGGCTTCATACCTTACTCAAAGAGAACATGACAGTGTGACACAAGTGCACACAGCTGTCTACAGATTGCTTTACAAAGGGCATCTTGTACTTGTACTAAACAAATGAATAACGACATACAGCTTGTGATCGTGACCTACTACATGCTCCACCTGAAATGTAGCTCTTTCACCACCCTTTACAAAATAAACGTTCGTCACAAGAATGAAATCAGTCATGCCATTGTTCTTGTTCTATGTGAAACACTGTTTCCTGTTTTGAATTTAGGCGGGACCCCCACTGTCACAGCCAGGGGAGACAGAAACATGGGGGCACATAAAACAACTCCCTACAGTATGAAACATTTCTTGTGTTTAAGGAAAAAATTGGTGCCCATTTGCCTGTGTGTTTCCACTGAGCCCCATCCTCCAATAATAGCTATGAGTAGAAACCCCGTGTTAAATGTACCCCATAGAGGTAAGCAGGGGGCAGTCTGATACAATGGGGTGCAGTGGAGGCAGGAGGAGGTACCTTGTGAATCTCAGGGTTGGGACACTGGCCTCTGGACTGGCAGTCATCCCGGGCCCTGCATGAGTTCTCACACCAGGCGCAAAGGTGCCCCTGGTCCTCCCGTCCCCAACACTGCGAACAGTCCGCACTGCCCACCCCACAGTTATACACCTCCACTGAGAGAGAGAGAAGAAGAGACAAAGGAGTGTGTGAGAAAAGGAGTTATGATCCTCCACTCTTAAACTGGCACAGTTGATTCCTCCCTGCTGATAAAGCATACATTTATCCTAATGACTAAGTGCAGCGGGATGTTCTGTTATTTTGCCCGTCATGATAATTGGCTGAAAAATTCTGCATTACCAATGAATCTCTGTCAGTTATTTACAGTTCAAATAAAAGTATAAAAACCATAGATATTTCTTCTTTATGGGTCCATTCTGCAATCAGTTATAGATGACACATTGCATTACTTTATGCTTAGCAAGATTCAACAAAGGAAGTTTAACAGCGCACTAGAAGAAGTGTAGTACAGAAAGACACTGCAGGTTCTGTTTCTGTTGTTTATTTTCCAGTTGTGGTTGCACACCAAGTGCTGTTGACCACACAAGGGGTTGAGAAATGTGTTTGCACTGACGAAGGCATGTAAACATGCTCCTGGAGAGCTCCATTGTCTGCTGAAGCTGAAATTAAGAGGAACAGTGTGTTCCTTGTGCAATTTGTGTCGGTGTTGTGTCACTGACCTGGGACTGGTAGAGGGCTGTCGATATACTTGTCTGGCTGATCCTTTAGCCGCAGGTTCAGGTGGAACACCTGGCTCTTCTCTGTTGTGGTCAGCTGATAAGACAGATCAAGGCTGTACTGAGACACTGGCTGTACGTAAGAGGTGCTCACAGTGAACTTAAAGACCAAAATTAATGTGATGGTAATAATGGTCAAATTATATAATTGAACATTTGAAAAAATTTTAAAACAGGAACTTGGCAGGATCATGCAATATGTCCATCAAGGCATTTCCTGTTTATTCAGGCAACATTAGTTTATATAGTTTTGATAACCCACATAAGCACTACTTAAGTTTAACCCATTCATACAGGGCCACATGATAATCACCCTGAGGTAATACTGTAATCTCATATTTCAGTGATTTCTTGAAGGCAATGCTAAAAAATGCAATAACATAGTATAGGTACAATCTTACATCTACAAATGAATTTATCATTTTCAAAGGATGAAATCAAATTATCTGGAAAACCCATTATTGTACTAAAAGATTTGATGTTTTCTGTATTCAGATTCTGCTGCTTGGTGAAATTACTGCAGTAAGGGTTTTTCTCTGCTCATCCTTGCGGTGTGAGAGCACACCAGCACACCTCTGATTTTCCCTCACAATGAATGAAGCTGTGATGATTGACAGCTTACTGATGTTGAGCTGTTTTATACTTACCATCACGCTGCTACACTGCACCTCTGAGCGACCAAGCCACCTTGCTTCATACAGCTGTTCATTCCCAAAATCACACTCCAGAGCAGTCCCCTGTTCCAAACAGAACATTACACACACACACACACACACACACACACACACACACACACACACACACACACACATATATACAAGTAAGAAAATATGCTTTAGTGATGTACTGCTGTACATTTTCAATCAACCTCCAACAGACATGTCAGTAGGAAACCAAAGAAAAGGACAAGGGCACCCTGTGTTAGACAAGAGCTGTGGTCACTCGTGTGCAGCTCTAACCCCATCTGCATGATTATTACATTCTGAAATTGCACAACTTCCTGTTTATAAATAAGTTAATTCATAAATATAAAGTAAACTAGTACTACTATATCCAACACCATATCATGTTTAGACAGTGGGATTCTCAGAAAAGCTTGTCCCCTTAACCAGTTGAAGTAGCCTGGAAAAATGAGCAGGGCTTCAGCAATTATATGAGTCAGATTGTGTAGTCTGCCAGCAAACAAGGGGACATCAAAAGAAAGACGGGCAGCAAATTCAGGTTTGCAGTCTGTCCATGCCCTTGCACCCATACCCAACACTACTCTTGGCTCTGCCCGGGATATCGCCCCTCTTGCTAGGAGGAGTGGCCTATTTAACAGCAACAGCTGAAACCACAGTCTCAAGTCCTGTGTGGGTCTGACTCACTGTCTCAACCACACATACTCACAGAAGAGCATGTGAAATAAGGATAGTGGGGGGGGGGGGGGGGCTGTTCTGTGCCAATGGAGACAGGGACCTATACAGTACTATATGTAAATAAAATTTAAAAAAATACTAATTTCACTCATTTCCATTTTCCATTCTCGGCTGGCTACGGAGAGAAACCGAAGCAGCGTGTGGGTTTTTGGCGCAGTTAAACACAGGCTGGATGTGCATTACAGCCATTAATCTGTACCTCCTCAGTATTGTTGAGTGAAACAGTGATGTCCTGGGACATTCCTGAGGGGCATGGAGGAACTTCAGAGGCCACCAGGCTTGGACAGGATTCAGAACTCTTGGGGGGAAAACAGTCGGGGGTAACACTTTGAATCAAAACACATCTGGCTTCTTTTTTTAACCAATTTATGACATTTCCAATTGTATCATACAGGTGACTGTTTATGTCAAAAAGTCACAGTAGAAAATGTTAAGCAATTGTCTTAACACCTACCAAAGGTGTAATGATTTTTGTCACTCTATTTGAATTTGTCAAAAGTGGTTCATGGCACTGTTTTAATGTACCATAACCAGTGAACCAAGAACAGTAACATACACTGGGAATAAAAGATGACATCCAACATCTTTTGTGATAACTTACATCAAAGTCAGATGGTACGGTAGGGTTTCTGTGACATTTGTTATACATTAATATATAGTGTGTAGTGTATAGGTTATGGAGCCATGACAATAGTAATGGTATTAAGTTGTATATACCACTCCCATTACAACTGTCAAAATGTTTCATGATTGTCTGTTTTTGACATGTTATGACACATGGCATTAAGCATTATAAGCAAAGCATCCAACACAGTGTTTCCAAACAATCATAACATCAGAAAACTGTTATAAATATGGTCTGTGCTCAGCTGAATGGGGGACAGTTCCTCTGCTGCTTCCTGATGATGTCACAAGGGATGGCATGTCTCTAATTGGAGCAATAACACTCAGAAACATTCTTCACCTCCAGCAGGTCGTCCTTGGAGTCATCTTTACTGGAGACACAGCTATTTCTCTCCAGGTTCCAGTAACACCTCCACCTTGTGCTCAAACAGCTCCTGCACCTGAAATGGGCCAACACACACTTGAGACACTTCAACAGGGCTCTATTATGCACCTGAAATGGGTCAAACACACCCAAAAGAGATAGAGTTGTCACAGACTGTTTTATAAACTGAAATGTAGCTATACTGAATGCCTTTTCCAGAGTCCCGTTACTATGGCTGCTAATAAGGCAACTGTTTACAATGAGATACATGTTCCTAAATGCACCATTTACTCGTGCCGGCTGTAGCCTGGCAACGACCACTAAAACGCGAGCAGAAGTTTTTTGAAAATATTTGCAAACATGTAGGGTGATCGTAGCAGTCAAGGCGAACTATAGAAAAATGGCTTGCATTTTGAACGCACTCCTGAAAGGGGTAAATACACTCCTGAAACAGGCTAAATACACCCAAGATCAATTCCACAGGGTTCTGCAACACCTGAAACAGTGCCGATGTCTCGGAGTACCTATTCTCCATTCCTGAGAACAGGCAGCAAAAACCACAGTGCTCTGTGTGTGACCCCACTACACACAGACAGGAGATAAATGACAGGCATCCAATGTGTGAAAGCTTTTTTTGGGGAATCCAAGATGGTGGTATATCCTGGGCCTCCTACACTGATTGGAAGCAGGTGCCCCACTCATAGCGCCATTATCTGGGACCTAATTTGTTTCACAGGAGCTCCCTTAGCTGCCCCTAATTGACACCCAACTTGTCCACATCCAGAGAACGGCTTGGGAAGAGCAGGCTAACCAGATATCCCTACTCATGTCTCT
Organism: Ilyophis sp. 1 JC-2022; assembly: GCA_022702515.1. Taxonomy (NCBI): domain Eukaryota; kingdom Metazoa; phylum Chordata; class Actinopteri; order Anguilliformes; family Synaphobranchidae; genus Ilyophis; species Ilyophis sp. 1 JC-2022. The sequence goes on from CM040402.1 coordinate 50,639,014, forward strand.
CAAACCAGCATGTTTCAGCACCAAGCGTACAGTACAGTGTCCCTGACATTGCATTATCATACGCTCTGGTTGAATCACACCTAGTTGAAACGGCTCAGATCCATCTGTGGGCGGATTGCTTCAGCACAGAAACAATACTGAGAAACTGTGCTTTAAAAAAAAAAAAACTGCAACTCAAATAGTAGTTTGATTGCCAGTTTCTGCCAATAAAGAATATTGCATCTATGAAAAATGCCCCTGCCCAAAAAAACTAAAAACGTTTCACAAATAGCAAAGTACGTGAAGACGCCTTGCTTCCTCTCATTATCACCTCAAACCATACGCAGTCTGCTTTCACACGTTCACACTAGACTCGCTGAGAAGAGGGCAGCAGGCGTGAGTTCTGCTGTGCGGCAGCGGTCACACCTCTGCTTCTCCGCGCTACAAGATGAATGCATGCAGTATTGCACACTGCACCGAGTACCTGCAGACATGCATTCGAAATTCCTTTACGCTGTCCAACATACATTGGGAAAAGTCAAAAGTTGGTTTTTAAGCCTTTTCTCAACCCATGTATTCAATTTACTTTAATTTCTCCGTGTTATTAATTCAACACGTTTTTTTCAAAAACTAAGCCATCCAATACAGAACACAATAAGATAAACTTCCAGTGTCCTTGAGTGACATCAAGAGGGGTGTGACCTCAAATACTTCCTCTAAGGCAAATTAATAATAACACCATTAATGTCAAAATTGGACAGAGGAAATGACCAAAATGGCTGTGATTTCCTGTTAAGGCCTCTTGTGATTGTTTTGTACAGATGTGTCAATAATAAAAAGGCTTACGCTGTCTTGGGCTGTATCACACCAGTCTTCTCACAGTCATAGATGGTGAAGTTCCCAGAAACCACAGACATGCCATTCACCTTAATGGCCATGGGAACAGTGATGTGGTCTATAAGACAGATACAGTGAAGGCATGAATATAACTACCTACCAGGAGTAAGTTCAAGTGTCTGTACTCATATTTCCTAATTCAGTCAGTATATTCTGACAAGATATGTAGACTTATTAAAAAAAAAATTGTTCCAAATATAGCATTTAAAAAAAAGTAATAAAGGTTGTCTACATCTATGTACATCACTATATCATTCCTTAATCATCACCAGCGCCTACTGCATCAGAAGTCATGATCAAGCTTTGACCCAGTTTTTGCAGAGTGCCTCTATATACTGGTACTGGTTCTAGAAGGGGCTAAAGACAGTAGGGATATAAGACAGTTGAACAGACATTGGTGTTGTACAGTACACCCCACAGGTCTGCTACAGTCCAGCAGAGTAAGCACTAGCGCAAACAGAAGCCACAGTCTGCCCTGGCACGGCCCGGATTCAACCTGAGGCCACGAGGCTCGTCCATGCACCACAGGATGAGGCACGTACCCCTGCTGCCGGGGATCCTGGGGTATTTATCGCGGGGAAGCAGGGGGCAGGTCTGAATTTGGGATGGCCCGGAATCAAAGTGCACCGTGGCTGCAGTGGAGACCCCCAGACCATAGTCACACTCCACCCTGGAGCCGTGCAGGTCTGGGACACTGCCGTTTATCAGAATGCCTACATTCTGGGATGGAGGGAGAGAGGGAAGGAGAGAATGAGAATGCAGGTAAAAGACATGCGCGGATTTGGGTGTGGTACAATACAGTGCAGGTCACTCATACTTTTGTTTACCCTATTTTTTGTCTTGTTTCCTATTGTGAGTGAGAGGCTGAGACTGAATCAGCAGTAGCTTCCTGTTTCTCTAGAAGGGACATCTATGAGCAGCACAGAGATAACCGTGACAACCATCTGAGTAAGCCTGACTGACTGTGAAACTCCTCTACCACACACACACACACACACACACACACAAATTCACGCACGTACGCATGCACACGCACACACATACCCCTGGGCTTTGGAACTGTGTCAGTCTTTGGGCCAATTTAACCAATTATAAGTAGAACTTTTCTGGCGGCGTGTTAAATGTTTTATGCACCTTAGGTTGTACTCTGAGAAATGACTGACATATATTTGAGTCGATAACAAAATCTGTAAAACCTTGTTTTGAAGTAAAGCGTTTGATTGGATACAATAAAAGCTCACCAACTGGGCTCCTAGCCTTCTGCTTCGTGAGTCACTTGCACATCCAATCAGATGCTTTCATCAGGATAATTTAAGAGCAAAATAGGCTGGAAGCAGTGGATCATACCGTGATGTCAGAAATGACACTGATCTCAGGGGGAGTAATGGTCATTACAGGACACTGCTGAAGCCCTTCTTCCAGGCCAATCCAGGAGCGGGGCAGTGGCTGGGTGGCACAGCCCTTCTGGATAGAACACCTGTAGGTGGAAGGTAGGTGTAGAATGTACCTCAAACAATATTGTCTTATTTTTCAGTTGACTCTTTTGAGGACCTCAAATGTGACTTTCTCCTTCCCCCAAAAAGTGTGGACTAAAATACTTCCTGACAAGAATGTTTCTGGAGAATGCTTGCAATCAAATGTTGCTGTACCACATAGTTTTCACAATAGCCCCAGTACGTGCATTCTAACGGGGCCTAATTAGACAAGCTTCAGGCTGTGGTTGTATGTGGAAGTGGCCTTATACAGTTGTTGCATCTTACACATACCTTTGTTTCAAAACTACATTATGCGTTTTCTGGCTGTGATATCATCACCTCAAGTTCTTCCCAGAAAAAGAGGGAGCTTTTTTGCATTATACTGCTGTTTATGTCTTTGTGATCCATTTCCTGGTTGTTTTTTTCATCACTTACGTAACAAACTCAGTTTATTAGATCACACGGAGGGCTGGCTGTCAAGATATGTTTCACTGTACTGCATTTGATTCAGTGTCATACAAGTTCCCATAACAACAGCTCCCCCCGGCACAGAAAATCAGCACCATTTAATTGGATTAGAGTACTATCAGGCTGGGTGGGCTGTTATTTTTACTTCTGTTCACCAATAAAAACTGAAACAGGCCTCGTGTCTCCTCAGAGCGACTCATTCCCCACAACAGTAAATATACCAAGGACACGGTGACCTTAAAAGGCAAAACTAAAGAACTGGGTGTTAAAATGCGGAAACTTACATCGTATATGTATTACGTCGTACCTTCATTCATTTTTCCACTTTAATAGCTTTTAAATGACGTTTATAAAATACAGTATTTTTCGTTATTTTTGTTATTTGTTTACTTCATTTGGCAGGCGTCCTTATTCTGAAGGTGACTGAGGCAGCATGGTGCTTGCAAGAGTTCCAGTGTAACTATTACACTACAGAGAGTATGAATGCATCCTCTTTAAATACATTTAGAGTGAAGAAAGTCGAGTGAAGAAAGCTTTGTTATATATTTCTGAGAATGTGACGAAAACACTGTCGTTTGGGGTTACTGTGAGATCGGCCCCTGATCCAGCAGTTCTTCTGAACCCCCACATAGTGCCAAAGCCCCCTCCCCCCCTATTCTTTCTGTGGAGAACAATATGGGGAAGGGGGATTTTCGGGGTCAAACCGAGAACTAAGAATAGCCAGACTCATTCGTCTGGGCTCCAGAGAGAGAAAGCCACTAGTGTCCGGATGTGGACTCTGAACTCGTATGCAGGAGTGATTCACTGACCAATCCACCCCCTCTCCCTCCCTCTGTCCCCCCATGAGACTGCATGGGTCTGAGCCATGCAGGGGGATTTTTCTACATCCCTCTGTGAAACAACACAAACACAACTCAATGTACAATACCTCTCATCTGTCAGCAGATTCACATAGCCAGCAATCTCACGAGTAACACAGCTTTCCAAAATAAACCAAAATATGAAATATGTACTAAAAACTTGTTCTTACACTGGAAGGCAAAATACTGTGAGGCAAGCAACAGTTCCTAAAATTTTCCACTTTTATGATCATTATCTAAATCCAAAGAATATCTCTCGTACACCCACACACACTTAGAAGAAAGTAGTGAATTGTCAAATTGTGAACCAGTTTTCCAGTAAAAATCGTCAAGGTGACTAATGGGAATATCCACACAGACTTTTGCCCCACGTATGCCCTCTCAAACCCACCATTCTCCACCTACATTTTCTGGCCCCTGGGCAACATTGCTGACCAACTAGGAACAACAAAAGACAACTTGATGTCAGACATACATGACATCAGCTCAAAGGATTTTGAGAAGAATGTGACATTTCCTTCTCAGAAGACAGTGATGTGATCTTTGTAGTTATGAACGTGGCTTTGTGCAGGCTCAACAAAGCTGGTCCCAGAGGCAGTGCTAGCCGAGATAGTTTGGAGGTGTTCCAGACCTTGTCATGCCAACAAACCCCCTCCCCACATCTCTCTCTGCGGCTGGCATTAGAAACTGGGCTACTGAATAAACTTCTATGTGTCACAGTCAAGAATCTGCATTCTGTTTCATCCATGGAAACAAAAGTATATAAATTCCTCTCATAAAATTAACTGAATGTATTCAACATGATTTCAAGACCAGAGAACCCTCCCTTCCTGGACAATATTGGGCAATTATGTGTCTCCACTGGATGCCAGTCTGTTAGCTGGATGGACCTCCCAGTAATGTCAATAGCCTATGTCTATTGAGTCAAAAGTGAAAAAGCTATTATGTTTTCTATGCAAGTGATTTACAGACTGTTTTGAATCAGTGATTTATAAGATGTTGTTTTAGCTAATATTGCAATTACATGTAATTGTAGAAAAGCCAATACATAAAATTTGAAAGGTGTGTTTAATATTAAGGCGGAAGTGTGTGCATACATACTAGTTGACCATTAAAGCTTCACAATCATTTTTAATTAACTGGATGCATCCTTACCTGCTCTCAAGTGTACACCACCCACAGTAGGCATCACTGGCACCCAGGCACTCACTGCAGCTGGTGTACTGATCACACTTGGACACTTTAACCCGCAGAAGCTTTGGGGGGAAAGATATGCATGTTTTCACACCTAGCACCCACATCCTCTCACCAATCATGATATGCACATCCCTCAGCAAAGTGCAGAATCTTCAGAACTTACTTACTTAATACTTACAGTGTATGGTCAGATTTTATAAATTGTTACTTCTCCTTTGTCAATGAAAAAAATCTAGTTTCTTGTTTTGCCTATGAAACCAAAACCCCCACTGATCTCACTTCTCCTTAACAGTTTAAGATGATTTTATCATATATGATTGATATGTTTGAATGTTCAAGTCTACATTTTGTTTATTTCATTTCATTCCTAGTTTGCACTGTATGGTTAATTGGATAAGCGCTAGAAAACTCACATGATTTGAGGTCATTAGGTAAAGGTAGTTTCTGTCGTTGGGGTCAAATGTCATGATGTGGTGGACAGACTCGCCAGAAGGAAGCTTTAGTGATTGTTGATTGGCCAGTGTCAGGTTCCTAAGGAGGTTCAGCTGAAGAAAGAACAAATGTTTGTTACATTTTATGCAGCCTGTCAAAAGTGTTTTTAAATGAGCTTGCACATGTTGCAAAAGAGTCCTGTGTTGAGAAAGAAATCAGAAACCAAAACATGTGGTATTTTAAACTTGCCCCTACCCCTGTATCCAGTGTGTCTCGTGCTTAAAAGGGTTACACTGATGGTTTCTAATCAACATTATAATATACTGCATATTAACCATAATGTGATCTACTGTTTAACTTTAACTTCTCATTCCTGTATGTCCAGAAATTGGACATAATTGGAGATAATTAAACATGTTAAACATTTTCAATAAAGTCCAGAGCACAAAAAATCACAATATGTGGCAACGTGGGTTCCTGAAAGATTTTATGTTTGGTTTCTGGATTGGTGGTAGAATGATTTCAGTGTGTGTTGTTTCCTGTTTCCATATCTTGCACAAGCATGCATTTGCTTACTATATTATAATGAAAATGAATTAACCTAATAGTTTGTTCAGCAGACTCTGAATATTATTTTTATGGGCATTAAATTCAGCGGTTTCCTTTTGCTAACTGCCATTGCATCATACCCACAAACAAAAATGTACAGCACACACACAAAATGTAGGTAAAAAGCTGTTTGCAGCTGCGCTTGTTTTTCTCAAAGTGCAATGTGAGAGAGCGGTTTCACGCAATATCTTCACTCTAAGGACTTCCTGACATTCTAACAAAAAAAACACAGCACTGAGCCAGATTGTGGATGACAATCTGCGAAGTTTCCTTCTTTCTTTCCCATTTACAAAAGAAACTGTTCAGATTCCCATCCAACAACTTTAGGTATTAAAAATAGTAGATCATGCTTTGTATACATGTAACCGCATAACAAACACCATATAAAAAACCATAGCTCCCTGAAGGCTAGCCAGAGTAAACCATCCTGGTGAACATGCATAGCTGTGATTACTGTCCTCCATTGAACAATAGTGCCATCACACTTGCAAAGGCCAGGTGCAAGAGAGCAGCAGGTGATGTTTGCAGGAGGTGCGGTTTCGACTCTTGCAAGGTAAAACAAACCCCTGCAGTACAAGGGGTCTGTACGTACCCACCAAAGCACGAAGGAGCCCAATCTATTCAAAAGCACTAGACTGAAAAAACCTTTCGAGTGAGTGTGTGTGTTTGGGGTAAGTGGATGGGGGTTGGGATGACCCTGGGATGAGAGAAAGAGAGTGTGTGTGTGTGTGTGTGTGTGTGTGTGTGTGTGTAAGGGACTCTGTAAACACAGCCATTCAGGAGAAATAGAAAAATATGAACAGATTCAAAAATAATTTCTACCACAGCTTACTGTTGAAATGCCCAGCTTTTCTATTCTGTCAGATATAGAAAAGTTAAGAATACTATTAGGGGAACAAACAAAAACAATAAAAACTACTTGCACACACACACACAAATGCCCTCAGAAAACAATACTGAAGTTTACTGCAAAGCAATTGCCTCAACTCCATCTAGTTGATTTTCCATTTTGATACTTGATTCTTGTTTTTTGGGAATTAAACATCCAGTTGTGGCACTCTTGTGGCTACAATACTTGACCAAGTTGTGATTTTGGAAACAAACGATACGTAAACAAGCTATTTTGTTAATCAAGAGGAATGTCATAGACTCCGAGTTCTCACAGACGTTTCCAAGTTCAGATTTCCCTGCACAGTTTGAGTTCAGCCGCCCCTTTGTTGATGAGTCAGGCTATAAACGCCTCAGTCCTGAGAAAAAAACTCAACCGTCAGCAACTAAGGGACCTCCAAAGCCCAAACCAGTTCTGAAATGATGAAATCGCACAACATTTAAAATACCCCCGCCTCAGTTTGCCTGTACCTATCACTGTAGGATAATTGCCAAACTATCTATGACTGTAATCAACTATCGTGTTGTATTCACTGAAACATACCAAAAAAACTGAGATTCGAGCGGCATAGCACTTCACTTTAGAATTTCTCATAACCATCATAAAATTGATGGTTTTACTTTTTGCGTTCTGATATTTCATATGTTCAGATGTAATACAATCACAAATATTGATCAATGGAATGAATCAGGTATATGGTCAAGGTGAGGAGCTGACACAATCGATGTGGAAATACTGGCGGTTACTATGACACATTATGACACCACACACGTTATTACAGAACTTTATGAAGTTGTATGGTGCGGGTTCATAAAATGCACAGATTTGCTTACCTTGTATAGTCGGGCATTACTGGTGCCCATGAAAACCACCGTGTGGTTGTGTACATTCTCCACAGCCACAGAACTGAGCCCCACAGACTCAAAGAGTGGAGCTGCCTTCAGAGGTTTGCGCAGGGCAAGCGGGTGCTGCAGGTGGGCGGCCCCACAGTCCAGCTGCTCTGGCTGCAGCTGCGCATATGGAGACAAGAAAATAAAAGTTATTTTTCTTTATACTTATCCTCCTAAACCCTGAAGTTGCATAACACACATATTTAGGAATTGATATGGGTGATATAAATGATCTAAATATTAGACCCAGCTAACAATTTCTGGTTCCTAGAAGATTCCCAACACATACATTGCCCTCCGGAGGTATTGGCACCCTAAATTCATATAAACAAAAATTGCTGGATAAACTTCAGTCTTTACCTAAGTTTTTCTGTGCTTGGGAATATGAGAGAACTATATAATGTCACTGAAGTAACATTGCTTGGAGGAAAGATGATAATTTAACATAAAATAATTTTTATTCTGAAAAAGTCACAATTATTAGCGTCCCTGCATTATTTATTAGCACCATTCCTCCATGCAGAGTCCTTGGGCTTCGCTTGCGGATTCTACTCTTCAGCTCAGCCCACAGGTTTCCAGTGGGGTTTAGGTCAGGGGACTGGAATGGCCAATGCAAAGGTTTGATTCTGTGGTCAGTTAACCTTTCTTGTGGATTTGGAAGCATGCTTTGGATCATTGTCCTCCTGCAAAATCCAACCATGACTCAGTTTTAGCCTCCTGACAGAGGCAGCCAGATTCTGGTCTAAAGTACTTCATAATGCCATTTATCCTAACAAGGTTCCCAGGGTCTTTTGATGCAATACAGCAATACAACACCACTTATCCCACATATACAGCCCCACAACACCACTTATCCCACATATACAGCCCCACAAAACCACTTATCTAACAACACCACTTATCCCACATATACAGCCCCACAAAACCACTTATCCCACAACACCACTAATCCCACAACACCACTTATCCCACATATACAGCCCCACAACACCACTTATCCCACATATACAGCCCCACAAAACCACTTATCCCACAACACCACTAATCCCACATATACAGCCCCACAACACCACTTATCCAACAACACCACTTATCCCACATATACAGCCCCACAAAACCACTTATCCCACAACACCACTAATCCCACATATACAGCCCCACAACACCACTTATCCAACAACACCACTTATCCCACATATACAGCCCCACAAAACCACTTATCCCACAACACCACTAATCCCATAACACCACTTATCCAACAACACCACTTATCCCACATATACAGCCCCGCAAAACCACTTATCCCACAACACCACTAATCCCATAACACCACTTATCCAACAACACCACTTATCCCACATATACAGCCCCACAAAACCACTTATCCCACAACACCACTAATCCCATAACACCACTTATCCCACAACACCACTTATCCCATAACACTACTTATCCCACAACACCACTTATCCCACAACACCACTTATCCCACAACACCACTTATCCCACAGTACCACTTATCCCACAACACCACTTTTCCAACATATACAGCCCCACAACACCACTTATCCAACATTATCTTTCCATCATATCATATAGACTAGGTTCTTTATCTTTCTACCCAAAACCCACCTCGGGTGTTTGTGGCAAAAAAGCTCTCATATGCGCCGCGATGGTACAACGGTAAGAGCGCTGACTTTCAGTCAGCGCAGTTGTACTCCGAGGATCGGGGTTCGCGCCCCGGTCCTGCCATATCCGAGCGTGGCCGGTGCCCTGTGGAAGCGGCAATTGGCGGCTGCTTCCGGGTGGGGGGAGGGGCTCGGAGAGAATCGCTGCGCACAAAAACGGCCCTGGGCGAGTTGGAATCACGGTCAGGAGCTCGAGGAGTCGCGCCCTGTAGAGGACGTGGCGCCCTCCTTCCTACTACCGGCTGACAGGGTTGTATAGCGGTGGTTCTCAAGCGGTTGCTACATGGGGGGAATTGAATTAGAATAGGGGTTCAATTGGCTACTAAATTGGGAGAAAAAGGGGAAAAATCAGAAACAAAAAATAAAAAATAAAAAATAAAAAATAAAAAAAAAAGCTCTCATATGACCATTGAACAATAAAGCTTTCTTTTGGCACACCTTCAAAATAGCGTGTTGGCATAAAAGTGGCATTTAATTGTAGTTTGAAGACTTAATGAAGACCCCAAGATGTAATCAATTTCTGCAATTCTCCAACTTGATCATTGGAGAATTTTTGGCTCTGGAACCAATATCCTCACTGCACACGGGGGCACAATACACTTGAGTCCTCTTCTAAGCAGGTTCATAACAGCTCTACTTGTTTTAAACTTCTTAATTATTACCCTACAAGTGGAGATGGGTATTTTCAGACTTTTTATAGCCATTGCCTCATTTACAATGGTCAAAAGCTTTTTGTTACATTTAATTTGTGTGTTTCTCTGACCTTTCCCATGTTGATGGATGACTAAGGGAGTTTGTCCTGTGTATCATCTCATATTTATACCCCAGAGAAAGAGGAATTAATAGATGAAAAACTCAGATGAACTTTAAAAAGTCAATGCCAATGTACTTCTATTCAATTTTCTTCATAAGAATATCTAGGCATTGCAACAATTGTGACACAACATGTTTTAGAAAAAAACAAAACAATAAAAAAATGTTTTTCTTCAGGACAATTTCACCTCAGTTAAAAATAGATTTCTAACTTTTTGCAAGATCAGGCTAATAAACAACATTGACATTTAGCAATAGCCTTTTTTCCCACATCTTCTGCAAGAGCTCTATAGGCTATTTAACAAACACAAATGTAGCCTATAGAACACACACATAACTTAATTTGTAACAACAGCATTTCTCAAGTAGTGAACAAAACAATGGCAGGGCTATTTTAATTTTGGTGGACTGTACATAATGTAGTATAATGGTTAAGGAACTGGAGTTGTAACTGAAAGGTTGTAGGTTCGATTCCCAGGTAGGACACTGCCGTTGTACCCTTGAGCAAGGTACTTAACCTGAATTGCTTCAGTATATATCCAACTGTATGAATGGATACATGTAACAAGATGTAATAAGAAGTTGTGTAAGTCGCTCTGGATAAGAGCGTCTGCTAAATGCCTGTAATGTAATGTATACACATAGCATTCATTAATTAATGCCAGATGGCACATCCTGGTAAGCTACTGTTCTAGTGCATGGATGAGCCCCACCCTCGGGCATCGAATCCAGACCATGTCAGTGTTAATTGTGGCTGTTAACCCCACAGAGTGACGCACAATTTGCCTCTGGTGTTGCCCAGGGAAGGGAGAATTTCAGTCAGGCACTTATTGCGAACTAATCCATCTACACCCGCAAATCCGTCTGTTAAGCTGCAGATGAAATGTCTTCCTCTGACTCATGTCTGTGCGAGCCTGATGTGTCAGCTGTGGATGAAGAGGCTGTTGACATCATATGCTTCAGAAGAGAGCACATGCTTATCTGTGCCCTCCACAATCGATAGTGGAGATTGTAGCAATGAGCCCTGATACTTAAAGTGCCCTCCACAATTATTGGCACCCCTGGTAAAGATGAGTAAAAAGAGTTATAAAAAATTCACCTCTTGGTGAATTAGCTTACTCTCACACTGAAAAATTTTGAAAAATCCAACCTTTAATTGAAGTAAATGTATTATGACAAAAAGAAATCCCTCATCAAAAAATAATTATTTTTAACAAAACCATGTGTGCCACAATTATAGCCACAAAATTTAACTGAAGCATTTTTTCCATTTATATTTTACTTTTTAAAGTTGATCAGAGTGTTTAGAAACTTTCAAGCAGTAATCCATGCCTTTCTGTTTCACTGGGGTATAAATATGAGGTGACACAGAGGCCATATTCCCTTATTCATACATCAACATGGGAAAGATAAGAGAACACAGAAATCAAATGAGAGAAAAGTGTGTTGAGCTTCATAAGACAGGGAATGGCTATAAAAAATAGCTACTCATCTGAAAATGCCCATATCTACCATTAGGGCAATGCTTAAAAAGTTCAAAGCAACTGGAACTGTTGAAAACTGGAAGAGGACCCAGGTTTATTTTTCCCCCACGCACAGTGAGGAGGATGGTAAGAGAGGCAAGAATCACTATTGGAGAATTACAGAGGAAAGTAGCATCTTGGGGTCATAAAGTTTCCAAAACTACCATTAGACGTCACCTCCATGCCAACAAATTATTTGGAAGGCATGCCAGAAAAAAAGCCTTTCCTGTCATGAAAGCATAAAAAATGGTAAATGGTTTCAACTGTCACTATAAGCATCCTATAAGCATCACTATAAGTCCTTCATAGACCATCCTTGCCCAAACACAATGATTCAACGTATACATCAGCTGACTAAGAGATGCTGCAATGTTGATCGCCCACGGCAACAGGAAAGCCTCTCTCTAAATGCAGCCTAATTATATCAGATTATTTTCTCTTCCCCCAAAAATGATTCCTGATTCCTAATCACGCACGTGTCTGGACAAATGCTTGTAAATCGGGACCGTCTCGTCGCTCTAGCCCCTATGTGCAAATTCAGTGATCTCTGCATCGTCTGTATGGCTTGTAGATATCACAGTGCCCTCTTCATCGAGTTACCATTTTACTATAAACATCAGTGAATCTGCACAGAATTCTGATCAGCATGTCTTCAAACAGGGCTGTGGTCATCACGGCTAATCAATTTCATCAATCACTAACACGTTTGCAATCAAAATGGGGACAGTTATATTTATTCAGTCAATGAAGATAGTATTCACAGGCTGACCACTCAATTCGATCAGTAGTCAACAAATAATAATGCAGGTGTGAGAAAACCATAAAAATGGAATTCATAGTTTTGTCAAGCAACATAACAGCACACAGATATTCACGTTTTATACTCATTTTTGTGCTATTTAGCATATTACAAAAACAAGCAAGAGAACCAGTAGGTCCACAAGGTGTAAGATATTTAATTATAATCATCACAAGAAATATATTTGGCAACGCACATCAGTAGCTGCAGGCACCTCATGTCTCACACATTAAATACTGAGATTCATGCAATAAGACCAATCTGTCACTCTTAGACCCAATTTTCCAATGCATTTAATCATGGACTTTTTTCCCTCTTCTGAATTATGTTCATCTCCTTTTCTAAAGTATAATGCAAGTGATATAAAGCTCGAATTCACAACAAGAATGCAGGGTATATCTTCTGAAATCTGACTTTCAACCGACTAACTAAAATACATATACTTCAGTATAACTAAGGCCTGGAGAAAGTTGTTACTTTGTGTGTATTTCAGTCCTTCAACACCAAGGGTTGATGGAATCTCTCGTTCAAGCCAATAATAAAACGAGCATTCAATTAATTGCACAATCCAATCATCTAGTTAATGAATCAATTACCACTTAATTAGGTACATGGGAAGAATGACAATGCAATGCTTGCCTGTGTTGACAGCAGTTAGAAATTTGTGAGCTGATCGACTGATTGAGCTTTTATGCTACTTTGTTGAATGTTTTAATAGATTGACAGTTTATTATATAGACTGTAGAAACTGTTGTGCTAATGTTAAATATACATTCTTAAGCTGCTCAAGTTTATTGTAGGTTTCCAGAATTCTGCCTTTCCAATTCTCAAACCAGAGAAATTTCATCGTGGAGCTTGCGTTGTCAAAGTCAGTTACCAGTTTCTTTAAATTAACTCAAATGCATTTTGACATTTCTCAGTTTCACAAGTGTGCAGATATCAGAATGACTCATGATTGATTGTCCTTGCATAGCAATCAAAATGTGCAAAACATAATGATCTTTACATGATGATCTGTGTGAACCTAATTAAATCTGTGACTAAGCAACGTACCTGTAGGATATTGCTTTACTCTCACATCCCACTTGTGTGTGTGTCAATCTTTTACTTTCTCCACACTTATCTGTAACATCATGATTTTACTGGAAATATTTGGCAAACAGAAAGAACAGATCGTCACTCCACTGTAGTGGCAGTTGTTTCCAATGCACTGTGTTCACAGATGAGTGTTTTTCCTGGTTGTTTTTTTCCACCGACAACATACAATAAGGCGCTTAATTAAATTAAACAGCTAACAACATTATTACATGTACATACTTCTCCCTACATGGGTGTGTAAAACTATCTAGGCATTGTACAGTTGTACCTCAATTTTTCTATGCTAAAAAATGTATTCTAACTTCATGAAATTGACTTTTTATTCACTTGTACCATAATAAAATTAAATCAAACTAATTACTTTGCAAAGAGCTTGAAGCTCATCTGGTTAGTCGATTTATTGCTACCGTTCATGCAGACTGGACTTATATTGGTTTTCCATGCAGTACATTCCAGCTAAAACTATCTTAAGACCAGCTTAAAAATGCAGCTGGTCCCGCTGGGCTGAGCTGCTGTACCAGGCAGGTTGGGCTGGACTGGGCTTGTGTACCAACCTGGTCAAGCTGGGCTGGGCTGGTGTACCAGTCAAGTTGAACTGAGCTGGTGGACTAGACTTGTCCAGCTGAGCTGAGCTGGCATACCAGCCTGGTTGAGCTAGCTTTAGCTGGTAGACAAGCATTTTTCTGATAAACTGATGAACCAGCGAGGTTAAGCTGGCTTGTGGTGAGCCAGTTTAGGTGATCTGATCGACAAGCTTGGTCAATTTGGTTCATGATGGACCAGCTGGTTTGCTGGCATGCCTGTAAGAGTTGCTGCAACCAGCTTGCTGACGCTCATGAGTGAAGATGCTCAATTGGTAAATTCACAGTAAGATCATCTTCAATTTGAAAAATATGGAATTAGGTTCTTTCCCTAGGTTGATTACAAGCATGCAGCACAAAGTTAATTTTTGATTTACATGAAGAAAAATGCATTTTGTGGTATCTGTGCCAACTTATTAAATATTCATAGCATAATATCCCATTTAAAATTCTGTACAGCATAAATTTCATATGATGATGACACCATGAAAAGTACACCATGAAGTTAATAATCTGGTTATGCTTTGAAAAATGTTCAGTCAATGTGTCCATAAAAATGGAAGCATTCATTTTGTAGCTCAGAATGTAATTTGGGTTCAGTGCATCACATTTCAATGACATTTCTTAGTTTGGAAATGAATCACATCTTGAGTTGCATATGTTCACATATTTAGCCACATTTAATATTTAGAGTTCAGTGCATTTTAGAGTTCTGTACCTGTAGGCTTGTTTGAAGAAATACTTCTACTCAGCTCTGGCATTTCAAATCATGACAATACATTTTCCAAATAAATATGGAGGTGTAGTTGTCTATACTGTTATTGAGATGTAATGCACTTGCTGACTGTACTTTACCATCTGTTCCACCTAGCTGCCTACAGCTGATCACCAGCTGCGAAATGTTGTCACAAACCCAGCTCTAGCAGGTTACCAGCTTCCAACTGTAACTGGTCACCAGCTACCAACTACCAGCTTTTCCAACTACCAGCTGTTTCACAAACCTATCTCTAGCTGGTCACCATCTACTGGATCTCGCTGGCCACCAGCAACCAGCTCTTGCTGGTCATCAGCTACCTACTACCAGCTACCATGTTTCACAAACCTAGCTCTAGATGATAGGTAACCGTAGGCCAAATGCTGGTTACCAGCTACCAGCATAAGCTGTTTTTTTCCAGCAGCACTTTTAAAAATGAATTAATTTTGTTGCTGGTTGGCCTGATGACCAGCATTCTTGCAAATTCAAGCATGATTGAGAACACAGAGTCAGACACACCCTACCTGCTGTGCTCTTACTTTGCCTATGTGTTATTTTGTTCTTTCGTTGATTAATGCCAATACAAACAGAACTAATGAACATCGTTTGCTTATCTGTAGAGGACAAGGCAGCTGGAAAAGAGGAAATGTGCCACTTTGCAAGACATCAACTGCACAGTTAGGTGCATTTTTTAAATGTTTTTTTCCAACTAAACTTCGTAAACCCTAAACCCTCGTAAAAATTACCTCATGACCAGTGGCTTAACATATGCGATTCCAAATCAACCATACCTTACTTGTACTTAAACCAAACAGTCAAACTAAGTGTGGAAGTTAGAATATTGCTAGTAATATTGGTATTGGTAGGAATTTGGTACTATGTGGACAAAAATATGACAGTGTCTTCTTTCCTAACAGAGAATTTGAAGAATGCCTGGATATTAAATTTTTATATAACCATTTGAATGTTTTATTAAACAAGCACAAACTGGAAATCAGTTCTGGAACATTTCCCTTGCTGCATAATATTTATTTCCAGGGATACTGCACTATCTCAGCGACAAACCAGGGTTGCAAATTTTGTGTCTGAGCCAAATGTTTAATTTTACTTAATGAAACCTAAATTGAACATTTAATTTGGACCCTAACCTGTTGTAATGAGTTTTTTTTTTAAGGCTGGAAAAAATATATTATATTACAGGACAAGGCTACTTCACTATACACTCTCAAAACAGATGTGTTAAAACAACACATATCGTGTCATTTTTTTAATACACCTCCGTGTCGAGTTAAAAAGTATCCTGTTTTAACACATAAATTGTGTAATTTGACACAAAACGTGTTGAAAGTGACATAAAAGTATTAACTTTGACACAAAATGTGTTGGATATCAACACATCCTTTTTGAGAGAATAGGATTAGATCAATTCACAATAATATTTTGTGCCATTTTAGTAGTTCTGTGGTAACCAATTGTAATGGGAAAGAGAGGAAGCAAATCCGTTTGACTAAAGTCCACAAAGCACAGACATAATCCCTGACTAAATCACATGGTTGAGTCAGAAGGAGCTGCAATGTCTCAGCTCAGAGGAGGAGAGAACTGGGCAAGCATTTCCCAGGAGCCTCCCTCTGCTTTTGACCTCCACACTTATCATAAGCCATATTCTTTGGCTTCACTTCAGCAGAGGGCCCTCAGCCACGCTGAAGATATCAGATTCCGTCAGTCACAGGAAAACTAGTACTGGAAACTAAATTCCTTCATTCTTCTGCTCTTCTGCTTATTTTCCCCACAACACTCATAAACACTTTAGTCAGAACAGTTATCTGCAACAGGATAAGTGGCATGTTGTTGTATGAAGGTGTGTTGGGAGTGTTTAAAATATTCACCTCCATGGAATTCTGTAAAACCATTTCACAAATCCTGTCCCAAAAACCCAGTACTCTTCTTCAGAAATCCCCAGCCCAACTATGATAACATTACAGCATTCTTAAAAAATCATCTTACCCTTAACAGTTAGTTATAAATACCACCCTCAATCACACTCCTAATTAAGGAGTATACTACTTCATGGAATACCTGACAGTTCACATGCATACGCATTTTATTTGTATATTTTCTTTAAAAAAAACTATTTTAAAGCCTCATTTTGTATTTCTTTATAACTCTAACATTTCTAAGTGTACACAGACACGCACGTGACATTATATTAACTATAAGCAAAGACATGATACAAATTTCCGCCTCCGCTTGATGTAGGCTAGCCTATGAAATCAAAAACCCAACTTTTAATCCAAATAAAAAACTATTGAATTGATAATGTGGTCCTATTTCTTGATATTTTCGTTTAAACTACAATAACCTAATAATGTCTAGACGTTTCCACCAGAAAATACATCGCGAATAACCTTGTTAGATAGGTCTACAATCTAGACCGTTTAACCGCATGCTATTTTACTGTCGCTTAACATCGCTATAGTGTCACCTCACACTCTGATTTATTTTCGGTCAGAGTGAAAAGTTACCATAAGCGGTTGGGTGAGGCACTTACTGAAACTGTCATGTCCTTGGAGCACTCCACTTTTAAAAATTTATTAAACAAGCTCCTGCTTATTGTTATTGCTAGCACTGCATGAGAAGACTGCGGAATGTCACTAGGATTTTACCTTGATGGTTTCAGAAAATGACTATTAAGCCTATACGGGACGAAAAGGCATATCAAAGTTAGTGGCTACCTCTACCATTATACGATTTATCAGTATTGTAGCCTACCCACGTGCCGCTAACTGACAATCTTATTCAGCTGCAAGCAATTAGACTACAGCACATCAGCCAAAAAGCCAAAATATTAAGGTCTGATCTCAATTACCATGGAACCAGAAATCGTTTGGCATGCAAAACTATACTGACAGTGTAGATCTGTAAATTTAAAAAATTCAACTAAGAAGCAAGTGTACGAGTAGGCTATTTATTTAATGATAAAGTCCACGGAATTTACATATCTGTAGGACAAACTTAATTTTGATCTTTGTTTTATAGGCTACCTGCGAGTAGTGAGACCAGATTTCCTGGAGACAGTGAGAACCTATACAATAATGACAATTACAGCCAGAAACCCCATTGAAATATGGTAGGGTATCTGAAATGGTTCGCTAATTTGTATGTCTGTAAAATAAAACTGTAACCGAAAGACTCATACTAGCCCACACACGTTGAAAGTTTAGCTATTAGTCTGCATGCCAAACGCACATAATGTTTTATGACCAATGACGTCAAAATCAAGGATTCATTAGGCCACATGTTTTGAAGCAAACACTTTTTTAGAGCACATTAGAAATGTCGAAATAAGGATAAGCATTGAGATATAATTATACAGCAAAATACTCAGTTTTAATTCGACTCGTATTTAATTAACTCGATGGGCATAATTAAATTAAGTCTAAATATAATCTGTTCGAGTTAAAAGTATAAAGTTTATGCTACACTAAACCGTTTTCTTCAACAGGGACAGGCACATATACAAAACAGTTTAATGCTTAAAACGGCATTTTCATGAGGGAAAAGCAGTCGGACGTTGCTTGTTATCCGAGAGAACAGGAATTCTGGCGCACAGTTGATTTTCACAGGCCCTCGTGCAGTTCCCATAACCCCCGCATGCTTTAGCATCCCTCTTGTAATAACAGAGCAGAGCGCACTGGTGATGTGAGACTTCCTCGCTCTTACAGTCATTCTTTATCTTTCTGTCTAAGGAACAAAATGGGGTTCTGTTAATGTACGTAATTTTAAAAAGTTTACAATACCGTAATTACTGTTCTGTTTACCAAAATTTTACTCCATCGTAATGATTCCAAAAGACAGCGCTGAAATTACCCATTCCAATTTGATAGCGCCCAGGTAGCCTATACGTTTAGGTATTGCCTTCTTCCTTTAATGTGTAAGTCAATGTGCATATTATATGTATAAAGAAGCCTATAGCCTGAACAAATTTATTTAATAGGCCACAGGCGTAACCTATTCAGATATTCACTTACCACCAGATTTCCTTTTTGAATGCACACGGCGCCCGAACCTTGAATAACGCTGTCCAACACCTGCACATCACCGGAGCTGGGAGAATTCGAGCAGTTCTTTCTCCCTTGCCTGATGACTTCCTCAATATCAGAAAACTTGTAGACGCACAAAGCGGAGTTTTTGTTCGATTTGGAAAATACTCCGAATAAAAAGTGCTCTGGTTCAAGCGCGTCCGCGATAAATATCTCCGAAGGGTAAACTGAAACAACTCTGTTGTAAATATTTCCATTTGAACCACACTGCAGACCCATTTGAATATATGATTCTGTAAGTTTTCTGCTCTCTGATGTGGATTTTCGTGGGTTTTCAGTGTCCAGGCAAATCCTTGCAAGTATACTATTAGGTTGGCTCTCCTTGTGACCCATATTGGCGTCATTATTAATGGCGATGTAAGAATATGTCTTCTGTATAAATGCATGGACGAAATTAAGCTTGTTTTTTGGCTTCACTTCTTGCTTTATCTTAAAGACGTTATCTTCTGAAGGATTTATATCATAAGTAAAAAGCCTTGACAGATCCTTGATATTTAAGGAGCGAATCGCAATCTCTGGGGTATTTTCAAATCTTAAGTCTTCTTTGCTGTGGTTTTTGGGGAAAAACTGGGTTCCCATACCTGTATAAGTAGCTCCTACTAAAAGTCGGGTATTTCCGCCGTGACTTCTAAAAATGAGCCCAACTGTTGAAGCGTTGGGGTGATTGGCAGCAATGTTCAACATGCTGGGGAAAACAGTTTTGGCACCCTGGGGAGGAAATTCAACGGCGATTTCAGAAACGTTCTCCATCTTCCTAAGCTCACAGAAACCCTGGTATACGGAGCCGCACACCACGAGCACGCCTTGCGCTCTATCCAGTTGCAGCAGTTTGTTGAAGTTATCGGTAAGCGTCTTTTGGTGCTCACAGGGAGCCTGGGGCAGCTGTGGCGCATGGCAAAGCAAGTTGTCTTCCACCGGACCGGTTCTCTTCTCAACCTCCACTTGCAAAGTAGCGTTCAGCTGGTAAATTGTATTAACTGATGCCAGATACACTTTTTGGGAAACTTCATCCACAACGAAATTGTTGGTCAGGTTTGGAGAGGTGAATGCCTGTTGGATTTGCAGCGCACTAACAAAGCGCTGATGGATAGTCCATCGGGTGCCGAAAAACAAGACGCAAAGAAACAAAATTATATTTTCCGAAGGAGGCATTTTTCCTTCTTGCTTCCTACCGTGTTATGTGCCGGGGGTTGCATTGAGCAATGAAAAATATGGTGTTGTTCTCACTACAACAATCCAAGAGGAAACGCTGTTTCCTGCCGAACGCCTAAACTCAGAATGACGTGATGAAGAGTCGTGCTTCCTTTTCGTAGCGCTGCACTACTCGGTGAATGCATTCCACTCAAATTTCTAATAGTTCGCGAGTGACGCGGTCGCGGTTTAATGTTGCCTATTATGGACTAGCCTACATAAATTGGCTATAAAGCTCCACTTTTCTGTTATTTTATGTAATTTTCTGACCACTACAGTAATAATAAGTATTTATGCTGTTTATCCTTCGAAGCCTAATCGTAGTGTCAAAGAAATCGAATCACCTTTCTTGTAGACCCGTTAGGCTGATGCGTATTAATGAATAAAGGTAATTATTTTTAAAAAATATTTTGCAAAATTAATCGAATGGATACCTTAAGAAATTATTATGTATTTATTTGGAAACTAATAACCTAATTTGTACCTAATTATTAATTCGATTATTAGTAGGCTAGGCTATGCTAATCACAGAAAAAGTTCACATTTGAAAACTTAATTCCAATAGTAGGCTATTTTTTATTTTAGTGTTTCTTAAGAAATGTGTTTTGGGGGAAATGCAACGGCAGAGCAGCTGTGCCTCCACCTCATAGACAGATATCGGGGACCAAGCCATTGGAAACCTATTGATTAAAAACATTTGAGACCTGTATGGTTTTTCTGGCGCTTTGTACCTCTGGCGGTAGGCTAACAGGATTGTTTCATCTTAAACATTAGATACGGACCGATACATAGACCTTCCATCTGTGCAATAGAGTACCGTTAAAATGCAAACAGATGTACCGACACACCTTTCTCATTCTGACCACTCAAACATTTTGGAGTGGCCTATATCGCATAGCCTACGTAGTTTTTTTTCACGTGGATCACTCATTTTCATATTATGGCTCGCGATATGGCATCCTAAAATCATTATTTAAAAGGCTGAGCTAGGCTAATGCACGGAATGGAGCTCAGTAAAAAAAATGCTGGCTGCCGCACAATAAACACTGCTGGTTGTCTCGGCTAATTATTAGCTACATATTTTTAAACGGTTAATAAAGTGAATTAAAAAACCTAAACATCCAAAAAATGTTACCAATCATCAACGCAAGAAATCACCCATTTCATTTTAGAGAAGCCAATTTTCTTTTTAGTTACCGGATATTTAATTAAAATGCTGGGAATCGAACACAACATTTTCTGAGCAAGGCCAATACCTCAAAAAGTCAGAAAGGTTAGTGGTTATGATTTGGAGTGTCTGTGTAGGCCTATTTCCATGACACCAAACACGATCTCAAAACCAGCGGCGACAGGTCCCTCGGGAGCGTCCACATCACCACTTCAGGCTATTATTCGTGCCGATAAGCGCCTGACAGAGTCTGTGGGTGTTTATCTTGGCCCTAGTCCTCCTGCTGCTAATCGGACAGCGTGGTAGGGCAGGAAAGTGCTCTGATAAAGCACGGACTGATTGATTGCCAGAAATAGAACTCGCACACGCAGGGAGCCCGAGCCTACACGCAACAAACTGCGCTGTCTGGGCGCCCCCAAGAGGGCTGAGGTCACGGGTCACGGCTGTCAGGGGTCAACATTACTGAAGAAGTGTGACGGAGTGCTTCGCTCTGGTCACGATTCTTCGTACCTCACACCTAACGGAAGAGCAAAAAATATGTGGAATGACTTACCACAAATCACCCGAAGAATACAGGACAGACTATTTAGGGCTGGAGACAGAAAAGATAAAGGTGCAGGTCTTTATATCTTCCTTGCCCTAACCCCTGAGGATACGCTCACAGCATGGTGAAAATTTGGTCAATAACAACTTTTCTCACCTACCATACAGCGTACGCACACGACGGACATGTGAATACAAAGAACACATGATCATTGCATATCACGCGCGCAGTAGACATGGTAGAAGTCATTCATATGTTTATACTAAGTAAAGAGGGTGAAACAAACTATTGCACAGACCTGAAATGGGTCTCAGTTTGTGTTTTATTGAAAGAGAGCAGCAACTTCCTGTTGCCGTGTCCCAAGTGACTGATATGGTGGCCTTGTTGTCTCTGAAAACAGCGTCAGACCATCCACTCCAGTCTAGAAGAGTGGGCCTGGGAGAAAAGCTTTAGGCCTTACCAATCTGTTTCCCCCCAGATAAAACGGAGGCGTGTCACTTCGCCAAGGAACCAAACGTGTCTCTCCATTTCCGGCCGGAGATTAAATGGAATCGATACCTTGAAATACCCTTGTCCTTTTTGTCAATATTCTGTACACTGCAGGGAATTCATGTACAAGACTGAATGTCATTCACTGTTTTGCCATTTTCTAGTGCACTTTTTGTTCCTACCATACTAAAAAATAAAAAACAAACAAATTAATGTTTGAATTGCAAAAATACACCACAATTTTCAAGTACAAAACTGTTTCAGTAACCAGTTTCTGTAAATGTAATAAACTATATACCCAGATAATGTACAACCCTAAGACTGAATGTGCAATGTGACCTCTACACATCAACATAGACTGAAGACTTACCTGATCCGTGGCTACCCTGACCCTCTTCAGAAATAATCTTTCCTTATTTTTTTAATTACTTTTGGGATAATGTTATATGCAATATATTGTTATATAATATGTAATATTATAGGTACCGTATAGCTATGTAATTATACGTTATCTGTATAGTGGTACTTATTTTTTGTTTACATTATACAAATTGATTTGTTCAGTTAACTTTACATTTACATTTATTATAAATAGGCCTTCTGTGCCGCACTTTTTAATTTTTTTATTCCTGAGACTAACACTGATGTTCTCTTCTGTAAAACTCTCTGGATAAGTGTCTGTTAAGTGATTATAATGCAATATAATATGGACAATAGGAACAGACTTCAGTTAATGGCTCCCAACTGCAGGTGTTTTCCTGTTATCTTGGCCCAAAAGGGCCTGAAAAATAACTTTCAGACAGAACATTTGCTCATGTAGCTTTTGTCTATATTTTTTCCAAGACGGCTGAACATTCCTACAATAGCCATTTTAAAATGCACTAGTGTCTGGATTGTTCACTTGGCCCATTTCAGATGAGCCCCTGGCTGTGTGATTGAGAATCTAATTGTGGCAGCATATTAAAAAATATTTTGGGAACATATTCCTGAGAAAATGAGGGAATTAGTATATGAAAGCGTATATAGGCAGACTATCAGGGGAGGTGGTCAACCTCAGAGCCAAACCAGGGACCCTCATCACATCAGTGCCTCTTGTTTGCATTTCCCACAAGTTTCTCCTGCTCTTTAGTTCTCCAAACACACAAGTGCAGACGCTGAGCACAGCGTCTTCATTTTCTTTGTGTGTTGCAAGCAGGCGTCTCTCTCTCTCTCTCTCTCTCTATAGGTCAACATAACACCTACAGGAAACAGCAGATAGGATGGGAAAAAACACCGCCGCACCAGTTAGTGTAATTTAGCTCAGAGATGAATACCTTCATTTGCATAAGCCTGTTTATGCAGAACAGAGTGCCCATCATCCCACATTGAGCTTTAAACCGTAAACTGGCCCGGCTTCAAAAAATTTTATGTGGCCCACCACGCATTTCGAACACAAAAGCATGATTTTCAAGAGTAGCTACAAGAGACAAGAGCCTGCAAGAAGTGACATGTGCCGTGTTCCCCCCCTCCTCTTTTCCTGCACTGAGAAAGCTCTGTGGGTGTTTGGGTTTGACCTATTGTAACAGGCTTCTTACAGAATTAACATGCTTATTTTATACAGTAACATGGTGGTAAGCCTGGCATCCGGTCATGTGAACAGTTTAAGGTTGCCTGAATGCTGCTATTATTAAGCCTAATCAATTAAACAATGTTTACAATGTGTTTTGTTCAGAATGAGATCATAAACGCTTCAATATGAGGGAAATCTTGAACAGATTGCCTCTGGGAATTTGAGAAAAAAAGAGACATGGCTCCCCCTTGTGGACAGCAGAGGTACACTCAGTTCTATTAGACATCCTGTCTAGGAAATATGTATTATGTACACCATGTATATTTTGTATATAACAAATAATATATGTAATTATTAATGTATCCAATTATTTTGTAATGTGAAAAAACCACATAACTTTGGACATTTGGTAACATATGGTATTAAACTGTGAAACGTGTGTCTACCGTACACATAGGTAAGGTCTCCTTTTACCTGGGTGCATTTACAGTACTTGCATACTAGGCATAGAGGGACTACATCGGTATGGTATCCTTTCAACTGTGGTGCTCATACTAGAAATGGTGGCACTAGTTGTGTCTGAAACAGAGGGGAGGATAGTCTAGAAACGCTGAAAGCATAATCTGTCTCATCAGCCCTCCCACTACACCATCTGCACTGATTGCTGGCCGTAGCCAGTGCTGGCGTGTGAGTGGGAGTGCACTACCAAAGAGAAGTCTTAAATATCACCACAGGATGTCTCAGACACCTGACACAGCCACTGGCATCACGCTCAACAACAGAGGAGGACGTGCGTCTCACCGGCGTGAAATCTAAAACCGCCACAATGAAAAAGACCATGTGAAGTAACAGCTGAGGTCTTTATTTCGGTTTTATTGTACAAGGACACAGCCACATAAACCTTGTGACAGACTGGAACAGGACATCAATATAAATCTTCAGTAAGCTTCCTTTACAATTAGCAGCTTTGACTCTAAAACTAATGTTACTTCCACAAGCAGTTTATTTTCTCATTACCATCCTTCCAACCCGTGTTTGTGAGTCAAATAACAGGCGAGAACACTGAGGGGCTTAGAGAGACACCTACCAAGGGTACTGAACCACCTCGCACACAACACGCACATGTACAGGACTAGTTCGATTTCCTCAAGTAATACCTATTAAAATCAACACGCAACCACTAGGGGGCGCTCCAAGTTATGACTTTCCTTGGTTATACAGCCTGTCGCAGTGAAGACAACAAATAATTCAATTTTTGAGACAGTATCTTCTTTTTTTTAAATTTGCTTATTAGAGCTATATCCAAACATCTAAATCCCCCTTGTTATGGGTAGTAGTTAATACTCTCTCAGTCACAGTGTGAGAAATAACTTGTCATATGACCATCTCTGAAATAAAATTTTTTAAAGGGGGGGGGGTGACTTCCCAGTAAAGCAAGAACTTGCAATAGTAAAATTTCTTTACTTATTATTGTGTTCCATGAATTTTAGCAAACCTTTTTTATTACAGGCAGTTAGGCCAATCTGGGCATTTAAAAAAATACTGTGCAATGCAGTTGCTTTCCTGC
Organism: Ilyophis sp. 1 JC-2022; assembly: GCA_022702515.1. Lineage (NCBI taxonomy): Eukaryota > Metazoa > Chordata > Actinopteri > Anguilliformes > Synaphobranchidae > Ilyophis > Ilyophis sp. 1 JC-2022. The sequence goes on from CM040402.1 coordinate 50,664,574, forward strand.
ACCCTAAAGCAAGAGAGGAAAAATTCAAACACATAGGTACACAAGTCGTGTGCATAAAATGCAGTCTGAATCGAGATACTTTCTCTTGTTTTGGACAATAATTATTTTAGATTTGGCACAAATGGATCTCTCACAAATGTTCTTTCTGTCCTTCTCACACACGTACACCAAGAGCCCAGGCCTTTTACTAAGCGACCTCAAACTCTGACCTTAAAAAAGAATAAATAAAAAATAGAACCCAACACCAGTTTGACCCATTGTATAAGTCTGAAAAGGGTCAGAATCCACCAGGCAGGAAACACAGAATTACTCACAATTCCTTGCTTCTCCCTCAAGACCAATGCAAACCCATAAATTATGCATCTATAGCTATAGAACCTTTTCTTCCATTTGCCTGATACTGCACAGACAGCACAGGATACCCTGTAATGTCACATAGGAACAGAAACACACAGACATGGCTTTAATCGCATGTTGCTAACAGATTGCCTATTCAGGACAGATCTAATGTAGCACACGAGGAGTCGGAAAACCAGTGGGGTTCCCTTGATGGATGCATCTTTTCAGAGAGAAATATCTTTTCGATATTCGTCAACATTTCTTCAATTCTTTTTGGCAAACGCTGTACTGTACATACCATGGCAATATCACATGCAGGCAAATGATCATGGGTAACAATACACAATTACACTACACAAAAAATGTCATTTGTTCTTTATATATATAAAAAACAAAAACAAAAAAAGATACTGTCTCAACAGGTAAACCAGGAATGCTCCACTTTATTATTCACACCATTATATATATATATATATATATATATATATATATATAAAAAATTTAAAAAAACACAAAAGGCACTGGAGTTGTTCATTACCCCTCCACCCTCACCGGTCCCACATGGTGAGATCACAGCAGGGCCAGTCCCCAACACTAAATAAGCCTGTCACTGGAACCACCAGAAAGAGCAATGGCTCCTGTCTATACAACACTGAAAAACTACCTGCCAACTGAGATCAAGGTCTTTATTGATGAAACAACATCTTAGGAGAATTTGCTGACGTTAGCACCTAAATCCTGATTATACTGTACTCCAGCGTGGCAGTCAATTTCAGATGGCCTATATAAGCAGTCCGGCGCAGTCACAAGGCAGCCACATTTCAGCCTGCACAACAGGCCACGCACAACTGACAAGTACACCCATGTCACGTCACGCAGGTGGTCAAAGAAAGGTCAAGCAGAAGATTGCGAAGAGGAAAGGCAGGAGTTCACTCAGAGGTCAGAGGTCAGGCTATGGGGGGGGGGGGGGGTTAGCACAACAGTACTGGTGAACAGAAGGGTACACTTTCAGAGGGAGATGGACTGCTTTTACAGTCAGAATTCAGTACATGGATTAACATCAAACCGATATCCACAAGAAAATGCATACGTACTTTTTGAAAAATACCAAAATAACTTTTTCCATTTTAACTCATGGGACAGTGCAAGGTTTCATTGTAAACAAACAGTAGTTGGGTCAAATTGGAAAGGTTATCTTCATAAAAGGATGGATCTGATGTAAGACTCGTTTTGGCACAAAGGGCGATGAAGAGAAAGGGCGTAGACTGGCCCCCCCAGCCAGAGTAAGCTCTCTTCACCACAGCCAACGTACACAACAGAGGGTATCAAGGGAGAGGACGCCTGAGTTTCCTAACCCTGCAGAAAAGGCCTGTATGTGCCCGAATACAGTAACCAATACAGTCCCCTGCCTCTGAATGAATAGCCACTGGAGTCGCCTGCCATGACTGAGGTATAAAGCCCAACCATAGCGACTACGTGCCCCCTTGTGGACCTGAAAGAGTTCCAGAATGTAATGCCGTGACACGGGAGGCGGAGCCATTTCTATAGTCCTGTGACCCCCGACACATTTCTATTAGCTAGCATGCATCTACCCTCCAGACCACAAACGGCTCAAAAGGCATCACAAATGTGCCCCACGTGCTATGGTAACTGCACCCAGAAAAAAGAGAAACTACTCTGTGAGCCCAATGGCGGCGTTCACCCACACAACTTCACACAAAAACCACGGCTATGGCACCACCTGAACTTTCTGACAAGCTGTTCAGCACTTTGTTTTTCCTACAGGTAGGAAGTCTAAAATGGCAGCAAATGGACGTTGAAACACTGTAGGCCAGGTGCAGGACAGCGAGCTCCCAGACCAATGAGCGAGGAGGAAGGCAGAAGTGTGTAAGCAGAGTGCAAGGGGTGCGTAATACTGCAGCAACAGGCTGAGAGAGCCTCACGCCGACTCCTCTGAAGCCATAGCCGGGAGCGACACGTGCGCACGGCCTCTTTCTGATGTCCCCGTGATTAACAGGCTCGGTACTTTACCCTTCTCTCCCACACTTTCAATTATTCACTCATTACTTTCTTTTAAAACAGCGTTTTATTTATTTCTTAAAAAATAAAAAAAGAACTAAAAATGACTTTAATTCATCACTAATAGAAACAGTACGGAAGCACTGAGAGTTTTTGAGCGTGACGCTCTTCAAGTATGTTCGTCTTTATCGTCCGTTTTTTTCCGTTTCGTTCATTTTTCCCCCTCCGGGAGAAAGCGGAGCGTCCTCCTTCCGTCTCCAAGCTCAATGGAGTGAAGAAAAATAATAATAAAAAATTCAAATGCATGTGAGGTGGGTTTGGCCAAGTGTCAGTGTGCATGTTCCTGGCGTGATCATCCCGCCGCTCGCTCCTCCAGATTCACACCCGCTGCCGCCAAACCGTTGGGTGTGCAGCAGGAAAAGGCTCTGAGGCGCCTCTCTGTGGAATGTGCTCGCTCTTCACAGCAAAGGGCCAATTCCTGGAGGTTCTCCGGCTGACACGCATGTCCCATCTCCAGCAGAAACACCCAGGCTTAATGCTACATGTAATTCAACAAAATAAAATAATAATAATAATAATAATAATAATAATTATAATAATAATAAACAATGTAATCTGATGAATTTCTAATAATGAAGAAATGTATTACAATTCGTCTTGCAAAAAAAAAAAAAAAAAAAAAAAAAACTTTCTCCAAAATGTAAACAAATTCACTCCTTTCCTTGAAAACGAAGCCGGGTCGCGGTTCTCTTCTTGGACCACCCTTGCGTTGTTTGTGCTAGAAAGTTTTTATCTATCGTCAAATTTCTCCCGTCACCTTGCGCACCTGATTTGTCCCATGGCGGTTATCTGGGGGGCTGCAGGAAGCGGTCCATGTATCCCGAGATGGCGTCCCAGTTTTTCCACAGGAAAGCCAGCATGACCACCAGGAAGAAAGTGCTAAAAGTCCGGTTGCGGGTCTTCATGAGGGGAACCACGCAGTTGGCCACGGTGGAGACGAAGACCAGCAGCACGGCCATGACGGCCAGCAGCACGTTGATGAGCTTGCCCAGTAGTGTGCGCGCCGTGGCGTTCTCTAGCCCCTCCAGCTGGACCACCTGCTGCTGCTGCTGCTGCAGCTCCATCTTAGAGATGCGCGTCTGGCACGCCTCCAGCGCCTCCTGCAGGAAGGACAGAGACGTGCGGTTAGACAGCACGTTCTCACCAATCGCACGGGCTCATACAGTATCCACCTCGAAGAGGTCCACCCCTTCTATATCTAGCACTAACCAGTATAGGTTTACAACAACCTGTACAAAAGCATTAGAAAATGTTCAACCTAGTTCAGCTTAAGAACATAAGATTCCCTGCGGCCTTAAAATCACATGTAAACTCCACTTAAAAATAACCTTTGTTTCCACTTCTTAAATCAAGTTGTACACGTTGATTGTTACAATGTTGTGTTTTAAGTTGTTAAAGTTAATCTAATTAATGATCATTTGTTGCTTAAACTTGATTCTCCGATTTAAAATAAAGAATGATTTCACATTATTCTCATGAAAAAACTTGGTCAAATAAATGTACTGTAAAAATTTGTAAGGAACTGTACAGCTCTTTTTCTCACTTAGGTACAAAAAAACAGGCTCTTTTAGCAGCGAGAGAAGTGCCTTTATTAAGCTTAATGCAAGGGGTGTCATTTCCACACATAGCAAACTTCCCTGTGGTGCAAATTCACACTTGGCTCAGTAAATCTACATGAATCTACATGAAGGCTATTGCTAAACATAATGAACCACTGTAACACTTGTTAGTGTAATTCAACATTTATTTAGCCATTTCAGTCTCACTCACACGGTGCCGCGTAGAACTCTGGGAAAGTTTGCACCATTTCAACTTGCCATTTTAAGTTCATAAAACAATAATATGTAAGTTAAAGAGGATTAAACTTTTTATTGTGTTTTTTTTTATTGTCTTAGAGATATTAGTTATCTGTATAATTACATTACTGTTTGGCTCTAAAAACCTCAAATTTGTACTAATTTACAGATCATATTAGTCATTTATAGACTACAGACATTTATAGACTTTGGTAAAAAGCTAATCAACAGTGACGCAATGGATATATTATACTGTATGTTATCAAAGACCATTTTAGTCCGCAGTTCTGAGTTTGGCCACTGGGAGGCACATATCGCATTTGGTGCCAGTGTCAGAAACTGTAGGCAACAACCCTCCTTCTCTACCCCTGCCTGTCTCACACTCTCACACACACACACACACACACACACACACACACACACACACACACACACACACACACACACACACACACACACACACACACACACACACACAGGGAAGTGTGTCTCATGCCCTGTCATTGCATCATCATTGCCAACATAAGCCACAGTTTTCAATGCCCCATTGTTACTTTCCCATTCCTAAATACAATAGTTCCTGTCTGTTCTTTTCCTGCTCTACCCAGTCTGTGAAATGCCACAGAAACCAGGACAATTAACTACGCTAGAATACTGCTAAGCCTTTTCGGTGTTCTGGTCATTCTTGTTTTAGAGTTGATAACATTCAAACCAGCATGACATCATCCAAAAGCACAAGGTGCACCAGTAGCTCCACCCACTGGCATTTAAACATTACAGGCAGCCTAAAGTTTTATGACAGTTACTTTAGTGCTTTATTACATTTGTGAAGGCTGATAAACGGCTATATCAGGAAAGTGTCCTCACTGATAATATTAGCAAAAACAAGATTACTGATCGGGTAAAATACACCAAAATAACTCAGACCATAAAATGTAATTGTATTATAAACGCACACAAACACTATAGGGCTGCAGTTTGTTACCTTCCATTGTAGTTTGTTGTTCAAAACACATTTCTTTATTGATGGAGATTATGCACAAACAAACATTCATGTAAACCCCAATCCAACCTACTCATCCTATTTTATTCCACTTCCTATTGTCTGCAGTAACAGTACTGTATGCATGCTTCTGGGGTCAAATCGCTACTAATGTTGAATTTGCTAAAATGTACTGTAGGGATGCATGTGCCCTCTGATATAGAACAATTGTGGGAAAACAAACAAACAAACACAATAAAGGACAGCACTAGGCAGCCAACTGCTGTACTTTATTTAAATTTGTAGTAATACAATTTCACGAGTGGATCCAATGCATATTGGATACTATAAGTTGCACATACTTTCCAACTGAGTTTTTGTTTAACCCCAAAACTTCTGGTCCCATTTAGAGGAGAAAAGGCTAATGAAATTTAGCCTGTGCAAAGTAACACAAGTACCCCTCTACTACACAATTAGTGGGTCCAAACATCTCCCACTATTACATATTTGGGAGTTTATGTGTTATTTAGGGAAACATATAAAGAAAAATCCATGGACAGCCCATTGTAGGGAGGGCATTATGGTACCAACACCAGTTCTGTATGATAAGAACATTATCACAGTGTGCTAGAGTACAGGGTCGCGTGATAAACCCTTTCTGGGTAATCATGACATAGTGAACAATAACAATACGCCGTGTCAAATAGGGCACCATAATCACAACTCAACAGTATGATTAGAATTATCTGCTCGTCTAGGAGGGAAAAACATGTAATGAGGATAACATCTCAATAACCAAGTTACTGAAGATAAAGCCAGTTTTCTTCACTGGCAAAAACTTCCTGATCTGAGGCATTTCCTGGTGGAGTTCATGTTCGCACGTGAGCTAGGATACAGGGAGGAAGTGTTGACCGTGAAAAAGCCCTGAACTCAACAGTGACCCCTTCCTCTGCCGCCTCACCTGGATGTCCCGTGCTCGCTCGTATGACTGGTATGCAATCTTCTCCTCCATGCTGGCCAGCTCCTGCTTCAGGTTGAGGATCTCGTTCTGGTGGAGCTCAGTCAGGTCATTCAGCTGTTCCTCCAGCCGCTCACACCTGCAGACAGAAACAGAGTCACCTGTAACACCGCATACCTACAGTGTGGATTATATACCTGCACACAGACACAGTCAGTCCCCTACAACACCGCATACCTACAGTGTGGATTATATACCTGCACACAGACACAGTCAGTCCCCTACAACACCGCATACCTACAGTGTGGATTATATACCTGCACACAGACACAGTCAGTCCCCTACAACACCGCATACCTACAGTGTGGATTATACACCTGCACACAGACACAGTCACCTACAACACCACATACCTACAGTGTGGATTATACACCTGCACACAGACACAGTCACCTACAACACCACATACCTACAGTGTGGATTATACACCTGCACACAGACACAGTCACCTACAACACCACATACCTACAGTGTGGATTATACACCTGCACACAGACACAGTCAGTCCCCTACAACACCGCATACCTACAGTGTGGATTATATACCTGCACACAGACACAGTCAGTCCCCTACAACACCACATACCTACAGTGTGGATTATATACCTGCACACAGACACAGTCAGTCCCCTACAACACCGCATACCTACAGTGTGGATTATATACCTGCACACAGTCACAGTCAGTCCCCTACAACACCGCATACCTACAGTGTGGATTATACACCTGCACACAGTCACAGTCAGTCCCCTACAACACCGCATACCTACAGTGTGGATTATATACCTGCACACAGACACAGTCAGTCCCCTACAACACCGCATACCTACAGTGTGGATTATACACCTGCACACAGACACAGTCAGTCCCCTACAACACCGCATACCTACAGTGTGGATTATATACCTGCACACAGACACAGTCAGTCCCCTACAACACCGCATACCTACAGTGTGGATTATACACCTGCACAGACACAGTCACCTACAACACCGCATACCTACAGTGTGGATTATATACCTGCACACAGACACAGTCAGTCCCCTACAACACCACATACCTACAGTGTGGATTATATACCTGCACACAGACACAGTCAGTCCCCTACAACACCGCATACCTACAGTGTGGATTATACACCTGCACAGACACAGTCACCTACAACACCGCATACCTACAGTGTGGATTATATACCTGCACACAGACACAGTCAGTCCCCTACAACACCACATACCTACAGTGTGGATTATATACCTCACACAGTCACAGTCACCTACAACACCGCATACCTACAGTGTGGATTATATACCTGCACACAGACAGTCACAGTCACCTACAACACCACATACATAGTGTGGATTATACACCTGCACACACAGTCACAGTCACCTACAGTGAGGATTATACACCTGCACACAGACAGTCAGTCACCTACAACACCGCATACCTACAGTGTGGATTATACACCTGCACACAGACAGTCACAGTCACCTACAACACCACATTATCTGTACACCACATACCTACAGTGTGCATCAAGCACACAGATCAATCACCTGCTTCCTCATATAAATTAGTGGACTCATACCAACACAACCGTACATCACCTAATTTATATATAACAATTTAAATATTCCTTCCCACACACAAGATATCTGGAGAACACGCAGTTCACAGGCCATGGCAGATCGGCTTCCTGCTTTCCAGAAGCGGCAGGGGTCCTATAGTAGGCCTACCATGGAAAAATGAGCCGGTGCACTACCTCCACACGGAAGGGTTTTGTATCCTGAATCTTTTAGGTGGCCAGGGCAATTTACATACAGGATTACTGCACTTTATAGTATTGCACTGAAATGTGATCTAGCACTAATGACGATCTGAATAAACAGGCTCTTCATTGTCCCTGAAACTCTCCGACAATCTCTAGCACAACACATCAGCACCAAGGGCCAATCGCAATTGTGATAGACAGAAACCACAGGCAGTGATGACCAATCCCAAGTGTGATAAACAGACCACCTGCGGTGCAGACCAATCAGACCTGTGACTACCCAGGAGGGAAGACCCAGATTCTAATGACTCATAGTATGTGTGGCCACTTGTGGAAAATAGTGAAAATCTATAAATCTTAGTTGAGAATCATTAAACAAATGCATTCAATTGACTATTAAGATTAGTCAAACTTTAAAAAATGTGACAATGAGTTTTAATGAACAGGTACTTGTGTCATTTCTTCTCCTGCCAGACTTAACAAATGTGGATAAAAAAGATCCCTAAAGAATCTAATGACAGCAGTACATAAAGACACGGGCGAAGCTTTGGTGTTAAATAAATCCTTCCACCTCCTCCCTGGGAGCTTTATCACCTCCTCACTGAATGTAAAGTCATAGTCCACCGCTCATAGTGTGCAGTACATCTGGACGCTCACGTGCACCCAGTATCCGAGCAGATTAATCATCAACCAACAGCGTCCATCATTCCACCTTCCACCAACATGTTCTGGCCAATCTAGAGCCTGTCTGTTGTTGCCTTATGCGGCCACAGTGGATGAAAGCTCCCACCAGACCAGCCTCCTAGGCTGATGAAAACAGACACTCACAGAAATCTGCATAGGTAAATATTCCTTGATCCAGGACAAATTGACAAGAGTACAAATGCCCAAATACTGACGCAAGTATATGCAAGCATTGATACTACTCAAAATCTACAACACATGAGCATCTACAGTGACCACCATAATCATTTTTTATATTTGGTCGCATATCCTTTGCATGCCATGACGTCCTGATGTCTGGGACCCAACAACATCAAAAAAACTCTTGATATCTTATTATGCTGGAACAGTACGGAATACATGGTTGGCGAAATGGCTGCATGTCATCAAGGGTCTGAGGTATCAAACAAGCCTCAAACCATCACTCTGATGCCAGATATGCAGTAGAAACAGATGGATCACTTTAAGGGTTGTTTCTCCTGACAAATTTTCCTTTTGAACTCTATGGAAAAATAAGTCAGGAGAAGAAACACTTAGTGATCATCCATATCTACTGCATATCTCGCAGCAGAGTGATGGTTTGAGGCTCGTTTGATACCTCAGACCCTTCATGACTTGGAGCCATTTAGCCAACCATGTGTTCCATACTGTTCCAGTGTAATTTACAGCTAAATCTAGTTCCATAGGCATGTTAAAACAGGTTATTCTGCATGGTAATGTGTGCAATACGCTTACATTAGTGCAATGACATTGATGTGTAGAAAGGGCTGTGCAGGAGGGGGTAAACCGCAGTCACTGACACTCCTCTCCTCAGAAGTATGTGAGTTTTAACTGTGTGTGTGTGTGTGTGTGTGTGTGTGTGTGTGTGTGTGTGTACTACAGTATGTCTGGGTGCCTGCTGCCTGTCTCCTTGCCATTCCATTAAAGCCACAGTGATGATGTCATTTCCTCTTGCACAGCATTTGTGCAACACCAGCTCTCAACACAGCCCGGATGACACTGCGTCTAACACAGCACACACTGAAACCAGCAGCAGAAACCACAGAAACCAGCCAGTGTCATTCGATAGGGAGCCTCTCCATTTTCACCCACTCAACAGGCATCTGGATGCTGTGCCAGTCACAGACACTGGTCTAAACATGTCCTGGTATAAAACACTGCAGGATAACAAAGACTTTGGATTGCAGCCTCTTTTTTGGAGGCAAACCGCAGATTGACTCTACCCTGGAGCTTCTACTCGTAGGTCGTGTGTGTGCTTCCAGGGATCAAGACCGCACAGTGCGCGCACTCTGCTACGCTAAAGTCATGATGCACTTTAACACAGCCAGCATTTCCTCGTGAGCTACTTTCAAAGCCTACCAAAATATGTGCAATTTTCCTAAACCTTTTATTTATTTATTTAAATCAAGTGTTAATTAATGACTACATTTCTTGTACAAATTAATTTTTACCTGTTATGCAAAATAAATATAGTAAATAAATACATAAATTCTGTAACTAACTCAAACCAACAAATATGAATATACTCCACAAAAAGCCTAATTAATATACTCCACAAAACCTCTCTGTCTATTTTCAGTTTCTACTTTAAACCATTTAACTATATGCCTGCAAGCAGAAATCCAGATTCAACCTTGTGGTCTGAGCATTAAAAGATGAGTTACCTGTAGCGCTCTTCCTGCAGGGCCTCCATGATTAAGGTGTTGTCCTTCTGGTAGTGCGTTTTGAGGTTCTCAAAGGACTCCTCCAGTCGGCTCTGAGTATCACGAATCTCCTGAATCTCATGGAAGAGCGCGTCGAAACCTGAGCTCTGCGTGTTGTCCAACGCGTTGTTCTTGGAGCTGGGGGGGCCCCCGGGGGCCCCAGAGGTGCTGTTGGCCCCTGCAGAGCCCGAGGTGGCGCTGGAGCAGTCGTCCTCGCTGCCATACTTGGGGCTGGACTGCAGGTGGCTGCTCACGCCCAGGGGACGGGAGCAGTCTTCGCCCTGCGACTCGTCCAGGGAGTCCTTCAGGGACGAGATGTTATCCGCGCTGCCGAACTTGTTCCGGATGAGCGAGGCGATCTCCCTGGGCTTGGAGACCACCGCCCCCGCCGCCGAATGCGTGGCCTGGGAGAAGCTGGAGAGACCGCCCTTCACGCTGTCGACCACCCCCTCGCTGAAGCCCGTCACCTTGGCGCCCACGCCCTTCAGGCCCTGGTGCATGTCCCGGAACACGTCCTTGGGCTGCCGCGGGATGCCGTTGTGCTCCACCTCGCGGAGCTTGCGGCGGTAGTGCTCCAGCTTCCTCTGCAGCTGTTGGATGGTCTGCGCGGACTTCTGGTTCTTCTTCTCGAAGACCTGCTTAATGCGGGCGCTCTGCTGCTTGTCGGCATTGTTGGCCAGCTTCAGGTACTCGGCCACGTTGTCGTCGCTCACCGTCTGCTCGATCTTGATCTGCTCCGTCAGCCTGAGTATCTTCTGCTGCAGGTGCGTGATGGCCTGCTTGGTGCGCTGGGGGTCCGGGGTGCAGTCCACCACATCCACAGGGTAGGAGCCATCAGCGCCACAGGCTAGCGCGTTGGCCGGCGGCGCCAGGCCACTCAACTCCAGCCGCTCGATCTGAGAGGGGAAAAGTGTGTGTGTGGGGGGGGGGGGGGGTAGAGTGTGAGACGTGCATCCATAAAAGAGGAACAATCTCTGGGGCCTCGACTGATATCTGCTGATTCAGATATCACTGAAAGAGACCTCTTCTAACGGATAATCCCCACTCTGTCAGATGATAGGCTTTGTGGTCAGCCTTTTCCGGGAAGAACACTGCATTACATTATGTTAAACTTCCACAAACAACATGTTAGAAAAAGTCAAACATAATGAGATACAATTATCATTCCCTGCTGTTTTGCTTTCAATACACAAATTCTGCAGTGGTCAATAAATTTGTGATTTTAAACAATTTTGAATTTTTTCAGGGTTATTTCATATGGACTAGGCACAGGCACCTGTGCCCAGAGTAAAACAGAAGTTACTCTGTTGATCTGATAACATAAGTATTACAGTGTCTATAAAGCTAGATCACGAAATGCAGGCTAAGAAATGACCAGATGAGTTTGACATAACATCCATTAAATCCAAAAACGGAATACTTTTTGTAGTTTAGCTGTATTCAAAATATGTATCAATTATTAAGCACCAACAATAAATATCCTATTAGCAGGACTTCCACTTTTGGAAGTCTATCCGGAACTCAAGGTACTGAATTGATCATTACAGCCATGATCAGTTTAACTCTGAACAGACAAATTATAACCTGCGGAATAATCCGAGCCATTCTTTGTAATCAACCTTTGACTGCGCCATTTCTGACACGTTAATGAATATCTGAAGCAACCAGTGGCGACATAAATCGGAATTAACCTGCGTTAATTATCCATCTAATTGGAAATCGTATTCCGTGAAGGGAAAAACCTTCTTTGCCAACTTAACTCGGCACAGTAGGTGGTCGAGAATAAACGCAATAAATTTTAAAATTTACAGTGAGGGGTGGGACACATCACTAGATATTAGAATAGGCTAGGACTGAACGACTTCCCAAACACCAAAACGGCACGGAGCCAGCCAACTTCGGAAAGACGATAATCCTTGCTTTCTATCGAGTAGCCTGTCGTTAGTGCAATCATCTAAAAACACAATTAATAATTTTACCTGCACCAAGTATTTAAAAAAAACGCAATTAAACGCAGTCTCACCTTTATTTTTTTTAGACGAAGCAATAGTTTCCAGTGCATTTTCCTAAAAACACAACTAGCGACCTCATTTGTAACGCGAATGTCTTATTTACAGATTCCAATATGCCGATTTCTCTAAGAATAACGAACTTGTTTTGAAAGTTGATAAGAAACCGACAAACGCTCCAAAGCTTCTAAAATGAAGGCGGCGTTCCGAGTGCGCGAGTGGCAATACCTGACCATTTCTGAGCTCAGATTATATTGCCTCACTGACTGCGGGACAAAAGAGGGCGTTTGCGAGATCACATCACCAAATCTATTGTCAACTAACTAATGTGAATGAGTTTATGAGGTTTGCGACACTGCTAGTCTAGTTCGGCTAGTTTCCGCAAGCCACTCACTGTATGGGTTTCCCTGTATTACACCGTCATTATCATCCTAAATTGCCATGGTTAAAATGGTGAATATGTTTACGTTTTTATCGTTTAAAACCGTGGTGATGTGCTGCACCACCAGAATCAAAAATAGAACAAAGCACAATGTAGCTCGCAATCACTCAAATAATTTTAACAGAAGACAATAAACCTGTCAAACTGGAAAACATCAAAAAATGTAAGTTGTTCTTTCCGGCTATAGTGTGAACGGTCCTGTCATATGGAACTGCTTTATGCCGAAAACAGCACGTAAACGGGACATTAACTATCCTACTACCAGTTTATTTCCGCGATAAACTGCATGTGTTCAACTTATTATATAAGCCCATTACACTCTTATACAGACGCCGGGAAAGTGGCGAAAAATATGTGATGCTATAGCCTATACAAGTTTTTTTTCTTTAAATTCCGCGTAGCTTTCAACGCTTCCAGCAGTAAAGCTACAATTGACTACCCTGCACCACAAGCTCCCCGGCATCCGGTGTTCAAACAGGTGCTACAATTAAATAAACCGATTTATAATAGCAAAGCTTTGCAGCAATTTGCTACTAATTTGCTGTTATTTTAATACAAAATGCACAAACGCTCATGTTGCAATTTCAATAGCAATGGGACAGGGTTATCAAAGTCAGTAACCTCCATTGGCTTTATGAACAGTGCATACAGCCCAATTGCTTACAGTTGATAAGGGGAGATAGCTTGCCATAATTTGAATTAGGGACATGTTTCATATAATAAAATACACAATTATTTAGGGACTATTGGGTCTCAACCTAGTCAGAACACATGCAGGCTGAGTAACTAACTGAATTGACCATTTTATCTCGTAACACTTCTGTACGTCATGACCCTTAACTTTTCAGTAAATGCCCTGCTGCATATGCAGAATATGTAATCTATAAATGTTAGGCTACTAAAGGGCATAAGCCAATACTAATATAAAAAATAGTATTTAACAATATTAAACACAAGCACAGTACATCCACTTTAGGCGATGAGCCCAGTTTGCCGTTCTATAAAGCAACCGTGTTTAAACACAGGCGGCGCCAGGTCAATTGCCTAAATACCGTGAATGTCTCCATGTTGCCAGGCGACGACTCCTCACACCCAGAGGCAACGGCCCTTGTGCATTACTGAATGCTGACATCATACCCTTAGATTCCATAAGAAAGCTTCAGAGATATTTTGTAATGGCCCATTATCTTGGATAGTGTACTATAGTGCTACCTGGTAAAAGTTTAAATCGTACAACACTCAGTCCATCCTACTAAACGGCGATAAACGTGAACATTCAAGAACAGGATTTTGAAAATGAAACCAATTGCTGGCTGCAAGCATGCGCATCCATCTCCCTCGCCTCAAGATGACTTTGCAAGGCTTCTGTAAATCGACCTGCAGATGAGACGACTTAAGCCATCCAAGGCCAGAAATCCCCGCTCTGATGCTGTGAGCAGCAGGGAAGTCTCACGAGGCCAGGAGATCACAGCCCGATTCACTGATGGGCTGAGTGCGACGCGGGCTGGACTCCACTAACAGAACACATCCAGACTCACTGAAAAACCAGGGTACTGCCCAGTCACGGCTCACTGCATTAGGGTCTTTATTAGGCTCTTTGGATTGTAGAAAACGGCAATCCTGAGACGGTTTGAAGAGAGAGTGAGAGAATGTAAATGTGCAGAGCATGTGTCAGAAGAAATTAACTGCTGAAGCCTGAACGTGGTCTATAACCTGCAACACTTCCTCCCAATGCAGACCCAAGCTATGAATATATGCATAATTGTTTATTGTGAAAAAGCACAAATAGAACAGACAAGACCATCAGGTAAACCTTGACAGCGGAAAGTACAGTTTACCCAGAGAAAGGCATGACAGCGTTAGTTAGAGGCGTGAATAAGCCCAGAATAACTCAAGCCTCTGAATATCTGAACCGGCAAGAATCTGCAGCAGTCAAATTTTTTATAATTAAAAATAAATTAATTTTTAAAAATCAGCTCCAGGGTAGGGATCCGACTGACAGACACATGAATCAGACGGTTGTACTTCCTGGTGAATCATCTGACAGGATGGAGGACGCTTGTTTCATGGATAGAACAGGACTCAGTGTACCACGGTTAAAACTTAAACAATAAATCTAATTCCTTCACACCTGTGTACAGACTAGGCCTGATTACCCACTACCAGGTGCGACGGTTGCAGGTAGAATGGAAGTACAAAACAACAGAAAAATTATCTACCGATTTATGGATGTGAAGAATGAAACACAAGCGGAAACCACAGAACCTTCTGGCTGTTGACAGTGCTATTAAAACATGGGAAAGAGAGAGCAAAACACTACAATCCCAAAAGGAGTTCTGGGACATCATGCACACAGCAGCAAAGCTGGCAGCTACTAGCTCCTGACCTTGAGAATTAACTAAACAGTTCTGTTACAGACAGGTTATGTTTACATCCATAACACCTCGGGATTAAAGCTAGTATGAGCTAGTTTGATGGATACCCTCCAACAGTCTGTTTACTCCAAAACATCCGTGATCACTAGAAATAACATAAGCGCTATGCTTGGGAGATGAGCTTTATTATTGACTAGGCAAAATAACACGTTTTACACCAGTAACACTAACCTTAATAATTCCGATAGTGGGATAAATTAGCCCCTTGTTCAGAGAGAGGCTATGGTAAAGAGATGATGGTCCGTTCAGCACCACGTTCAATACTTATTTCAAGCTCTCATATCTGTCATCTCTCATATCTCACTTTTGTAAATCTTACGATCTTAACATAGCAGAATTGTGCTGCCTAATCTGGCTAAATAATAAACAGAGCAAACATGACAGCTCCACAGAAAATAATCAAACATCTGATTGTTTGAGTACAAACATCTTCTAAAACCACAACTACAGATTAAGGCAACAAACTATGCAGTTAGCATAAGAGAATCAAATAAAGTTCCCTCGAAGGGAGTCACTTCCCTTCCTCCTCCTCCTCCTTCTCCTCCCACACCACTCACTCCTCCTTCTTCTGCTCTGCCACTCTGTCCTGGTTGATCTCACCTGGCTGAGGTTCCACAGCGGGCGTCCGCAGCAGGAGCAGGTGTGGCACATAAACATTCCCCCTGCTGTCGCCACTGCTGACAGCACTGCATGGTCCCTGGCTGCCTCGCTCTACTGTAGTCTCATTTCAGCGTGCGCGCACACACACAGGCACACACAGACACACACAGGCACAGGCAGGCAGACACACTCACACACTTGCACACACGCAGGCAGGCACACACACACACAGGCACAGGCACACGCACACACAGGCACACACACAGGCAGGCAGACACACTCACACACTTGCACGCAGGCAGGCGCACGCACGCACGCACGCACGCACGCACGCACACGCACTGTTCCCGGTGCACTGTATCTGTGTCAGCCTCGCTCTACCTCTGGAACTGCAGCCACCAGGCAGGACAGCCCGTGCTCAGTGCTGCTGCGGCAGCAGATGCAGACGCGAGCGCATCGCTGATGGATCACATCCCAGCCGCCCAGCCCAGCCCAGCCCAGCCCTCCCCTCTCTCTCTGCTGCCAACCTGCAGCATAATCACTGCAGAACAGAATCCATCACCCACAGACCCAACACCAGCCACCCTCTTAAAGGGCCTGCAGCGGACGCATGGCTGCGGCCTTGGGCCAGTTCGGCTCGTCATAACTCCCACCGTACCTGATCCTGTGCTTCTGCGCCTCCGTGCCGTACTTGCCTGGCCCCGCTCCTCAGCTGTTCTCATAGCCGCGAGGAACTCGCAGCGTAAGGCATCAGAATCACTGCAGTTACACCATCGGACCGGTCTCACTGCAATCAGCTGGGCTTACTCCCCAGGCAGTCAGACATGAGACGCCGCTTTTTACAGTAATTCACACAAAAAACGACTATTGGCGCAGAGAGGAGAGGGGCACGTGTTTGTGGAGGTGCCTGTGGGATTGGGGGGGGGGGTTATGGCTAAGGCGCATTACTGCGCTCCGTCTTCATGTGAACGGACCCTTGTTTTGCTGGTGGTCAAGTAACCGGCTTTCCTCAGATGACAGACGCTGCCCTTTGGGTAGAACAGCCATTGCACAACAAATGTAAAACAGGCCCAGAGTTACGTGCGCTGAAGCGGTGGGTACAGGCCGCCTCTGATTAACTCTAATCCCAACACTAAGAGCAAGACGGCCGGGAAAAGAAGATTGTATTCTGCATTTTTATCCAAGTGTTCTCTGAAAATGGTGATTTGTTACTCCATATAATATAGTACACATTTGTCTACATATAGTAGTCCTATGGCTCAGTTGGTAGAGCATTGCACTAACAATGCAAAGGTTATGGGTGCGATCCCAGGGGACTACATACACTTAAAAATGTATGCATTCATATACTGTACGTCGCTTTGGATAAAAGCGACTGCTAAGAAGCATGTATTCGACATATAAGACAACAAATATCATGGAAGACTGATACAACTTTAAAACTGACATTTTCCATAGCAAAGCAAAAACAATGAGAGAAAAATTACAGAAAGAATCAAGGCGAACCCTGCAGGACCCAACTCCTCAGATCAACAAAAACCCAACAATATAAAATGTCCGACGAGCAGTCGGTCAGACTGTTCTAGACTGACAGGAACTGAACATCATACAGCATGCTCTAACTGAGGTTTGAGCCTCTCATCAGCTTCAGAAGGACCCTCCTCTAGTCACAGAGTATCATTTCCCATCCTGCCGGAGCAAACAGAGGCCTGAGCCAAATTAAGCCGACCCTAATATTTGCACAAAAGGCCACTTTTTAAATGGAAATCCGTCTTGTTTTTTTTGTTTTTTAAGTGGAGGAAATCTAGTAACAATGCCCTCCATTCAGCATTTATGGACAATTACATAACTGTGCGTGGCACTGGGCATGTAGCTATGTGCGCTCACACACCAGGCCAAACTCTCACCCCACTGGAGTTTGCCAGAAACCTTTTTTTTTTTTTCTCAAAGGAGAACTCTCACAGGCTTTAAAAAGCGGGCCCCTCTTACAGCAAACACAACAACAAAACACAAAAAACACTAACCAGTTCACTGCCTCGCCATTCAAACACTCGCATCTCAAAATCCACCACACCATTGTGACCCCTTTTCACAATTGTGCGGTTTCTAAGTTGTACCCATTTCATCACATGCAATACAGATTTCATCATTTGTCATTACTTCTTTAAAAATAGCTCTGCAGATACTGCAGAAATAACAATCACTGCTCTTCCTGTTTTGCCACAATGCCTAACACAGAGAGAAAGAGAATGAAAAGAGGAAATCCTCGCTACCCATTTAGGAAATAATCACAAAGTCAAAGTGGAACAAGAGATATCTGAAAAATCGAAACTTACCACTGTTTCTGGCATTTCAACACACTCCAGGAATCAGCACATATTACATACTTTCAGCACAGTAACACACACCACACTCGTCACGCCAGGAAGCACTTACATGATTCATCACTCCCGTACGACACCACACCACACAACCCTAAAACAAAGACCTCCGGCCTGCCCATGCACACGCTAAGTCATCACTCACGGTGTTGTGGTTGTGAGGCTGAGAGGAGCAGTCAGCAGTTACCAGGCTGATAATGACCTCCATGGGCATGTCCATCCACTACGGGCTGAGGCGGCACTGCTGAGGGGTTAAGGGGGGAGCGCACAGGAGCTCGCGGGGGAAAGGCTGTCCGGACGAGCGCTGCAGTTTAGGGGGCCTCTCGGCATCATTACCCCCGAGCGAGCACTTTCACCGCCGCTTCCAGAGTCTCCGCTCAACCCACACAGTCTCCTCAGTGCACAGAGTCCACTCAACGAGCAGGAAGTTCTTGGATGAATATGAAAAGAACAAAAACAAACAAAAAAAAAACACTACAGAATGGCCTTCAGAAAAGCAGTTCCCTATAGGTCGTCAGTGTGCGAGTGTGTGTGGAGAGAAAGAGAGAGAATGAGAGCAAGAGAGAGACAGAGCGAGCGAGTGAAAGTGAGAGAGAGCGGGCAATAGAGAAAGCAGGGAGAGGGGTTGGAGGGGGTTGAGGCTTTTCTTCCTGCAGCGTTTCAGGGCCAGGACAACCCCAGCGCTCGTTTGACAGTGGCCAAAATGACTTCGGAGAAAAAAAAGAAAAAAGCTTGCGGAAGCCAGTGCTTCATGAGTACATAGAGGCTACTGTGATACTACGACACTAGGAGCCCAATCAACTCCCACAACTTGCATGTGTACAGACCCTGCAGCACAGCCACAGCCACCATTTCATTACCGTCACACATGGTCCAAGCACAGACATTAAGAGTTATCAAAGCTATCAACAATCTCAAGGACAAAAGCAAACAATCAATCACAGCTTTTTCCTCAAGTTTAAAGCCATGAGATTAGGCAGTCGTACGACCAGAGCAACAAGAGAATGACAGGGAGGGAGGGAGAGGGAGAGAGGGAGAGAGGGGGAGAGGGAGAGGGAGAGGGAGAGAGATGTATGCGAGTGTGTGTACGGTCACATCCAATTAGGGGAGAAGGGAAGTGGAGAGTAGAGCAAGGGTAACACACTGCTCATGCTGCCAGAGTCCTGCATAGTGTGCTTGTGTGTGGGGGGTGGGTCACGAGGGAATGAATGAGGGAATTAATGAGCGGGGAACAGCAGTAGCAATACGACCCGCAGAGCTAGTTTAGAGGAAATGTAGCTTACATAACACCTAGTGGCCCCATCTCACAGGGCTAAGTAGTGTCTCAGCTAAGACTACAAACTGCAACACAATTTCATTAATTGTAACAGCAGCTTTCAATGCCAGAAAGACGCAATGGATATAAATTGTGAAGAAGTACACAATGACTGCTTCAAAATGTAACTACAAATATTTCTCCAATCTCCACTCTCCTGAAAACAAGTGGTTACAGTCAAACAGGACTCAAGACCACCTGACTCACTTTTAATGGTGGTCAAAATTAACAAATCAATGAGGTATTAAAACTGCGTGGAACTTCACGTGAACGTGAAGCGAATAAATATAAAAGGGGATCAATAAGGCTGAACTAATGACGTATGCATGGTATGATATTGTGTGTGGTATAAAAAATTTACATCAGAGGCTGGAGGTTCAATTCCAAGATGCGTCACTGCCTTGAGCAAGGTACTGAAACCTAAACCGTTTCAGTAAGATTCACCTGCATGAATAAGTTGTATGTACGGTTCTATTGTATTCGTTTCTTTGAATTTCATTTTGGAATAATGTTATCTGTACAGCTGTGTAAAGACAGGTTACTTGTTTTGTGGTACTTTCTGTTGTTATAATACAAATGGCTGTTTGTTAGGCTAACATTATACTTATTGATTATAAATGGGCCACTGTGCCGTCTTGGTGATGGTGCATTGTTGCCTTCCTGAGAGCAACACACGGATGCTCTCCACTACTGTACGTCACTCTGGGTAAGAGCATCTGCTTAGTGCTTCTAATGTAATGCAATACAATTTAAGAAATGAGTGCTTTTTGGCCTCCAGTGTATAAGCACCCAGAAAGCAGCACACCTACAGTATGTAAAATATCTTTGGTAGGTTGTTCTTCCACCCTCCCTACATCCGATCATGCACCTGTCATTACATTACATTATAGTCATTTAGCAGACGCTCTTATCCAGAGCGACGTACATTAGTCATTAGTCACATAGTGTCAGACATGCCGCATGTCCGTCTCATTTCACACCGCCCTCTCCTTCAGTCGCCCATTAATGCAATGCGCTATTTCACCAAGAGTACTACCTGAGGGCTGAACCCATGCGTTACGCAACCAAAGAGTTTAAATACATTTAATGAAGTCAGTTTATCTTCTATAAACTCAGGGGCAGTAGCAGTGTTGTTACTGAGGTTCAAGGGTGCTCATTCAAAATAGTGGTCAGAAAACTGTCCTTTAGTTAAGAGTTCTTATCATGTCTTTAGAATACAGGTTCAATTTAACCACTATGTTATAAACATATTGGTCATTCCTCATGTTTCCAAACCAAGTGAATTGGAATTACTGTAAATCTGACTAAATAACATCTTCATGAAAGTACAGGCCTAAATGGTTTAACTGGACCGAGGGAGCAATGCAAACATGCTTAGAGGGCTAACTGTTTGTTTTTACAATCTGAGAACAAAAAAAATCTCACGTTTATTTTAAATGATTATTTCTTTACTCATCTACTAGATTGTAGGGACAGGAGCCACTTGAAATACGTTTGTCTAGCAGTTCAGTGTTGCTTTAAATGCGCTTCTGCGCTGCCACAGTCGACGTACGAAGGTCCATTTCTCATACGATTACCCTAAGGCTATGTTACACAGTGTGACATACCTCACTAGCTACCTCACTGTCTTCAGGCACTCCAGTACTTCCAGGTCACGTATACAATTGTGTCGAACAGGACAGAAATTCCAAAAATGTGGGAAATCTTAATTAGTGGCTCACAAGTACTTAGTGCAATGAACTATGGGATATCAGCAGCACAAGATCATTTAAAGTGGAACTTCACCCTAAAACCACCGGTGGAGGTAACCAACAATATACATCACATACATAAAATTATGGTGAAGTTCCCCTTTAAATGATCAGCTTAATCAGTGAAGAAATGGCAGCGTCTGGTGTTATTGACAGAGATAATCTTTCGAAATAGTTTAAAGGAGTGGGACCCTGGGGGACATAGAGGTCTCAGATAAAGGGTGTTGTAAAATCTTTTCTGATGAAAGCTTTGGCCTTGTCCTCAGGGTATTACAGTGCAAAAGTGAAGTCATTCACATGCTTGACTTGGAATGCCTTTAGCTGCTGGTTTGAAACAGATTGAGAATGCCAAGCCAGTTACCCAGGTTTCTGTATGGTGAAGGTCAGGGGAAGGCAAGAGACACTGAGGCCACTCAGAGTGCTGTGTTTTAACTTGTGTTTCACACGAGTAAATGTAATCCAGCAAGGTAATATTTATGCAAGCCAAATTTTTGCAGATTCTCAGCACAGTAAATATTGATTCACCACACAGTACACGGAGTAATCCTAAGAAATGGTCCTAAGAAATGTTAGTTGTAACATGGAGGGTCCAGAAGAATATTTAACTTGAGTGTGGAAGTTTCCAGAATTATGAGCGGTAAGCAAAGCAGCGAAGAAGGTTCTAGAAGCACACTGGCAACAAACTGGGCCCCTCTCACAGAGAGCGAGAGATTCAGCGGACCATGCAGAATCAGTCATGTACGAGGCCAGAGTGGGCCGGAAAGTTCCAGGGGAGGTCAGTGACACGGGAGGGGGGGGTGGGCGGAGAAGAGGCACGGCTGCTGGACTGCTCTGAATGTGGAAGCCAGAGTGGGAGAGGGCCATTGTGAGCAGGTGGGGGCTCATTCAGTTAAACACCGAGTGCTATTCCAGGTATTTGGGTTATCAGGAAGAAGTTCTTATGCAAAGAAAGAAGAGCCACGTCATTGTTCAATCCTGAGAGAAAGCAAACTTTTAGGATTAAGATTGTGTACAGACACAGTGACCCTGAAAATACACGCTGAACATTGAGCTTCCTGTAAAAAAACAAAAAAAAACAGCCTTTTGTATTCCTTTAATGACTGAACTCATTAGGTTACATAAATTGATTGGGGATTATTAACAGAATGCATTATGCACCGAGTCAGCTGTCACAGTCTTAATTACAAAATCCAAACGTGGGCTTTAGTGAAAGCCCACCACAAGTCAATTAGGAGCATATGAGTGACTGAGCATCCTATGGCTGATGTTCAATCCCATCACAAGCACACAAGCCCTCTGGGGAGTCAGAATGTGTCAGAGTCATTAACACCAGAGAACACAGCCGCCCATGAGAAAATGATCAAAATCTCGCTGTTTTTATTTAATACATCAAAGTATCTCTTCACAGAACTTCTAACTGTGTTTGCCTGTTCACAAAGTCACACAACAGAAGTATAACCTACAGGTGAGTACAGAGGCACTGTACTAAAGCAGGTCTTAGGGATACTGTTCTGTGGTTAAACCCGGTCTGGTTTACAGGGACATTGTTCTGATTAAAGTTAGGCTTGTTGAGAGGGCGCGATTTACCGAATCTATTTACAGACGTTTTAATCAGATTATATAAACCAGTTCCCACACTGCACTGGGGGACAATGTGGTCAGTGAAATTGAATGGGTGGAAAAAAGAAAACCCTGCCAATCTATTTAACAGCAGGAAATGACGAGCAATAAAATAATCAACTCAGCCCCCCTCTTTTGTGCTGCTGGTGGGCAATGCTCTGCCCCCATCACCCAGCTCTGGATGGCCTGGACTGGCCTGTCTGAAGACACACGTTTAGCCATGGTGCTAGGACACATTCACAGAGAACCGGCAGGGCCACACCTCAGTGCACACCTCAGACCCACAAAAAAACTGCTGATGGGGGGGGGGGGGGGGTTTGGATCCAATTCTAGGTCTGAATCATTGTGCCAAGCTGGTGTCTACTGATGGGGGGGGGTTTGGATCCAATTCTAGGTCTGAATCACCATGCTGGAAGTCTACCATGTGCATGAAACTAGCCTGATTTCCACAGGGTGCAGAATAGAGGCCAACAGCTCATTTAAGATATTGGCCTTACAGCTTGCTTTGAGGAGATGGCAGATGATGGGAGTTTTGATTGAATTTAAGTGGGAAATAATTCAAGGCTGCCAGACACTGACAGCCATCCAACACAACGCTGCAGAGACTGATTCAATCAGCAGACAAAAGGGGTTTTAATACCAGCCAGACATGAGCTAGAGACCTACATTCATTTTACAAGTGTTAAATTACTACACGTGTAATAGTAAACTTTAGCAACAAAAAGGGTAAAATGTCCATGTGGTTATTTTGCTGTGCGATTTGGGGGGGTGGGATTCCATGGTTAAGACGACAGCAACTGAAAAAACAGGGAATGTAAGACACGATTTACAGAGACATTTACATGCATTCCTTCCCATTTTCAGGTTGATTTTCATCTGAACGGCTATAAACGGCTTTTTTATGCAATAATAAACCAATCCCAGCCAATGCATATTTAAGGTGCATATTTAGTGCTAACGTGTGAGAAAAGGGAAAAAAAGGAAACTGCAAGACAATTAAATTTATCCACTAGGTGGAGCTACACTCATGGCCCTTGGGTTTCAATGCTGTCTGTGGACAGAGTGAAGAGGCCCACACTTGACTGGAAAATAACACTTTCATAAGACCAAGTAGTACCACCTTTTAGGCATAGCTGATGCAATGGACAAGAGAAACGGCAAAAGGAAAAATAAAAGACCACTTCTCAGTTTGTTGCGCAAAACAATCGGACAGCAGCGACAGGGTGCTGGGAAGTCATACCTGACCACACAGCAGGCAGGGTGCTATAGGGACGTAACCAACCGGAGAGCAGGGTGTTTTGACAATGTACCCAATCAGTGCACAGCAGGGTGTCGGGACTGTTGAGTGAAGGTTGAGTTGCATAATCATGTAATCAAATCATTAAATTATGCAAGGAGGGTGAAAACTGTGAACTGCAGAATCTGTCAGACTCTACTCTGCAACCTGAGAGTGTCTCTGCCCCCATCTTCCAGGAGATCTCTGGAAAGCCCTGGAATTTAAGCCATGTGTCAGCCCGGGCCACTGGTTCTGAGTGTCACAAAGCACAGTGCTTTACCATTTTCTCAGTCGTTACCCCCGAGATTGGAAACCCCCAACGTTCTGGATGAATTGTACTTACATCTACCAGATCACATCTGTGTCGCTGGCGAAATGAGAACACAACTGACTCTTACAAATGCATCACCATTCACAGAGCTGTGATCAAGCAAGTGTGAATGGACCGTCCCAGTGGATTTGAATCAATCATAGACAGAAACCTGATAGCTGAGCCTTTTAACTGTAGATGAACAGAAAGCACAAATGTCCTCTCCTATTCTACATTATATCCCCTTTGCTGTGCTCAAAAAAGCATGTTGAAATATGTGCATGTAGTTAAATAAATTTTGTTTGCCACTCATTTATCTTTGAAAACCTAGCTCATTCTTGTATTCAATCTTCTTTATTAAAAAAAATAATGACAGAAAAAAGGGCTTCGCCTTAGACTAAGACTAGAGACGGAATCCGCTCTGCGAAAAAAGAAGGGTCTTGTTTGTGCACAAAGGGAAGATTCCTGAGGTTTTCATTTAAAAGGCCTAATCCTCCACCATGTTTGAGTACACTCCCGGTCTGTAGAGATTGATTCAGGAAGGCAGTGGAGACGGGGGTGATCCGGTGAGAGGAAGGTGAGGCAGAGGTACAGTCTGAGTGGGGATCAGACGGGATGTTCAAGCTCCTACAGGCCATTTCATTTGCTCTTGTAGTCGCAGGTATAAGATCCAATGCTGTTCATGCTGTAGTTTGCCCTTAACAAAGAGATTGGCAATAACTGGAGTAAAACTACAATTGCAATCTGACCAGCTCGGCCAACAAAGGGATCACAGTAAGCAACTCCCACACTGTGCAGCATGTCTCTAATGGTGTATTCAAGCGGCCAACTCGGGAGGATCGTTCGTGATGTTTGCTGTGACGATGGTCCCGTTCGTTACGGTAAAGGTGTTCAAATAGTCAGCGGCAAAAAACATGGACGCCCGCAGAAAGCTGATGCTTGTTTGGCTGGCATCTGATCAGCATTTGCAGTTCCAAATGTTTTAAATAGCGTATGCAAAAATTATTTAAGATGAAAACAAACGCAGAAGGTGAAAGACTACGTACACCACGCAATGGGTTTCTCTAGCTCCTGATCTCTCTCATGTTTACAGATGCTCAGCTGTTTACCTTTGACCTTTGACGCATTTTTCGTCACCTCGGTCATCTCGGGGACCTCAGGAGGTGCCCGAGTGGAATGTCGGATTTCCGAGATCGTTGTCACCATCTCATCACCGGGGTGTCACGTTCAAATTATTTTTTCAAATATTCAGACTTCCGAGATCACAGCTCAACCTTTCTTCTAGTGTTTATCAGAATTTTAACAGAGGACATTCCACACTTATAGCTAATCACTCATTCAATCTCAGTCTGCTCAGTTAACATACGACCTTGCCACTACGTACAGGACATTACTCAATCATGACAGATAAACGCTTATCATGGCTGCACAGCGGCTGCACTTTGCATGTTAGCTAGAGAAAGGCACGGGTAATCGATTACACAATTGCCCGCGAGAGCATTAATTGCACAAATACCATAATCAGTGGCATTATTACAAGCAAATGGCATATTAATTAGGTCATATACAATATGGATGCACTTTACAGAACCAAAGTTACACATGTTATTGTTGGCGAAATCTATTAATGCAGCAAATGACATTTGAGGCTAGACATAATAAAATGTGACGCGCATGCAATTTACTTACTAATCTAACAAAAGAAAGAAACATCTAAAAGATAACATCTGCATGGCATGTTTCATTTAGCTGAGGCTAATACAAATAGTGCCTCCATACCAGAGCAGTTTCATAGGACAAACAGTACGTATACAACTATTCTTTCATTGTGCTTCAGAAAAAAAGTTCCAACAGCAATAGTGCCAATCTGAATGCTTTATAGAATCTTATGACCGTTCATATTGTCCTTAATATCTGGTTAATCCATAGCAGATAAGTCATGTTTACAGTGCACGTGCAGTGTGTCAAAGTGTGGTCAATGGCCAATGGACCACAATGTAACCTAGTCCATGTGCACAGTGTAAGTGTGGGCAGTGGGGTCAGTGTGCGCGCAGTGTGTGTGCAGTGCGTCTGTGTGTGAGAAGCGTGTCAAAGTGCAGCGCGCTGCATGCTTTGAATGCTCGCTGTCCCGGTGGGAGCTGACAAACACTGCGCTTCACTCCCTATTGTGCTAATATTGGCCCACTTACAAAATGTTCAGACACAGGAGCAACCAAACAGGAAACGAGGGCCGTGCCAGCTGTGTGAAAACTACAGAAAACAATGGAGACAGGCCCCTCCCCCCTCCCCGACATCAAAGCAACGGGACACAT
Organism: Ilyophis sp. 1 JC-2022; assembly: GCA_022702515.1. NCBI lineage: Eukaryota > Metazoa > Chordata > Actinopteri > Anguilliformes > Synaphobranchidae > Ilyophis > Ilyophis sp. 1 JC-2022. Next base: position 50,691,435 of record CM040402.1, read on the forward strand.
AAATCACAGTCATGGCACAAAGAACAGTGATGAAAAACTGACCCAGTAATACCATGACCAGGGAATTCAATGTGTCACCAAGAAAGTTCCTGTCTGCTCGTTTGTGAAGCAACAACGCCTGCTCCTCTCAGGCATTAAAAAAAAAATTATATATATATCTGTGCAAGCTAGCATATCCCGCTTGGCATGGGAACAAAGTCCTTCAGCCAGAACAGTCACACACTGTGTGTCCACCTTAACTGTGTTTGCACTTTTATTGCACGTGTACTGAACTGCACAGTTTGATTTGCGCTCAACTACACGCGGCCTCATCTGTATGTACACATTTGCTTGTCCTTTTTTGCATACGAATGCATGCTCACCTGGATAAAGGTCTAATGCACAACAAGTGAATATTCAAGAGGCAGGATCACAGAAATAAAATGGGCCGTGGCACAACTTCAAAGACAAACAGAAGCGTGTAGGGTAACGCATCAATGCACAGACACACACTGACATGCACACCAACACACCCACATGCAGACGCAAGCCCATAAGGGAGAAACGAGCTGTCTAGCAACATCACCACAACCGGAGAACCGTAATTAACACTGGCCCACTAACCACAGCCGAATCCCTACAGTACTGCCTGTGCCCGGGATCACTGAAGCATCTAATCTGCTATTGGTAGGGAGTCTAAGTGCCAGATAATTTGTCTTGTCAGTGAGCAGAAGGAGAGGAGAGGGAGGAAAGATACAGAAGAAAGGAAGAGGAAAGCAAGGAGGAGAGGTTGAAAGAGACCTCAGCAGAGTCATTCATTATTAATCCACACAGAAGACGACACTGGTGTACATGACACTATGAAAACCTCCCAGTCCCCATCACCAGTATAGAAGGAGATATTAACTGGACTCCAACATTACCTCTATAATATCATGTGCATGAAAGCAGGACAGAAAGAAGCAGAAATGCACCAAGGCCTGCGATCATGTACATGGAGCAGGAGTCTGTTGCAGGGGTACATTCAGTGGTGATGTTACTGTAGCTCTGTGGTCTGTCGGCACACAGTGACGCACATGCTGAGCAGCTGTTTCCTCACAAATCTGGACAGTGCAAGGCCCCGCAACCTACCAAGCGCAAAGTCACTCAAAAAATAAAACTAAATATTATCACGTTCATCCTGTCACTTAGAACGCCAAGCCTAGATTTCTGGAACAGGTCATATGGGCGGATTTAACAGGTCGTCTATTTGCACTGACATCAGGGAAGTTGCGAATCGGAGAGCCCTAAATGTGAGAAAACAAAGTGAACGTGACGCTTATGTAAAATGGACACAGCTTTCACTATCAGCACTGTAGAGGCAAGTGTAAACGCTTCCTGCCTTTGCGTTCACGGGACCAGCCCGCAATGACAACACCACAGTGTGACCTGAAGCGATGCACGTTCGCTGCACTGAAAACGTTCAGTAATATGGCGCGTTCCGCCGGCAGACTGGCACACTGGCAGAGGCCTGGCACTGGAAGCCGGTTGAGTGAAAGAGAGGTAGGCAGGGTTGAGTGAAAGGGAGGTAGGCAGGGCTGTGGGAGGGGAGGGAGTTGAATGTCATGGTGACATTGCGTGGCGTGCCAGTGCACACAGCCGGGAGGTGAGAGCTCCAGCTGGGCCGGGCAGGCAGCGGCCAGGCCGGGGCCTTGGAACAGAGGGCAGTGGATTGACCTGGAAGGGCCGAGTCTGGCGACGTGTAGCGCAGTATCAACCCCCCCTCCCCGACGCCTGCCTCTGCTTTGCCTCCACCTCCCCCGCCTTCTTCCTCGGCTCTCTGTGACCGCCAGGGGCTTCCATGGGTTTTCACAGGAAGGCCTAAAATCGATGTCTCTAAATCAATAACCGCGAGCAAACAGGAGAGACCGCGATTCTAATACTCCAGGAGTAAGACCAATGACCCATGTACAGAATATACAGGAAGACCTGAGACGGCACAATCTGGGCCTCAACAGAAAAGAGAATCCAGCAGGTTATAATGCTGCTGTAGAGAACACAAATCTCCAGCAATTCTATAGAAAACAGCGGAGGATAAGGCTCTGTTTTTCCCTGTTTGAAGTAAATGTATTTGCCCTGTTGCATGTGTTGAGACATGCGTGTGAGACATGACCCTAGTGTCGGGCGCGTCCCTTATCATTTCTGAGTGGAATAAGCTTGTCACGCTGGTAATGTTTGGACATCTTCTGGTTGCTACGGACACCTTTTAGAGTGACTAAGGGAGGAGGCGTCAGGAAGCACAAAGAGCGCTAATGGACCCGACAGCAGCAGAGTGCGTCACAAACAGAGAGACTGGATCCACCCTCATCAAAGACAGTCTCTCTTAACAGAGGGCCTGGTTAATTATAAAGCCTGAATGTGATAAACAGCTAAATTACCAGGAAACTTCACAAAGGACTGTAGGCTGGGCAAACACACTGCCTAAACCAAAAAGTGATGGAACCAACACTTGTACTCTTTTTTTTCCCCCCTGTAAAGTTTCTGAGTGATTAATAGTCTGATACAAGAGAATCCAGGCCAATCACACAACATTGTGAAAGACTTGTCAACTTAATCAGGAAGTTGATGCAGATTGCAAGGCTGTTTACAGCCATTTCGAGGCATTCATCTTCTGTTGAATGGTTTCTTTCTGAAATAACATGAGTCAGAGTGGGAGGCGACCGCACCCGTGACATGCTGCCGAAAGTGAACACTCGCAGCGATTAGGGTTGCAAAGGGGCGGAAAACTTCCGGTAAATTTCCAGAAATTGACCGTAAAAAGTTAAGTTCATTTTGAAAATTTTGACCATTTTTTTCTCTAAAGTTAGCCTATACCATGGAACTTAAATTTAGTTTTTAATGTATTTAATGTATTTAGTAAAATACACAACTGCAATTCTAGATCTTGCAGCATGCTTAAAACAACCCAATTTAATGCAAATTCAGTTGAATTTCAACCCTGCACTGTGCATTCTTCCAGAGTACTCAAGTGACTACGTCACACTGCTTTCGGAAGTGACTTTCCCATTCATTTAGACCATAAACATTAACTAAAACTTACTTTTAAACAATTTCTAGTGATTATGTCTTACCATCAATTTCCTGGATTGTTCAATGCAACAAAATATGTCGTTTTTCTGGACCAGCTTCGAGTATATTTTGCGTTTTAGTATTTTTTTGTGAATATACCAGAGCTGGCACTGTTTAAAAACTCAACGTCCCATAATTCCCTCCGGACGGTTCAATAAAGTAAAATGGGCGAATTTGCAAGGTGGTATGCACTGCCAAAAATGTCGAGACGAGATCATGATATCTGATTGGTCGAGAACCGCCTGTGCATTGCAGTAACGGATATGTAGTCCATCCGACTACAAATCGGACTACAAATCATTATTTTAAAAAATATAAATTGGAACATGCAATGTATGCTCTATATCCTTCTACCACACAGGCTAATCCAGGAATGTTTCGGCTCATTCTATAAATCAGATTTCAAGAAATTGTCAATAGTCTCCGAAGTCCGTTCTATTTGTCATAGGGAATTTACTTCCGAAACCAAACTTCGCCCACGTCTGACGTACTCACTTGAGTACTCTATTACATGTGCAGTGCATTCTTTTATCACATGCACAGATCATTCCTAGCATCCTGCACACTACTGCAGGGCCCTCTGCATGCACTGTGCATTCTTCCATCACATGCAGAAATAATTCCCGGCATCCTACACACTACAGCAAGGCTATTGAGGCCACACTACTGCATTTGAGACCAAGGACTACATCCATTTTGAATCGTTTTTTTATTTTATTTTATTTTCTTTTGTGGGGGGGGGGGGGGGCTTTAGGAAAGACATGCCTTTTATTCAATTAAATAATCCATTAAAGTTCTACTCACAAATGTTTGCATGGATGTCTGCTTATGATGAGGTAAATACAACAAGTACAAATAACGGCAACAATCCCAGTTTATTCCCGTTTATTCCCATGGAAAGTTTCCACCTTTGAATATTCCCGGAATTTTGCAACCCTAGCAGCGATATAAAAAAAAACACAGCCCTGCACTTGTTAACTTGTCCACAATGACACATTTAAACGCAAAGTGTTCTGAGAGTGAGTCATTCAAGAGACATAATTGCAGCAGCTGAGTCACTCCACAGCTATGGTTCAATCTCAGATTAGCACCATATATGGGAAAGGGAGGGTATGTTACTTCAACATACTTTGAGTCTTTAAGTTACCAAACTAAAATACATTTGTATACATGCTCAATCTATTGCAACACCGCACATGACAAAAGTTCAGAATCCGTGTTCCTTACAAGCCTAATGTTAGGAGGCACAGCGCTTCATTTTCACAACCAGCATTACAGTGACTAACTGAAGCTGGTTTACAGCAGGGCCAGCAGACCCACTGCTTTAAACTGAACCATCCTCTGATGATGACATAACCATGGGGTCAGGTCGGTTACCATGGCACCACTATGGTGGGAGTGGCCAATAAGAAGCACTTGGTTCTCCTAAATGAAGATGAGGGGGAAGCAGATGGGACAGCCTGAAGTCGTCCTCTCAGGGGAACACGTGGCCAAATTATGTTACCATTGATAACCACCCTCTTATTCTCTGTCACTATGGGCCAAAGCAAACACAAACGCGCACACAGGGAACACACGGCTACCATAAGGCAAACACACAAGCCACTATCCGCACTCCACTTCCCCAGTTAGAGTTTAATGGGGAGACGCAGAGCTGTAATTGCATTTGCCTGAGAAATGGCACACAGGGTTCAGTTTGAAAAGACACACAGAGCTGGGCTGGAGCGCCAGCGGCTGCCGCTGCTTGCCGTGGTAACAAAGTGCGGCTCATTCAGGACACGTAAGATCCTTTGTACGGGGCTCTAAACTTGTAATCGCTAAGCTGTGCCAATGTACTCCACGCTGCTGCCCATATCTGCTATACAGGGCGAGCATTGTGCTCCGCGAGCACCCCGCTCCCGTCCCAGTCGCAGCACTTTCAAAACTCGCCGTTCCTGCAGCCAGCGAGGGCGGAAATATTTACAGTTTCAGCAAAAGTGTTTCTCAGCTGCGGGCGGAAATAGAGACTCGTCAGATTAAAACAAAAATGTATATTTCCGGTTCGGTGGCGTGAGCCGAGCGCGGCACACAGACTGTCTTTGGGGAAACTGAACCCACGACTCGAGCGAACAGCGGTGTCCTCTGACACAGATAATGACAGAAAGCGCGTCACGGCGGGTTTACAGAGAATGCACGCTATCTGCCAGAGAAAGGCGAGCGCGCTCCCAGGGCCTGGCTACAGTGGAGGAGTGTGCGGTAGAGATGGGGGTGTGTGGGTCTGCTGCACTTAAGAGATATGCGGTGGGGTGACCGGATTGAGCTGACGTCACACTCCAGTGTAAAGAGATACTTGGGTTTGGCCTGTTGGGAGAAGTCACACCCAAGATCAATTCCTACAGGAAAAGCAGCAATAACCATAGCAGACACTGTGCAGTATTTCCACCATAGTTACAGCATAACCTACATACATACATTTGAGTCTGACTGTGTGTATGTGGATGTAGTCTATGTGCTGCAATTTGTCTATCGTTTTCATTAAGTTTATTCAGTTCACACATACGGAAACATGCACAGCACAAAACGCTAGGGAAATGTGTGGTCACTCCTCGGACATGAAACCACACTGTGGTGGACTGCACCATTTGTGTTTACAACGGATGAGCCCACATGTTTAACTAACTCAGGACTGGAACACTTGCACGTTATATTAATCTCAACTGCATTTTGAAGTAACACAAATGGCAGCCGAAAAGAAGAGAAAGCACCTTGTGAGTGGAAAACTGAGCCTCATTTTAGTTTACCTTAGAATGACTTTTCTGTAAAGCTAATTTAATAGTTTTTTTTGACACAACAGCCATGTAAAACCAAGTATTTGCTCGCTGAGTTCAGAGTTCAGCCACTGGCTGGAGGGGTCAGTGTAGAGTTGGAGGGATCAGATCACAGTGATTTTCTTTAGGTCAGACTCAGAGCTTATAGTACACTTATGTCAAAGATCTATGTATCCCCAACAAAATGTGAACATATTCTAGAGCCTCCTCAAAAGTACAGGACACTTTATAATAGGAAGCAACAAAAAAAATACAGTTTGTGTGGGTGTGTGTGTATGTATACTGTAGAGTACAGTTGGAAGAGAGAAACTGCTACATTACGTGAAATAATTTTTTCGTAGCTAAAATATGCACTAGTCAGAAGCTCCTTTATTGCAATTTATAATGTTGTTCTCTTTAGCTAACTATCTTGATAGCAAGCTAATGCCAGTGGTACAAAGCACAGTGGCAAGCCATCTTATCTTTTGAGGCAGGAATAGAAAACGGCTTACAGACGGAGCCTTTTATTGTGGGTTGACTTGCTGAAATTAAATGAGATTGGTTAGATAACCAAATTGCCTTTATTGCTTTTTCATCAGATGCATGATACAACACCTGTTCTTAACTTCGACTACCAACAAAAACAAGAATTTATTTTTCTTTGCAAACAGTTTGGCGTGTTGAGTAGTCATTAAAACAAACTGAGTTTGTGGGAAAAAAAGCATAATGTTTGAGTTTGAGTATTCAAAGTACAGACCATAGGTGTTGATATAGGTAACAGCTCTTGGTTTGCGGACATAAATTAATAGGATGGCTCTCAAATATACAATGACAGGAAAGCACGTACAGGCAAAGAAATAGAAATCCACAGCACGTTTTTATATTGACAGGAAACTAAGTAAGATAAGGGTTCCATGAATAATAAGAAGATATTCAATAAACGCAGACTAATATGTCACTTCCGCTCTCTCTAATGACCTTCTTCTGAAATAATCCTTAGTTTGACTGTGGGCCCAGTTTTTCCATTGAAGACCACCGGTAAAATATTTAAAGACCCAGACAGATGTGCTTGAACATGGAACTACAGCTGTAGTGAATAAATTAACATGTTGAATAAATGAAAAGAAAAAGTAAGATTAGCTAGCCTTTCCCTCACAAACATAATAGCGACATTAATGTGCTCCTGCAAGCAGGGCTTAATGACTAAAGCGAGGTGGGGTCACAGGCATCACCTGAAATAATGAGGCCGCTAAATGGCTGCAGCCAATGGAAGGCAGGGTGAGTAACGCAGCCACCCAAGACAGCGCTCTGGGCCACTGCCGACGTCCCACCTCTGCCCCTGTCCTCCTCTTGGGTTTCAGAACATCATGTTTCACACAGCGACCCTGAAAACAGCAGCTCTGACCGCACGGCTGCCGCAAAAGGCTGCTTATGTCTCACCCGGCCGTTTCACCGCCGTCAATCAGGAGGCCACCGCCATCCGAGTAACCGGACCGCATCACCTGGCACAGCTCACCGCATCGCGTGGCAAGAAGCAGCGGCTTCTGTGTATGCAGCAGTGCAGAGTCTGTTTATGTACACTGGCTGATCAGCTCCTCGGTTTAAACGTGTGCATGTGACAGCCGCTCTAGACTCGGATGACCTCCCATCTCACCCCAGCAAGCCTACCATGCCCCCAAGGTGAACCACTGGCCCACGCACAATGCTGCCAAGTACAAGCAGTCTGCTCTTTATTCAGCCCCCGCCCCCACCCCCACCCCAGCCCCCACAGTATCTCCCCAGAGTAGGGCTCGAGCAAACCCCCCCCCCCACATCCCACCCACCCTCGACAACCTCCCCACAGCATCTTCTGGGGTTCTGTGCTCTAAGCTCAAAGGCTGGTTTCTGGGGCACCCAGCCAACCGTATGGCTCTAGTACTGTCCATAAAGACCAACACAGATCAATCAGCCACTGTGTTCTTGGCCATGCTTCCAGACAGACTGCAGTCTGAAATAAATGCACGAGGGTAGAGAGTCATAGAGACACAAGAAAGGAAACTGAGAGGGAGGGAGAGATAGAGATGCCAGAGCAAGCCATCCTAGTGATCAATAATTAATCAATAATCCTGCCGATAGCTCCAGGCGCACAGCGCTCCCGCCTCATTGGCTCATTGGAAGACTGCTGGAAGACTGCTTCGCAAAAATGTTTTGCCCTTTGACCCCTTCCTATGTAAACCAAAAGCAGCCCCCAGCCAATCAGAGTGCAGCAGCGATAGCACTGGACAGGATCCAGGTTTTCCACTCTGTCCACCTGGGCAATGTCTATACTCACAGAACTGGCTCACCTTAAGGGCTACCTACATGTAGACGAGCTGTCATTTGCACCATTATAACTACTGATCTGAACAGAGCGAGCACAGAACACACACTGCCTTGTCTCGAAGAGGGAAGGCAGGAGAATGAAAGGTGAAAAGACGAGCTCGTTTCGCTGTTCTCCATTCCAAGCCATTTCTCCCAGCCGAAACAGAAATATTCCAGATGTTCCATCAGAAACCAGTCAGACACATTCGCACACTGAAATAACTTGCAGATAAATTTAGAAGACCAGAGAGGTGTCCCAGTTTGAGTGACAGATGCATCTTGCCCACACATCTCAGAGTCAGGACAGACCCTGCAATAGGATCCAAACTGGGACAAATGGTCAATGTGGGGGAGGGTGGATTCTTGCAAGAGAATTCCAATCGATGTCTCTGGAGAACACAATGAAATAGTCAGCCCTCAGGGAGACCATTGGAAACAACATTTCCTATTGAGAGATATAAACGCTTTGACATTTACCAGCTCCTTAAAAAGCCATTTCACATGGTTTATTCAAACAGTCTGAAAGACCTCAGCTCTTGTAACCTTCAGGCCATTATGTACAGTGAATCCTATCATACCATCAATCTCTCTTTCTCTGCTAGGCTTTTCAAATATTGATTTAAAAAAGACTTGAAAAGCATCCATTTGAGTAGTGAGTACACTATTTGGCTCATTGTAAATGTTATCATTGCATGTCTCACACAAAATGTCTCACATTTTCATAGTACTGTGTGCCATTCTGACTTCCCCACAGAGAGACTCACAGCTCTCTGTTCCCAGGCAAAACAGCGAGCTTTAATATCAAACTGTCCTTTGGAAATGGTTTCTCTTTCGGAGTTCACAGTAGTTTTTCCAGAAATGCTGTGGCTCTAAATGAAGCCCCTTTACTAATTTTATAAAATGCTTTAAAATCCCTGATTTGTTTTATTAATGATTTCAGCTGCAGCAGAGACACTGGACAGACTATTCTCAGCAGTCTTTTAGCATGATGAGGCTGTTATCTGATACGGGAGCATTGATACGCACTGTGATTAAGAGGATAGTGCTTAACAGACAACTGCCTAAGGGGTGACGCTGAAGAGAGCCGTTCCTGTCTGTGTGCTGCCAGAGATACGGAGTCACGTATGACAGGAATCTACAGCGGACCATTAAAAAGAACCTTCTGCGAACGCTCTGACCTGGGACGAGGCGCGTTTCTACCCACCGTCACCGTGGGTCACTGGCGCCTGTTCTCTCACCCATCACTTTAAAATAACCAACACAAACAACAACTCACTGCCTTCCTGCCACAACAGCACATCATGATACCACAGCATATCCCCTTCAGTACAGTACAGTACAATACAGGTCGGGTTAGTCCCTCTGCCCTCCTCCAGTGCTGATAAAAGCACCCACTCCCCCTGCTAACACAAACACTCGAGTCACAAGGTGTGAGCAGCATTGTGCTCAGAGCGCTAGCTGGACGCCTGAAAGCAGGGAGCAGACACCAGCTTACCTTGGAGTACTGCCTGCGGAGGCTGAAACGCTGCACCATCCTGGCCTTGACACTTTTCCCCTCTCCAAAAAAGCCAGCTCCTGAGGCAGGGGGTGGTGCTGGGAGATGGGTGGAAAAGCAAGCTACATCATGGCAGTGAGCACAGAGATCCAGTAAAGGTGAAGGAGAGGGCGAGAGAGAGCGAGAGAGAGCCGGCTCTCTGTCCTGCCTCAGACACGCGGGGCTGTTCCAGTGTGCTCTCGGGGCCGTCTCAAGCTCTCCCCCGTCCTGCCTCACACACGCCGGGCTGTTCCAGTGCGCTCTCGGGGCTGTTCCAGTGCGCTCTCTAGGCCGTCTCTAGCTCCCCTCCTCCCTTTCAGCAGTCCCAGAGGTCTGTCTGCTCCCGCCCAGCAGAGCTGCATGCTTTCAGCACAGACAAGGCAGGGCGGTGTTCACATTTCCTGTCAATCAGCCGAGCGGTAAGCTGTGAGCTGTGGTTGGGGGGGGGAGTGTCCGCTTCTTTTGGCTGGCTCAATCAACACCTCCCCTCCCCTCCACATAACACTGTAGCCAGCAAAGCCTTTCTGCTACATCAGTCAGAGTACATGAGAAGGGGGGCAGAGAGAGAGAGAGAGAGAGAGAGAGAGAGATGCTGTGGCTTAAACAAAGAGGGTGTGTAGATCTGTACTCTTAAACAAGCCTTGAGCAAATTCCCCCCCGCCCCCCCGGAGAGCTGAAGAAATATACAAACATACACATACTCCCCTGTTTAAACCAAGCTTGGACCTTCTAACCTCCCCCGCTCCTCTTTTCTCCCTCTCTCCCCCTCTGTCCCACATCAGCCCTGCACACCAAAACACAGCCTGCTTCAGGCAAGCCTGGCTGAAAAACAGCAGAACTAAAAGAGGGTCTGTGAACTGCCTTTGACTGGGCTGTTTGAATGGAGCTCCGCTAGCAGTGAGCAATAGCTTCCAGGGATCCTGAAATGAGCAGCTGCTACCGTTTCAGTCCTGTGGTGTGGGAAAAATCCTCCTCCCCAGCAGCACCTCCTCTCCAGGGGCACCTCCACCCTCTCTCCTCCTCACCAGCAGCACCTGCACCCTCTCCCCTCCACCCCTCTCTCCCCGGAAACGGCAGCGCTGAGCCCCACGCCGCCACCTGCACACGGCGCTTTAACCCCCGGCTCAGCCCTGCATTATCTGCATACAACACCTGATGCCAAACGTGGAACCCTGCCCACAGAACATGCCATCTCCCACAGCCCTCCACACCACTGCCAGCCCCCACCTGTGCAGTCATGGGGTGAATCAGGCATCCGGGGTATGTGCCTGCGTTTGGCACCGGGCCCTACTCAGGGTTAGCTACTGCGCATTAGAAGGCAAGTAGAGAAAAACACAATAATCACAAATGCAAAAACAAGAAGGCTGAAGCCTGAGATACCCTGACTGTACTTACACGCCTAAAATTATACAATAAAAGCCAGTGTAGACAGAACTGCCGTTTGAGCGTGTGAGTTGTACAATTCCAGCACAGACCCAAGACAGGGGACCCGAATCACGGACAGGAAGCCCCTTCTCTATCTGTAGAGTACTGGCAGACTACGTTATCCCAACAGCCTTCAAGCAGCTCCTGGTTCTGATGATAAAGGCATACGTGGGAGCAGGCTCTTTCGCTGCTGTAATTTTAGATGAAGGTTACACAGCCTGAGGGTATATAACGTACATGTCACATGCCTCTCCCTCCCACCCTTCCTCTGGCCCAGTCAGAGCTGAGAACCGGTCTTTAGTAGGGATGTTCCTAACGACTCATTTCCCCGACGGCTAAACGGAAGTTTAAACTTAGACTAGTCGACTAGTCTAAAAGTAAGAAAACACTCAGAAAACAGTCAAAATTGAGCACAATTTAATCTATAAGGTTAAACATTGTCCGAAAAAATATTGCGTATATTATAAGAGCCATTTGAAACCGTTAATCACATACTTCAATAACCAAATCGTATTTTAAATGCCGCTGAAATGTGTGGCACTTTGCGCCGTGCATTATGAACATTGCACATTATCCTACAAAACATGACAACTCACTAAATAAAAGTTAACAAATAACATTTATTGAAAACAATATTCAACGTAACAAAACATTTTTAGGAAACGTGCCTGATTATAACAACGGCATTTTCATTGGGTGAACGCGATCGCATAGCAAATACAGTAAAAAATAATAATCGGTCATCAGAAAAACTACCAATAACAGGCCCACAAAAAAATAACAATTAGGCCGACTGATCGACGTGACATTAGATAAGTTTTATTGGGCTATTCAACAACGCGATAGGCCTACTTACTCTTTCTACCTCGCTGGTTTAACTTGCAGGGCGAACAGGCTAATGCGTTTTGTTTTTTTCCTCCGTTTAAATTATTATTATTATTTTTTTTTTTAATCCGGCGTTGTTAACATTAGTAACGGATGCTCGTTTTTTTTTATAAAGCAGCATTTGACCAGAAAAACATGACATTTCAGTGCAATTTATGTCAATATGTAATTTAAATGTGCACATTAATAAAATAATAAGTTTAACTGACTAGTATTTCTGGTGCCGACTAGCGAGGGTAGCTCCGTTTAATCGACTAGTCGACTAAACGCGCACATCCCTAGTCTCTAGTGTTTGTGCCTGAGGCAGAGGGACCACAGATATTCTTCTGGTGACAAAAATAGTCTGAAGGGAGCCAGTGAGGGGCAGGACCCACAGCACGACTGCACGAGACACTGAAGGTCACACTCGGACACACGTTTGGAGAAATGCACAGGAGAAAAACACAATCACGCACGCGCAACCACATTCCTATTCAGCTCAACCTGGGATGCCAGCTTGTACACACTGGCCAAGACCACAGTTGTGGACAGTTTTATTAGTGTGACAGGCTGCCAGGCTCCACAATGTGCATCCTGCCCTCGGACAGCCAGACCCAATGGCCTTGCACAGGACTGGACTCAGTGAGGACTGGACCCCGCTTTCTGAGAATCCCCTCTGTTCATTCCTCCATTAGATCCCAGATCCCATCATTAAAAAACACAATGCTCATTGCTATTGGTCAGGAAACGGGAGAGAGGAATAATCTGACTAAACTGAGGGGACAACCGAACCAGAGGGTGAGAGCGCTTGTGTGCTCACCCTTATTCGGGTGAGCAGGATTTGTTGATGGGGTGATAGGGCTTCATTACTCAAAGCCGGTCATGAACAGTAACCTTCAGCAGACAAGGTTAGCGGCTGCTGGCTGTATTCAGAGGGGTTCCAAATCAAGGTTAGAACTTTGGTACATTCGCCTGACCATCTCACTGACATTCACAGTGTATTATTTTATTGACTATGCTATGGTCTAATCTTCAGCATTGAGATTAAGATAGCTTAAAACAGCTGGGAATGAGATAAAGTGATGCCAGGTCAGCCAAGTAAACAAAAAAAGTGGCAACTTTTAAAGAGAGGATTGAGGAAGCTGGCCACCCTCTGTTATTTGTACTGAAGAGATCAAGAGAGCACATAGAGAGCTGGCTTCACCTCAGATTAGATAGCAGAGCAAATGTGTGATGTCATATCACTGAATACAAAGCTGCTGGCTCCAAAGAGCTGGCCCAATGTGTATATAAAAAAATAAAAAAAAAAGTCTGCTATGCTGGCGCTATGGCAGGTCAGAGCATGGTACACTACATATGTGGCGCTATGGCAGGTCAGAGCATGGTACACTACATATGTGGCGCTATGGCAGGTCAGAGCATGGTACACTACATATGTGGCGCTATGGCAGGTCAGAGCATGGTACATATGTGGCGCTAGCAGGTCAGAGCATGGTACACTACATATGTGGCGCTATGGCAGGTCAGAGCATGGTACACTACATATGTGGCGCTATGGCAGGTCAGAGCATGGTACACTACATATGTGGCGCTATGGCAGGTCAGAGCATGGTACACTACATATGTGGCGCTATGGCAGGTCAGAGCATGGTACATATGTGGCGCTATGGCAGGTCAGAGCATGGTACACTACATATGTGGCGCTATGACAGGTCAGAGCATGGTACATAGTTGGCGCTCTGGCAGGTCAGAGCATGGTACATAGCTGGCGCTATGGCAGGTCAGAGCATGGTACATAGCTGGCGCTATGACAGGTCAGAGCATGGTACATAGCTGGCGCTCTGGCAGGTCAGAGTATGCTACATAGCTGGCGCTATAGCAGGTCAGAGTATGGTACACAGCATCGTTGTGTGGCGGTCTGACCTACAGTTATGACCTCTGACCAAGCAGGTGACGGGGTTGACTTTCAAGGGAAGGTACCATCAGTGACTGGAGTTTTTTGGAAACCCCAGCTAACTGCTCACCAGCTGTGCGGTGGAGACTCTTCTGACAGCCAAGAGGACTTGCTGAACACAGACACACACTCAGACGCACTCACAAACACACACACAAAAAATCTCTCTATGCCCATAGGGTTTCCATAGCAACTGCTTCAGATGAGTGCGATTGGCTGAAGGTGCCAGCTTGCCATTGGTCAGGGCTCTGGAGTCAGCGCTCCAGGGGCTCTCTGCGTGACCTCATTCCGTCATGGAGCACTGACCACTACGTTCCTCACACAGCAGAGAGGACAGCTGCCCTCTGCACTTCAAAACACCCACATTCAGATTGTGGCAATCTTTACATCAGACCACACTACACTACCCTTGTGCCACAGAGCAATGCACTCTGGTCACAGGGCTGCTCTTGCTGCAGTTACACTTAAGACTGTGTCTGAGTGCTTCGTCCACTTGGTCTGCTGCACATTCAAAATGTTATAATGGCTTTCGCTCAATAATCACTGCAGCTATTATACAGATAGAGCTCATTTTGCAAGGAAATAGGCTGCTTCTCTCATGTCACCCTGTTTCCGACTGTACCAGTACTCCACAAAAGTATTTAATTTAATGATGCATGACGCAATGCGTGTATAGTTCTCATAACATTATACATACATGCACACTATGTACATATTGTACTAGAACCTATTGAAAAATACACACGTGTCATTTCCTTTTTTCACATAAATGCCAGAAACGAAACCTCTTGAAAACAGAGAATGACACCCAGTCGCATTTCTAGCTCTTGTGGCCGCTGATGAAGACAATGAGGTCACGTTTGGGACGCCAGTGAATCAATACAAACATACAGAGTACAATAGTGACACCAGGGTCACAATCAGTGTGGACTGCTGATCAATACAGGGTTCCTGAGAATGGATAGAGCATTGAGTCTTTGGCCATTGATTTACGCAGATCTGCTGAATATTTAACTAGATCAGCGTGCAGCTACTTAAAAGAGCAGAAGACAGAGGAAGAGCGTGTGGGCCTTAGCAGAAGAGCAGAGGACTTACAGAGAGCTTTGCAATGGACTGCAGAGCCACACATTAACACTGTGAGTCACTCCACTTGCTGCTTTTAATAACTCCCAACAACTGCGGAGGTGACAATCCCCCAGCGTGGAGACGCGCAATCTTTAGCTGTCCCGGCCTTTCATTTCTCACGATTGTAGAGCTAGCATGTGTTCGGACAAAAACAAAAATATGCCAGGTGAATGTGAAAACCATGTCGGCAGCCAAAAGAGAACCAACTTTCAGGCCTTTTGCTTGTTCATTGTCAAAGGCTGCAAGTTAGCTCTCTTAAGAGAAACTGACAAACTCAGCTATCAAAGAAAACATGCACACAATCAAATTAGCCAAATAAAAACCCAATTCTACACAATGCTATACAGTACAAACAGCACAGCGTCTTGTGTAGGCTTTTCAAATCACAGTCTTACATCAAACAACAATCTTTTCATACTGAATCAACCTATAAATGGAAAAATCTACTGTACAAGGCACAAATAACAAGTTCAAGCTATTCAGCAAATGCTTCTTGAGGAGTGTTGCTTTTGTAGTCATGTTTTGCTCTCATTATTCCATGTTTGTTCTTTCACAGGTGTTTTCTGTGATGTTGCTGAATAGACGGGACACAGTTCTTCGACACATTGTTAACACATTGCAGGTCTAACGGCCCCCTCTAGTGGCCAATAGGAAGAAATATAATTTACTGAAAAACAAATCGTGCAGCTTCAGAACACCCCACAACCACTGCCTGAAGCGGACTGTGCATCCTCAGAAAGGCCAACTTACTGAGACGTTGAGATGATTTATGCTTTATATTCCATTATAAGACATAAATTAATATGTTAAACCTTGATCATTTTAATAAGACTGAACTTAGCAGCATTCAGCATTCCCAAAGATAATATAACAAAGAGAAACACATTCACACACACACACACATGCATGCATACACAGACGCGCACACACATTCACAAACAAACTCATAGACAGACACACACACAGTAACACAAATACCCGCACACACAGACTCAAACAGAAAACACACACACGTGTACAGACGCACTTGCACAGACAGACATGCACACACGCACACTTACACAAATACCCGCACACACATGCACAGGCAAACTCAGTCAGACACAGCCAGACACACACATGCGCGCACACACACACGCAAGCACGTGCACACACAGACACGCACTCACGCACGCACTCACGCACTCACGCACTCACGCACTCACGCACTCACGCACTCACGCACTCACGCACTCACCCCAGAGGGGCAGAAGGAGGCTCCTCCACCGGTTTGGAGAGAGCGTTTGTGTCCTGCAGACAGCCAGGAAAAGAGGATGCTGTCACTCTGAGTGGATTCTCTCCTCACCTGGAAAAAGTTGTTTATCAGAAAACAAAACAACGGCAGCACACTCTCAATACCTCCACCCAAATGGCCCCCTGAGCCAAAACACACACACCTCCACCAAAACCGCCCTATACGTGACCACACACCACCCCAGCCTGATTCAGCCTCTGCACCCCTTCAGTACGTCCCGTCACCACAAACACGTCCGATTCCACACCACAGGTGACATTCAAATTTCATTTCCATAAAACACACACACAAATCCCATTAGCTTGCATGAGTGAATACTCCCCAGGTAGCGTGCAGAACAGCACATGCTTGCTACGGCTCCAGTGTCTGCTATATGAACCAAGATGCAGAAAAAGGCGGAGCGATCGCCATATGGTACGAGCACCAACACGCTAAGCACACCGTTAGACAGCGCCCTCACCATGAGCAGCCACCAGCAACAGAAGTGGCTCAGTAAAGGTGCCTATGAACACAAGCAAGCAGCCGTGAAATTTAGCACAGTAAAATTAGATCCTGGTCAAGAGACCTGGGCCATACTGAACAATCAAAAAAGTCTGTCCAATCGGTCCTGTACAAGTACGGCAATTTAAACACTTTCAAAGGCCATTTTTATTGTGTCCTGAGTTATCTACTCATTGCATACCTAGTACTTTCTACAGAGAAGGACCAATTAGATATGTAGTTTTCGAATGCTAATGTAAAGAATTACCTTTATCTTTTTTCTAAAGAGCAGGAGAGCACAGTGTACCCTTCTTTTGTCGCTTATACTTTATTCAGACACAGGGAAAGCAGAGAGAATAACAGATAGGGGATAAGAGCACAGAGTGCCATGGTGGGGAACGGAACCCCTAACTGTGTGGAGGCATTCGTATACGGCCTGAGAGTCAGCCGCCCTACATACTGCACCACACACCTCCCCTGGGAATGATCTTTATCTACTCAGCACTGTGCACACAGTAAGCGTTTTGTTCACGGCCTATACAAAAGAAGAATGTAAGACCGTGCAGTGAATCGCTTTCAAACCCAAAGTTGAAGAGAGGGACAGGAATGCTAACATTTTATTGAACTGTCTTAACCTACATGTTTATACTGGCAGTATGTAGGGCATTGATTTATTGACCTACAGTACACCCAAAGAGCACGCACTGGAGACGGGCAAATTTAGAAAGAGCTTACGGTGCAAAACTAGCTCTCCACACAAATCACTCCTCACTTCGCTGGGGAACTATCCCTCTGTACACCAAGTACGTACATATTCACCCGAACAATACCTCAAACACACATCCCTTTCTCTCTCACACACACACACACACACACACACACACACACACACACACACGAGCACGTACGCACACGTTCCCTCCTCACACAAACATACAAGCATACTAGGTCATTCACAAACACCGCATTCACTCCTCAAACAAACGCACACACCCTTCGCTGTCTCACACACAAATGCATTGTCTCCCTCCCATGTGCGCTCACAAACGACGCATTCTTTAACTCACGTACATGCATTCTCTCCCTCTCCCACAGACAAAGAGCAACCTCACACACCAACGCAAGAAGAGAAGTGCGTTCATTCTCCTGCCGTCTGAAACACTTTCATACTCATAACGTGCTTCTATAAAGGACATTCCTGATGGAGCAGCTGGATAACCTTCAGCTCCTCGGGCCAATACTTCCATGACTCTGAAATGAAGCTGTAATCTCGCTGTAAGGTCCTAATTTCCTGTGGACCAACAGTTACACGAAAAGCTGGCTCTCACACAGGGATATGTGAACAGGCACTGGCCAGTCATCGGGATAATAAATTAACCTCTGTGCTAGAAGCCTTACCGGGTTCCTGCAACATGAACCTGACCTACGGAGTAAGAGAGTACACCCTGGGGCCTTACTCCCTGACCCCTCCAACTTTGAGAAAGCCGATCACACAAGGCACGGAGGGAGCTGTCGGGTGGACGGGCAGCTGAATGCCAATCCACAGCAGGCAGAGATACCAACAAGGACAGGAAGTAAGGGCAGACTGATAAAGGGTCAAAGGAAACAGAGAGAAAGAAAGATACAGGCAGAGAAATAAAGGGGGAATAGAGAGAGAGAGAGAGAGAGATAGAGAGAGAGAGAGAGAGAGAGAGAGAGAGAGAGAGAGAGAGAGAGAGCATCAGGACAAAAAGAAAGAGGGAGGGGACACAATTAGACAGGAACAGACAGTGAGACTAACAGGAACATATAGCCTATTTGAGCATATAGCCTATTTACAATGGCAGGACCTGTGGTAAAGCAAGCCTCTGCACTGCTCCCCACTCAAACACAAAGAGAAAAACTCAGCTCACCTCAGATAATGTACATTCTGCAGAATGTATGGACTCTACCAAATCAATAATCCAGTCAATCAATAATGAGACTGTGATGAAGGGAGTGGACTGTTTACTGTATCTGACTGTGCTAGATGGCTGGATACAAAAGAAAGGTGGGCATTAACAGAACTACTTTTATATGATGAACCTGGGCATTTCCACCACCCGCCTCTCTCACTCTTAATGAATACGGCAGGATCTGGGCCCAATCAGATCAGCCTGGACAGACAGCAGTAGCATGGTGACTGCAGCGGGAGGCCAGCCAGCACCAGGAACAGAAGGCTAGGCTTTTTACAGCTCACCACAGGGCAGGGATCACGCCTTCACCACCTCCCTAAGACAGCAAGGCAGACAAACATCTCAAAACGACACTGAGGTAAGCTGCTCCTCAGCTTAAAAACCCTGTAAAGCACCCCTGTGTGCATCCGTTTTGTCCCTGTAATAAAACCTGGGTAATAAAATGGCTACTTCATGTACACTTGACGTAAGCACCCACACGGGAGGCATGTGCGACTCTGCAGCGCCGTTTCAGCGTCCTCAGAGTTCCGCTGGAGAATATTTGAAATGGTTTCCTCACACGCACATACTCCCCCCTGAGCAGTGAACACGCTGCTCTCACTCACTTTCTAAGGCTAGTAAATGTGAAGCATGGCGTTTACTAAATTAACCGCAGTTCAGTACACAATATTTTGGAATAAACCATGAACAACACCTTTACCACTCAAAGCAAAATTCCTGAACTAAAAGGCAGAATAACCAAAAAAGGTGAATGATTGTTAACTGAAAAGAATTCAAGATTAGGCTTTATTACCATTATAAAAGCAATGCACTGTTGCTTAAGTATTTACAAATCTCCCAAAAATATATAATCATAAAATAGAACAAAATATAATTAAAGAAAGAAGATTAAAAAAGTTAAATGACCTGAAATTAAAAAAATACCAATATAACAATTCCTCCTCCCAAAATACATGAACCACAAACTAACAAAAATGACAGATAGACATTTTTAAAGAGGTTTGCACACTGAATATTTTCGCAGGAACCATTGCTATGTACCCGTTTAGCACAAGCTACAGCAGAACACCTAGGCCAGTGTTCCTTAACCCTGGTCCTGAATGAGCAGTGTGTGTGTGAGACCACAGTCGCATTAGTCATAGTGATGTCATGTCAAATCCTGTTCAGTATCCTGAATTAAGCTCGAGTCAATTAATCATCAATTATTGGCCAGAGCCGATTAATCTTCACATCACTGACCGGCATCAGTGTTCACTGTATAATGTTATTATTAATTAATTTTGCTTTAAAGAGAGTAATCTGTAATGGAAAAAATAAAATGCTCATCATCACGCTGCATACAATTAAAATGTTTCACGCAGCAATTTTAATCATGAGCTCATTAAAACCTTCATAAAAGGCAAATACAATAGCGACTTCCACTGGTGATGAGGCCTTCAGTCAGAATGTCAGGACTATGGAAGCTGTGGTTAACAGCATTCATGAGACGAGACGTACAGGTGCTCTTGCTGCGAGGAATGTAATGGGGTCGATATGTGTAACACGACCGGTGAAAGCATGTGAACTCGTAAGATCTTACGAGGTGATGAAAGCTGTAATTATCGGACTCGATTTGCTGCAAGGCGCTATGATGCAGTATTGTGAACTGATGCAGACACCAGCGTGACTTTGACCATGAGGTAAAATATTATCCCAGTTTCAAGCCAAACCACGTTATGAGACAAACGTTTCTGCAATTAAATGTTATGAAGTCATAAAATACAAGAAGCTGTACTCATCTGTACTCTTCTATAAATGTACTAGCCAGCCAAGTAAATCATGTGAATGCCATTTGCTACCCTGCAACTGAAATTATATCCGTTCTCCATGCTTGCTTTTTTGTGTTATGTAAAGTAATGTTATGTAAAGTAATCGAATGGGGAACTTTAGCCTAATCATTGCGTACTTTACTGCAGTATGGTTGTGCATGTTAAATATACATTTATTGGTTACTAATGTTATTATTGTATTCCCATCATCGAGGGAAGCAAGGGCCGGGTTAACAGCCTACATACACATTATATAAGGCCAAGAGTGCATATTATATTGCATGTCATATTGCACACCGAGCAACATAGGTCCGTAACTATGGGTGTGCAAAACTCCTATTTGTCATGGTCGAATAATCAGTGGGTGGTATGAGTGAATAATCAGTGGGTGGTATGAGTGAATAATCAGTGGGTGGTATGAGTGAATAATCAGTGGGTGGTATGAGTGAATAATCAGTGGGTGGTATGAGTGAATAATCAGTGGGTGGTATGAGTGAATAATCAGTGGGTGGTATGAGTGAATAATCAGTGGGTGGTATGAGTGAATAATCAGTGGGTGGTATGAGTGAATAATCAGTGGGTGGTATGAGTGAATAATCAGTGGGTGGTATGAGTGAATAATCAGTGGGTGGTATGAGTGAATAATCAGGGGTGGTATGAGTGAATAATCGATTATTCGGATGTGCCGACAGGATCAGAAATTGACACCTGTCAAGTGCAAAATGCAGATTTTCCTGACGCGGTAAAAGTTAAGCTACTGCACGTCACTCTGAATGGAGAAGGCGTCAAATAAGCAACAATATTATTGTTGTTGCAGCCACTATTGTAGGCCTATGAATTTGCCTTCATTTTTCTGATCTTAAATAGTGAATGCTTAACAAATTATGGTTTCATCTTGCGGGTTGTGTCGGCTTAACCCTCCTCCCTTAGTCACCCTTCTCGTCTTGGTAAATTCGCTAAAGCAAACTTGGATTTCCAGATTTCTTTAACCCGATCCACGTTGGACCCCTAGTGGTAGACGTATCTGTCACAATTACAGTATTCATGTTTGTCTGAAATTAAAAACTACAGCTTTAAGAAAAGACCGTAAATAAAACGTACGCAAGAAGCATTAGGCTATATTAAATAGGCTATTTATTCAATTGTAGGCCTATTAACAATTAAATTGTGGCAATTCAGGCAACAATTTAAAAGTAACAATTCTATAATATAAAATACATAGATCAAAAAAATAACACATTTATATGAAATAAAAAAAATAACGAAATTTCTAAATACACGTAGGCTATAAACACACATCAAGGCTATAATCAAAACACGCCAATGCCCATGAGATAGGATAGCCGCAAACAACGAAACGGCTGTTTCCCATGTTTTCATTGGTCCCTGGTTGATCTTTTTCTAGATTTTTTCGATACGGACATTTTTGCTGGCTTAGTGGCTAGCAAGGAAAGGCGAATGCGTCCCCAGCGAGAAGTAGTCTCTAGGTGTTTCTCACTAATAGTTTGACGGAACCACGAACTGAAGTGCATAATGGTTCTGTTCAGTGATTTGTATTTATGAAACAATAAACTGTGGGTGCATCCCAATACTCAAAAAATGCACCCTCCTTTCCTCCACTACCACCTCCTCTCCTCCGTGCTCCGGAAACTGATCTTTGTGTTTTAATTTGATGTTGCTGATTACAACTTAATTACGTATTAATGGTTACATATTAATGAATGTCTCGACGCAAACCGCAATGTCAGGTACATTGTATACTGTGCCAGCAAATACTTGTACTCGAAACGTTCAGACAGTTTTGCATACTTCCGGGTAGGAGAGGAGTGGTAGTGGGGGAGTGGACTTTTATTTTTATATTTATTTATGAAATATGACATAAGAAATGTGAATTGTATGTATTTATTCACCCCCAAAATACGTTTCACAAGAAATTAAATACGACTTATCTTTTGAGTGAAAACTATCTACACAAAAGTCGTTGCCCCCCCTCCAAAATTTTATTCTTGCCGTCATGAACGAATAATCGAATATTGTGACTCACCCCTTATCCATAACCTCCCACAACTTGTAAAAACATGTTTCAGTAGATATCATGTGGCTTGCAGGACTCAAAAATTGACATGCTGTACAGTAAGCGGTCCTTGATATCTTCAGTCAATACGTATCACTAAAACAGCCCTCCACTGCGGTGGTCTGCATGCAAAACAGTTATGTGAATAACTAATTATTTAAAACAATGGCAATTCTTAAGGATTAATACTTTTAAACATATAGCACTTATAACTAGGGATGTTAAAATCCAGGCATTTGGGTTCTGATGGATGGCAATGTAAAGAGATGAAACATGAAAAAGTAACAATATTGATTCCTCTGGTTGATCAGACACCCACTGTCTGCTGGAGTCAACCTCATCAGATGTATATATAGACTATCAATAATCTTGAGAAATAATTTTGGGATAATAACGCACATGATTGTGCACACACTCGCACGCACATGCACACACACGCGCACATGGACGCACACACACTGGTTTTCCAGAGCACAAACATCTGACACCAGAGACAGAAGGTTACACAGATAAACAACCTGCCAACGGATCCACTTCCAAGACAATCGCACCATTGTCACTGCATTCTGTCCAGCTTCGGCAGCAAGCAGCATCTCCACACGCTGGATGCAGCCAACATGAGTCTAAAAATATAACCATGCTGTGTATCCAACACCCTTTAGCTTTCAGACGGCCCGGTTCACATTACCGGCTAGAAATCCAACTGGGAGACTTCGTTTTTCCAAACTGGACCTTTAGTCCTTAGCGAGGGGCCCTTCTGAAACACGAGGCTCTTTCATAGCGCAGGGCTGTGCATGAAGACTTACCCTTTGACTCCTTCCTGCACCAAGGAGACTGTAATGTCTCCATTTGACCGGGAAAACAACATTTATATTTGACATGGGAGCTAAACGAGCGGGTCCCATGCATCTTTTAAAGAGCATTAAACAGGAATCGATTTAACAACATAAAATAATGGTAGACTATTTTATTGCTGCATATAAGTCTTCCACAGCAAATCCAACTCGGTGAAAAAGCACAAAATATGAAAGGTTTATCTCTGCATGTGTGTACAGAATTGTAGAGAACATTTCAGTCCAACCCCCGAGACCCTCCGCCAACACAGTGAAACCTGCCCATGGCCTCCCTACTGCCCATGTGCAAACAGCCCCGCGCCCGGGTGCTCATCCATGCCGCTATACAATATCACAAACAATAGGCCAGGACTCATAAAGAGCCAGAGCCTCAGGAGAAGATGACCACGATGCCCTAGCACTAGGTCACTCCCAGCCAATGCCCAGCGGGCGGCCTAACCATGACAAACCCCCCCCACCCCCCCCACCCACCCCACCCCCGGCGGCTCAAGGTCCGCAGGAAACAAAGGAGCTCTTCTCCGGGGCGTTCCTCCAGGTTCCGGGCGTGCGGCTGCTGAATAGGCGCACAGTGAGCGCGTGGGCCGAGGGGGACGGCGGTGCCTGGCACAGGGTGTTCCCTGGCTGTCGGTGCCAGGCCTGGAGGAGCGAGGGCACCCTGCGCCGAGCTGAGAGGCTCCAGAGACTGGGCTTCACTGTGAGCGAAGAGTCCAGCAGGATGCCTCTCTGACCATTAAAGTCACGCGTGACCAGGGTGTGAAATTAACACCAGCCACCAGCCAAATGCTGGTAAAATGTTGATTGTGGCTGGTAAGATATCTACTCTAGCAGCCAGTTTGGCAGGTAACCAGCCAGGTTGTGTTATATTGTAAAAGGTAATGTGGCAGGTAAAAAGTTGAAAATGGCTGGTGATTTTTATATTCCACAAGCGACTGTGGCCAGTGTGACCCACCAGCAGCTCACTCCTTTGTGTTGTGTTCCTTTCTCCGGCCTCAAAAAGCAAAGGCAGAAGGTTTTTTCTTCGGGGCCGATTCATTCCAATAGTAACATTACTGCAAAAACATGTGGGAGCTGAACATGAGCTGCATGGGGCTGAGTGAAAGGAGCACACAGCCAGGTGTGGGTACAGGACCGCAGCCCGGCAGTACGCTCAGGCAATACTGCTTACGCCTTGGCTGGGGGAGCTGATTAGCTATCAGGTTCCTAGACCTCTGACAGGAAACCGAAGTGTGCAAAGCCACTTTCATAGATTTAATAGAGCGTGCTCAGGCTGGAGACAAGACATCAGCTTCTACGACGACGAGTCAGGGCCCAGCGAACGGTGACATAACAGCCCTCTGCCCACACGCTGGGATTAATCACAAGGTGCCATGTTTGTGTTGGTATTTCACAGCAGTAAACAGAACACGCTTGTTTCCACAACCGCCGCAACATTTTCAGTTGCGCTTCAACCGTGGTGAAGTTCTTTCCATTCCAGCGCAATTGAGAAGGTCATCTTAAATGGCTCTTACATGAACTCAGGCGCTCGTAATAATCACATTAATATTTAATAGGGGTTGAGATCACAATGTGTTCAGCGGCATTGATGTACAAGTTGGACTTATCTACAGTATCCTGAGCACATGTATGCGTGCTTGCTCGCGTGAGCAACCAGGAACACACAGAAAGTGATCATTTCCCAGGCCAAAGTTCTGCCACGCTTTTCCTCTCAGAGTAATCCATTTACCACCCATTTAAAAAGCCGGACAGAGAACAGGAAGGCTTTACTTGCATTCACCATGAATGTGAACACCACTGCATTGGCACAGTTTAAATACTTTTTGCCCCAAATACAGGAAATGACATCATCTGTGCTGATGGTGTGAAAGTGACCACTACCCCCAGAAACAGTATTTTCAACAGGTGAGCACAATGCAGGCATCAAGGCCCAACCAAACTATGCTATACGCCTACAGCATGCATAATTAATACATAATTGAAAGCCATGATACATATTCAGTGCATTTAAATGACATGTATAGTTTTTGCCTTTCAGATGTTATAAAATTACAATTAAAATTTTAGAATTTTTTTTATTTTAAGTGCCAGATTCTTCATGCTTTGGGCCCATAGAGCCGTTCAGGCCTGCTGCTGACTTCCGCCTGAATCTGTATGAATGAGGTCAGCTGGTTGCCAGGGCGCAGGGGGCAGGAGGTTTGGTGGTGGCTTGCTGGCCTACTTTGAGCTGCCAGCAGATGTAGATCAGCTTACACTTTAGTTCAACATGAGCACGTCTCACAGAGCAGGCACCGGTGCTAGTGCCTGCACGCTACTCCTGTACCTGGCACAGCAGAAAGGCAGCTGATACGCACTCATACTCACTCAAGCAATCCTACACAAACACACATACACACTCAACACACTATGCACTAGATGGTGCAGATGGAGGACAAAATATAACTCAAACTGAGTTTCATGGTTTAGCGACCACGATATCGATTACTGAGTAAAAATTTGTACGATTCAAGCAAATTCTAGACGATTCATTAAAAAAGTACAGTCATTTCCTGTACACAACACCACCGCATGGAACGCATCGATATCTGGCACATTCAGTACTGCTTATCACTGCAGGGCTCTAGATTAACTTTTCCGCTGGCGGCACTTTCTCAGTCGCACCAGCACGTGATTTGGTCGCAACCCCATCCCCGTTTTATTTTACTTTAGCGTGGCATGGTTTTAGTCAATGATCTTTCACGCTGATGAAAAGTTGTCGTAATTTGCATACCCTAGTTTTGCATTGATGTAAACATTGATAGCGACTCGAGACCCGACATAATATGCAAAATGGTTTTATTTGAATATTGTTACTGTACTGTCTCCTCTTACTTGTCCTCATTTTTCCCTTTAAAATAGTCAGCTATATACAGTAAATTTTGGAAAATGATTTTGGCTAAATGGATTGTTTCAGTTAACAACTTTTGGTGTCTTGTTTTTACGTCCACAGCCAGGTAACATTATGCTACTGCAATCAGGGAGCAGGCCTAATGAAAATAGATTATCGTAAAACTTCCAATAATCGACAAGGTGTTTATTTGCTTCGACGACCAAATGTACCAGGAGCTTATTCGAGACCGGCGGTTATTGGATGCGGGTGTCATGACAAATCGGGTCCCGCCTACAAAGTGGGTCCGGGGATGCCTTCGGGATCTCACTTCAGCACACAACCCGCGTCATGTTTCCTCAGTCCCATCATGTTGTGTAAAATATACATTACCTGCTGGCTAGCCCGTAACTGAAATTATCGGGACATTGGTCAGATTCAGCTAAAATATACAGCAAGCTAGCTGCAAACAAAATAAATGGATATCCTGCACAGGTTTTTGGTGTTCTGACCAAATTTGCTGAGCTAACGTTATTCCCAGTGTTTGCGGAACTAGCCAGCTAGCCACGTCAGCTAACACACTGCCCACTTAATAGACACAAATAGATATTGTTAGCCAACTTAATAGACACAAACAAAATAAATTGCTAGCTAACTAATATCTAGGTCTTGTTTAGTTCAGTTACATGCTAGTCAGCTGACAATGTTTGTAGCTAGCCAGCTAGCTGTACATTATGCGATCGGTAACTAGCTAGCTACCAGTATAGCTAGTTAGTTACCAATTGCTCAATCTGGCTAATTTCACAATATTTTTTGTTCATGTACTAGCCAGCTAGCTAGTCCAAACATGAGCTCAACAATAGATTTTCACTGGTGAAATGTGTTAATTTAATAATACAATTCATTGCAAGTTCATATCATGTGATTTTTCAATGGCAGAGCTAAAAGCTACCTAAAGTGCACGATGCCCCTGAGTCACAGGTTTTATTGGCAGAACTAGCCGTTGTATCAATGGCACCCAGCGCTAAGGAAAGCACTTTTTGACCAAGCGGTTATTGGAGAATGGCGTTTATTTGCAAAAATATGACTTCCCTCCCGGCGTTAATAAGAGACCGCCGCTTATTTGAGACTGGCATTAATTGGAAGTTTTATGGTAAATGACTGCACATCGCAGTTTAAATTATCTTTGCTTTTCACCCACTCGCACAAATGTGACCAAGTCACATATTTACTTTCACTTCCCAAAAAAAGGTTGCATATGCAACTATTTTTGTAGCAATCTAGAGCCCTGCACTATCACACAGACATGATTTAATCAGATAAAGGTTGTAAGTAAGACTAATGTAAAAAAAGGCTTTCAAACACCTACTTAAAAAAATAGCTTGAAGGTGCTGCTTTGTGGTTTTCTCATGCAGAGATACACAACGGTTCATTCTCATCCAAGCTCCTGTGAATGGGCCATGGTCCGTTTCCACGCATGCTAGCAGGTACCAGGCGCTGGACTGTTTCCACACATGCTAGCAGGTAGCAGGCCCTGCTGTGCTTTCACACATGCAGGCAGGTGACAGGTGTGCTGTCTCCCGGTAACGAGCGCACAGCCAGTGGGTCCTCGCTGATCTCCTGAGATCCCGTACAGGCGCGCACAGGCTGGAAGTGTGCCCAAAGCACAGATGGAAGCAGCAGGGTTTCCTCTCACCGCCTGATGAGTGACCCCAGTTCTAACACAACAAACCATCCTTTCTACAGGGAACAGATTAATCAAGTCAAAGCAGCTGACTTCAAACCAGGAGCAGCCATTACCAAGCAGCTGGATCGGTCCGGATCATTTTAGTGATGAAATGCTGAAAGTAAGTTTCCTTTACACCGACAGGTACCTTTGCACAGCTGTTCATTCAACAGAACAAGCTAAACCACTGACATGCTTCAGAATGGCTGCATAAAGCTCCTACATTTTTCGGACAGTGCAAAGCCGCAGATGCACTGCTGCATCACCGTGAGCAGAATGAGCCAGTAAAGAGCAGGCACAGAGCCCACCCCCACCCCGTCCCACCCCGTCCCATCCCATCCCATCCCATCCCATCCCATCCTCCTGCCCCAAGCGCAGGCCGCCCGCCACCTCAGAGAAGCACACAAACGTACGGGCGCGGGCGTGTCCTGCGGCAGAGCGTCGGCGCTGCCTGTGAGGGCCACGTGCGCTCAGAGGGCCCAGAGCTCACTGGCCAAAAACACTGCCAGGTTTACAACAACAAGCAGCCCTGCACAGAGCCACTGTGCCTCAGAACAGGGTGCTGTTTAGGAGGAGAGTTAACAGGCCAGCGTTCTGGAGATAATTAGCTTTGCTGCTGGCTGAAATAGCCGCACAATTACAGGATAAAGGCATGACATGAGTTTTGTGGGGGGGGGCTGCTTGTTTCAAAACCTGGCAGGGTCTTCAGTCTCCACAATTCTCCATTTCCCCTCACCCTCCGCAGCCCAAGAGCGTGTACTCACCCTCTCTGGCTCACACTCGGCGGAGGGGAAGGCCAGCAGCACCTCGGCCAGGGCGGGGCTGCTGGGTGTGTCCGTGGTGGACGAGGAGCGGGGGCGGCCCGCCTGTATCAGGGCCTCCTGGGTGCCGCGGCGGTGGATCTGGGGGCTGCCCTTGGGGGGGTCCCCGGCAGCCTTGCTGCGACGGCTCTGCAGGCTGGTCCCTCGCTTCATCATGGGGGCGCCTCGGATCTGCTGCAGCACGCGGTTCAGAGCTGTGGGGTGGGCGGAAGCGTGGGGGTCAGTGTCAGGGAGGGCCGGGGGGACGTCCCCCGCCTCTGGCCCCGCCTCCAGGGGCTCGGGGGCGGGGCTGCCCGTGGAGGAGGCGGAGGGGGAGGAGCCTGCGCCGTGCGGCGACACGGAAGAGCGTCTTCGCTGGTGATGGAAGAGCTGCTTCAGGCCCTGCCCCAGCACGCCTATGTTCTCCAAGGCATTGTGGGTGATTTTGGACAGGCTGTGCTCAGGTTCGGACGCCCTCCTACTCTCTGGATCCAGCACTCCTCGGCCTCCTGGGTCCAGTTCCTCATGATTATGTTCACTATCACTGTGATCCATCAGGGGACAACACAGTAGGCCTCAGGCCTCAGTCCCATAGAGAGGCCATGGGGGGGTTGGAAGTTGGGTGGGGGGTTCTAACTACACCTTCTAAGAGGCGGGTCAAAGCCCTGCAGCGGCACTCAGTTCAAGCTTGGGAGCGTACATGCATCTGCGGATTGGCTGAAAGCCATGCCCGTCTACCACAAGAGGAAATAAAAAGAATTATGACATGCGGCAAAAATTAAAAACAACAGCAATGGGGAACAAATCACTTTGATTTAGCGGTCAGACATAAAGGTTTGATGATGCACCCATTCCCAAAGAGAATCTTAAAAAACACACAGCGGTCAGTGTGACTTGGTTTTCATTGAGAAAATTCTGTTAAGTCTGCTTTAGCAAATTGTGGAGTGAATTCTGGGTGTGTAAAATCACCATGCCTTCTTGTATGACCAAACACACAAACACAATTAGCACAAAGAAGCTTGGCTGGATTAAATGTTATAAAATAAATTCTGCATCATGGACGGGCATGAAGATGCAAAAAAAATTATAATAATGATTTCTAGAAAACAAGTTCTGATGTGCCTCAGAAGAAATACTTTTGTTGTTTTTGACAGAAACCAAGAGACGGTGGAGCCCAAGAAAGCCAATCACTGGCTCACTGTATTGTTCGTCACCCTTTTATAGCATATGTTGTTACAAATTGCCACCATTTTAGAATGGCTGCCTGGATTTTTAGAGACCTTTAAAACACATCAGAAATTCTTTTGGAATTAAACAATTAAACAAAAACCCCTTAAAGAGCAGCTGGATCATAAATGCAATTAACGTCCTTTGATTTCATAATAGTATCACTATAATATAGCCCAATGTTTATTGTTGAGAGCACATTCATGAAAAGCATCACAAAACATTTTATATTTTAAAAAGAAATTGATTGCACTGTTATTTCAGATCTTTTGATTAAAAACCACTCTGAATAATCACAATAATAATAATAATAATAATCATAATCATCGTAATTGTAATGACATGCACTTGCGAGGGGCTTTTTACATTCTAAAAATAGAGCCCTGTTATTTAAACATGCTCATCAGAATAATTGAATCCAGAGCAGGGATTATCCATGATAAACACCTTTCAGGAAATATTTTAATAGAAAAACTGTATACAACTGATTAAAAACATGGGCTTGTGTCATTGAAGTATCTTTCTGGGGAGAATGTGTTGGTTTGATATTGACGTCATAGATTCCTTACAGGGAACTATATAGATATAAAACCCTCTCCATACTGCAAGCCATGCTCCACAGCCATGCAGTCTTTCATTTTTTCTAAAACTTGAGCACAGCAACCATTACAATACAATCATTATAATGTTCAGTTAACATACCTTAGAACACATAGGGTACATTTTAAACTAGCTACTATGTGGCTGGCTGAGAAACACTGGAGTGAAAATAATTAATTCTAGTAGAAACACTGCTTATAATGTGGCTTTGAAGTGCTTTCACTTTTGTGGACAGGGTTTCTGAGGGGTGAAACCCACACCTACCATAAGGCCTGCTCAGCCCGGCCTGACTCAGTGTCCAGGGTCACCTGCAGAGAGAAAGGAGAGGAGGCCATCTTAGTCACATTACACTCAACAGACATACAGCTTTCAACAGCATATTTATGTTTGGTAATCTCCAACTTTTTACATTATACCATAACAATCATGGACAGATGTCCAAAAAAATACTATCATTTAGGGAACCAAAATGAACAAGAAGAAATGCATTGGTTACTGAGATCTGGAAAACAAATGTTACATAATCTGAAGGTTAGCAAGTGCTACTGTACTTCGTTTGAGAGTAATGATTTATTACAGTGAATACAATGAAAACCAGAACTTTCAGTTTGACTACCTTCTGTAAGCGGTTGTGCAGCTGTGACAGACTATAACCAGTGACAGTACAGCTAGTGGCTCCCACATCACCAGCAGCCATGCTAAGGACAGCAAGGCGACTGAATGTGGAGCGTTTGACCAGGAGCACAAAACAACCACTGCACAGGCTCGTGCAGTATAAATGTTTTTCACTCCTTACGTCGCCAAACTTTCCATTTATTCAGGCACCATTACAAATCAATCGTGCAACGGACCAATCAGTAAGAGCCGGTGAAGAAGGGAGCCGTGCTTCATTGATCCAGCTTAATGCTTCATCTTGAGACAGCTGCGTCAGTTACACTGCTTCACCGTTCAGTTTGAGTCAAAAGTATGGCTGGAAGAAATTACCTGCTACTCGACCCGTTTGATTATTAGTCATTGCCACCAGGAGATCATTGTGTTAAGATACTGTTGCTCTTAAAGCTCATTGTTCAGCTTTATGTTAATTGCATGTTACACTTACTACATTCATGCGTACCCACTGCATACTTACATCCCTTCCATGAATAAAAACTAATTATTAGTAATATTTAGTAAGTAGGGTTTTCGGATTCTTGTTGGCGTTAGTGCCAGTAGACCATGACTTGTCAGGGTGGAATCACTCTCCTGTCCTTGAAGGCCAGCTGTTCTCTCTCTACTTAAGGGTGACAAAACCGAGCCAATCAGCTCCTCACATTACAAACATATGAGATGGCCCAACCAATCAGCAGCCAGACTGCACACGGATGAGAAAACCAAGAGTTCTCAAAACCAGATTAAAGACAAGTGTTACAGGGCAGGGTGACTCTGCAGTGTGTCCAGGTCCCAGAAATCATCCCCTGCCATTATAGTGCAAGACACTTATCCACCCAGAGCCTGGTGAGTCATTTCCTGCGATTCTGAACATGTGACGTCCTTCATAATGGCTTACGCCATCGGATGGAATTTGAGAACCTTCTCACCTCATGGTTAGACTGAATCATCCTGAATTACTCTCCCCAGCATTTTTCCCATAACATTAGTCCTGGGACAAATGGCAGTCGGTACACACCCAGTTCTCCAGGGAGCTTGTGACAAGAACGGATACTGTGCAAGTATTTACACCCCTGTTTTAATCCCTGTATTAGTAAGAGAAATTTTGGTTCAGTGTAGCTGCTACACCCACTGTATAACAACCATCGAGCAAATTTTGGATGCCCAAGTCTAGACGCGGTTGAATATAGGCGCAGAGATGATCTTCCCAGACAGTCTGCCATGTGAGCTATTCGGGTCAGACACAGTTGGACACCGATTATTCGTACAGAATCTTAGCCAAGTTTTCTGGTCAGTGATTACTGCTAACATGCTAAAAGCTGATGGCTGAAGACACAACATTTCCCTATACCACATACAGTACACACTGCTCAATGTTTTGCGGGTAAATGTACATATATACTCTTTTCTACCCACATGGGCTATATATATATATATATATATATATATATATATACCCCCTAAATTAAGTGAACAGTTGGCTGCAGCCTGCCATAGATCTGATATGTTGATCTGAAACATACATGTTTCAAACACATAACTAGTGACTGGTTACATGCAAAAGAACCATTTGTGGTTAATTAGTGAATGCCTACCTTACTTTTCATATATACTTTTATTCCATATATACTTTCACCACACAGTTACAATGCAAGTGCATAAATGCAGCCTCACACTAATTAGCTGTGCTTATGGGCGAGTCTTTCATATGTAATAGCAAATTGTGAGTTATGAACCAATGAGATAAAGGAAAACCTGAAATGGCAGTAACTCACAGCGGTTGGTGATGATGTAACAAAATATTTTGAAAAGGTCTGAGGTCAGCTACTGTCAGATTGCAGTATTGCACGAGTGTCAGAGCAAACATGCGCACACCAAAAAAAGCCTCGTGCAAGCAGCTGGGTCACAGGAACATATTAAGAATAGAAAAAAGACTTGCACACTCGCTTAACGCTCCAAATAACAAATAAAGATGTTTCATTTACCATGCAAGCGCTTGACGTTTCAACCAAATAGGTTCTGATGAAGACCTAGTCGTGGAATACTCCATTAAGCAAGTGTGCCATTCTTGTCTTTCTATTCTTAGTCTTGCATGAGCGGATTTATAAAACCTACAGCAATGAACAAATCTGACAAGAAAAATGAAACCGTTAAACTGGCCCATAACGATAAGCCTTATTTCACAGAATTTAACAAATGTCACTTGCAGCAATTCATTTCATGTTAATTTGCAGATATAAGCTACACTGTCAATATATTCTGCTTTCTGTTGGCTATGCTAGTTTGTGCATTATTGCATGGAAGCTGACCCTATACCAGTTTTATCCATGTGCTGGCTAACATAGATGGCTTGACCTTACAATATGCATTGCACAAGACGTTTTAAATCCAATACACATGACTGCACATAGAGAGGATTCGTGAAAAACAAGTCAATCCTGTTTCCAATATTAACAACTCTCAATGAGTTGCCAAGGCTTGCTGATCCTGGGTGTTGGGTAGGTGTATACAGGTCTTTAAAGGGCATAACAGGTTTTAAAGCCTATATCATACAGGTATGATATCAGCTAATATTGAACATGGGAATCATTTCACACCTTAGCAAGTGCAAATATTGCAAAGAACAATATCCCCAAAGAAGAATTAATCACTTCCTTCAAGGAAATCTTATGTCATGCTTGGTGAACAGCACATTTTCCCACCCCAATGAACAATGAATGAACACTTGTTCACACTTGAATTAAGTCTCATTTCCCCACGTTGCACATGAGCCTTTAATTTTCTGGTGCCCGTCCTGAAAAATGTAAACAATTCAGGCTACTTTCTGTTTGCATTTTTGTTGAAGCAGTGTTGTGCTCCTCCCAGTACCCAAATGACCAAAAGCTTGTGTCATTTCCTTTCTGCCAGTTAGCCCCCAATGCAAACCACAAGAAGCCATACACTTAAGTGAGGTCCCATATCAAAATAAATTGGTCACACATTTAAATGAAGTTTCTGAAATTAGGATACAACATTGTGTTGCTTCACAACTTTACACACGGATAATGTGTGATATGCATAATCATCTGAAGTGCGTGACTAGTGTTTTGGAAGGACATCAACCTTTTACATCTACTTGGCGAGACTGAAGTTTTAAAAAGTTGTTAAAATGGCAGTTTAATCTGCTGCTGTGGTGTCCTCAGCTCTTCTCCAGAAACATCAGATTGAATGTAATCTCATGATGATATGATGAGCACTTACCTCAGAGCAAAGAATGGAGGAGGACAGCTATCCAAATGGATCTGATGTCATAATGACTGTCTTGCATTTAGTGAGGCTCATATTGGGATGGGGGGGGTTTTC
Source organism: Ilyophis sp. 1 JC-2022 (assembly GCA_022702515.1). Taxonomy (NCBI): domain Eukaryota; kingdom Metazoa; phylum Chordata; class Actinopteri; order Anguilliformes; family Synaphobranchidae; genus Ilyophis; species Ilyophis sp. 1 JC-2022. Next base: position 50,726,197 of record CM040402.1, read on the forward strand.
AAAAGAGACTTTAATAGAAGAGACTTTTGCAAAGTTGGTTATGGTTATCCAATGCTGGGCAGAACTCCAAATCGCACAAAGCTGGTCTCTACCTTCTGACTTCGCACAACAGGTTTCCAGGTCATCCACATTTAAGGGCTTGGTTGTGTGCAGCAAGTTGTGGAGCTGACTAACCGACGTCCCATAAGGCAAATGAGTAGCCCGAGCACCACAGCGGTTTGTTCCAGAAACATGCCATCAGTGATGATTCAGCACAATTTCACAGAACTCACAAACACTGCTGCGCTATCAAAGGTGCCATGCACACTTTGCCATGACAATGAGCCTTCTGGCAAACACAGCCGCATGCATTATATTCACATCAGCTGGCCAAACAGATAATGGTAGGCCTGCTGTTTAGCACTTGCTTTTGTTTCACTGCATCTATAGCAGAATCACGTGAGTAAAGTCCAGGGGGGGGGACAGCGTTGCCTGGCCTTGCTACTCTGGGTCCTGCAGCACTCCTGAGTATCCCAAAAGGCAGTCAACATCAGTTTAAAAAGAAATATATATATATATAATAATCTTTGAAAATCATGTAAAGTACTGTGCTCAGCAGCTGCAGCATTCTATCTGCGGTTTTAAGAGCCCAGATTCCTGTCCTCAAACCAGAGTCTGTGCCACAGAATCTCTAAACCTTTTTTTAAAGGGCACAGCGGAGTATTCCATGACTAATTAATGACTTTAATGATTTCTATCAGGAGTCATAATTCTGAAAGTGCTCAAAGTGGTACTCATCAATGGGGAAAGAATATGGTACATCGCCTAAATGTAGAGGCACAGGAGGGAGTTTCATTCTGTGTGCGGGTACTCAGGACAGTAGAATTACTGCAGTTAAAATGGAGAAGGCTTGGGTTCAGCCTACATAGCGCAGGTACACAGGTGCGCAGGAGGGAACTGAAGTCCAGGTGATGTGTACTGCAGGCAGGTGCCCTGAAAGGAGAAGTGCATAATATGCTCCTGTCAGGAAAGAGTAGTGGTGTGCATGTAGGAAGACTGCAGACACATGCAGGTTTCTGCAGTAATGAATCTCTCAAGAGTGAATAACCTAAATATAACCGGTTATAGGAGCTCTCATAATGCATGTCCCGTTTACAGATTTAGTAACTTCCTGTTGTCTAAAGGCTTCATGAGCAGTGTTGTGCAAGTTCACACTTCACAAGAGCTAGCTCAAAGTTCAGTTCACACAGATTAAAATGAACTAGTTCACGTTCATCGTTCACAATTTTGAATTTTGAACTAAGTTCACAGTCCCAAAAAATTAACTCGTTCACGTTAATTTCTTCCATTTATTTTTTAAATGAGCTTCTCCGATCTAACAATATTGCACACATTTTTGTGAATTAGATAATCGCCCCAGCTCATTCCAAAGTGATTATTACTACTACTGCTAACGGTTAAGATGTAGGCTACCTACAGTCGCCTACTAACCAACTCTCATCAGCACAAAATCAACTCGACTCAGAGCCCTGAGCTGCGGCAATATCCCACGGCTCCAGAGCTGTGACACAAACCAAATTCTTTCGAGTTTTTACAGAGAGCAAACTAGCTTGAAAAGTAAGGGAGAGTGAACAGAAAATATTGAGCATAGGCTATTAAAAATGAGCATCAATCAGGTGATTTGGGTCTGAATAAAATATCAAAGTTAGTTTACTAACTTGATTTGCTACCAACTAGAAACGGCTTCAAATTCCAGCTTACGTCACTGGGAGAAAAAGATGCGGCTCGGATAGTTCGAAAGAATCAAACAAACAAACGGGACTGCATTAACCGGAAGTACCAGAAACTTGCGACTCTTCAAACCACAGAACTATATAATAAGTTCTGTGGTTCAAACCGAACGGTATGGAAAGAGCTGTGAGCATCGTTAACTCTCACGGGAGTTAACAACGCTCACGTTCATTATTTGCAAACGGACACGTTCAGTTCACCGTTCACCAAAAACATGAGCACGTTCAATGAACGCGCTCTTTTACCGCGTTCACGCACAAAAACGTTTAGCTGCCCTGTCGTGCAAGGCCAGCGACAGTACCACAGCCATCAGTAATATTTGGAACAGAAAGAAGGTCAATTGTGCCAGCGTTAACAAGGCAGGAATTTATAAGCAGTTTCAGTTAACAGTAGAGAAGCAGTGGATCATAATACTACAGACTAAAACACTTCAATAAACAGCACAATGAAAGGGATGGGCGGGAATAAAAACTATTAGAAAGAGTGCTTGTCCAGGATCCACTTTGACAGAGCCCAGTTTTATGGCTCTACACCAATAACCAGCCCCAGCAAGCCATTCATTTTCCCCCAGAATCTGGCCTGAGTCGTTTAATCTCGGCACACATGTACAGTCAGAGTGTTAACCCATCTCTCTCTCTCTATATCTATATATATATATATATATACACACACACACACACATATATAGACAGACACCTAAAAATATGTGAGATTATGCCAGAGAATTGTGACTGTGTGTGCATTCATCGGGTACATTATGTCTGTCTGACTCGTGACATGTTGCTTCCTTTGCTGTTGACATTTATGTTCGCTCGGCTTCATTTAAGAAAAAAAAAACCCCATAATATTCAATAATCCAGATCCAAGGCAAATAATTTCATTAAAAAAGTCCATAATATTATTCAAATGTTGGATTTGTAGCACAAATGGACAAAAATAATTAGAACTTTAATGTTACATTTTCAAGCAGAAAGACGTAGTAAAAACCTAATTTGTCGGTTGTCGGAAATTTACCATGAGAAGTTCAGCTCTGAAATTTTGGAAACTTTGACAAATTTTTATTGCAAAAATATAACATGGAACTTAAATTTTGTTGGAAAATACACGTAAAAGATCTTGCTTTGGTTAAAACAACCAACAGCACTGTACATTCTTCCATTACATTGCAGTACATTATTTTATCACATAACACAGATAATTCCTAGCATCCTGCACACTACTGCAAGGCATTTGAGCACAAGAACTACATCCATTTTGAGTGGGACTTTTTTTTTGGAGGGGGGGTTAGGGAATACATTTATTTTATTCAACATTCATGTTTTTTGTTCAATGAAAGAATCCATTAAAGTTCTACTCACAAATGTTTGCATGGATGCTTATGACAAAACAAAATGTTTATATTTATGACAAGGTAAATAACAGCTAGTACAAATAACGCCAACATTTCCAGTTTATTCCCGTAACAATTCCTGTTTACTCCCGTTAATTCCCATATATTCCCGTAAACCCCCATGGAAAGTTTCCACCTTTGAATATTCCCGGAATTTTGCAACCCTACGAAGGACTATGAAAACATAAAAACAACAGTGTTAGATTAATAACTCAACCAAGCTAAGATAAGAGGCCAGTTGATATGATAACCAGAACACAGTAGGTCCTCAAGGCCACAGTACAGAGAACTGGTGCTGGGGACATGTTAGATCAGCAGAGCTGCTGTACACCATCACCCAGTTCACCAGCTCTTAAGGTGAATCCCTTCTCATCAGAAGCAACAGGCAGACAATCAACGCTACTTCACTACCAACTGCAACCAGCACATGAGGGTGCATCATTGGGCTTGTTAAGCTTTTGAACTGGAACCATTCAGAACTGTAATTATGGTTCAGGACTGTTCAACATTGTGCTTTTATTTGGACAAACACGCATGATGTCAGAATGGAAGCCTTTTCTAGCCAACAGGAACAAGGGGTCAGACAGAGAAACCGTGCCCCTATCCAGGCACAGCCAATCAGTCAAGGGTGAGAGACAACCAATGTCAATGCTGCCAGGCCCACCTGGTCATTTAAACCGTTGGCACTTAGTTTCCCAATCTGTGAATGAGTGTTTTTGCTGTTTCTGGCAAAACTCAGTGAATGCCAACTTACCAGAAAACACAGCTGCTCTGCCCCAATGGCAGAATCGCTTTGCTCAGCAATCAGTTTAAACACTGGCAGCACGAGCCTAATGGAGGGTGGCCTATTAGTAAGCAAAGGTTACAGAGTATCTCCCAGCAAATGGCTTACTGACCATTATATTCAGCTATGAGCACATGAATCTCAGGGTGAATCAATGGCAATTACACCTAGCCCATTAGTCTAATCTTAATAAAAAATAAAATGATACATAATATAGTACAGTGCTGCTAGAAAGTTTGTGAACCCTTTAGAATTTTCTGTATATCTGCATAAATTCTATATAAAATGTGATCACATCTTCATCTAAGTCCTAAAACTTGATAAAGTCAAGCCAGCTCAACAAAAAAACACAAAAAACATTATTCTTTTATAATTTATTTATTGAGAAAAATTATCCAACATTAAATGCTTTGTTGGAAAAAGTATGTGATCATACATATTTTTAAAGTATCATATTTAATAGTTGGTCGCATATCCTTTGCATGCTGTTACTTCCTGAAGTCTGTGACCCATCAACATCAAAAGACTCTCGATATCTTATTTTCAGGTACTGTTACAAGCGATACTAACCTCTCTGCATTTGAATGGATCTCTGTGAAAATTGGGGGGTGAGATTCAGCTGTAAATTACACTGGTACAGTATGGAACACATGACTGGCGAAATGGCTGTAAGTCATTCAGGGTCTAAGGCGTCAAACGAGCCCCAAACCATCACTCTGCGGCCAGATATGGAGTAGATGTGAATGGATCACTGCAAGGGTTATTTCTCCTGACTCATTTTCCTATAGAACTCTATGGGGAAAAAAGTCAGGAGAAGAAACCCTTAAAGTGATCCATCCACATCTACTCCATATCTGGCCGCAGAGTGATGGTTTCGGGCTCGTTTCATACCTTAGACCCTGGATGACAATTATCACATTACACCTCACATTACCCCCAGTCATCCACATTGCTATTGCCATATAATGACATTTGATAGCAAGGTTCCCACACTGTCACACGCTGCATTTAGAGTGATTATTAGCACCACAGACATGTGGCAGTAACATATTTTTTATAGTGTTGTTATATGATTGTTTTATCTTGGAGTGTTTTGAGGTTGTAAATGATGTTGTCAGTTTCTCTACAACTTCGCAAATTGTTGTGTGAAACATTGTTTATTTATTGTTCTGACTGGCCTATGCATCTGCTGAGCCAATGTTTGGTATTTATTTTTAGTTCTCCAATCTTATTGTATGCTTCATGTATTTATCTACACTTGAACCAGCGGATCATTTCAATGAGGCTATTGGCATGTTCCATGACTAATACGACCTGTGCCAGTGTGCCCCTAAACCCCTATCACACAGCAACTTCCCAAGTTATGCTTGCACAGCAGTATTTGGGGAGATGGCCATCGGAAGTAGAATTTGAGGTATTGGGAATGGTAAGACACAGCAGAACACAAACTGCCCCATCTTGTTTTGCGTGGCTCAGGGGGGAGTTTTATTAGTATGTCTGAACGTACCCCATTATTCCATTCTGTAAAAGTGCTGTGTAGTGCAACTTTGTACTTGGACATTGCTTAAAATCCTTAACAACTCCCAACAAACATAATAAAAACAAATAGATCATGCAACGCATAACCGTCTGTGCCATAATTGTGTGTTGACTCGTCTTTGACCAGACATCCCGTCAGCTGACTTGACAAGTTTTTTTATATATATATATTTTTTATTTTTTATTATTCATGCACATCAGCAGCTTGTGGCATGTACTTCTGTACAAGCCGTGTTGCAGAAGGGACGGCCCTTCCATTGATTACACGCTTATTGAGAACGCACATGATTGGTATTATTCAGTTTTTCTCATGGAATGTTTGCACACAGAAACGATCAATCAAATCGTGGATGACATCTATCCACCCCTCAAAAGCTCTAGTGGCCTGCTGTCAGACGATTCCTCCTTGTAATTGGGTCTCCGTACAATAAGACCACGGTTGATCTTTCTATTGTAAATGTCAATCTATTGTTGTTTTACGTGCGTATGGAAAAATTGCAAACTGTGCAGAAGACAGCGAGTCTGTGTGAAGTGTGCGAGGCACTTGCTGGTGCACTCAGTCTCTCACACTGTTGTGTTTAACACTCTATCCATGTTTACTTTCCTCCCTCTCTTTGCATTAGAAATTGTTTTTATGATGGTCACAATTAACTACCAATTGTATGATGATTAGGCAGGTGATTATGAAAATCCACTGCCTATGGGGACCCCATCAGGATATTGATTATAATGCCAGTTTTAATCCCTGTGGATCACATGCTTTTTAAAAAGATTGACCCTAGTTATGACGATCAGAAGACCAGGCACAAAATGACACAACCCTCAGAGATTGAAAGGCCAACCCATAAGGCCAGTAGTAGTTCAGGTCCATAAGAGTTGGAAGCTACATTACAAGTACATGAGTGTGCCTCAATCAGAAATATCCACATTCATCACCTATTTAAATATCATCCATGTCTCCGGGAAATGAACTGGATTAAACTCAGGCAACCAGATACCCTCTAGCTTGCTCTGAAGAGTTACAGTCGTGAGTCAGACAGGATATTCATCAGCAAGTCAGGAGCACTGCCAGACATGGCACATCTCCCAGTGGAGAACAAAGAGTCACGCTTAAAAACATGTATTGTACATGTACTATCATTTGGGAGGAAAGCCAATAGGCACCTTTATTAAGAATGCTTTTCACGGCATGAAAGTTGCACTTGAACGTATGTAAAACAGAGCTACAAGTGGGCGAACTCATCCACAAGAAACAGGACCCCTGTATTCCGATGGACATCATTCGGGCTGTAACCTCCTGTGGCTCGAAAGGTCAATATTAGAAATAAACACAATTTCAGCGGCATGCATGCTCCAGAAAGCAAGCCTTTGTCACCTGCAGATAAGCAGTGAGATGACAAAATAAGACTTGCATCTACGCAGGTCTATGAATGTTTTGTAAAGTCAAAACTGTGGCATGATGAGAGCATTTAGGCTACAGTCCAGAGCACGACAGTACTGCATCACGTAATGTAAAGAAAGCCACACAATTTTAAAAAAAAAAACAGACTACATCTGATTTTGTCATTCTTCCACACAATTAATCCAGGTGAAAAACAGCTGACAAGCACTACAAGCCAGCAGAGTTTTTTTAAATATATTTTTAAAAAAATATATAGCTTGTTGTCGTTTTTCATGCTCAACCAGCTGTACAATAGCTGTATCCCTCCACATCAGGGCGGGGGGGGGGCTCAATTCTTAATTTAATGGGAGAATTGCTCTGAAATTCCAATTCAATTCTTGACACGAAACACAATGAAATTCAAATGCCTCACTCATTTCATTCATTACCGGTTTGCTTTCAATTTAAATCAAATAAAGCAGCCTATTGCAAATGATTCATTGAATATAATTAAGCCACTGCAGCTATATGCTTACTGGCACGGCAAGAGTGCTTCTCAAAGCTCAAAGTCATAGCCTAAATGGTACAAAACAGGACTGCACAAGGCACTGTTCCGTTAATACGAGTTAATATCGAGTCAATGGGTGAATGCGGCAATGCTTCAACAGCCATGACAGTAGGAACAGCGTCATCAGTGTGGCCTGACCCACGGAGAGAAATATGAATGGTTGTTTCTTGATGCCCCTTCAGGGTACTAAGTTATATTCGCTTATCCTTTCGCTGAAGTGGGTCAGCCGGCATTCGCCTAGCAATCATAAGAGCCTTGTTGTTCATGTGGTACACCTGTGTGTCGGTGTTATTTGCATACATAAACGCAATCAATAACAGTGTACAACTTAAACACGCAGCAGCTGCCTTTATACATACCTTCAATCGCAACCATTAGAGAAGACTTCCTTTCTTCTTTGTATAGAGGGAATAGAAAAAAATTCTGCATTTAATCCCACAGCAAGTCTTCAAATTTTGCAAATGGAATAAAATTTCAGCAATAATCCTCAAAAATACTTGTCGCCAGAACGGTTGTCCGATTTGAGCGATTACTTCGGTATTTCCACTCTTCCCCCCGGAATTAAAGAAATAAAACATCCTGCAATTCAAAAGGCAAATAATACATTAAGTAAAAGGTAATAATTCGTTTCATATAACGTTAGCCTAATTATAACAGCATTATTATCTACCTAACGTAGATAACCAGATGAGATACCTTCTAACAAGTTACCTTTCTGGTATGTGCAAATATGTTATTAGCGTACATAATTAGCTACTCTGGGAGACACACGAACTTAACTTAACATTCATTTGTCGGTTATAGTGCCAAGCTATGTATTAGATAACGTTAGTCATTTACTTATAGGAATAATTTAACACTAACGTTAAGTTAGGTAACGAGTTTGCGAGCTAATTTCCAAGAACTTAGTAGTATAACAGCTAATTAACGAAGACTTGGAATTACTTGCTAATGTTAGCTAACGTTATAATAGTCATTAGTGGGTAAACGGACTCCTCACTGAAAATACTCTTGGTAGTTGTTGCATTTTGCCGGCTTGCTAACCAGATAAGGGTTAATAATATCTGGTTAAAACGCTGCTAAACAAGCCACAGGACGCTATCTAACGTTCGCTGTAGATATGCCATCAGAATCCCAATGCCTGGGCACAGTTCATTAGCTAGCTAGCTCTAGCAGGCTAACGTTACGTTTATGAAGATCAGATCCGCCCATCCAAAAATATATGTTATCTGAAAAAGATAACCTGTGATTTTTAGAAAACAACCTGGCTACCCTCAATAGCATGACAACGACTAGTCTATCGAACTAGGCAGCCATCTAGCTACCAAATTCCGGTTATCCGAGTTTAATTTACACAAAAGTAAAAATGACAGCATGCTACCGGCAAGCACAACACAGTACCAATGGAAGCAGGCAGCCAGCTGCGTTGGATCGAATGCGGCGATTCGTGACACAGAGCGCTAGCTAGCTAGCTAACTAACCGATGTTACAACAAACATAACAGTTAGACACACAGCTTAAGAAAAAGTTCCCACTTAAATCGACGACATGCTTTCCTAGCTATGTAACTAGCTAACTATCTAGTCGTCTCACCAATAATAGTTTGTTTTGCCACAATAAGTGGCCGGCTACAGCGCAAGCACTCCTGAGAGAGACAGGTTGATTAGCTAACGTTACACTGGCACTGCCTCAAGCCATGGTCGAAGTGTCATTTGCAGCTAGCTAGCTACATGTAGCTAAACCAACACTTATGAGACTGGTTATGCAGCCATAAAGCTTTACATAATTTGTCGTTTCTTTAATTCGAACATAAAACTACGCACTGGCATCACCAAACTGGCCTAATTCAATAATATTCGACTATTTAAACGTGAAAGGTTATTTTCAATTTGACACTTACAGGAGCGCTGAGAGGATTGTGCTGATGTACGTTCATTTCTCCTGATTGAGTACTCCCATCGTGACGTAAGAGCGTGTATTTCACGCAAGACGTCACCCGAGTAGTGCAGGGACAAACCATTTGTTTAGTGGCCAGGGGAGCGCTGCGTAATAACGATGGCTATTTATGGAGTTCGTAAATTATGCCTCGAAGCGTCTATGATAGGTGGAGCGTTCAGTAATACAGTATTAAATTATTACAGATTGATTTGATACACGTCGTGTCTGGCGCATGTGCTAAAGAAGAAAATAGTGCAATGGGGTCACAGTGCCTCCAGCTGAGAAGATCATCTACTGCTAATGAAATTAATACACACCAATATTTTTGTTGTGCTCTGTTCGCTCACTAGTCATACCCACATAGCCACTAATGACCACCCATCACACCAATTCAAGTTCTTGGTTTTCATAAATTCCATTTTCTTTGTGAACATTTCTTATTTTTTATATTTCCCAATCAAATATTCTACACCTTTCTCCATTACTAGATCTGAAAATGTATTTAAAAGTCAAATTATCTTATGTTTGATGATAAATACTACATGCAAATTCAAGAGATGGCATCATTTTTTGCCACAAACTACGCAAATCTATTTATGGAATATTAGGAGGAATTATAACAAAGATGCTTGCCCCTGTTAAATCATTTTATGTTTTGGAAGAGGTATATTGATGATATATTGGTTGTTTTTACAGAAACAAAATTATTTGAATTTAAGAATTACATAAGCAACACCTGCTCCTGGTTGAAATGTATGATGTTATATAGAAATGCCAAAATTCTATTTATTGACTTCCATTACTATAGATGACTGGTAAATTGGAAACCAGCATTTGTTCAGAAAACTATGGCTAGAAATACTATTCTGTATGCGTTAAAACATCATCCTAAACAGGTGAGAACATCCCACATGGCTGGTTCTTACATTTGTGACATACAGTTGAAGTCTGAAGTTTACATACACTTAGGTTGAAGTCATTAAAACTAACTTTTAACCACTCCACAGATTTCATGTTAGCAAACTATAGTGTTGGCAAGTCAGTTAAGACTTTGTGCATGACACATGACCAAAAATTGTTTACAGACAGATTATTTCACTTTTGAAATATAAAAACATATCAAACAAGCCTTAAATCATCACTAGATCAAATAGATATGGATGGATAACTTGAAGGGTTTCTTCTCCTGACTTATTTTTCCATATAGTTCAATAGGAAAATTTGTCATGAGAAACAACCCTTAAAGTTACCCTTATCCATCCATATCTACTGCATATCTGGCAGCAGTGATGGTTTGAGGCTTGTTTGATACCTCAGACCCTTGATGACTTACAGTCATTTTACCAACCATGTATTCCATACTGTTCCAGCATAATTTACAGCTAAATCTAGTCCCACCCCTCAATTCCCATGGAGATCCATTCAAATGCAGAGACGTTATAGTATCGCTTGTAAGAGTATCAGAAAATAAGATATCAAGAGTCTTTTGATGTTGTTGGGTCACAGACATCAGGAAGTCATGGCATGCAAAGGATATGCGACCAAATATTAAAAATGTAAAAATGTAAAGGCACAGTCAACTTAGTGTATGTAAACTTCTGACCCACTGGAATTGTGATATAGTGAATTAAAAGTGAAATAATCTGTCTGTAAACAATTGTTGAAAAAATTCCTTGTGTCATGCATAAAGTAGATGTCCTAACTGACTTGCCAACACTATAGTTTGCTAACATGAAATCTGTGGAGTGGTTAAAAATAACTTTTAATGACTTCAACTTAAGTGTATGTAAATTTCCGACTTCAACTGTAATTGTAGTGATGGAGCCGATTATGAAACAAATGCTTCTTACAGAGAAAGGTACAGAGACCTTTCAATCGAGCCAAAAATAAAAATAGAGATTACCTTTTGAATCCTAGTACTCAGCCTATGGAAGAAACGAAAAACAACAGAATCACATTAGTAATTGAGCAAAGCCCTGTCTTATGAAGTTAGAAAAAATGGGAGATACATTACATTGTGACCCTCATTGAAATCATTCACTTCATCGGCCCCTAGATCTTGTTTTAGGCAGGTGAAAATTTGAAAAGACTCATTGCCCGTAAATCTTGTAGCTGTAATATGAATAGGCTGTCTGTACAACAATCGTTGTGAAATAATGTGCACGTGCATGTTGTACAAACAGCTATGACACTTTAAACTTTCAATCATCATAAAACTGGTCAGGAATACAATATTAAGAACATTATCTGTATATCAATATCAATACACATAGGTTACATGCTAAAATGTCCTTTCAGTATGGTTGGACAAAAAATTATTCTTTCCAATAACTTTGAAATGTACCTGAGTATTTTATAATTTTTTTAAAATGTCTTTCTCAATTACACCAGTCACTCATCAGGACAGTCTCTTCTTGAACGTGTAACCATGTATTGTCGTCCGGACCGGTTGGAAATAGAAGAATTCTTGAGTCGTAGGGCCTACAACGCTGCACAGACAGGTTGTGATAACAACTACAAAAATGTATGTGAAAATTTGTCCGGAAAACAGGAGAAATCCGGAAGAATTGTGAAATCGGGAGGACACCAGGAGAGGGTAATGCATTTCGGGAGTCTCCCGGGAAAATCGGGAGGGTTGGCAAGTATTCGTTTATTGCTTGGCAACATCAGTTTTAATCTACTGTGAACCACAGGTTAGCCTATTCATGTGGTTACAATGTTTCATCACTTGATGTCGCTATTATGCAGCCTTTAAACGTGTAGTACTATATAACCAAGAGATTCTTCTTACATTTAGTCCCTCAATCCTTCACATTCCACAACTCATAAATCTTTGTACTACTTCAAGTTTTACTATACTCCATCATCGGGACTACAGCAGCTACTGATCAAACGTTAACTACTTCGACTGCCCCCCTCAAGCAGTGCCAGTATTAACAGAAAGCTACCATACTTATTTATGAGCCATCAACAGCCACACTCCTGTCTAATCTATGAATACAATTGGTTAAATCATGTAAGTTCCTACAGCATTATTTATGAAAAATGTTTTTGCCCACTTTCAATGTCAATTCTTCAACCTTTTTTTCTTATTAGTTATTATCTATTGATGTCAAAGCTTTTCAGCTTTTTTTAATGAATTTTCTGTTACGTTTTAATATTAATATTTAAATATTTGTTTTATGTTTTGTTTCTTTTGTTTCTTCAACTTTATTCTGTTGAATAGTTCATGTAATAGTTAATTAGTTCAATGATCATAGTTTAATGTATAATTTATTTATTCATTTATTATATTTAAATTACATTTTATTTGTTTCTGATTATTATATTTATTCAAATAATTAAATTCATATTTGTTAATAATAAACAGATTAAAAAAATATATATTTACATGTTTATTGAAATTATTTCTAAAGTATTGTCATGGTTTTTTAATCTGGAAAATTTTAAATGACACTGAAAAATTCTGTACTGCTACATTTGAATTCATCCAGTTTCGTTCAGCTTTCAGTTTATATAACCTATTTCAACATGATCATACTAGTGCATGCCATTGCTAACCATGTCTATTGTCTTGTGTAATGTCTAATTTCTATTCCCAAAACATAGTGTTCTACATGCTTTAGTTTTTCAAGCCAACCTTAAGTTTATCTTCAAACTTTCTTCTCTAGATGAATTGTTCCCAAACTGTGAGGGTGGGTGTGGAGAACCAAACGTGACCATGAGGGGTTTCCTAAAGTTCTCCACAGACGTGGAAAAAAACACTAATAGGGGGAAAAGGAGAACTAAAAAAAGAAGAATAAACTTCCCGGCGAATAAATGCCAAACAAAAAACGACCCAGGAAAAGTGGGTGAAAAGCTGGTAGACTCGAGCGGAAAAGAAAGAGAAAAATAGCAGAGATACCTCTAAGCTCAAAATATCAAAGAGCTAAAAATAAGAGGTACAGTAATAATAAAGAGGTAAACAAAACGAGGCAAACCAAGGAAACTGTCAAATAGAGGGACAGATAACCAAGGAAGGGACTTAGTAAAAAGAGAAAAAAATATTTTAACACAATAAAGGCAAGTCCCGCGTGTCTTTTTTAGCAATATAGCCAAAAGGAAAAGCGGTCACCTTAGTCCTATACCTGCGTACTTGGCTTAGTGTGAGTGAAATAGTAACACAGAAGCACAGAGCACCGGAAGAGCGGTGCTTAAATACTGCGGAGCGCACCTGCAACAGGTAAAAAATTTGTCCCAAAGAGGGAGAAGAATTACAGGAGCGCCCTCTTGTGGCTCCGAGAGGCAATGCCCGACAAGAGGGACTGAGCAGGAAGAAAACCATGACACAAACAGTAGAAGCTGCAGGCATGTGGGCACCTCAACTCACTGTAACTAGAAAGATATTTGGACGACAAGCTTCCAAAAACACATGTGATATGGTTTTCTATACCATGTGTATGAAGGTATCCAATTCAAGCCCCTGTACAAATGTAAATGTATTACTAGTAAGCTAAGTTAGAGGATGAATATTTTTCTCCGGATAATGTCCTTTCTAAATTTACATTAAAGGCATGGAGCTCCCTGAAATTGAAAAGCTATACCAAGATTGTACACTGCAAAAACCAAGAAGTATTTGTCTTATATTTACGCTTAAAATTGTATTTCTATTATCTTTTTGATAAATAAGACAAACAATTGGCAATGATGTTAGACAGTTTGACTCATTTCAAGATTTGCCAATGGGAAAATTTCACTTAACAAGCAAAAAGTAACTTTAAACAAGCTAATATTTTCTACTTTAGAGAAAAAACTAAAACTTTTTAAGTCTCATTACAAGACTAAAACACACTTTTTCAGAGTGGGATGTCAGAAGACTGCTCCTCCTCTTTGGCTCTCTCTCTCTTAAAGCCAGGTAAACCTTCAGGACCATGGACAGCAGTAGTCTCAATGCAGTGCATGTACAGCTGTGACTAACTAACAATCAAACCAGATTTTAAATGACCTTTATGAGGCCTTTTTAAAAGAGAAGAAACAAGACCTTGAGCAGAATCAGAACCTGCGTGTTTCACTGAGAGCGTGGAACTGTGAACTTGACTAGTGAATTCTACAAGTTCATAGGCTGGAAACTGGCAGAGAGACTAAATTCAGAAAGATGTGAATGGGTATACGAAGAACTAAGACACTTTAAAATGTACCCAATTGACCCAATTGTTTTAAAAGCAACAATTCTTAAGAAGCAATTATTAATTCATAAATAATGTTAATGTATGAGAACAATGAAAAGGGATATCATCATCATGTGAAGAGCTGAAACTCTCAACTGATTTTTGTACAGTAACTGTTTCATGCTTGTGTGCGAAGTTCCAACGAGTAACCTTTTGTGTAATGTTTTCTAGAGAGAACTGTTTGGATCACAAGCAAAATATCTGTAAAAAAGCTGTTGACAGTGGGTACTCAACTGAATAAAGGAGGCCTTGAGTGTTTTAATTAACACATTCCGCCTTTTTGAGAAACTACTACATTCCATGTTCCAACAAGCAAAACTTTACACGTAACCCAGTACATTTTTTTATTAAATTACCTTGACATTTCAGTTAAATATAGAAAAATATTTATGAACTGTTAAAGTATGCAAGCACAGTGCTCAGACAATTTCTAGCTTAATTACACCCTGTGCACATTCTGCATTTTATCATAGTTGCTCATTTATACACACATTTCAAAGCACATTTTGCTATAATATGGGAGATGAGGGATTACCTTTAACCCGCAACCTTATGATTTTTTGCTATTTAATATTTTATGCCAACTTCAATTCACTCACCTGGCCTCACCTGGATCCATCACCAGGCTGATGAATCATTTGAGACAGATGAAGTTCTTCTTTCTGCATCTGAAATGTGAGTGTAATTGTCTGCATAATATGACAGATGACTTTTCAGTAAGCTGAAGCTTCTTCCCATAGTAACCAAGGCAACTAGAATTGCATAGAGATTCGTTCCAATACTTCACAATAGAGAGGGCTGCGTGTGAAACAGAATTTCAGTTCCAACTTGGAAATAGGCTTATAAATTACTTGAAGAGAGAACAACAGAAAAATAAAAATGTGAAACTGCATAAAGTGTCTATACGTTTTGTAATAATAATTACAACAAAAACAATCATATAATTGTCTAATATTAATATAGGCATTTGGCAGACCCACTTAACTAGTCATTGACTGTTTTGTATCTTTCTGATAACTGATAAATCATATTACGAATGTTTTGTGCTAAAAATGCAATGTTACTATGCAGCAGATTCCATAAAGTCATGGTAATATAAAATCAATTACTTCCAATGTTAATAATTACGTAGAATGTTGTGTGATTCAAGTTAATCACCTCTCAAGGTCATTATTTTTGTTTCCTCCTGACTCAAACTTTATACACTAGATGGAGCTATTATTCCACAGTCAGGAATTTGAACATGCTCATGAAACCATTTGCATTTCCAAAATCAATGTGTTCCCCTTGAGGGATAAAAACAGTATCACTGGCATGCCAAATAAAATAATAACAAAAATACATATGTTCTGAAAAATACTTTAAACATAATCAGCTTTGAAGCTACATAATAATAATATTACATTTTTGACAAAATATTTTCATTTCAGCAACAAATTCAAATTTGAAAAGGCAAATAAGAAAAAACTTTGTGTAATTAAGAAAGAGGCTAAATTACATATAAATATAAATAAATTTCACACAACCTTCAATATAATTATTAATACTGCTGTCCAGTAGATAGCAGTATTGTCACAGATATTCAGTAGTGTGCAATCAGTGAGTGAGAGAAATTAAGGGATAATTTAAACACATAATCATCACAATTATCTTGACTTTGATTGTCGAGGTCAAGAAATGGTTTTTTAATGTTCTCATTTGAATAGTTATTTACATATGGTGAACCTTTTAGGGCTAAGTGTACAAATAAAAATATGAGAAGCAAAGATATTAATTTGACACATTTGTGTTGATCTTCACATTAATCAGTTATTCACTTAATTGTTACAGGTCCTAATTCGTCTAAAAATGCATCATAAAACTGCAACACTAATTTGTTTATCATGGCCACATTTTTTTTTTTAAATAAATAAATCTATAAATTCCCTTCGCCTTAATCTTTTTTGATTATTAGTACATATCTATTATATCAATCTATTAGATTATATCTATCGCAATGTCAGATACAGACTGCTATTCAGTTTGAGTGCAATTAACTGAGAGGTCATCTGGAAGAAAACCCAGCAAACACAGGAACACACCAGGACTATCATTTTGAAACACTGAAGAATGAACAATCAACTCCCACCCATCCATGCCACATCTGTTCATATTACATCAATAGGCTGCCATCTGGCTTAGGCATTTCTGGTGTAATAGAAGGTAGGAGAAAGGGGGGGGGGGGGTTTGAAACAGTATCAATATGCATTGTGATGAGCAGTCAGTAGACGTGTCTCCTCTATCATAGTGGGTAATTAGTGTACATACGGATAGTGTACAGGCCCACGGATCTACAGTGTGCATTTAATGATCATCCTCTGTAGTCAGGCAAACGTCTTTTCAAATGCACTGACACATTATATGTAAGTAGCTAGCTACCTTTTAGTGGTAGGAAGATGACGAGCATTGTTGGGCTGAATGGCCTGTTCATTAAGTTATGTTATGTTATGTTATTATCTCCTGTTTCCAGTTCCCAGTTGTGTACAACTGTACCAGTACATATGGTAATTACCCCTTAGAAAATCACAATATGTGCACCTGTACTGCTATGGCAATAAATAGTTCAGAATGGAAATATTCCCCATACCCTTGCTATGATTCTTCTCAAGACCAGCTAACTGTATATATTGGCAGTATATATTTTACATCCTGTAGGTATCCCTCGTAGTAAAACCAAACCGTGTCCTGCAGGGGAGCCGCGGAAGTTTGTGTCTTTCAGGAATAATACAAACACCTTGATATTACATTTTGGCTAATCTCACCTCGTGTAACACATTGCAAATTCCCTGCCACCACGTAAGGGACACCTTGCTTATTGGAAGCAGGGCACTTTGCTTGTGAGAAGCTTGAAGACCCCCAGACGCTCTGTGCTGTAGTTTCTATGTGGTGCGAGAATCAGCTCCTGGCCAGATGACGTGGAGAGTTACTGCGGTGCGACGTGTGAGCCAGAGCTCCTGCCTCGATGCCTCATTATAAAACTGTGAATTGAACAGGGTACCGATTCATCTATTAAGTGCTGATGTGGGATAAATGTGGTGCTTCCTCTCCCCACATCTTTTGAATAGTGCCTTACCACCTTACAATTATGTGTCATCTCACTGGGAGATGTGTCTTGTACATTAGAGAGGACCTCTGCATTTTGATATCTCTCAGAAACCTGGAAGGCTCTGCAATACCGCTCCCCAGAACACCCCTACCCCATCTTCTGTTAGGACAGATTCTGAAACAGGGAAAACAGCCCATTGGTACCCCATCACCAAGGTTTTATATATGAATGTGTGTCTGGTCAGGAGATATACACAATAGTCATGTGAGGAAGTCTTTCAGAAACATATACATGCCATCTGGTAGGAATCTAATTACATATAGCACACATAGCAATTTACATATACAAAGCCTTGGTACAGATACATCAAGATGCCTGTAAAGTATATAGTATATTTACTATAAAATCATATTTATCTGGAGATTCTTTCTATTAAAAAAATAATTCTTATAGTATCAAGGGAGAAGTTTATGGGTATTAATTTATGATGCATAATTTGTAGACATTAATGACATTATTACCTCAGAATATACTTTTTCACTCATCTTTTCCATTTTTCTCCAATCTGAAAATGCAGCCTAAAATTTACAGCTTTCCCTCCCCATAAAGTGAAAAGATGGAGCAATTTCAGGTTGTGCCACCATTAAAAGCCACGATTTGTGACTGGTAGCATGTTGTGCTGGGCTGGCGTATTTTAGGCCTTGCTTTTGTTTGGTAGCAATATGTCAATAGTCTCCACAAAACGGCAAAGCATGATAATCCCACAGCTCCAGTGTATTGCCACAAAGCCTTTATTCAATTTGCAATACGACACCCCGTCCACACTTACAAAGCAAAGATTTGCACCCTTCTCTCTTTTCCTTACAGCTTTATGCATTGTAAAGAAAATCGGAGCTTGCAAAAATAATCTGATTCAATGATAAAGCTCAAACTTATTTTCTTACTCATCATTCACATTCTCCTGCAAACCTCGGCACAAATCTACAGTAGCGGGGTCTCAGATGTGTTTCTGCCCGACCTGTACTCTCACTCCTGTCGAGAGGTGCTATATTTAGTCTCTTTCAATGAGACCAATCCCTTCACACACACTTACTGTAGCATTGGTGTGATGTGCTCCCAATATGTATGGAAAAACGAAAGCAGAAGAAGAAGAATAAGAAATGACATTATGAAAAACCTGCCTCGCTAGGCAGGGTGTCACAACACATGGTTGTGGATGGGTGGTGTTGGGGGGGTTCAAACAATAAAAATAATGTAAAACCTCCCTTTACAGCCAGGCCTCTCAGTGAAACACTCTAACGCTCATTATTATTAATTTATTTATTTTTATTTAACCAGAGAGTCTCATTGAGATTAAGAATCTCTTTTGCAAGTTGTCCAATAAAGTGACGACTGAGTAAACAAGCTCATTAAAACATTGTCAGCCTAGTTAGTCTGCCTCAGTTCTTTTTTCTAATGAATGCAGCCAGGGCCAATAAGTGCCAGACCACAAAATGAATGATGGGTGAGTGAATGGGATACCACACAGAAGCATACTGCCTGCTGATTCGGTGCGGGAGGATAGAAACTTCACAAAGTCAGGAGGTGTTGGTGATCCAACCATCAGAGGGTGTCCAGAAAGGGTCAAGGGGCATAGGAGGGCCACAGGTGCCATCACATCTCACTCAAGGTGCACGTAAGAACTTCGACAGTAGCTGCCTCTAGTGACTCACTCAAGGAAGGTGAAACTGAAATAAATGTTATAATAAAATGTCCATGCCTGTTCAGGCTCGACAGAAGAGAGGCCAGAATTTGCAGTTCCTGGATGTCTCTGTGGGAGATGCCGTTGAAGGACACACCGGATGCCTATCACCTGTTGGAGAGTCTATCACATCGAAACTACAAAGGTTTTTCCTTGGTTGCCATGGCAACTGTCATGTGGAAGGCAATTAGTCTGCATAATGGTGACTTCAGTGATGGTCACTAAGGAAGCTAGTCCACCTGACCTTAGATCTGTTGAAAAAACACATTGCATATTTTAATGTATTGATTGTATACTGTTGAGTTCTGTCAGGGAATACGTGTGCTTTTATCATAAACACTGATGGTGAAAAAATAAGATTTTTTGTGTTTTGATATCACATGTTGCCTGCTGGATTGGCATTAAAGATGCAAATTGTATTTTCCAAGCTTCTACCATCCCTAATTGGTCATTCATTTCTCCAATTAAACACTAATGAAGGCCAAGAGTAATTTTTTAATTTGGTCTTGCTGCAAACTAAGCCTAGTAACATTATTTCACAATATGGATACTGTACAATATTCACTGTTTTAGCAATGTACATCTATTCTGTACATTTGTGATACTAAAATAGTCTCTTTTTTATTATATCAATACTTTAAAAATAACAGACCTGACTCTGTGTCGTGCTTTACTAATAAGTTGCCTGGTGTGTTTTGATAATTCAATCTGAGGTTCAGATGTTAGATTCAGATGACAGTGGGTGTGGCTGGTAGGTATTGTAGACAAAATACAAAATACAGTTTAAAAAAAATTTTTTTTCCTTTTACATTACAATATAGATGTCGATCTACTTGCCTGTGAATGGTAGCCTACTTTTTAAGACAATTCAGGTTGAAAATGTTGACTTGCATACAGTAATTGGACATTTGCTATAAAACGTGCGAAAAAACTAGGAATTCAACAAATCAATACAATTTTATTAAAATTTTATTTAAATAGCACATTTAACAAAGAACTTTGCAAAAGCAGACCATCCTCCTCTGGCCAGCTCAGGGTGTGGGTTAATAAATCTGCCACTTTGTACAAACTAATATATCATTAAACTGGCATCTGTGCCAGCTCAAATGGGATTCAGCAATGATCACTCAAACTGGCAGGCTCCACTCCCATAAGACCAAGTACCGCCTGCCTTACTTCACTAAGGGGATTCCCTGAGACATTTTACCAATTATGGAGAGATGTGGACAAATTCATTATGTTAAGCACAATTTTAAAAAGGGCAAAGCACACTGAAGCCAATATTGTTCCTAATGTTCCAACTGACTTTGCACTGACTTGGTTGAGAGTTTCACAGGATAGATATTTAAAGACACTGGAGAACCATTGGTAGATACTTTTTTGGATATTACTCAATAGAACATTGACTTTGAAGGAAGCTGTTTGTGGTCTTAAATAAATAAAAAATATGAACAGTTCTTAAAATCATTCAGAAATGGGTGGGAACCTGGCAAATGGAATGTGAAGCTCTACATGTGGGAATAAAAAACATAAGACAATACTTGACGAGGGGAACAAATCGAAATGTGCTAAATTTGAAAAACTTGAGAAGACTCTGGGCATTGGATTTCTGCCTACGTCTCATTGCTTTAACAAAACAAGCCTTTATCGTGCTCAAAAGCTCAGGAGCCCTCATGCTTCATAAAGCTGCTGCTATTAAGTTTCACCTTGCCACTTCATATTGCATATCTGGTGGATTGCTGGGTAAATTTTTTATGCCAAAGCTTATTCTGCTTTATAGGCTATGCATATCTGGTGGAATGTTTGGCGTATTGCTTTATTCTAAATGCAAACCATTTCTAATGGCTAAGCATTGTAACGGTAATCAAATCCTTATGGCAAGTTGATACTAATAGCACGCTTCTGATAGTATTCCATATGACCACAGTGCGGCTCGTCCAGCGTGTTCTGTGCAAAATTCTGTCATCTCTGTGCTGTTGACATTTGCTACTTGCTTAAAAATATATATAATAATAACAATAATAATAATAATAATAAATAAAGTATGGGGGTTGCTGGGTACTGACTACAAACGAGTATGTTCTTTTTTGATCCCGCTGTCATCAGGTTTCTTGTGCAGTGGTTAATGGGGATATAGATTCAGAACTTTCTGACCTTCAGGAAGCAACAGGTGCCCTAGCTTTTACACATAGCTTTTCTCACTAGATAGTATAAGTCATACGGCCAGGGTGGCCAGGCTAAACATAGCTTACTTAGGCGTCACATTGCGTAGTATGGCCAATGTCTGATCCAAGAACACAGCCATTTTCTGTCTCTGTGCTGGAGGGATATCGATATGGTCTTCCTGATCTTCAGGAAATGGCAGATGCTCTGCTGTACACATAGTCTGCTGTCACATAATGTTAGTATGGCCAATATCTGATCCAAGATCACAGCCATGTCTTGCTCTGTTCTAGAGGGATATTGATATGGTCTTCCTTATTTTCAGGAGACAGCAGGCGCTCTGCTGTGCACATAGTGGGGTTGGGCACTGAATCATCTGCCATTTTGGGGCTTTCTGGTCATCTCCTGTTTAGCAGGGGGGGGGGGGGGATCCCCCATTCAGCGACAAACCAAAATATTATTGCAGCACATTCATTCAGTAATTAAACATGTTATTTGAATACGTGAGTTGTCTTGACCGAAATGGGATTCAGCAATGATCACTCAAACTGGCAGGCTCCACTCCCATTGGACCAAGTACTGCCTGCCTTACTTCACTAAAGGGATCCCCTGAGACATTTTACCAATTATGGAAAGATGTGGACAAATTCATTATGTTAAGCACAATTTTAAAAAGGGCAAAGCACACTGAAGCCAATATTGTTCCAATTGTCTTTTCAAAGACTTGGTTGAGAGTTCTACTATCTACTTTAAAACACTGTAGAGCCATTGGTGGATACATTTTTGGATATTACGCAATAGAAAACATTGAATGAAACTTTGAAGAAAGCTGTCTGTGGTCTTATCTGATCTGTCAAAAACTAGATGGTATGATGAATGTATATCATCACAAATCATAGATCAATGTTGATATTGGTCACTTGAAATAAATGCAACAGAACAACAGAAAAATCTAGACCTTGCAATGATATATACATTTTTGATGCAGTGCTCTTTGCAGAATAATTGTCAAAGAACATGGCACAAACTACATTTAACATATTCAATTCAATTGAATGCTGAGATACTTTAATGAAATAGTGCTGATCAGGGCTTTTTTGAAGAAGTGAAAAAAGAGCACACCAACCTAGAAAAACAGTTTTACACCCAATTATTTTCCAGAAGCCATTTTACCAAAATGAATGAATAAAACTAATGGGCAATTTTTTTAAAATCAAATCAAAGATGCACATCAGGAACTTGGGGCAAAAGTTGCAGGTACAAAATATGTTGAAACTAATCTCTAAATAAGGTCACATTTGAATGTGAGAGTTCATCACATTGTCTCTTGTGTAACAAAGTTTAGGAGAGGGCTTCTCACTTCTAGTCCAGTTCTTACAGTGCAGCAGATTTTCACATTTTCTTTAGATTACTTTCCACTGCAGAGTGCTGCAGATCACTGGCCACAGACTTGGGAATCCTGTTAATACTCAAAGTAAATAACAATCATATTGCCTTATGTAGAATGTGTTCAAGTTAATTATTTAATTTAAAAAACCTAGACTTAAGAGTTCAATGTTTTGTCTGTTCCTCACAAACATTTAATTGCTGTTCTTACATACTGTATTTGTCAACAGAAACAGAAAAACAACTATGAAATTAAAAATGTATTTGCAATAAGTGATTTCTGATGTTTATGGTTAGTCTCAGCAGGCAACAAGGAAGTCCAAGGAAGGCAACAGTCTTCAATGTCTTTGTACAAGACATAAAACCAATTAAAATAGATTAAAGTAAGATGTCAGATAAAGAGAAAGATTACTCTTTAGAGGCACCCATATATCGTCAAGGATATATTGCTTTACGGACAAAATCATTGCGTCTTGATAGCCAAAGGTATGGACAGTGATACAATCATGCAAAACTAACTGATCTACCTCTTTTTCAGGAAGATACAAAACAGAGTTGTGATGGCAATGCTACAGCATAAAAATAAACACAGAAACGGCCAGATGAAATGCTTGTTTTCCACTCTTGTTTCACAAAAAAATAAAGCGTAAGGGAGGAGGATCAATTGTATTGGCTGAGATGGCCAAAGAGCGCAGCTGATGTACTGGGTTGTTTGTGAGCCTTAAGTCCTACAGGGGGAGATAATGGAGCACATTAGCCTGTGGGAATGGGTCTGGTCGGCCTGGTTCATTGAGAGGGGCTAACGAAATTGCCAGCTCCCCACAGCTCCTGCCACTTAATTACTCTCAGGCTCCTTTAGTGAATGATGGCTAATGGAGAGCCCAGAGAAGAAGTGTGTGTGTGTGTGTGTGTGGCCAAACAATCGATACTCGAGCGCTGTGAGGGCACAGCTGAATGTCCATCAGGAGAGCTCGGGTTATGAAGCACAGGTCCAGGCTTCTCAGACCCTCAGCTCAATCGTGAAGACCCCTTTCGTGGCTCCTTCGCAGAATTCTCTGCAGCGCACGAGCGATGACCTTTGGCTCTCAGTGTTTATTTTCTTGACAACTTGAGTGAGGGTTTTCAACTTCGAAGCTCCACTCATACTCTAATATGAACTGACAGGGGAAGTGTGAGCTACGAATAGGTGAGCTCTGTAGACGGTCATTGTGGTTTGTCCTTTGACTTGTAATCTCTGTAATTACATTCTTACCAATAATCAAAGCAAAGCTTTTTCAGTAACCCAAGAACAACTTTCGAAGGATACATGTCGGATAAGTTGCAATATCTTATTTACTGAGGGGTAAGGTGAGAGCCGAACACCTCAGCATATAACGATGAAAGGAGCTAGATTAAATTTATTTTCAGTACTGTTAATCACATTGATATCCTCCAATCTGAGTTTCTTTCATTTGAATTGCACCGTTCCAAAATGTGTGAGACCATTATTTATAGTAGTAGAATAACATAATGTTTAGAGTGGTTAGACTGGGCTTGTAACTCTGAGGTTGTGGGTTCAGTTCATAGGTTGGGATTGTACCATTAAGCAAGCACTTAACCTGAATTGCTTTAGTGAATATCCACCTGTATAAATGGATTGCATGTAGAAGAATGTAGTAATTTGTAGGATAATTAATGTAGGTCATTAAGAACTAGACCCTGAGCCAACCAGAGGAGGATGGGTTCCCCCCTTGAGTCTGGTTCCTCCCAAGGTTTCTTCCTAGTTACACCAGGGAGTTTTTTCTTGCCCCTGTTGCCTTTAGCTTGCTCTTGTGGGGGTTTAGACTGGGTTTTTCTGTGAAGCGTATTTGTGACAACTAGTTGTGAAATGTGCTATATAAATAAATATTGATTTGATTTGATTTAATAAGAGCATCTGGATAAGAGCACCTGTTAAATGCTTAAAATATTATTGAACTACCTTCATGGGGATTTACATTTTAACAATAGTTTACAGTTGTTCTGGCAATTTTGTAGAATTAATGGAAGCAATTTTACAGTACATCATTGCAATACTCAACAACAATATTAATCACATTAGAATATGTAAAGGGTTTAGTGAATAATTGGGAAAATTGGATACATAAGAAGAAAAATAATGTTTTCTTTGGCATGCTCATTTTAAAGAAGCCGAATCAATACATTTCCACTGATAAACAGGACAAGAGTTCATATTACTTGTAGTCTTCATCTACACAGAAAGGTTCCTGTAGAGTCCCAAGTCAACACTGTATCTGTTGTGTCCAACACAATCTGAGGACAGAACTGTTGGCCCTGGTCCTGTCCCAACCATAACCAGGATTAGTGTTGATTTACAATAAATAACTGCATCATATGGGGTTCATATGGATCCACATTTTTTTTTAAAATACACATCTCTGCTGGCACAGGACATCAGCATGACATTGGGATGACGTTAGTAATGTTGGCTAAACGTTGGATTTTGGTTGGAAATAAAAATGTCGAAACCCAATGTCGACCCGACGTCATGACCTGACGTTGGAAAGAGATCAGTTAGACCTCGGAATTGGTCATGTTTTAATTACACCCAAAAAACCGACGTCAAGAGGATGTCAGCATTAGACGTTGGTTTGACGTTGGTTTGACGTTGGAATTTTGATGTCGGGTATACGTCAGATTTTGGTCACCGACGTCATGACTTAAATCCAACCAAAGGCCGATGTCCAATGACGTTGGTGGCCAGCTGAGATAATACACATAGGTATAATGATGTCATAAACTTTCTGAGTCACCAGTATGTCCCCTGTGACACTTATGAGTAAGAAAAGTTCTCAGAACATGGTCCGGGTAATGTAAAGACCGCAACAACAAGCTTGGCACCAAAATGTCAAACTCTTTGTATTCCGAGACCAGAAGATGTGGAGGAATGCTGAAAAGGTCAGGACCTCTCCATCTCCTCCTCAATCGAGCTGGGCTGCGACGACAAGCATGGTAAATGAGAGCTAATTACCATCCCAAACCACAGAGGAAGCCATTAGCATTCCACCTGACTCAGACTGCAACCCTTGCTGGAGGACAGAAAGGCACGATTCTGCTATCTCTCCCACACAGTGTCAACTCCACTACCATATTGGAGCAACTGTCACCCTGACTATGCAGTGCTCATTCCAATGAACCTCATGCGGTTAATGACTACAACAGTGTAACAAACACAAACATATACACACACAAAAGGGCTCTTTCATTCAGGATCACAGAAATATCTTTTTATATATATAATCATTCAATATTATGATAATATATACAATATCTTCATTACAACATGTTGCCCTAGGCTAGAGGGACAGAATATATTCTTATAAAAACAGTTTTTAAAAAGTGGTAGCAAATTATGCTGAAGAAGGGTTGATTGTTTAATAATAATAGTCAGAAATATAATGAGCTGCAGAAAAAAAAACTATATGTATAAAAACTATTGTGCAAAAGTATTGGGACAGTGACACTATTTTTTTGGCTCTCTATTCCAGCATATTGCAGAAAGACAAAATAAGTGTCAATGCCAGTAAAGCAGGCCATCATTCATGAGGCTGGAAAATCTGAATCTAGGATGTTGGCATAGATATGTCAAAGACAACCATAAAGAGAAGACTACACCAGCATAACCTCAGAGGGTTCACCACAAGACACAAACCACTAATAAGCGTCAAGAACAGAACAGTCAGGTTAGAGTTTTTTAAAAGGTACATTTAAAGACTGTAGATTTCTGCAACCAAGTCTTATGGGCAGATGAGACAACTATTAACCTGTACCAAAGTAATGGAAAGAGAAAAGTGCAGAGAAAGAAAGGTAGTGGAGGTAGTGTTGTGGCTTGGGCATATATGGCTGCCACTGGAACTGACTCCCTTGTCTTCATTGATAATGTGACTGCTGATGGCAGCAGCAGGATGAATCCTGAAGTGTACAGAAAAAATCTTCTCAGATCCACCCCCAAATGCTTCAAAACTCATTGGACAACACTTCACCTTGCAGTAGGATAATAACCCCAAATATACTGCTAAAGCAATCAAAAAGTTTTTCACGGCCAAAAAGTGAAATGTTTTTGACGGGCTAAGTCAATCACCTGTTCTGAATTCAACTGAACATGCCTTTCACTTGCCGAAGACAAGACTGAAGGGAATCGCAATTTCACATCGCCCCCAGCCCCCCACACCCCTACCCTGGTCCACAATGCTTAGGGCCCATGGGATGATGGCCATGAAAAGAAAAGGGGGAGAGAATTTTTGTATAGGGTCCCCAAAAGGTCAGGGGTAGTCCTGCATAAGAGGAAATACAGTCAAGCCGGAAAGTCTGCACACCCCTTTCACCTTCTCCATGTTTTATTACGTTACAGACATATTCTACAATAGATTGAGTTCATTTTTTGTCTCAAAATTCTACACAAAATACAAATACAATAGCCCATAATGGCAAAGTGAAAACAGGTTTTTAGACATTTGTGCTAATTTATTAAAAATCTAAATGTAAAATATCATATGTACACAAGTGTGCACACCCTTTGATATGATACCCAAAAGTGAGCTGAGGTGCATTTTGTTTCCACTGATACTGCTTGAGAGGTTTCTACAACTTAATTGGAGTCCACCTGTGATAAATTCAATTGATTGGACATGATTGGGGATTGCCAACATCTGCCTATATAAGGTCCCACAGTTGACATGGGGTCAAAGGAATTATCTGCAGACCTCAGAAACAGGATTGTGTCAAGGCATAGATCTGGAGAAGGGTACGGAAAAATCTCTGCAGTTTTACAAGTCCCAAAGAGCACAGTGACCACCATCAATCGCAAATGGAAGAAGTTTGGAACCACCAAGAATCTTCCTAGATCTGGCCGCCCGGCCAAACTGAGCAATCGGAGAAGATGGGCCTTGGCCAGGGAGGTGAGCAGGAAACCGAGGGTCAGTCTGGGTCCAGCGTATCCTTGTGGAGATGGGAGAACCTTTCAGAAGATCAACCATCCAGGCAGCACTCTACCAATCAGGCCTTTATGATAGAGTGGCCAGACAGAAGCCCCTCCTTAGTAAAAGGCACATCACAGCCCGCTTGGAGTTTGCCAAAAGGCACCTAGAGGACTCTCAAACCATGAGAATCAAGATTCTCTGGTCTAATGAAACTAAAATGGAACTTTTTGGCTTGAATACCAAGCGTCACGTCTGAAGGAAACCAGGTACCGCTCATCACCTGGCTAATACCATCCCTACAGTGAAGCATGACTCAGGAGAGGACTTGTAACTGATTTGTTTCGAACGATTCGTTTAAACTCACACATCACTAATATGTTCCTATTATAGCTGTACCCAGGTAAGTGGCTGCCAAATTGTTCAATTTCAGAATTCGGAGAACCAGGCGCGACCAATAAGGAATCTAAAAGTGTATCTAGAAGATACGCCACTAAGCGGAATACCCGCACCAGAGAAGGAAAGAAACAAAAGAGTGGGAGAAAAACCCGCGACAGAGCATTAGGCTTAACATTCTTTGTACCGGGACAATAGGTTAAAAGAAAGTTAAAACGTGTAAAAAGCAGTGCCCAACGCACCTGTCTAGGGTTGCGTGTCTTGGCCTGCTGGATGTACTCCAGGTTCTTATGATCAGTCCATACTGTAAAAGGGTGCTCCACTCCTTCCAACCAGTGACACCATTCCTCTAGCGCTAATTTCACCACTAGCAACTCTCGATCACCTACATCATAATTCCTCTCGGCCACCGTAAGGGCACGAGATAAATATGCACACGGATGCATTTTTCGGTCAATCGGTGAATGTTGAGAAAGAATGGCGCCAGCAACTCGGAAGCATGAACCTCAACCACAAAAGGGAGGGAGGGATTGGGCGTGACGAGAATAGGCTCAGAACTGAACCTCTTCTTCAGTTCCTCAAATGCCGAATCTGCCCAAAATTTTGTAGCCGATGTTTTTTTTGTAAGGGCAATAATAGGTGCGGCGAGCGCACTAAAATTACAAATGAAACGGCTATAAAAATTGGCAAACCCAAGAAAACGCTGAACCTGCTTCACAGAATTGGGAGTAAGCCAATTAAGTACAGCAGAGACTTTCTCAGGATCCATAGAGACCTTGCCCTCTGAAACAATGAATCCCAGGAAAGAAACCGTGCTAGCATAAAATGAGCACTTCTCCACTTTGATGAACAGTTTGGCCTGTAACAGGGCCTTCAATACCTGTTTAACATGCCCAATGTGAGTCTGTAAATCGGCAAAAATTTAAATGTCATCCAAGTAAACAAAAACTAATTTTTCCAACATCTCCCGTAATACATCATTAACCAATGCCTGGAAAGGGGGCGCTAGTGAGACTGAACGGCATGACCCGGTACTCGTAGTGGCCATTATGGGTATTAAAAGTGGTTTTCCATTCATCACCCTCACGCATGCGCACTAGGTTATAAGCATTACGGAGATCTAATTTGGAATTTAGCTCCTTGGAGACGTTCAAACGCCAAATTCATAAGAGGAAGTGTGTATCGGTTCTTTATTGTTATGGCGTTTAACGCGCGATAATTGATACACTGTCTTAGTCAATCCACAGCCCCAGAGTCAATAAAAGCGTCGGCCTGGAGAGACTGCTGTCTCCACAGGAGGTTGATAGATAATAAAGTATGCGTTGTAGTGTGTTGGAGTCTCGCTATAGAACCTGGCTCTTCTAGTGAAATCTTATTTTTCTTAAATTTTCCACACTGACTGATAGTGTACCCTTTTACAGTATTGACACCACTCGGCCCGGTGATGGAAATCTAGGTGATAGGGATTTTACTGCAGGAGGAACGGACTCGGTCACCAAAATCAAAGAAGACCTAATTCAGTGGTCCTCTCTGTGTTTTAAACGGTCCCGCAGACAATTGTCTATTCGAAAAGCGGAGGACACTATCGCATCTAATGAATCAGGATGCTCGAGAATGGCTAGAGCATCCTGAATAGACTCGTCCAATGCCTCAGAAAATGACGTCGTCAAAGGAGCCTCTGACCAACCTGTCTCGCCTGCCAGCACTGTAAAGTTTATGGCGAATTCAGCCACCTTTCTCGTCTCATTACCCTGGCGAAGGCGATGAAGCCAGCTAGCCGATTCCCAACCTGAAATGTTATAGTCGAAGACAGACTCCATTTCATAAACGCCCCTTCAGAATCTTAAGAACTAAAGCGCGACGGCCAAGCTTTAAAAAATATATGACACTGCGCCAAAAACTCTCGACACTTGCTGGCCCAATCGTCGTAGCGGAGCGGGAGCTGAAGTTTGGGCTCTCGGGGTGGGATGGGCAAATGGGTGGAATTCATTTGTGCTTGGGAAACTGGGATAACGGGAGAAGTAACTGTGAGAGACATAGCATGGAGACTCTGTGTCAGTTCTTTTAGACAATCTCCCTGCAAACATAGCTGTTCACACAGCCGGGCCTGTTGAGTGAACATATCCTATTGTCTGGTCTGAAGAGCAAATATGCCCTCCTCATGCAAGGACCAGGCAGAACACTAAGCGGTCAGAGTTCATTTAACCCCTAAATGATCTCCCTGGGAGAACTTCGCTGAATCATCCATGATTGCTGTAATGGGTTTATTGATGGTTCAGAGATTCAAACGCAAAGGTGGGGAGATCAGAACAAGTCAGCTCACAACCGTTAGGACCAATAATTAGGGGGAGAAAAATAATAAAGGAAGAAAGAAAAGACAGAAAACTAATTCCTTAAGACTAACAGCCAAAAATGAAAATAAACCCACTAAAACGGGCAAACTATTAAAACTAGTAGAATAAAATCTCCTGAGCTCACGTAATCAGCTAAAAACGGAAAACTTAGTAAAACAAAAAAACACTCTCGGCTGCCGTAGCTCAAAGCCGGTAGAGTGAAAAACCAAAACGAAAGTACAAAGAAAAACATTCTCCGAGAGAACAGCAAAGTACAAAAAAGATAGCACCAAATGCTACACAACAATCCTATACCCGATTAAGTAGCTATAGCAAGTCCCCCCTGAACATAAACAGAGTTTAATATCAGGAGGTCGCTAGTTCCTGGCTATACCTGGCTCGAAAGCAATGTTGTGAGACAATCAAGCACCAGACAAGCGGAAGTAAGGAACTTAAATACCCTGCAGGTAGAAGCACAGGTGGAAAAACCACGAAACGGAACGTGGAAAAAATCTGATTGATTCACAATCGTGAAAGCAGGACGAGAGCCGCAAAAAAAAACTAAAAAACAAACAGCCGCGAACCACTACAACTGCCAAATAAATATACATTATTATTGTGTAACTAATGCTAAAATACTTTCCATATTTCAAATGTTAGCAACAGCGAAGTGGATGTGTTTTCTTTTTTTTTCTTCCACTTTAGACACATACCTACAGCATAGTTGATTTAACAGTGGAGAAGAAAATCATTTGTTGACATCACAAATATCAACAAAAGATCAACCTGTAATTTGGCCTTCTGGCCAAGAGCAAAGTGTTCAAAGGACAAGTGCCCCACAGTAATTGATGGGTGAAGAAAACCTGGAGTTAATGCAGAGATCCTCTCCCTGGTCTGCAGATACCTGCTCCTGTAACATCCCATTGCAGTCTTCCCACTTTTTTGGTCTTCTGACTCTTAGCTCACACCTCCATCTGCTTAGATAATCTGGCACCTAGCGATTGGATTGCGTGCTCTGCCTGACCTCCAGTGTTTGACTGAGCTCCGAGGCATTCCCTGACAATCGCAGAAAATAGCAATTAAAGGGAACATGATGCAGACCTACAAAATATTTGTACATTCAGCGTATGTATAGGAATAACGGCAGCGATCATTACAGGGGTGTGATTTGAAAATGTAATGTACATATTAATAATGGGGAAAAACTTGGTAATGAAGCTTATTCAAAACGCCTGTCACTCAGATGGGTTCAGAGGATGATCAAATAAGAAAGGAGGGAAAGTGATCGTATTAGCTTTGTGACTGCATATTTTCGGCCTCACATAATTGGATAAGAAAGAATATATGTAATTACACAGGGCAGGAACATTAGATTGTGGCACATTATTCAGAACTGTGACCATTATGTTTGTTCTAGACATTGATATAAATAATTGTTCCCATTAGTCCAGTTTTTCGGGTCTGTTATCTTCTCTCCATTGGTACATCACTGCATCATTATTTTACTTTTTTTTTAAATGCCAGTAGCTCTTTCAACTCAAGCAGGGGCTACAAAAGAAAAATTGTGGATGTGGTTATAAACACAATCTATTTAAATGTTTGAAGACATGCAAGCATACCAGCCCAGTAGCATAAGGTGCAGAGTCAAAAGAGTGTTGAGACTTGTACACTTGATATAGTATAGTGCTCCAAAAATAAAGATTTAATTCAGCACAGTGCTAGTGTTTTCGGTGAGGAAGCCTTCACCAGAATGTATGTGCTATTCATTAAAAAGTCTAGCCCAGAAGACTGTAGGCGCACATAGTCTGACATTACGTACGACCTGCCCAGAGGCTATATTCTTTATGGATAGTGCCTCTCAAATACCAAAATATAAACATAAAAAACATTGTGTGACTTCCACCAAACTAATGGAAACAAATAGAAAACAAAACAGGTAAGTTACAATATATACATAAACACTGACAATAAAGTCAAAGTAGCTGTTAATATACACGACGGTCAGAGAAATTACCTGTGTCTGAATCACTGCCCTATCTACTGCATCCTGCGTACTGTGTACTAGCATATTGGGTACTGTTTACTGCACATTGTTTAGTAAGAGACATGCAGTATGTGAAAAATATCCTCTATACGACTATCACCGAAAACCTGGGCTGTGTCCGAACCAGAGCTTTATCTACTGTGCCCTGTCTCCTGCGTATAGTGCACTAGCCGAAGTGTGCTGTTTATTGTGCACTGTTTAGCAGTTTGCAAAAAATATTTGCTATACTATGCAAAGCATGCACTTATTTTAATTTCAAAAACATTGGTTAAAAATATATTTTAGGCTAGTTTTTAGTCGCCATTTGGCTGGAAAGTCTTGCAAGATCTAGCAACCCTGCGCCCCACTCTTGTGCTACCATGTCACGTGCTGTTTTTGTTGTATTTGAAGGAAAACGTCAGCGAAACTGCGCCTCTTTTTTTTTTTAAACAAAGCTTCGCGTCATATTTATGTGACCAAAATGTTTGTGTACTTCTTGAAAAGTGTGCTCCCAAATGTACTCAGCGAAACCCCAGAAGTAAGTGTGAGTGTTTGAAGTATACTGCAATTAGAAAAATGTTTGCGTACTCTACAACTTTCCCGCCCTATCTACTCACCAAGGCTACTCAACAGTGTGGAAGAGTGCTGATTCGGACACGGCCCTAGAAATAAGTAGCCTATATCATCCAGGGATTTAAAGTACACTACATTTAGAGAACATTTTGCCTACTTGACAACCTTCTCATCAAGTATACTGGACAAGCATACTCAATGGTGTGGAAGGGCATTGATTCGGACACAGCCATGGTTTATTATCGAACTCCATGTTAAATCCATCAGATAAGGTTTGTAGAATATAATTTATTTTCCCTTTAGAAAACTTCAGTTGTAGCCACCAGCAACAACAGAAATACATATACAGTGGAGCAGACCCACAACACACAAACATATCAAATAAAGACATTCAATAGAATCACTGCATTAATCAAACTAATTAAGTGAATTAAAGTGGAATACAGCCATGATTAAAAATAGCCCCCGCTGTCCCGAGATGTCCAGTGTCATTACGCAGTCCAACACACAAACTCCACCTCCACGACTTTTTTCCATACACGCAGTGTTGCGGTCTCTGTATAAACTGCCGAAACGGAGCACCAAACTGCATCAGCCTTCCCATTCGCCAGCTCACTCTTCCCCTGCATTATCTTCTCCTTCGCTTCCCTGGTTGCCTTTTGAAGATTGCCTGCACTCCCGGATCAGTCCCGACATCTTCAACTCCGGCGAAGAGTGATGTTAAACTTTGTTGCTGCAGATCCAACGGACATTCCCAAGCATATTTTGCAAATGCGTCTCCATGGTGATGACCACAAACAAAATTATATCGACTAGACAATTCGTCAATATTATCAAAACAAGCACCAGGAGTGCCCTGAAAAATCTCCACCCCGCTTCCCGTACCACAACAGACACACAGCGCATGAAAAAAATTTAATAAAAAAATAAAGCCCAACACAACAAAATACATTCAAATGAACAAACATGAACATGAGAGACAGCTGGACTACATGTCGCCATTACAGTGACGTAGACGTAGACGGTAGATCCAGTATGTTTCAGGTCTGAGAAGGGCATTTTCCCCCTTGACGGCGAAATAGAATCACCTTTCAATGCCAAAATAGTGTAAAGAGGACACATTATGATTGTCGATGTTAAAATGTAATGCCAAAGGCCTCGTAGGATCACCGGTTCTGGTGGAGCTCCGTGGCTTTTTATTTTTAGGACTGGTTTTGCCCACATACACAAGACCACATGGACAATAAGCATGTAAAAGACATTAGTGATATTGCAGCTGATTATATTCAATATTTGATATTTGTTTTGGCACCTGTCCTTTTTTATTGTCAATATTCAATAATTAAATAGTTTTCTAGTTCCTTAGATTCTCTGTTTATAGTATATCCATGAAATACAACGTCTACAATTTGCAAATGTCTGTTTTATTATCAAGATGTCAAGATATTTTGAAAATCTGATGATATCACTCTTGAGACTGACAGCTGATAGGAATCGTTTAACTGAAAGAGCTTTGACTGAACATATCTTAATGATTGAAACCAGAGTCTTCCTAAAATGGAAAGGCCACTCTCAAGCACTTGATTAAGGCTGTAACTGAATGGAGATGGGTGTGCAGATAGAATATGCAATGAGCGGAATTATGGAATTAGCATAAATAGCTTGCTGGGATGAAATACCTACAGGAAAATGGTTTTATGCAGAGTGGAAATGATTGAAAGGGCCTAGGTCAGAGCTCTGGTTATATGCACCACCTGAATTATTGGCAGAGGAAAACTGACCATCATGCACCAGCGAGATTTGCTTGTGAATAACTCTATATTCTATTCAAATATTCTTTGTCCGATGGCTGGCTGCATTATCAAGGATCGAGGTTCATATAATTTGCTTGAGTATGAAGGGCAGTTAAAATCAGTAAATATTAGGTATCAGAAACCATAGCATGCACTAGAAAGGCAGGGTTCCATTAAGTACTCCAGGAGTTGGTGGAAGGGCAAGAATTCAGACGCTTCGTGTACAATGGGTAGAATGCCGCCAGATTAGAATCAAGAAAAATATGCTTTTTTCAGAATACAATGATTACATCTGCCTTTTCCAGATCTGTTCCAAATCCATGCTTTTCTCTGTAACCGTGGAAGTCGGTCCTTTCTGAGAGGCTAAAATCAATCTTTTGGAACGGACATCTGGGAGAAAGGGGATTTGTATGTGGAAAATTGAAGATTGAATTTTGAGCTTATTAATCCATTGGACCAATTAATGTGGTCCTGCTTTTTAAAAACCTGCAACACTGCAGCAACTGAGATTGACACCCCCTTCCTACGCACTGCATACAAATAGGTGAGAAAGTCAACACGTACTCCAAATAGAACAGCAGCAAATGGACTTTGCCCGAGGCTGATTTTTTGTAGACATCCCCACTGTGCTACACAAAGATGATGGGCATAAGCAATGAGTCAGTGCAACAGTCTCAGTCCACAGGGAGTATCCACAAACCAATAAATTCTTATTGCACATCTATTACCATGGCAGAGGATTTTGAATGCATTTGAAATGCACTCTGAATGTATACCATATTGGTGAGAAAAAACAATCACACTCATCCACATGCACATGCACACTCATCCTTTAAGCCAATTGCAAACCATTTATGATTTAATGTTAATGGTGTCAGCATCTTTAAAGGTTAATGGCCACATACACTGGAAGGAAATTGAGCCTTTCACAGCAATCTATACACCCAAACCTGACTTACAGGATAACTTGCAGGCTGTAACAATGCAATGAAAATTAACATTATCATTATATTTTGGAGCAAGAACGGCTCACCGTTATCTATTAAATACATCTGCATATGCTACTTGAGCTGGAAAACCACGTTGAGAAGGCATTTCAATTATTATTATTAACGATCACTATGGTGGAAATAGTTTGTAGGAATTGGTCCAAGTAAAAAAAAAAAAAAAACAGTTATCCTTTAAAGTGTCCTCTTAAGCACTATACATAACCGTGCAACTTTAACACAGCCATGATTTATTTTCTCTATATAGTACTGTACATCTAAAGAAATGTTCAGAATGGTATACTCCTGTAGCATGATCCCAGCTTACTTACAGAGGGGTAGCTGCTTACGCAGATAGCCCTCGGGTGAGACCTGCGCTTCTCACGACCTCTGGCAATGCTCCTCATGGGCCTGAAGCAAGACGTCAGGAACAGTGGAGGCAGTAGAGTGGGAGAATACAGGTATGCTGGTGTGATTTCCCCTGTGTGCGCCCCATTTGGAGAAAGGGGTTCAGTTTCAGTTAGTCATTCTTCTCTACCTGCACCTGGAGGCAGTTTGTGCACATTGCCTTCCATCCACCCACAAACCTTCCACCTGTAAGAGAGAAACGAAGAATAAAACACATTGTTGCGTGTCTCGTGAAAACAATAATAAAAAAACGCCTGAAAGAAATTTAAGGAGGAGGATAAATATGACACAATATGAGGAAGAAACAAAAAAATATGGGCCTTGTTGGAATCCTTTTGGTTTTTTGGGTTTTGAGGGGTAGATTTACTCATATTTTTTTCAAGAGCAATATAGTCAAGTTACAACAAAACCCAGAAAAACGAATCAGCCTAATCCTAGCATCAGATCAAAACAAGATCGATAAAAGCATGATGGCTTAAGATGTTTGACGGTGTATGGAAAATATTTCCATAGAGTCTCTGTATACCTTTTGTGAAAAGACAATATGTCTGGTTGTTCACAAATAATCATAAAAAAAGACATTTTAAAGTCCAAAAAGCCAATTAATAAAATCCACTCACTGAATCAAATCCAGAACCGAATGACAAATTAAATAGAAATGTAATGGAATTTTGAATATTATGTTACAATAAAAGCAAAGAAATACCTAACCACTGAGAATTTGCAGGGCACAACAACTTATTTCAGTACGCTGAAACTTCACTCATAACCATATGCAGGACATATCAGTGTAAATGGAACAACCAGTCTGCTGATATGAGAAAAAGTACCTTGCTACAATTTAATGGATTGCAATTTGCAAAGAAGCTTTACATACCAGGCGTAAAAGAGCATGTTTTGAGAGTGAGTCTGAAAAGAAACTTCAGGGATAATATCCCTGCAGATGGTCTTGCAATTAATTCTTTTGTGATTTCACAAAAAAACCCACTCTGGGTTCTGTCTTCATTGGAATTCTTATTCAACCCATGAGCTTTAAATTTGCCCAGCAAATTGCAATTCTTAGTGAATGAAGATGACTTGACCTTCCTGATAGCAACAGGGTATCACCTGTCACTTATGTAGTTCCATTGAGGCATTTAATCACTTCCTACGATTAACACACAAAGACCCAACGGAAAAAATAAATTAAAAAAATAAATTTCCTGTTAATAAATAAAAAAAATATTATTTTGAACAGTTGCAAAAAATTTAATGACAGACATCCACCAGGACCTCCTTCTCCCCCCCCCACCCGACCATGGGTACGCCCTTGTGATGTCAGCCATTCATATAATAAATTAGTGTACTAGGTTTAACACTATTTCTAGTACTGCAATTTCTTAGTTAAACCAAACAAACAAACAGAGAATCTTGCCATGAGGCACACTAACCTTCAGTATTCTGTAAACCTTCAGGAATAGTCTGACATCTGCAAGGTGAAGAAAATGAGAGGTCTTATCTCACATTGAAATGATTGGACTATGCTAAATTATGAAAGTGGGATTTGAGAGATAATTTTCTTTACCCAGTCAGAAGATATTCAAACTCCCAAGCTCCTTAAATTAGTGTCCAGTCAAATTAATATTCATACTATATAGTTAAAGTAAGGAAGGAAACTATTACATATCTGACATAGGGAGCCTCGAGAGGAAGTCAAGTGCAGTTACTAATTGAATCTTCCATACGGCAAAAAGAACAGAAATATCTTGTGAGCTAGCCTGCTTAACCAGCTTCATGTGGAAATAGGATGTGGCAATTAATTAATTCCCTGCAGTTCACTTTCTTCCATAGATTTTTAACATTGTGACTGGCCTTAATGTCTGGAAAAAAAAAAAAAGTTTTGTTTGAAAATTGTTTGCTGCTTTTTGAGTATTTTTTGTTTTACGGTAGAGGGGATGTTTTTAGATATCTGTCCATTTTGAAGCATCGATGCACACACCCTCCTCCCCTCAGCCAACGTGCCCCAGTTCTGCTGTCACTTCTGAAATAAGGGCCGCCCCTGATCGCCCCTATAGTGCTTTACCCCAAAGTGACAGACTGACACTTTCCAAGGGTCCTCTATGACAGAAAAAACTCTCATTAGTTCCTCAGAAATGTACAATCTGTTATTTGAATAATAGGCCATACATTCTGAGTTTCAATTTATTTAAAAAATGTATTTCAACGAGAAGGCTGCCCATTTCATTAAATGTAATTCTTCTTTACAGTGACCAAGAAGTGGTTTGTTAAAAAGAAAAAACCCCGAAAACACCATATCTGCCATGTAGGGCTGTGTCATAGCTGTTCCCCATGGTCAGAATATTACATTTTTCAAATACATCCACGTTCCACAGTGGGCTTTAAAAACAATTATTCCATATGTTTTGAATGTCACCCGGGTGAATCTAATAACTATGGATTTAGATTCAATACTCTGAATATCAAGTCATTGGTTACATTTTCATTGGTGTACATCGTGCCCTACTAAACCACTAATAGAGGAACTAATCCCGAATAAACCTTTGGGCCGCATCAGTGCAAACCATTTGGAAATACTCTGTTAACAAGAATAATCTACCAATATGAATCAAATCATATTGGTGAAATGTAATTATTGTGCATATGTGTGTGGGGGAGAGTAGCAGAGTGCACTGTATTGTGTTATGACTAGACTCTCTATGTCTTTGCTGACTGATTTTATTCATTATTTTACTCGTTACTTCACTTCGGCAGACAGCTTTCTACTTAGCGGAAAGTTATTTCTCTCTCATTACTGTCCTCTCTTGTTTTTCTCAGGGCACTCAGAGAGATGGAGAGGCAGGAGGTGTGACCTCACTCTCGCGCTGCTTATTATGCTGTTAGACAGCGCTCTGGATTCCCATTATGCGTCCCCGCTTGCCTGTGCGGCTTTGTGTGCCTTTGCCTCTCTCATACTTATTACCACGTCCCACTCCACCATCCCCCTAAACGCACACTTACTCCAGCGCCTGTGCTCCACGTCGGCCAGACTCCAGAGCCACCAAACACTCTCCATCCCGGATCCTTCCAGCGTGCAGAGAGGTGAATTAGACGCAAGCGAAGGGGCAGCCCAGCCCGGCCTCGGCAGGGGACCGCAACTCACGGCTGATGAGCTGTCCTGCGCTATCACTATTTCTCTCTCTCTCTCTCTTTAGCTTTTTCATGTCCTCTACACTCATCTCTTCTTCCGCTCTCTTTTTATATCCAGGCAAACAGAAGCCTGTCGTGACTACAGAGGTCAAATAAAATGTGGGGAGTGGCAGCCACCAATTAAATAGCACTGTTAGAAAACCCCAGAACTGTTTTTCCAGGGTACTCCAAAAATATTTACTCTGAATACAAAAAAAACCTCCTTCAAAACAAAATTTTCAGGTACTTTCAGTGATAACATGCCCAGTGCAATGCAAAACGTGTTCCAGCCATTACGGCATTGTCACTCACAGTCGGATTGCACCAACAAATTATATATGTACAAATAATAAACATACAGTATACTTATGTAGCCCATACTAGGGAGCCCATGACTCAAGAAGGA
The DNA here is from genome assembly GCA_022702515.1 of Ilyophis sp. 1 JC-2022. Lineage (NCBI taxonomy): Eukaryota > Metazoa > Chordata > Actinopteri > Anguilliformes > Synaphobranchidae > Ilyophis > Ilyophis sp. 1 JC-2022. The sequence goes on from CM040402.1 coordinate 50,766,187, forward strand.
AGTAAAGAACACTGATAAATACAGAAGCCTCAGTGGAAAGTGAACAGAACCAATACCAGACTGATGAAGGGCTTCTAGGACACAATAAAGGGCTTATACGCAGGGGAAAGCTAGGCACTATGGAATCACTTTTTTTTCTCGGTCTTCCCACCTACATTGTCATAAATAATACAAACAAATTATCTTGGTCTTTTTTTTTTGAGTAACAAAATAGCAAATATGACATCAACTGAGCATTGTACCATACGTCCGTACTCTGTACATAAAATCCAATATTGAGAAGAAAATCATCATGTTAATTATAGATGCTCCTTTATTTTAAATAGTTTTGCAAAACACAAAATACAACCAAATTGGATTTAATTGTGTTAATTGGATATGCCTACATGAATGTACTATTTTAAATACTAATACAGGTCAGATTTACTTTAAACTTTAAATATTTCTGTTTTTGGATATTGTATATGTTTTATCTAACAAGCAGTAATAAAACTGTCAAAATCATTAAGAAATAAATTATATCAAGAAAAATTATTTCAGTATTAAACTGTAATAAAATCAAATCAAATGTATCCGTATTAGTAATCTCATTAATGTAACTGAAATGTTGTTGATTGGCTGGACGTTTACAAGTGGTACCTTTCATATCATTGTCCTACCAGCAAAAAAAGCAGATCAATGAATAACATCAGTCTACTTCATTTGAACAATACTTACGTTTCCTGTCAAAACTTTAGAATATTATTCTTTAGCAGAACACTGGCCGAAGCCATATCACCCACCCAATTTCTTCTGTGACACTTTGATGACTTAAAAAATTCTCTTTACCAGCACTTTCATTATTTCTTGGCAGTTCCTGGAGAATGGCATCAACATTGGATGCACTGTTGCAGTTAATCTTTTTTCAGCAGCGATGAAACTGCTTCTGCCAAGAAACCTAATCGAGGAGCAGTTTAGTTGTGGCATCTGGAAACTGCCAAAGCCCTCATAGATGATTTGATTATTACTGCCTCTGTGGGTTAGGCCCAGATAACAAATTAATGCTGGAAGGCCTTGTGAGACTCATCAGCCAGGCAACGATGGAGTTTAAGCCAATCAGATCTGGTAGCCTGGTGTTGAAGTAAGAGAACCTGAAACTGATTTCGACTCAGCAACACAGAGGTCATCCTTCACCTGTCACTGTAAATGCCAGTAAAATACTTAGGGAAGTAGTTCAGCACAGAGCAGATGTAAATGAGACATGTTGTTTTAAAAAGGTGCCTCCCGAACAAAGTACCAATAGTACCTACAAAATACTTCAACATTATTTGAAGTTCAACCAATGAATCAAATTTTATTTAAAAAAAAGACATTATACATTCATTATTAAATATATGTTTTATATCATTTATAGAAATGACTACAATGACTGTTATTTTGGCAGTTAAAAGCAGCCAAAAAGCCCAAATATTTGGTAAAATCATTTTGTAAGCAAGTACAAAATTTCTTTTTTATTCCCACTCAGGGAACAACCAAATAGAAGTAAATTATGGATGGGTAATATTAGTAAGATAAATAAACAGGAAGAATGTAACAGCTGCACACAGTTGGTACAATTTATTAGCTATTAATATTGCTAAATGCAGTATTAATGGTATTTTACTAGAAAGCTCTTATTAAATTAAACCTCTGTATGAAGGTGTTCCAGGAAGCCTTTGTAAATCTACAGCTTCAGCTCTAGCAAAGAAATTAGAAATTTGAGCTTGAAAAATTAAAGCACTTGGGATAGTTTCATCGCTACCATGCACCATGGATCTTTTTCAAGTCATTGGGATGGCAAGAGAAAACCTCACATCATAAGTATGTAGAGAGGCTGAGAAGAACTTACAGTAGATATGATTTTGCAGGGATTAGTGAAGGAATGTCTAACTTCTAGCTTCTGAGATCAGTCCAAAGTTACCAGGTTCAAATTATCCTTGGGCCCCAATGTCTTCAACAATAAAAATTACGACTAATGCTAAACTAATTTAAATCTGATAATACATTCATTGCCTTACATTTGTTTAATAGACACTGTTACTTCCAATGAAAGAGAAAAATCCACACTGCTGCTTTGTTTTCAGACTTAATATTATTTACATCACAAATATGATGCAGAAGCTGTAAGGGTGGAGTTGGGGCGGAAGACCAGACTCGCGGCGACTGAGAGGGAATCTTAAAGTTATTCCTGTGAAAAGATAATCCTATAAACTATGAGCTAGAAAGCAACTAAGGCAATGGATTCAAAACAAGTAGTGGGCAAATCCTATACCTGTTACCGGCTTCAAGTCAAAACAAATGACAAGGCAGAAGCGCCGGAAGAAGTAAACACTGAGCTATATAAAGCGAAAGGAAACCAAACACAGGTGCGAGAGATAATTGCGGTGCGAAAAGAATTAACCGGAACGGAAGGCAGAAAATCCGATGGAGTGATCTAATGGCTTCAAACGAGAAACCGACCGCAGAACTAAAGCAGGACTGCCAAAAACCATAACAGAAGCAGCCCAGGCAACACAGCAATTCAAATGTGTCAGATTTTCTCTGCTTTTCACAGTATTCATGAATACCCTGAGGAAACAACCGTGCCATCTTCTAAACCCCATAATAGAAATAGAAACTCTTGAAGTTTTTTTATTGATTAAGATATATGTGCAGTCCCCAACCACCCCCCCGTTATGAGTCATTAGCTGTCAGTGGTTTGTTGGCATCGATCTAAGTTTTCATTCAGGCAGAGGGCGTGGCTAACATGCTGGGGAATGCAGAGGAGTCTGCCCACCTGATAGGAGTCAGGGGACAATGTGCTGCTGAGCCCCAAGGAAATTCCAAGATATGGATTTACTATACATTTTAGATAGTTGTCATATATTTTTTATGGTTTCATTACACTGATTCCATCACATCATAAACAACTGCACCCCAGCAAATGAAAAGGGACATTCCATTGCCAGCTCGGGAGCCTGGTGTGCTCTGTGACTTGAGAGACTCATTCACTCTTCTCTCTGGCTCCTGTACCCAGTCATCCGGGTAAACCTGCGGAGCAACTAATTGACACTTCCCAATGGAGCTCTCAGACGTCTATAGTTCGCTCATGTTTCACATACACCAGTGAACTCAGTTGTGACAGTGTTCTAAGTGTAGAAGTTAATGGATATTCATAATTTACATATAACTGCAATTTGATATTCACCCCTACAGTACCTCAACTGATGTTGGATGACTGTATCCTAAATTGCAAGTCTGTTTTTTTCCCATAGCAAAGTTACTGCACAGTACATGGCAAACAAAACATCTCTTCCCTTACATAATTTCAGCTTCTTCTTTGTTTCCCTGTTGCAGACTTCTGACACAAGCCTCCATTCTCTGTCATGAAGACTAAAGGCAACCATGTAAAACCATGACAGAAAACACAAAGCAAGGAACATTTGAGGAACGTGTATCTTTTGTAAAGTTCTAAAAATAGTGGTTTCTTTCACATGCATGAATGCATGATGGTTCTTCAGCGTTAAAATCCTCTTCATCTGTAGTGGGTTGTTGTCACAATATATTTTGTGTTTTGGGTCCACTACAGTTGTATAGATTATCAATGTAAAGGGATAGACTACTAAAGAAATACCATGGAGACCGTAGTAGGTAGTGCACCACAGAGGAATAACACCTGCAATGCTAAGTTCTAGGTCTATGTAAACTTTACACCTCTTAGCACTACACCACTATGCTGGCCCGTTTACATTGCATTTTAGCAATTACAGCACACACCAGAAATATATATAAATATATATACATACAGTATGTAAGTTGACAGCATTTATATATCAGTTGTGGAAAAATATCACTTAAAATCTATCCCCGATCAATGGGAGTGCTTGTAATTCTGAACTCCCATGGCAATGGCATTCTCGATTGGGGGGGTGGTTTGCTTTTGAGTCACCATGTTGAATTCCTGTCAGCACCACAATAACGGAAGAGGCTGCGTTTCGCCTCCACGCATTGCTGAAATGATAATTGCAATAATTGCCCCCCTCCGCTTTGCATAGCTCACACGTTGGAAAGGAGTAATTAGCCTGTGCTTAGTGAAACACTGCGAGAGAAGGTGGCCCGTATTGTGGGGGCTGATACTCCTCAACCTCTCCTTTGGAGTCCGGTAAGCCTTCCGCAGGGTGCAGCATAGCTGCCAAAATAATTTGCTACTGCTTTACACAGTGCACCTTGGGTGTGAGTTATTTTTGTAGGTAGTATTGTAAGTATTCTCTGTGACACTATGGAGCTATTATTTCTGCATGCCTTTTAAAAAAACATTCCTAGCACATCAACTGACTTTCTGTATTTACCGCCATTGTTTTGGGGGAAGGGAAATCCTCGCTTTGTTGAAGCGGTTTTTTTCTCTTTCTCGTGAAACCGCAATCTGACCTCCAACTACTGAAAACGACTCAACCGACTCTTCAGAACAACAATAAACTCTTCGAAAAAAGGGTTTATTGGAATTTATTTTCTGCCATGAAGAAATAGGTTTATCTGTTGAGAAAAGGCCATTCAGTCCCAGACAGTTAAAGGGTAACTGTCATTTTAGTAAAAATACCAAAACTCCAGCATTTAATCACTCAAAAAGCTTACCACTCTGATGGCCCTCGATTTGAAGCCAGTGTACGTTTGATGTGGGAAGGCGCGTCAATCACATTCGCAGATGACGCACAGCACACACACTTATTGAACCTTAATATACTTTCCATTCAAAACACAGGAGCTGATCAGAAAGCCATTATCTCACGCGTTACGGAGAGCCTCTCGGCAGGCCTTTCCCTGACACCAGCTGAAATTACATTTGAAATTGATTTCTATTTTTTAATCAGTGCATTGAGATGAGCAAGGGCTGGGGGCCAGCTGGCTCTGGGGATGACCTTGGTCTCTGTGAGAGAAGTGAGAATAACACAGGTGATCCTCACCACACACCTGGGCAGTCTTCAAAGATGCGCATTAAGTGAAATGGTAAACAGTTTCAACAGAGATGCACGATTTTCGTGGATTGTCAGACGACTCCTGTTCCAAACGCATTCTTAAGGTCTCCCAACTGATTGATGTGAATCTACTCTTGGTTCATTTGTGATGATAAGCACACTGCTACATACACTGTGTATACCTGAGGGACAAATAGAATTTCAGATACACGGGTTCATCATTTAGAGCACATGATCAAAAAACTTGAGCAGAGAACATTTTTTAAAAGTTTTATAAAATTATTACGTTTTCAGTACAAATTTTTGTTTCAATTTTAAAACATTGCCGGATGTAATCTCTAGTCAACTTGGCTGGATTCAATCAATATTTCTTCACAAATAGAGCCTGGTAAAAAAAGTATTTAATTCATTAAAAACAGTTTGCTTTAATAAAAAGTAACACTTGCATTTATTTTTTAGTCAAAGTCAAAGAGAAATGTTTATTGAGTCCGGGGCTGTATCTGCTCTGGGTGTGGGTAGTTTTACATAAAACCAGCTAAAGACTTCTCAAAGATTCTGTACTGTTAAACAAACACAATGGCTTGAATCTACACTAATTGTATGATTGTGGTAAAGCAGCTGCCAGATGCAGTCCCATCTGTCCTGGTTTTTGTCTTTCTGTTCTCACCACACTAATAACTTGTACCCATTCTTTGGGTTTGTATTCATGACATGCTACACTGAAACACTGGATCAATCTAGGCTGTGAACACAAGCTTCTGTAATCAAATTGGCTGTCTTCAAGGGGATTGTTTTCACTTCCTCCAAATCACTGCCATTCATTCACTGGAGCAAAGGGGGATACAAACGTGAACAATCTGTGCATGTATAAGCACTGTAAAATATGCAACTTGTCCGAATTGATTATGCCTTGTGGACATATTTAAATAAGCAGATGGTTAATATGTATAGTTCACGCCAGGTTGTAAGTAATTTCTTTAAACAATTGTAAGTACTCAGAAAGGATCACTGGATCCTTCCTGGTGGTTATCCATGACCTTCCTTCAAACATTAGCAAACATTACTAAATGCCATCGAGGGAAAAATATGCAGGGACAGACGTTCTCTGAAAGGACTCCAGAAGAACTCCAGATATAAGCACGAATCTGCATCATTGTCCTGAGCAATTCTCAGTTCAAAACATGAAGTAAGCTGAAGATAATGAGAAACAGAAGGCATTAGCTTTGTTAGGCATTAACGGATGTTCTTTTTTTGCTTTGAACAAAATTAAGTGAGAGTTTGAAACCCAACTAATAATTTGGGTACTGCACTGTGATTAAAAAGAGATTACTGGCAGCAAGAATATTAAATATGTCAAAAGCTCAGGTCTCTGATATCATTAAAGAGATAAATGGGATAAAATATACTCCTTTTATTTTAGATTTATTTTGTTCAATAACAGGCAATACATTTTGAAAAAAAAACCCTACCTGATTACCTGATGATGATTTTGCAAATATTGTTCTATCCCTGACAATGTATGTGAAACTGTCACCACAGAAGTGATATGTCTCCATTAGTCTCTGTTTATCTTGTTACTAAAAAATATGGTGTACTAGAAAACCTTGTCCATTAACCTTTTCATTCCTGACCTTCAACAATTTAGAAAAATGATCATAAAACTTAATCTAGGTTATATGTTTTCATTTTTTGCCATAAGATGGGTTAAAAGGCTGTCATTCTTGATCTTTTAACAATGATTTCACGTTTTAATCGGGGAACAGTTGTTTCTGAGGGGTAATAAAAATGTGTCTCCATAACAATGGACATGAGAGATGAGCACCATGTTTTCACTGTTCTTATCTGGACAAGAACAATGGTCTCATCGCCCCAGGTATGTAACCTCATTACAGTCCATACTCATTCCCGGGGCCCATTCAAATAGAAGGCCAGAGCTTTCAGAACATTACAATGGTGGTTCTGCTTTCTTGTAAGATTGACAGGTCTCCCTGATGTGGAGAATGGATTTGGAATGTTCCAAAAGTGAGTGAAGACAGACTCCTGGGATAGCATGTCTTCCCTGAAAGAACATAATTGATCCCTTTAGTAGAATCCCAGAAGCACAGGGCAAGCTGAGGGCCCCTCACGTGGGTGTTTAACTATTCTCACTGCCATAGGCAACAGTTTGTTCATGGAAAAACCCCAAGGGAGTTACCTAATCACAAGAACATTTTTCAAACCAAGACAAAAACACAGAAATTTCTGTAATGTACGGTGTTAAAAATGTACTGACTGAAAGGAACATCTTCTTGATTTTGCAGTAGATATGTAGGCATATTTTCATCTATCATAGTTTTAGTTTTCCACTGCAAGACTTTTTCTTAAAAAGTAACCAAAATCTCAATTAAAATCAAATTTTAAGATATTTTACAATGTAAAACAAAAAAGGAGATATTTTACTACATAACTGTATCCAATTTTAGGAAATATTGATAAATTGAGAAGACAAAATTGCTACATTTTGTAGCAAATCAGAACATGTGCCTACGCTATGAGAGTGGCATGGACCATTTGTTTGTGACAGCACTCAGTAAATGGAGGAAAATCATTGATATCATTGATAAAACTTTTATCTCCTTTTTTGTGCTACTTTGACCTGCTACATTAGAACCTCAGAGCTATGAACACTTCAGGAATGGGGGTGGTTCACAACTCAATGTTCATGACTTTGAATGTTAAAATGTACCAGTTATGCTACTTGTATGACTGGATAGGAATGACATGGCATCTCTTTTCACTCAGAAACCAGAGAGGAGCTCCACCAATCATGCAATACGTTAGAGGAGCTCCTCCAATCACACAATACGTTAGAGGAGCTCCACCAATCACGCAATACGTTGCTAATAAGAAATAAACCAAGGCCAATTGGTGGATACTTTCTGGCTCTACTTCCGGGACCATTTTGCTATCTAGCAAGTATAGCCAGAAGAGATCCATCCATTAACATTGTCATTGTTCTATTTGTTGCTACCAATGTACATGATTGATGGAGAGATCCTATTTTGTTTCTACGTGATAAGTTAAGACATGGTGTTCTGATCCCTATTATATTATCACTGGTTCACACTGAGTTTGGCTGATTCATACCTCACAGATCATTTTGTTTAAACAAAGATATTTTGTTCATGCAACTGAAATTAACTTGTGTTATTCAAATATTTAAAATTATGTGACAGGTGTTCCAGCATTTTTTCTGTAGACTGTTGGTACACATAGCACACCTCCCCGATGAAAATTACATTAGATTTAAATGATATGATTTCTGAGGAATATAAGCATGTTTATCTCCTGTCCCATATGTTGTGGTCGCAATAAGTACGGTATTCTCTTGTGTTCAGTTTTCACTTGTGTAAGGCACAAGGTACACAGGTTTTGGTTGTGTTCTTGAGCGCAGGTCCTTTTTATCCAGGTAGCAAACACATCCTGATGAGATTCAGATTTCAAGGCTGTGTGTTCTGTGCCAGCCCCCTGATAGCACAGCATCAGTTATTGATGAAAGGGCCAGCGGCAAGCCTATCCATAACCAACCATTCGCATTTCAATCACGTCTTAATCACAGTCAACTACTCTGTCTGAAGTACTGATAGAGCAAACACATCGACTGGCAAGTTTGCCCGTCAGCCGCAGCAAAATAAGGTCACTCCAAAGACGAAACTGGGGCAGGGCCCAAGCAAGGCTGGCCTTCACATTGTTTAAAATCCGAAAGGGTTCAAATTCTACCATCAAGCAGAGGGCTTAGACCCAGATTATTTACTGAACTAAGGTCTATAAAAGCCTGCTAGATATCTGTTTTCTCAAGCAAAGCTATCAGTGCTCTATCTGTCTCAGCTCTTTCTCCCTCTTTTACTTCTCCTCTCCCTTAATGTGTCAATGTGTTTAGTCCAGGCAAAATATCCCATGTGAATAGAAATATTGGCAGCAAAAAATTAAAAACACATACATATACATACATGCATGCATGCATACATACATACATACATACATACATACATAAAATTTCTTGGCCCACTATAATATACTGAGTTGAGTGTTTGGTCTGATTTACAGAATAAACACCATATTCCTGTACATTCCTGCAATGTAACATCATTATGTAATAATCCACATATTTGTTCAGGACATACATGAGAAAAATGCAATATTTCTTAATATTCTGTAATATTGATATTGCTATTGTAAACTACACCACTCTGAATACCTTAGAAACACAAACGCACTGTAGATTTCGCCACAGGTAATCTAATTTAAACCAAGTAAAATATGATAACTTTAATTGCAAAAAAAGAAAGAAGGAAAATAAAGCTTTGAGGCCTATTAATGCAGAGAGGGGCGACAGTATAGGGCCTGTTAATGCTGAGAGGGGCGACAGTAAAGGGCCTGTTAATGCAGAGAGGGGCGACAGTAAAGGGTCTGTTAATGCCAAGAGGGGCGACAGTAAAGGGCCTGTTAATGCAGAGAGGGGTGACAGTAAAGGGCCTGTTAATGCAGAGAGAGGCGACAGTAAAGGGCCTGTTAATGCAGAGAGGGGCGACAGTAAAGGGCCTGTTAATGCCGAGAGGGGCGACAGTAAAGGGCCTGTTAATGCAGAGAGGGGTGACAGGAAAGGGCCTGTTAATGCCGAGAGGGGCGACAGTAAAGGGCCTGTTAATGCAGAGAGGGGTGACAGGAAAGGGCCTGTTAATGCCGAGAGGGGCGACAGTAAAGGGCCTGTTAATGCAGAGAGGAGCGACAGTAAAGGGCCTGTTAATGCCGAGAGGGGCGACAGTAAAGGGTCTGTTAATGCAGAGAGGGGCGACAGTAAAGGGCCTGTTAATGCAGAGAGAGGCGACAGTAAAGGGCCTGTTAATGCTGAGAGGGGCGACAGTAAAGGGTCTGTTAATGCAGAGAGGGGCGACAGTAAAGGGCCTGTTAATGCAGAGAGGGGCGACAGTAAAGGGTCTGTTAATGCAGAGAGGGGTGACAGTAAAGGGCCTGTTAATGCCGAGAGGGGCGACAGTAAAGGGCCTGTTAATGCAGAGAGGGGCGACAGTAAAGGGCCTGTTAATGCCGAGAGGGGCGACAGTAAAGGGTCTGTTAATGCAGAGAGGGGTGACAGTAAAGGGTCTGTTAATGCAGAGAGGGGCGACAGTATAGGGCCTGTTAATGCTGAGAGGGGCGACAGTAAAGGGCCTGTTAATGCAGAGAGGGGCGACAGTAAAGGGTCTGTTAATGCAGAGAGGGGTGACAGTAAAGGGTCTGTTAATGCAGAGAGGGGTGACAGTAAAGGGTCTGTTAATGCAGAGAGGGGCGACAGTATAGGGCCTGTTAATGCTGAGAGGGGCGACAGTAAAGGGCCTGTTAATGCAGAGAGGGGCGACAGTAAAGGGCCTGTTAATGCAGAGAGGAGCGACAGTAAAGGGCCTGTTAATGCCGAGAGGGGCGACAGTAAAGGGCCTGTTAATGCAGAGAGGGGTGACAGTAAAGGGTCTGTTAATGCAGAGAGGGGTGACAGTAAAGGGCCTGTTAATGCAGAGAGGGGTGACAGTAAAGGGCCTGTTAATGCCGAGAGGGCCGACAGTAAAGGTCCTGTTAATGCAGAGAGGGGCGACAGGAAAGGGCCTGTTAATGCAGAGAGGGGTGACAGTAAAGGGCCTGTTAATGCAGAGAGGGGTGACAGTAAAGGGTCTGTTAATGCCGAGAGGGGCGACAGTAAAGGTCCTGTTAATGCCGAGAGGGGCGACAGTAAAGGTCCTGTTAATCCCGAGAGGGGCGACAGTAAAGGTCCTGTTAATGCCGAGAGGGGCGACAGTAAAGGTCCTGTTAATCCCGAGAGGGGCGACAGTAAAGGGCCTGTTAATGCCGAGAGGGGCGACAGTAAAGGGCCTGTTAATGCCGAGAGGGGCGACAGTAAAGGGCCTGTTAATGCAGAGAGGGGCGACAGTAAAGGACCTGTTAATGCCGAGAGGGGCGACAGTAAAGGGTCTGTTAATGCTGAGAGGGGTGACAGTAAAGGGCCTGTTAATGCAGAGAGGGGCGACAGTAAAAGGCCTGTTAATGCAGAGAGGGGCGACGGTAAAGCCTCGGGAACAATAGGATGGAGCTTCTGGAAATTAAGTAATGTTCGTAATCAGAATATTGTAATACCAGATACCAGTTTATCACATTTATAAGCAGTGAAAAAACAAGTGATACATGCACACAAGCAAAGGCTGTAATCAGTGTAGTTACATTTTAGAGTTCATTGATGATGCGGTCAATGAACAAATCAACAGAGACAGAAGTAAGTAGCATCAACCTGGCTGTGCGCTGTTAATTGTGTCTGAAAATGTAAGTATAGGGACGTTCACAGAGCTTGCACAATGTAAGCAAATAAATAATGGAGCCACACCTGCTAAATATTTGTAATCATCCACTTTTCATTAGAAGTCCCAAGGTTCAACAATATCGAACTGGTCCCTGCAATGTGAACTGAGAGCAACTTTCCTATTTCGCATTGTGCTCACTCTGGAGATCGAACCCGAACTTCAGAGGCGAACACAGCAGGTTGTCACAAGATCCCGCTTGCAGTTTTAGTCTTACACTCCATGGTCAGCATTGCTGGCTGAGTGACAGACTAGAGACTCCTGGAAGCACTGGCTCCCAGGCAACAGACTCATCCTGCTGTGATACAGTATTAGTTTAACCATGGCTGCCCTCCCCCACCCCCTTGTTTGACAGTCTAGCGGGGCTCCGGCTTGCGCAGGTATCTCGGGGGGTCTCCCTCTGATGATAGTTTATGAGCACAGGGGGTACATTACTGGGCTGACAATCATTTCAAGATTACTGTAAACATTTATGTTAATTCTGCCAGCTACTGCTATTGATGCGTTACTTTATGACTTGCTTTGACTGATGAAAGCTTTATTCTTCATCCTTTTAACTCGGATACTGCTACAGACTAACCCACCTTCTCTGAACATTCTCAAATCTCACCAGAACCTCAACAAATTAGCTGAATCTAGTCTGAGCAAGCCTACCTGTGACTTGGAGAATTTCAGCAAAAACAACAAGTTTGTTGCTTCTCTCAGTATACTTGATCTAATTCAATGAAGTGATTTGTCTTGTAATTCTAAAGTTTTATAGCCAAGTACATCTGCAATCTGTGTAGAAAAAATAAATTAATTTTTAATGGTTTGTGCATTGTTGAAATATTGTCAAACTTCCTCACAGAAAATATGTGAGTCATTTTAGGCTACTCCACATGTGAGTCTGTTACTGAGCCGTTTGTAGTGAGACGTAGGGGAGCATCAATTGATCAAATTTCACTTGAAGAAATACAGTTGACTCCCAGGTAATTGGAAAACAATGGGCACAGCTTATGAATCATTCCAGTTCTTATCACACCACCAGAATAGTTGCATTTAAAACAGACTGATGTATAACTCTTCTCTATCTGCACAAAATGAATTCGAAAAAAATGAAGCACAGCTCCACATACAATTGATTATTCTGCATGAACTCCATGGGCAGATGGAACAGACACTGTAAGATTCAGCCAGAAGAACTGAAGAACTTTTTAAAGATTTCTATCTGTTTAAACTTTATAAACCATCTTTTATACTTTATTGAAGTATGTAGCTCAGCTGACAATATAAAAGTCAGCCAACAAATAACACAAGGTTGACATGACATTAAGCACAGTGTGATGCACAGAAACAACTACGTGCATAGTTTTCAGTGCTAAAACAAATGTACGTAAATAAAGATATACTTGTAGATTATGCAGTAATCAAAAATGAAATGCAGAACAAGTTTTGTGGATGCTCAGAGAATTCGGGTTGTAAAGGGAGGAGAGCTGGAGTTTGGAGTAGCAATAAAGTGTTTCTGCAAATGAGTGTATTCGTGAAAACAATATCCTCTCATCAAACAGACATTTGGGAATAAATAATGCCTGGCTTTTATATAGCGCCTTTCTCACACTCAAAGTGTCTTACAATGTCTTACAAGAACGCGGCTGCTCGGCTTGTGTTCAACCTCCCGAAGTTCTCACACGTCACCCCCCTGCTGAGGTCACTCCACTGGCTGCCAGTCGTGGCCAGGATCAGGTTCAATGTTCTGACCCTGGCCTACACTGCAGCCAAAAGGTCAGGCCCCTCCTACCTACAGGACTTAATCCAGCACTACGCTCCTGCTTGACCACTTCGCTCTGCTGCTGCAGGGCGACTTGCACTTCCCTCCCTCTGTGTTAACGGCTCACGCTCGTCCCGACTACGGAGCTTCTCCACTCTAGCTCCCCAGTGGTGGAATGAACTTCCTACTCCGCTGCGCTCAGCTGAAACACTGTCTGTTTTCCGTTGTGGTCTCAAAACGCACTTTTTCAGACTCCACCTTGACTAACTACCTATATAGGGCCAATTATATAGTACGTACCTTCTGTTTATTTTTTATTTTATATTTGGCTTTTTGCTATTTTATAGCTTAGAAGATATAGCCGACTGTATTGTATGTTCATTACTAGGGATAGCTCCTATGTTGTGAGAAAGTTGTGCTTCATCGGATTTGCTTTGTAGTTGTGTCAATGACCTTCAATATGCACTTATTGTACGTCGCTTTGAATAAAAGCGTCTGCCAAATAACTGTAATGTAAATGATGAGGGGGAAACTCGCCTCTACCACCACCAATGTGTAGCACCCACCTGGGTGATGCAACGGCAGCCATTTCGCACCAGAATGCTCACTACACATAAGCTGAGGTGGAGAGGAAAAGAAGACTTTTTTTAGCCAATTAAACTGAGGGATGATTAGGTAGCAGGTTGAAAGAGCCGGGTTGGGAGTTTAGCCAGAACACCGGAGAAACCCCTACTCTTTGCGATAAGTGTCATGGGATCTTTAATGACCACAGTGAGTATGAAAAAAAATACATCCATTTTGGAGGGTTGACCATGGTTGACCACTGTGCATCTGTCAGTAGTGAAATGAATGTAAAAGTAGCCATGGGCTTAATGGGGACTTCCTATCTGAGGAGAATTCAGGTCCTGGAGAATGCTCAGTGTTTCGCTTGATCAATCCTGTGAGTTACAGACACCTGCAGGGCTGCATTTTACATGATGCTTTCCCCCATATGCATACTGTTATTCAAGCAGACCACCAGGGCTTCAGTTGAGAGATATCTGTCTGCTTTAAATATAATCATACTCCCCTCCAAAATATGCAGAGAAAAACAAAAATAAATCTATGAATTCCTTATTCTTCATTATTCCATGGGCTTGCAAATAAATGTGTCTATTATACTGCAGATTTCAGGCTCTGTCATAGGAGTAGAAGCAGCCCATTGCTCCCTCTGCAACTTTATTGATTTCCTTCATCACAGATAACATCCTCCCTGGGACATTCAGTAGCCTGCAGATTGATTGCTCTTGGTTCCAGCTCACAGTCTTGGGCCTGACAGCACAGCAAGAGCCTTGCAGGTAATTCTAGGCTCTGACGTCAGAGAAAAGTGGACGTAAATAGTCATAAACATGTTCAGGTTTCTAAAACTGTGTGTAGAGACTTCCTGTGCAGTAAATATAAAAACAAGAGGTGAACATAAACGACTCCTGATATCACTGGGTTCAAGATACTTTCAAAAGTAAATGAAAATGGTTACAGATTACATTTAATTATGTAAGTGCACTGTAGAGATAACACTATTGTCTACTGATCTGCTATTTAATACAGCTGAACACTGAATAATTCAAATTCACTCTCCCCCATAAACAATCAACCTGTAGGTTATAAAACAAAGCCTTAATTTGACATCACATGCTAGGGATGTACTTTTGACTCAGATTTGCTCATTAGTTAGTGGAAAAATAACAGCATTTATAATAGAGAATAGAATACTATATGCATATACTCAATGATCTGTTAGTGTAATAGCCATATCCAGTGAAACAATCAACAAATAACCATAAAATATTAATTGGATTTCTAATCCTTATTGAACCAGACTATTACGGTGAATTTTAATTGCAACATTTACATTTTGAGAACCTTAATGAAAAGGCTTACTTTGCAAGTTATTGATGTTATCTGTGAAGCTTCATTGGGCTAATCAATCATGTCATTGAGGAGGTATTTTTTGATGTTCTTGAACTCTGGTACTACCATATAAAAATGTTAACTCTACGTTACAAAGTTTTCATTTAACTTTATTTCCTGTTTTTTCCAAAGAATTCCAGATCGGACTTCCCTTCTTTCGCTCAGGGCAAGGCAGTTTGTAAAGGCCATAAAATCTGACTTCAAGTAATGTATGCACTGCTTCACCAAGTATTTTCGTCACACAAATCAAATGCAGTTCATTGCATCCCAACCCATTACCTTCCCCGAGTCAATTAGTCTGCTCTCCACCCATTTCTGTATTTATATATACGAAAAAGAAAAAGATCTCCACTAAAAGGTCAGCCTGATTCTCATTAGCTTTCATTAACTATTCTAGTCCACAAATCAAATCTGAGCTCACTGCAGTTTGTTTGAAGACGCATTTCCAGGGTCAGAGTTTCGTACACTTTCCAGGCAGATTAACTCAGACGGGGGCCATCATCCCACTGCCTTGGCCCTGACCCCAACTTCAACATGTCACTCACAGCACACAGATGCAGACATGACCTCTGGCTCCGTCAGCACCCTGTCAGCAGAGGAAGCTGAAGTGCCGTTCTCTCTCATTTATTTAATTCACTTGTTTGTTCTCATCCTCCCCTCGGCAAAAAGATAACACCTTTCTGTCCTGCTTTTCACAAATTAATATTTCCCTTCCCTTTACTTTTTTATTTTTGGACATTTGGTGCTAAATGTCACAGTATTATTTAGATCCCAGCATGGGATCTGACTGACTGCTCCTTCAAGAAAGAGTAGCAGGAGCTCTGCCTGAAACAGGCCATAGGCCTTCAGGCCAGTGCAGGGGAGGCTTACCCAATGAGCGCGGTGTCCGAGGACATAACATTGCAAACCGGAAAATCAGAGTTATGTTATCCATAGTGGACAAAAATTAAAAAAATATATCTTATATCTTAATTGTTCTTATTGTATCTCTCTTTTATTTGTCTTTGTGCTGTATTGCCTGAAAGTGCTATATACGTTATAAGTTATTATTATTATTATTATTACTACTATTAAGTAGACAACAATTTGCATGAAAAATAAAAAAACATGACTGCTAAGAAAAAAGTTTTTAGGTTTGCTTGTCAACGTGAGTGTTAAATGAAAACTCTCAGGCTTCCAAACTAGCCGCTCACTTAACTACACACATCAATAACTGGAGTAAAATGTTACCCTGTGTGATTTTTCAAATGTAATTGTGGTATTTAATACAATCTATTAACGTTGATTCAAGGTATTCGGTAACTGTCTGAGGGAATAAAATGTATCTCTGCAGAAGAGTTTATTGATTCCTCGAGCACAGCATCTTTCCACCTCATCAACTCTGAATCATTCCAGAGATGGTTTGGCTGGCTTCATTATCACACCAGGTAACAATGAGAGACAGCATGCATCAGACTCTCTGTCTAGCATAGTACAGGACCAATATGCTTCTTCAAATCAAAGCACTTGGCAATAAAAATGCAACAAAAATAATTATGGAAAATTTTTTAACATAATGAACACATCATTTGTGCTAAGAAATCTTCAAGTTCTGTATTGAAATATAAATAATGGCTTGAAGTCTTGTGTGGCATGTACAGTGCAATACAATATGTAGATATCTCTACATTCTCTGTATTGGCTGAATGATTTTCCATGAACAGTAATTATGTTTAGTAACTCAGAGCATCTGAATTATTTCAGAGGAATATTGACTTTATATTCTGAGCCAAATTGTCTCAGCAGTGCAGATGAATCCTCTCTATGACATCCCCACAACCCCGAGAGCACGAGCAGCAGTCAAGTGGAACCCTGTGTGTGTGTGCGTGTGTATGTGTGTGCATGCGTGCGTGCGTGCGTGCATGCACATTACACACAAACACACTTACTTGCTTATGGTTGTCCATTGTTGCGGAAGATGACGTCACTTCCATGGTTTTGATTGTGCAGTGAAGATGCCACCGCCGTTGTCGGTAGAGCCATTGAAGATGGCTATAAAGACCATTTTGCGACCTGCATGTCGTGCCACAATTGGGACATGTGAGTATTGAGTCAGTGGATGGATATGGTTGTGTTAGCGCACACTGGTATCCGTGCTGAAGGAGCACAGCTCTGTGATTCTCTAGTGTGCATTGCAGTCTATTGGAGTTCGATCCCCATGCAGAGCTCAATGCCTGGCAGCAGTTCTTTCAAGGTCACCAGGTTTTATCTTACATGTATTTAGGATCCCCTTTGGGCGTTCCTAACAGCAGTGTTTCTGAACACTGGGTCTTCTACTGGCCTGGCAGATCTGTCTTTAGAGTACCCGAGGTAAATGGCTGGGGGAGGAGCATGTAAATAGCATGCCCATCCCACCGCAGCTGATGTCTGGCAAACATTGCCTCTATGCTGATGTTATTAGTGCGTTAGAGCGCGTCAGTGGCGGAGATTCTGTCTCTCCATATGACATCAAGACTACGCTGTAGGCATCTGATGTAGAAGGCCTTGAGTCTCTTACTGTGTCTTCCATAGGGGGTCCAGGCTTCGGTATGGTGTAATAGTCAGACTTGACTCATCGGCATTGTTGTGATATAGTCGATTGACTTTTCTTTTTTTAAAAACACATTGGATAAATGCGGACATTGTGAATGTTGCCTCATTTAAAAAATTAAATAGGGTAGCATCATTACTGTCTGTTTGATAAGGTTACTAAAAAACAGTCCTTTAAACTGGCACACAGACCTACTGACTCACTGTTATGGTTTTCTTTGGCTCGGCGGATCTGTTCTTTAGCTTCGACCTTGTTCTTTGTGGGGGGAAAAGCTGCATGTCTTTTAATTATACCCTGGTGTCTGCACCCACGAACAACTCTCACTTCCACTGGCAAAGCGTGTCTAAGGGCTCGATCCAAGATGCAAAAAATTTAATCTTCTGAGTATTTATACTCCCACTTTGTATTCTTGGAGCAGCTACAATGCAATGTCATTCCCTCAGCACCAGTCTTTCCTTCCCATTTTAAAAAGAAAAAACGATTCAAAAGAAATCCCCCAGTACTCTTCAAGAGTACTTTCAGGAGCACTTCATGGAAATCACAGCGATACATGCCACTGCAATAAAGGTTGCACCGTTATAGTTTGTAACATGAATGAGTGGACTAACTAGACATCTTAGAGATGAAGATTTACGTACACATATGATACAGGAAGTACATATTCAGTAAGTATTGTGGAACAGTGGAAACCTTTGTACAGGTGATAAGGCAAATCATTGTTCCGATGTTCCTGGGCTGTTTACTTCTCCAACTGATTTTGCAGGGCAGATACAATTAATAACATGTTTAATAACATTAATAACATGTTCAAAATCTGGAGACAGCAGCTGTGAAACGTCAGGGATTGTGAGTAGGGGACTGCAAGCTGCCGTAGAGCTGCGAGTCTGGTTCAGTGAATTTGAGTTGAGACCATGTTGCAACTGTGTGGCTCATAAGATGAATGCCAGCTATAATAAAAAGGGGTGCTAATTTGTGGGGCTAATTTGCACTACAGTTTGAGATGGCAATTGAGTTGTGCCCAAAATGTTGCTTTTTCATGGGTGGGTGACATAGTCTACATACTAGCATATAGACACAGCTTCTCTAATAGGGCCTGATTTACTAAGAGCTTTAGCGCGAGCAAAAGATTTTAGCACACGCAAAACCAATAATGTGACAAATGATTGGTCATGGTATTTGTTTTGCACCAATCATTGGTTGTGTTAGTCGTTTTGCGTGTTCTAAAAGTTTTTGCACCCGCAAAAGGTCTTAGTATACTCACTGATGAATTAATTGTTAGGTTTATTAGACTCTTTGTTTTAGTTTTGCCTTTATCATGTTAATATATATATATATATATATATATATATATATATATATATATATATATATATATTTGCTGGTTAATAAAGCTATTTAATTTCCTGGTTAGTACTGAAATGTGATATTTATGAAAAGAAAATCAACAAACTGCAACTTTTTCCCCTGGCAACAAAAGCATGTTTAATTGGTCTCTGAGTGTAGTTTCTTGGTGGGCCTTAATTATGGTTTCTGAAATTCTTACCTTTATAACAGGCTGCTGATAGACTGTCGCTTGCAGGTCAGAGCTCTACATGTTTTAAATGCATTCCTGGTACTACTCTTGTTCATCTCTTCCTCAGGCATATTCTTTTTCACAGGGAAGACCTGGGCCAATGCCATTTACTTTGATAATTATATCAAATTTACCTTATCTTTTAATATTGAAAGCATTCATTGCATATTATGCATGGAAGCACAGATAACCAACACAAACACAGACATTGTGTAAAAGTCCAATCCATGATACAGGCAACTGTTACAGATATACAAAAAGGAGAGTTTTCATTCTGGGAAAAGAAAAAGAACTGACAAAATAAAGCTGAGGAAAAGTGTAATGTACATCTGAAAGATGTACATCATGGAAGATAGAAAATGAGGCCCATGGGAAAGGTGAGGGGCTGTGTGTGTGTGTGTGTGTGTGTGTGTGTGTGTGTGTGTGTGTGTGTCTGGTTGAGGGCAGGGTGTGAGGAAGAAAAATGTGTGACAGCATGTTTGAAAGTGTATTGCAGAGGCAGAGAATAGCTGAGAGAGCCGTAATATCCAAGTGCATCCATAGAATCCTGTCTTCCCACTGAATGACTTATGGCCCTGTCACACTATTGCGTATGAGAGAAACGTATGAGTTGCGTATGTAAATTCATAAAATAATTTTCATACGCACAAAAAGCCCTTGAAAATAGCGTATGGCCAGCGTATGGCTAGCGTATGCCTAGCGTATGCTTAGCGTATAAACCATACGTCCGAATACGCACAAAACTTTTGAGCATGCTTAAAAAACTTTTTGTGCCTCGCCGTATGCCAGCGTATGCCACCGTATGCGACCGTGCTTGAAACGTATACAACCTATGCCTAACGTACACGTAACGATGATGAGGCACAGTGCTAGTAAAGTACGACTAAATGAAGCAAAGCTATTGCACCCTGATAAATGAAATATGGTCACATCATTGTCGACCCATCCTTCATCTTGATTTTAGGTTGTATATCTTTCTTGTATGTTTCTGTGAAGAAAGAATAAGTAACTGGGTGAACAAAACATACAATTTATCATTTAGAGTCTGGCTGATAGAAATGTAAAACCTGTTTAAAAGCAATTTAGTCAGTTCAATATTTTTAATTTAACAATGGACATAATCCAACATTGAAATAGTCATGGAGTGGAATTGCTTAAAATATTTCAGACCACTTAATATACATCGAAATTTCTCAAAATGAGTCTACTTATGTTAGCAGGAGAGCAAATATATAATTAGAAACACCGTATGACTTCTATTTCTGGTAAATTAGTTCATTTATGTACGCTTAATGATTTTTCTGTGACATATAAACACATAACTTAATTAATTTATGGTCTGACCTTATCAAAACATTCGTATGAACTAAAATGTCATGGCTAATATCTGTCAGTGGCGTAATAGATATTATTTACCTCTCACTGAGAAATCTAATCAATTAAATCTTTGGCAGGCATGACCTTACTCATTTATACTGTAATTTTACTCCATGAATGAGTTCCAGAGAATACTGAATCATTTTTCAACTTTAGTGGTCTATTCATTTACGTATATTTCTTGTTATGATTACATACAGTTTTTCTCCATATTCACAAATAAATGAAGAGGAAAAATGAGAAACAGTTTCACACTGTGGTACTTTTAACATTGCAATATTACTGAATTTTTCACTAGTTTATGCCATTTGCCTTAGCAGCAACTGTGAGGAAATGGCAGTATTCATTAGACTTGAATGTTTGAATGTTTGTTGAACAGTTTTTCAACTCTACGCATAGACAGGGGGTGACCACACATGAAGCAGAATGCTTGGGGAAGCAAGTCACTGAATTTCAATAAAACCCTGGAAGGGGGAGACCATGTGGCGCAATCCATAGGGCAGTCGACTCTCAACCCATAGACAACTGCCCCATACAACCAGAGGTTTTACCCCCTGCCATAGTAGTCTGTGCTCTGATCCCATCACTATCTAAAGCTCTGCTTTCACCCTGTCTGAATAAAGAGGGTGAAGAAATACGTTCACTAGCTTAAACATATTCCACTTGTTTGTGAGAAATACGTTCACTAGCTTAAACATATTCCACTTGTTTGTGAACAATACGTTCACTAGCTTAAACACATTCCACTTGTTTGTGAGAAATACGTTCACTAGCTTAAACACATTCCACTTGTTTGTGAGCAATACGTTCACTAGCTTAAACACATTCCACTTGTTTGTGAGAAATACGTTCACTAGCTTAAACACATTCCACTTGTTTGTGAGCAATACGTTCACTCGTTTAAACACATTCCACTTGTTTGTGAGCAATACGTTCACTAGTGTAAACACATTACACTTGTTTGTGAGAAATACGTTCACTAGCTTAAACACATTCCACTTGTTTGTGAGAAATACGTTCACTAGCTTAAACATATTCCACTTGTTTGAGAGAAATACGTTCACTAGCTTAAACACATTCCACTTGTTTGTGAGCAATACGTTCACTAGCTTAAACACATTCCACTTGTTTGTGAGCAATATGTTCACTAGTTTAAACACATTCCACTTTTTTTTTGAGAAATACGTTCACTAGCTTAAACACATTCCACTTGTTTGTGAGCAATATGTTTACTAGCTTAAACATATTCCACTTGTTTGTGAGCGATACGTTCACTAGCTTATACACATTCCACTTGTTTGTGAGAAATACGTTCACTAGCTTAAACACATTCCACTCGTTTGTGAGCAATACGTTCACTAGCTTATACACATTCCACTTGTTTGTGAGCAATACGTTTACTAGCTTAAACACATTCCACTTGTTTGTGAGAAATACGTTCACTAGCTTATACACATTCCACTTGTTTGTGAGAAATACGTTCACTAGCTTAAACATATTCCACTTGTTTGAGAGAAATACATTCACTAGCTTAAACACATTCCACTTGTTTGTGAGCAATACGTTCACTAGCTTAAACACATTCCACTTGTTTGTGAGCAATACGTTCACTAGTTTAAACACATTCCACTTTTTTTTTGAGAAATACGTTCACTAGCTTAAACACATTCCACTTGTTTGTGAGCAATATGTTTACTAGCTTAAACATATTCCACTTGTTTGTGAGCGATACGTTCACTAGCTTATACACATTCCACTTGTTTGTGAGAAATACGTTCACTAGCTTAAACACATTCCACTCGTTTGTGAGCAATACGTTCACTAGCTTATACACATTCCACTTGTTTGTGAGCAATACATTTACTAGCTTAAACACATTCCACTTGTTTGTGAGAAATACGTTCACTAGCTTATACACATTCCACTTGTTTGTGAGCAATACGTTTACTAGCTTAAACACATTCCACTCGTTTGTGAGCAATACGTTCACTAGCTTATACACATTCCACTTGTTTGTGAGAAATACGTTTACTAGCTTATACACATTCCACTTGTTTGTGAGAAATACGTTCACTAGCTTAAACACATTCCACTTGTTTGTGAGCAATACGTTCACTCGCTTAAACATATTCCACTTGTTTGTGAGCAATACGTTCACTCACTTAAACACATTCCACTTGTTTGTGAGCAATACGTTTAAGGCTGATGCACATGGACCATGTACATTAGTTGGATGCATACATGTTGGTGTGCACTTTCTAATAGTGTACATATTCCTGCCAGCTGCATCTTTGTTGACTGTGAATATTAAAATAGATATGACTATGTATATTTTACACGGTGAGATATTCTTATTAGCTAAAGTATACAACACAGAGAGATTACCCAACCTTATCTTATAATACTTATCTTACAAGAGGTCTTATCTTTTTAAAATCTTGCACTGATCTTTATTTTAATGGTAAAATCATTAATTCAATTTATGAGGTGTAATTGAGATTAGGAAATACTGTTACGTGATTAGGTGATTTATGTCTATTTTCCCAGACGAGGTCTCTTAATTTATAAAAAGCAGAGGTGGAAAGTCCAGTTTCAGAAAGTAAAAGTTCTCCTCTGTATTTTGTTCCAATCACCTGGATTTGCCAATTAATTTGAAATAATTCGTGAAATAGCTTAACTGAGAAAACACAAGAAATATTGATCAAATGTACCGTTCACTCCAAATTGCAATCCAGTTTGTAGGCAGGGTTCATGGTAGCCTATGGGTTCATATATCGTTCACGACAGTCTAACTGACTTTTTAAAAAATTGCCCAAAAACACATACAGTGCCCTCCACAATTATTGGCACCCCTGGTAAAGATGATTAAAAAGGGTTATAAAAAATTCACCGTTTGGTGAAAGCTTAATCTCACACTGAAAAAAAGAAAAAAATCCAACCTTTAATTGAAGTAAATTTATTCTGAGAAAAAAAAATCCATCATCAAGAAATAATCATTTTTAACAAAACCACGTGTGGCACAATTATTGGCACCCCTGCATTTAATACTTTGTACAACCTCCCTTTGCAAATAAAACAGCACTGAGTCTTCTCCCGTAACATCTAATAAGGTTGGAGAATACAGAGCAAAGAATCTGAGACCATTCCTCTTTACAGAATCTCTCCAGATCATCCAGAGTCCTAGGTCCTCTCTTGTGCACTCTCCTCTTCAGCTCAGCCCATAGGTTTTCAATGGGGTTTAGGTCAGGGGACTGAGATGGCCATGGCAGAAGCTTGATTTTGTGTTCAGTTAACAATTTTTGTGTTGATTTGGATGTTTGTTTTGGATCATTGTCATGCTGGAAGATCCAAACAGTTTTAGTTTCCTGGCAGAGGCAGCCAGATTCAGGTTTAAAATTTCCTGGTATTTCATGGAGTTCATGATGCCATGCACCCTAACAAAGTTCCCAGGGCCTTTGGAGGAAAAACAGCCCCACAACATCACGAAACCTCCACCATACTTAACATTGGGGATCAGGTTATTTTCGGTATAGCCATCCTTTTTTTTACGCCAAACCCACCTTGAGTGTCAGTTGCCGAAAAGCTCAATTTTCATTTCATCTCACCATAGAACATGGTTCCAGTAGCGTTTAGGCGCTTACATTTGTGGTGACATGACAGGAAAGGCTTTTTTCTGGCATGCCTTCCAAATAATTTGTTGGCATGGAGGTGATGTTTAATGGTAGTTTTGGAAACTAGATGACCCCAAGATGCTACTTTCATCTGTAATTCTCCAACAGTGATCCTTGGGGATTTTTTTGCCTCTCTTACCATCCTCCTCACAGTTGCTTTTAACTTTTTAAGTATTGCCCTGACGTTAGATATGGGCTTTTTCAGTTGAGTAGCTATTTTTTTATAGCCATTCCCTGACTTATGAAGCTCAACACACTTTTCCCTCATTTGATTTATTTGTGTGTTCTCTTATCTTTCCCATGTTGATGTATGAATAAGGGAATATGGCCTCTGCGTCACTTCATATTTATACCCCAGTGAAACAGAAAGTCATTGATTACTGCTTGAAAGTTCCTAAACACTCTGATCGACTTTAAAAAGTAAAATATAAATGCTTCAGTTACATTTTGTTCATAAGAATGTATAGGGGTGCCAATAATTGTGTTTTGTTAAAAATAATAATTTCTTGATGAGGGATTTCTTTTTCTCAGAATAAATTTACTTGAAAAAAAGATGGATTTTTCAAATGTTTTTATAAATCTTTTTACTCATCTTTGGCAGGGGTGCCAATAATTGTGGAAGGCACTGCATGTTCCGCCGTCACTGTTACTAGCAACGACAAATGCAAAATATTTGGAAGCGCAAAAATGTTAACGGTGAATGGGTTTTCCCTCATTGTGTTCTTTCAATACAGGTGTGCTCTTAACCTTAGACCTACTTTGGTCAAAGTCACTTGTTGTACATAAAGACCACACAGCGACATCTGCAGTATAGCGAAAAACGCACACGCAATTTGGTTTGCGAAAGCGTGACATCAATGAGACGGAGATGCCACCCAAATTACAACAGGGTCGTTGGCATGACGGTGGTGCGGCGCAACTATAAATTAAGAGACACTACATATCGGCATCTAACTTCACAACCGATCCAAACAGGTCAACTCTCGGTATCAAATAGAAAAACTTTAGCCTGCCTGTCGTCATTTCAAAATATTGAGAGAGAACTGAACTCAACTGAATACAAAAGGGTAAGTTAGATAATCATTTTATTACTATTACAAGTTTTTTTTCTCGGTTTATTTATCATAGCGCACAAATAGACTGGAACTATTGGGCAAGACTAATAGAACTATTACTATTGGACAAAACTGTCAAAGCATTGAAAGGATTAAAAACCAGCTCATGATAAATCCATACAGGCATATAATTATGTCAGGCTTAGAAACAATGTGCATTGCATTTGCAAAACTGAAAAAGACCGTGCAGTTTCATGTCGGTCTTAAGCGAGTTTTTATTAATATTTTTCATGATTACAGTATGATATATGGTATTATATGATATAAAGTTTTATCTTTTTTAGCACCCATTTCGCCATGAAGCCCGCTTGCCTGATCCTCCTTGCCTTCTTGACGGTTTGCAATCTCACCATGAATCTAGGACAAAGCATCTCCGATGAGGAGAACGTGGAGAACAGAGCAACTTTGGATGAGATGCTTCAAAGAGCGGACAATCTTTTACTCAGATCTATACTAAAAAAGATAGGGGAAGACGACAGTACAAACGGTATGTTTTGTCCGACCATGGTAGTAAAAAAATTCGGATACATTTTTTTTGTCCAGGAGCTGCCCCACAAAAGGTACTCCCAAGATAGTTTAAATTCTAACGTTCAGAATGTAGCCCAACTTTAATGCGGTAAATACTGTCATATGAATATTTAAGGGCACACAAACTTTATCGTTATCTGAGGACTTCTGAAACACAAGCAATCGTTTCTTTCTTCCTACGGTCACTTTTTAACATTCATTTATTAATTCAAGGAACGTACACATTTGTTTTTGGCGAATCAATTAATTAGTTCACCTCTGTCAATTGGCAGATTGTAGCCTGCACTGCAAATAACAGCAGCTAATTAATAAATTTTTTCACGTTCTATAATTAAAATTTAAACAGTTTGTGATGTTCTCAAAAAATAAGAATCAAAATGTTTCAATCCGAGTAGTCTACCTCAAAGAAAAGTTCGTATGAGTAAATGTCCAATAGAAATCAACCACTTCAAAAGTGAAATTTGGTCGCATGACAGCAAATACAATGGCCTCGTTATATGTTAAAGACTGTTAGCACCGGTATACGTATAAGCTATTGGTTCATTTTTAACTGACCGACATAAAAATAAAGTCTAAATCCTTATTATGTAATACTTGGTCGTCAGTATGCTATTTAGGCAGAATATAGGAAATTCCTATGATTGTCTGATATAAAATTAATACTAATTCATTTTTTATCAGTATTTTCCAATGTAGGCTATATAATACAGCTTTTTTTTCCAATTACAGAGCTGATGTCCTCTCAACAGGAGTTGATCGCTAAGAGGCAGCATCCGGGAAAGAGATACCAAGAAGAAATAGAAAAGCGGCAACATCCTGGAAAGCGTGGGGAGGACGAGATCGAGGATTACGCCGATCTCCAGAAAAGGCAACATCCAGGGAAGCGAGAGGATGAGATAGACAATTACGTGGAGTTGCAAAGGCGGCAGCACCCCGGCAAGCGTTCACCGCTGGAACAGTTACCAGACAATTCTGGCTCTCAAGCGGCGTACCTGGTCGAGCTTTCCAAAAGGCAGCATCCAGGTAAACGCTACCTGATGTACAATAAACGTCAGCACCCGGGCAGGCGTGAGCTCGGGGAGGAGATGGACTCAGGTGAGCTGCCTGATTTGGAGAAGCGTCAGCACCCCGGAAAACGCTTTGTGGATAACACGAGTCCCGATTTCGCCTCCAACGATCCCTGTGGCCCCAATGATCCAGGGAGCTGCAGGAAAGCAAGCTTGTTTCTGGAGTTGCTGGACAACGCGACCAAGAGCCGAGCCGAAGAGAAGAGGCAACATCCAGGAAAAAGGTTCGCTTATGAAGAAGATTTGACGGAACAGGAGTAAAAAAAAAAATTTACAAAAATGAGGGGGGGGAGGGGAGCAAACGCATAACTTTAATGTAAAGATTTAAATATATCATCTTAATAACTATAATAAAGAATATTTCACAATTATTTTTTAATGTAGCCTATTTATTGCGGGTCACTTGAGCTAGGTTAGTTTCTATTGCAAAGTGTTCAACCATTGACGGACAGATATTTAGATACAACATTAACACTGACATTAAATGCAAATAAAGAAATCAATTAGATAACTTCTTTATTAGTAGCCTACTCTGCGTGGATTAATATCGTACTAAACACATTATCATGGCGGACACGTTCATGGGATATTGGTATTTGATTATGGTGTTTTAGTGAAACATGCCACAGACAACAGGGCATTGAACCCTGGAGAGGATGAGAAACAGTTACGAATACCTGATGGCATCGTTATCGCAAAAAACGTTCGTTATTTATTTATTCTTGACATTGACTGTTTTTTTTAAGATACTTTTGTTATTAATACAATTAATTATTAATATTATAAGTACAGCACCATTCTCAAAACCAAGATCGCTTAGCACAGCAAGGCAATGCAGATACACATATACAAAAAAAAAGAGGGGAAAATATATAAACACAAATGCAAATATCAAAAAAAAAATATATATATATATATAAGAAGCAGAGTAAAGCTTGTGATTGGGGAGAGGGCGTAGTGTGACGGAAATAGTGTTGCATGAAAAGGTGTATGTTTTAATTGAGATGTACGGAGGTGTTGGGGAGCGCATTCCAAAGTTTGGGGGACCGTGGCAGCGCAAGATCTGCCACCTACAGTGGATAGTCTGGTTTTAGGGACCATAAGCATGTCAGTGCTAGAGGACCTAAGGGTAGGCAACGAGTGGCAGTGTAGAGAAAGAGTAATTCAGATAGATAGGAGGGAGCAAGACCGAATAGCAAACCTTTGAATGTGACGACGTGCGTAATTACGTTATTTCATCCATAAAAGTAATTACCCTCATACACAAATTTTGTGTATAAGGGTGATGCGCGCCCACGGCCATATTAATAAAATGACACCAGTATGTGTAGACGACTACTGGGTCATTTCGTTGCTGAATTACAACACAATCTGATCAATTTAATTCACCTTCTATGACGTCTCCAATGCAGACAATCTTTGAGCAGAAGTTTAGGCGACTTAAATCTCTTCACGTGTGGTTGCACCGTTCTTTCAGTGAAGCTTTATCGCATGTGGCCATGGTTAGACTAAAATGTTTTTTTAAATAATTGTATTTATTTATAATTACCTGTGCATCTGTATCTTATTTGTTATATGGTTTTCACGTCTTCTGTAAAAATAATATGACTAATACTCCCAGAAAAATTTAAGTGGTCCCCTAGTTCATCTACACAAATATTGGTACGTGTAGAATTTGGAAAAAAGTAAAATTCTACACGAAGAACTATATTTTGGAAAAAAGTAAAATCTTGCTTAGTAAATGACGACAAGCTATTCGAATGATACACAATACAATTACATTCATAAAAATGGGTGCATATAATAAGGTTTGCACCACAGAAAACAATCTTTGGTTAATATGAAGTTTCTGATTCTGTCCTTCAACCGTGGCCTAAATATGAATATGAAAAGTGATATACCGTGTGTACCTCACAAGTGGCAAGAATCTTTTATTTTTTAACCCTTTGACATTTTTCCTATTCTTGGTGTGTGGAATGAATAATCAATGTCCCATAATATCAATGTAATTATAGACATTTCCTTCTGCTTATTCAATGTTGCTTCTCAATACTTGGCAGTAATGTCAGCTTTCCACAGACTTAATTACCCATATACGATCAGTGGACTGTGAACATATGTCCTTTTGTTTGGAATGAATTGAATCCATTCTACCATTCAGCGAATACCACAAACTTAATACAAGGACAAGACAGAGCTTCTTGTGACAACCTATATGAAATTACAGTATTCCAGCTCTCAGTCATCCTAAAAGCATTTTGCTGTAAAAGGAGTGCATGGCTCAAACTATCGAGCTGAAGAAGACAACTTACTATTCACATATTGTTTATATGTGAAGACCCTGCACAGCAGGGTCGCAGTCTACCTTTTGCCGCAGACCGGAAACACACTTGTGCAAATTGCATCTTGGCTTACCTAAAGCTGAACTCTCTAATGTGACTTTACTAGCCCTGTGTAAGCTACACTGAAAAATCATATCCTCAAATTAATTTTCAACTTTAAGCACTACTGTACATTCTCAGTCTCTCTCTTGCACCTGCTATGGTCGGTGATTAACTTTATGTTGTCCATTTATGAATGCACTGCTTCTAAGTAGGTTTTGTATTAAAGGCTATGACTGGTTGTAACCCTAATAACGTAGAACCAGGTCTTTGATGCCTAAACCTGTTTTATGCACTTATGTAAGTCACTTGAGAAAAGAGCATCTCCTAATGGCTGTCTGTAATGTAATATGGTAGAAGTGAGTCATTCATTGTGCTGTTCCTCTAGTCCACTACAGTAAGGTTAGACATTATTATACTGTATCAACTATTTGTCTGAATAGAATACAGCTAAACCAAACATACAGTTCCTCTGTATTATATTTTTATGTACATTTCATAATTTAGATAGCATAGCCTTTGACTGATTGATTTTGGCAAATAAACTTTCCACTGGGCACAGGAGATATACACATATAACCATGAAATCAAGGCGTTGTGACTCATGTTTATAGGGCTATAAATCTGAGTTTTGAGAAATGCAGTAGCTATTGATTTCAAGGTGTTTTATGAGAGACTGAAACAGGCATAGAGTTGTAATTCAAGAGGATGATTGGTGCTGCTTTGCAGCCAAGAACTGAGAATAATTTTCTCTGTCTAGTTCCCCTGGAGATATATACAGCCTTGCTGGGAGTAGTATCTAGTTTTAGCATAGCATATCTACTACTTCAGTTATTTAGCTCAGAACTAAGCAGGGTGAGAAAGAACAACTGTTCAAACAGGTTAACCTGTCATAACAATGAGGTAAACAGAGAAAAGTAACAATGTAACATGTGACCATTTAATATAGTCACAAGAGGCACAAAGTCAGGAAAGACTATCATGTCAAATGCAACAGACAGAATACAGCAACAGCACCATTAACACTCAGATACAAGGAGAATGTTCAGTCCCAGCAGATCTTCAGCATTAAATGAGGTACTGAACTTTTTTATTTAAAAACTTCCATCAACTTATGGGCTACTGGAACACATTTGCTAAAATTAGGGACTTTTATCCATTGGTTAAAAGTGAGAATTATCAAAACGTTGGCATATATAGCATTCTGTCCTTGTGCTCATATCCAGAGGCTGATATCAGTGAGCAATATCTGGGCAGTACAAGATCAGTGTTTTTTTAACACTTTAACATTTGTACAGATACATCTTCATCTATTTGTTATTTTCTGAGGTGAAAAAATGATTGGAGTTTGTGGCCCTTTCTACCAGCTAAAACATGCCAGGGATAGCAAGCAATACAGATCAACCAGAAAAAGACAACTTAAGAGGGAACTGGACAACATATTTATCCACTGCAGGTCACCTCCATCTCAGTGATGCAAAAACATAAGGTGGATTTATGTATACAGCCAAAGAGCATGGGCCTTTGGATCCTCACATAACGTGAGTGTCACACCGGTAGATGTCTGAAACAAAACGTAAAGAGCACAAAAACTCAGTGGCGAATGACAGTAAACAGGGAACTTAAATACCCAACTAAACAGGTAAATGAAATGTACAGACAAGTGCAGATGGGACTAAACCAATAATACTTATCACACAGGGAAAAAAGACAGGCAAACAAGACACACCAGAAACTGTGCATTGGCGGCCTCTGGTGGTTCACAGGAGGAACTGTGACATGGAGTGGAGCCAGTGGTCTGAACATTGAATGGGTAGTTATGATTTACCAGGGTAAATTGTTTTCAACAAAAAGCTAAAATTATGGAATTTATAGTGACATGCACACACTGCAGTATCATGACCCTGGTAGACTCATGAGCCTTGTAACAGAGCTATGAACGATGAAGTCAAATAGAGCTAAAAAAAAAAACATTAATCTGAAAAAATCCTGGATGGACTGGTAGTATTCCCTTTAGTGTGGCATACTTATCAACTCTAACCAAGATTAACAAGACAACTCTACAGGAATATAATCAACTCTCCCCTACAGCATATCACACACACACACACAGGCATGCACACGTACACACGCACATGCTCTCTCACACACACACGCATACACGCACACACACACATGCAGACTGTGTCCAAAACAGCGCCCTTCTATACTATTGAGTATGCTTGTTGAGTACACTGGATCGAAAAGCATACTTTTCAGGAAGTAAAGAAACATTTTGTTCCGATAAATATGACATGCAGCTTTTCTTTAAAAATGAGGTACAGCGTCGCTGACGTTTTACTTCAACAACAACAATGTGAGCATGGCCATGCAAGGGCGGGATGTCTTACGTATGACAGCACGGTTGAAAAACACTTACACTTCCACAACATAGTTGAAAAATAGTATGGAGGGTATTTTTTGCATACTGCATATTGCGTACTAAGCAGTATACAGTACACAGTGTGCCAGTACACAGTACGCTACACACAGGACACAGAAGATAGGGCTCTGATTTGAACACAGCCAATCACACACACACACACACACACACACACACACACACACACACACACACACACAGCTTTAGGGCTCATTTTAAATTGTAAAAACCTTGCATTGTAAAAACAATTTTCTTCAAAAAATCCAACCAACAATAAGCAGATTCAGAGAATGTGATAAGATAAGTAAGTAGAAATCAGAGAGTGACACGCTGCAGCTGAGAGCACTGCCACAGCCTGAGGCCAGTAAGCCCATTCATCAGCCTGTCACGTCCCCCTGCATTTCTACACATTAAAAATGAAAGGCACAAATAAAACGAATTCATCTTGCCAATTTCCAGTTTGAAACAGCTATGAATAATTTTTAGTGCAGGTTTTGTTTTCTTCACAAATAACAGCTTTCTCCCCTTGTATTAAGAGGGAGATATCACCTGGCACTTCAAAGCAACAATATTCCTTAAAAGTTAATATTATTTTTAATCTATAGTTTGAGCAAACCACTTTTATAATAACCATAAATGTTAAAATATCAACATAGTATTTTGTACAGTGTTTCTGTTGTGCCCTATAGCCCTATACACAAGCCCTATATATTGTCATCTATCAAAAACGAGACCATTTAGCACCAGATCAATGCAATTGATGGAACATAATTGTCTGAAAGTCATGTTCTTAGGCGAGTCACTTTTTATGAGGGAATTTTTCCAAAAATGCATACTTAAAAAGGAAAATGTCACTCTTTTTCCTGCAGAAATCCCGTTAAAAAAACCCACTAAGTGTTTGATTGCATACCAATCCATAGAGCACTGTAAAGGTTACAGTGGTGTCAAGGATGCTAAATCAGTATCTGCTTTATTCACTCACCAAACACTCTCCCATCTCACTAGGTGTTCACAAATGGGTCTGAACATGTGCCAAGCTAGAGTAACATCTCCGAGGTAGCATCCCTGTTCTCAATAATGAATCCTTGTCTGTAATAGACCCAGATTACACTAATATTCCAGCTGTAGATTTCTGTTACGTGTGCCTGTCTCTCCCTCTGTCTGTCTTGTGTTTCCCCATCCAGAGCCAGGCCTGATTGACTAATTGGAGTCACCTGGCCCACGCCTTTAAAAGACTGGCTTGCCCAGCAATCAGGAGTTGCTATTTTACTTTTGTTCCTGCTTCCGAGTGAGACGTTTTTCTTCTCCCTCACGGCCTACGACCCCGAGTGTCTTTTGGACCGTGGGTTTTCCCTATTTTCTTCATCTACTGACCTATTTCCTTTACTACACATATCGGCATTCACAGACGCACATACACGCATAGAAACCTGCATTCACACATCCATACGCTCCCTATTCCTTTTCCCCTTGTTAAAAACTCAACGTCTCTGTGCCTTTTATGTTGCGGTCATTCAGGGAGTGGCCGTAACATAAAATTGGGGGCTCGTCCGGGATCTGGACGTTTTTTTCGAGTCGTTTTGATGGACCATTGATCCATTTGTTTAGATAGCTATAGCTTGTCGTTTAGTAATTAGTAGCAGTGTACTGCTCTTTCGGAAGCGCTATTTTTGAAATTGCTTTCTGGTTGCGTTAGCTGTTTTGTTTGCAGTAACATCGTGTACAGGTAAGCATTTCTATTCTACTGACGACTTGTTGGTTATATTTTGCTGTTTGGCGTTGTTTGGTAGTTTTCAGCGCGTGTAAACAGCTGACTCAGAAGCGCTGCTAGTGCTCTGGGTAAAAGCGTTGTTTTTCCAGATTGGACTTAGCTGCATCGCTTAATTCTCACTAACTACAGTTTATGCACTACCAATGAAAGTAGTATTTTATCCCTGTAGTTGGGGTGTTTACAGACATTGCTTTTAGTGATTAACTGTTTGGCTTCTTGGTTTGAAGCTGTAGTTCCACGCGTTTAGTACTGTTTTTGCCGGTCCTGGCGTTTGCAAGCTGCTATATTAAATTGGCGTTACGGTCGTGGTATTCGACTGCTTGTGTTTGGTACGTTTTGCGTGGTGTTAAACTACTTTTGCTACTTTGAGTGTTTTTGTAGTAGTGGGAATATTTGCTGTGGCCTGAGCAGTGTGAGACATTTTTCCCTGGTTGTTTTGGGTGATAAATAAATTGTATTGCAGCAATTTTTTTTTTCTGCCTGTTGTCTTGTTGAGCTGTTTGGGACACTAGCTACTTGAAATATTGTGAGCTTTGCTCTCATATATATATTTTTTGGAGACTTGTTTTCTCAAGAGTTTAAGTCTCATTTTTGCCTGTCTCTTGGAACCTGTTTCTGGTCTTCCTGGTGCATTCATTCACCTTTCGAAGGAGCTGAAGACGCAGCGTTGAACGGAGTTTGATTGTTCCTTGAGGTCCGAGATAGGAATCTAACCTGTGTTCCCTGAGGAGTCTCTTTTCTTGACCGGAGGAGCTAAACACGTAGCGCTGGTTGGGACTAGATCGCTCTTTCTGTGGGCCTAGGTGGATTGTCTAAGGACGGCAGTTCTTTTTCTGGCTGGCTGTAGCCTTATATTTTTTCCCTCCTAAAAACTAAGTGATTGCTCCCAGGCATTTTACTGGTAAAAAATGACATCTAAAACTGAAGACTTTATTTTAGATCCATCTGAAATATTGTTGGATAACTATACTAAAGATCAGTTGTTAAATATTGCTGAACATTATAAGATCGAAATTCCCAGTAAAAGACTGAAAGAGAATGTTAAAACAATTCTCAAAGCTGCCTTAAGTGATCTTGGAATTCTTGTTGTCAAACCTGACTTGTCACCTCCCGGTAGTCCTATTTCCTATCCTCCGCAAATGACTCCATCTGAGATCGAATTGAAGCTTCAGGAGCTAGCTCTGCGAGACAATCAACATGATCGTGAAGTTCAGTTCAAATTAGACTTGCGGAAGTTGGAAATTGAAGCTGAGGAAAGAAAATCACTTCAAGAATTTGAATTTTAAAAATTGGAGCTTGAAAGCCGAAGTACCTCAACTCGCTCTGTAGACCCAGCTCGTGCAGAGTTCGATGTGAGTAGGCAGATACGAATGGTCCCACCTTTTTCTGAGAAGGAGGTGGAAAAATATTTTGCCCATTTTGAACGTGTTGCCACTTCATTGAAATGGCCTGCCAATGTTTGGACTATTTTATTGCAGTGTGTTTTAACTGGTAAAGCCAGAGAGGCCTATTCCTCGCTTAATTTGGATGAGAGCTCTGATTACGAGATTGTGAAAACGGCAATCCTCCGCGCATATGAACTTGTGCCTGAAGCCTACCGTCAAAGATTCAGAAGTTTTTTAAAAACGGACAAACTAACTTATGTGGAATTTGCGAAGGAAAAAGAAACTTTGTTTTACCGGTGGTGTGCATCACAAATGGTGACAACTAAAGATCAGCTGCGAGATTTGGTAGTCTTGGAAGAATTTAAAAACTGTCTTCCAGACCCTATTGTGACGTACTTGTATGAGCAGAAGGTCACTCAAGTTTTAAAGGCTGCTGTTCTAGCGGACAAATTTGTTTTAACTCACAAGACTCTTTTCTTGTCAAAACCCTCATCTCGGTTTGAAAGCCAAGCACGCTTTGAAAGAAACATTAAAAATGGTGGTTCTAATAAGGCTGATAGGCCTGCTTTTGGCTCTGACAGGAAACCGTTTTTTTTTCGAGGTGAAAATAAGGAAACGCACACAGGAAGTAAATCCGATCGTGAGAACAATTGTGTTTATTGTAAAGCTTTTGGTCACCGTATCACTGCATGTCCTAAACTAGCAAGGAAAAACACTAAACCTCACTTGCTAGTTAATAAAAAAGAAACTTTTGATTATTCACCTTTTCTCCTAACTGGAGTTGTGTCTTTGCCAGGTACACCTGGTGTTACAATTAAAATACTTCGTGATACTGGCGCTGCTCAGTCATTCATTCTTGCTGACGTATTGCCCCTGTCAGACAGTACTTCCCTTGGTGCCAGTGTGCTGGTACAAGGTGTGGCGATGAATTATATTGATGTTCCGTTGCACAAAGTCACCCTGGATTCGGACTTAGTCACTGGGGATGTTGTGGTCGGGGTGCGTCCTAGTCTTCCTGTTGAAGGCGTGTCTTTTATTCTGGGGAACGATTTAGCTGGTGGTAAGGTTTTCCCTAACCCAGAGGTTACCTCCAACCCTGTCAAATCCATGTCCTCTGACACGCTTGGACAAACCTACCCTGACGTGTTTCCCACATGCGCCGTTACTCGCGCGATGACTAAACAGTTTGAATCCGACGACGAGGATATTGTCAATTTAAGTGACACATTTTTGTGCAGATCCGATGTAAAAACCACTTCACTTAATATGAATGATTTTAAATCTTGTGTTGATGTGTTTTTACCCCGGGAACAGCTGATTGTAGAGCAACGTAAAGATTTCTCTTCTCTTTTTGATCAGGCTGTTGATGAAAAGGAAATTTATGAGTTGTCAGCTGGTTACTTCACGCAGACCGGTGTTTTAATGCACAAATGGAGTCCTATTACTGCCTCCTCCCAAGAGGATTGGAAGGTTACCCATCAAATTGTGGTGCCTTTAATATTTCAAAAAGAAATACTGACTTTGGCACACGACAGTCCCTTTGCTGGTCATTTGGGCATTACTAAAACATACGACCGGATTTTAAGGCATTTTTTTTGGCCTGGTTTAAAACGTGATGTTGCAAACCACTGTAAGACTTGCCATGACTGCCAATTGGCGGGGAAACCAAACCAAATAATTCCACCTGCTCCGTTGCATCCAATCCCAGTTGTTGCTGAGCCATTCCATCGGATCATTCTAGACTGTGTCGGTCCCTTACCACGGACTAAAAAGGGTAACCAATATATCTTAACTATTATGTGTGCTGCTACTCGGTTTCCAGAGGCTGTGCCTTTACGGAAAATAACGGCACCTGTTATCGTCAATGCCTTGATAAAGTTTTTCTCCATCTTTGGGTTGCCAAAACTAATTCAGACTGACCAAGGGTCCAATTTTATGTCGCAAACATTTTCCCAAGTTTTACAGCAACTTGGTATTGAACACTGTCCTTCCAGTGCATATCATCCTGAGTCTCAGGGCGCTTTGGAACGATTTCACCAAACATTGAAATCCATGCTACGCTCTTATTGTCTCTCTGAGCAAAAGGGAGTGGGATGATGGGGTTCCACTGTTGCTCTTTGCCGTCAGGGAGGTTGTTCAAGAGTCACTTGGGTTTAGTCCTTTGGATTTGGTGTTTGGTCACACGGTGCGTGGCCCGCTGAAACTTTTAAAAGAGAAATTGTTGGGCTCTAACGAACCCGAAAATATTCTTGATTTTGTTTCCCATTTTAGACTGCGGTTGCGAACTGCCTGTGACTTGGCAAGGAATACCCTCGCAGTGTCACAACGTCGCATGAAACGTCTTTTTGACAGACGCGCAAAAGTCCGCGTGTTTTTTCCTGGTGATCAAGTGTTGGCGTTCCTCCCTGTTCTTGGTTCCGCATTGCAGGCTCGTTATTGCGGCCCATATACTATTAAAGACAAAGTTGGGGAGTTGGATTATTTGCTTATTACTCCAGAGCACAGAAAGAAAGTTCGCTTGTGTCATGTGAACATGTTAAAGGCTTATCATGATCGAAACGCTACATGTCCCGCAAAGC
Source organism: Ilyophis sp. 1 JC-2022 (assembly GCA_022702515.1). Lineage (NCBI taxonomy): Eukaryota > Metazoa > Chordata > Actinopteri > Anguilliformes > Synaphobranchidae > Ilyophis > Ilyophis sp. 1 JC-2022. The sequence continues at coordinate 50,803,672 of CM040402.1, forward strand.
CCGTGCTGGCCTTCTCTCTCTCTCCAACAGATGGAGTGGCTGTTGCCTCTTCTATTTTCCCGGAGGGGGATATGGATGATGTGACAGCGCCCTCTAGATGTGTGGTGGAGGGGCGGTTGAGGAACTCTGAGATGTTGTCTGGTCTCTCTGAACGTCTTTCACATCTCTCACCAGCTGAGAGGGCGGACATATTGAGTCTTGTTGATTCCTATAAAGTCGTGTTTCCGGATGTGCCAAGCCAAACATCACTTGTTGAGCATGACATCGATGTGGGAGATTCAGCCCCCATCAAGCAACATGCATACCGTGTCAATCCTTTGAAACGCCAACATCTGAAGAAAGAGGTAGACTATATGGTGAAGCATCACATTGCAGAGCCCAGTAAAAGTCCATGGAGTTCTCCATGTTTACTGGTTAATAAACCTGATGGTTCTTACCGTTTTTGTACGGATTACCGAATAAAAGTTTTAGTTTCTTTTGTTCAGACAATGAGATAATAGATATTGTATTACCTGACAGTTTCGACTGACATCTGCAGTCTTCCTCAAAGCGTCACCTGACACCTGTGATGCGTCGTCACCTGATGTTTTATCAGGGGTGGCCAGCCTGACAGATCTTGACAGATCCGTCAGGCTGGCCACGCCCCCCGCCGTCCGTTGTCCTCTGGAGGAGAGAGTCCCAGGTGTGTGAGAGCATGTATGCTCCCTCGTCCCTGTTGATGGTGCCGTTGGCCCGCCTCCTGATTTCAACCGCCTCCTTGATCCAGCGTTTGTGTTTATTGCTTTCTGACCCAATGATTTTTGCGTGGTCCCAGTCCATGATGTGATTATTTCTTTTGCAGTGGTCTGATATTGCTGATTTTAGGTTTTCTTGTTCCGCTTTTTCTTTTTGTGTTCTTGTGAGTCGTCCTGTTGTTTCCTTCTCACATTCCTTTTGGTGTTCTTTCTTTCTGATGCTGAAAGTCCTTCCTGTCTCTCCAATGTATGTTTTTTTACATGACCTACATGGTATTTCGTAGATTACGTTGCATTTGTTGTCCTGTTCTATCTTGTCCTTAGGGTGAACTAATAGTTGTCGTAGTTTTGTGTGAGGTTTTACTGCTGTGGCTATTCTGTTTTTTCATGATCCTTTGTATAGATTCTGTTATCCCCCGGATGTATGGTATTGTTACTATGCCTTTGTTGTTTTCCTCGGTTTTCTGTGTGTGTTTTGTTTTCCGTTCCTTTTGTTTATTTTGTTTGTTTTGGGCTTGCTGTTTTCCTTTGTTTATAGCCCATTTAGGGTATTGGCAGAGTGTAAGTGCTTGTTGGATGTGCCTCTCCTCCTCTCGTCTGTCCTCTTCATCTGTGATGATGCTGGTCCGTTGATATAAAGTTCTGACTACTGACAGTTTGTGTATTGTTGGGTGTTCGGATGTCCAGAGTATATATTGATCTGTGTGTGTTGGTTTTCTGTATACTGAGATTTTTATGCTGCCGTCGTCTTTATGGTGAATTTTCATGTCCAGAAATGCTATGGTCTTATTTGTTTCCTCCTCGTGGGTGAACTTGATGTTTCCAGTGCTGTCCATGTTGTTTAGATGGTCTGTGAGTTCTTGTGTGTGTCCATGTTTTATTTTTTCCAGGATGTCGTCAACGTGTCTTTTCCAGAGGGTGGGTCTGCAGTGTGTGGGTGCTGTGGTGATGGCTCTGATTTCCAGGTCTTCCATGAAAAGACTACTCATTATGGCGGATAGTGGATCTCCCATTGCGAAACCTTCTTTTTGTCTGTATATTATGTTTTTGAATTGGAAATATGTGGATTTGGCGACGAATTGTAAAAGTCCAGATATGTCATTGGCTGTGAGATTAGTGCGTTTTTTGAGTGTCCTATCATTCCTGAGGCGTTCTTGTGCAATGTGGAGAGTGATATCGACTGGAGTTTTAGTGAATAGTGAGACAACATCATGTGAAATGAGGATCTCATCTCTTTCTATTGTCATGTTGTTGAGTTCTTGTGCCAGTTGTTTAGAGTTTTTGCAGTGATGTTCTGTGAGTCCAAGGATGGGTTTGATAATTTCGACCAGAGCTTTAGATAGGTTGTAGGTGACTGATCCGGTGCTGTCCACTATGGGGCGTAGTGGGGAGTCCTTCTTGTGTATTTTAGGTGTTCCATAGATCCGGGGGGTAACACTTGCTGTGGGTACAAGGTGGTTGTATGAGTCCTGTGTTATTTTTTCGGTTTCTAATAGGGGTTTTAGAAGGGCTTTTAGAATTCTTTTCTTTTCTTCTGTGGGGTTTTTCTTTAGAATTTCATATGTGTTACTGTCTCCTAAACATGGTTTTCATCTGTGTTTCATATGTCTCTGTGTCCATGACGACTGTTGTCCTCCCTTTGTCAGCCGGTAGAATGGTGATTGTTTGTTTGAGTGAGTATATTGCTTTTATCTCTTCTCTTGTGGTGTTGCTTTGCGGTAGTTTTGCTGATTTAAGTATGCCTGCGACTGCGTTGCGTAACTCTGCTTTTTGCCCCTGGTCCTGTATTTTTTGGCATGCTAATTCCGTTGCTAGGATGTATTCTTCGTGCGGTATTTTTTTAGGTGTGATCGCGAAATTTAAACCTCGGGTTAAAACTTTCTTTTCTGTCTGCGTGAGTGAGCGCTGTGATAAGTTTCGCACCCACTTCTCGTTTATTTCCGGGTGCGTTTGTTTGTTTTTTCTTTCAATAAGTTTTTCCAATTTTTTGACCTGGCGATTTTTTGTTATTACAAACTCCTTCTCGTGTGCATGTTTTAGGTGTGTGTGTATTTTCGCTTGTGTCTCCTGCTCCACCGGGAAGTGCTCTTTGAAAATATCCATTTCCTTATTTATTTGTGTGTTGATTCTGTCAATCTTGTTCACTGTCCCTCTTATTCTCTCCTTCACTAGGTCCTTTCTTGCTTTGTTAATGATTTTCTGTGCGTTTCTGGTTGGGATCGGGTTTTTGATGTTGAGGCTTGCTGGTGTAATATCCTCATCTCTGCATCGGAGGTTGAAACGTAGATGGTTTCGGTAGCGAGCCCGTGTTTTTTCGAGTCTCTCTAATCGGCGAAAAGCTTTGACGCCGTTGTGTCCGAATCTTCCACGTATTAGCTCAATCAAGTTCATTTTGTCTTCTTATTTCGAATAAAAGTTTTAGTTTCTTTTGTTCAGACAATGAGATAATAGATATTGTATTACCTGACAGTTTCGACTGACATCTGCAGTCTTCCTCAAAGCGTCACCTGACACCTGTGATGCGTCGTCAGCTGATGTTTTATCAGGGGTGGCCAGCCTGACAGATCTTGACAGATCCGTCAGGCTGGCCACGCCCCCCGGGATCTGTCAAGATCTGTCAGGCTGGCCACCCCTGATAAAACATCAGCTGACGACGCATCACAGGTGTCAGGTGACGCTTTGAGGAAGACTGCAGATGTCAGTCGAAACTGTCAGGTAATACAATATCTATTATCTCATTGTCTGAACAAAAGAAACTAAAACTTTTATTCGAAATAAGAAGACAAAATGAACTTGATTGAGCTTGTACGGATTACCGCCGGCTAAATTCTATCACAAAGCCTGATAGCTATCCGCTACCCTTGATGGAGGACTGTATTGATCGTGTCGGGTCTGCTAAATTTGTCAGTACATTTGATTTATTAAAGGGATACTGGGAAGTCCCATTGTCTACCCGCGCCAAAGAAATATCAGCCTTCGTTACTCCGGATTCGTTCCTACAATACACCGTAATGGCATTTGGTCTTAGAAATGCTCCCGCTACATTTCAGAGGCTCATGAACTATGTTCTCGCAGGTCTACCTGGGTGTGAAGCCTACTTGGATGACGTTGTGGTATATAGTGCTACCTGGCCTGAACATGTACAACTTATCTCTGAACTTTTCGAACGTTTAGCTAAAGCCAATCTAACGGTGAACCTCGCAAAATGTGAGTTTGGCAAAGCTACAGTAACCTACCTTGGCAAAATTGTGGGCGGAGGATCTGTGCGTCCTGTGAGCGCTAAGGTTGACGCTATCTCGCAGTTCCCTGCTCCAACTGACAGACGTCAGCTGCGTCGGTTTTTAGGTATGGCTGGTTATTACCGCGGGTTTTGTTTAAATTTTTCCTCCGTTGCTGCTCCTTTAACGGACCTCCTTAGTCCGAAGGTTGCTTTTATTTGGTCTGAAGAATGTCAGACTGCATTTCTAAACATAAAAGCACTTCTAATAAATGCCCCAATTCTTTCTGCCCCGGACTTCACCTGTCCCTTTAGACTAGCTGTAGATGCAAGTGATTTTGGTGCAGGTGCTGTTACGATCCGCTCCGCTCCCCGTTCCTTCCTTGATGTGTTCCTCTGTTTTCCCCGAACCTAATTGTATCATGTCTGCGTTCTTTACCTGATTGGGTCTACATTGCACATGATTACTTGCACCACATCTTAATGACACAACTCACACTTAATTGCCTTCACCGCATTCCTCACGCATTTCCTAATCGTTCAATCAATTCGCTGATCTCGCATGCATTTCCCGCAAGCTGTAGCTTATCAGCTCTAATGACACTAGTTATATTACCGTGCTGTTCCTGTGTTTCCTTGTCAAAGTATTACGGTTTGTTCGTGTCCATGGTCTTGTCGTATTGCTTGTCTTCCCGCTTGCTAGCTTGCTACCCAAGCTGACCTCCCCGGTCCAGAATCGCCACTCCTGTTTCCCGGTGTGGATCCTGGCTCTACCTCCGTCCGACTAAGCTACTACCCAGGCTGTGACCAGCTCCTGGCCACTTCGCTGGATCTCCAGTGCCAGCTCTCTGCGGGTTCCACGAACTATTGTTTATTGTTTATATTTGATTTCCCGGTGTGGATCCGACCCGGAATTCCATTAAAGAAAACCTTCTTTGCTAAAGACTGTCTCGTCGTGCATTTGGGTCCGTCCCTGCCAGTACGTCACAGGTGCTGTCCTTTTGCAAGAACGTTCCGATGGTGTTGAGCATCCCGTCTGCTATTTCTCTAAGAAATTCAATGTCCATCAGCGGGGATACTCCACCATCGAGAAGGAGGCCCTCGCCCTAATCCTTGCTCTACAGCATTTTGAGGTCTACTTGGGTTCCCCCACCCATCCTGTTGTGGTATACACTGACCACAACCCTCTCGTCTTCCTACAAAAGATGCACAATTCAAACCAGCGGCTTATGAGGTGGAGTGTCTTCCTGCAAAGTTTTAATTTGGACATTAGACATATAAAAGGGAAGGACAATATCATTGCTGACGCTCTGTCCCGAATTTAGTCCATAAGAGCGTGTTAATATGTAAATACTTTATTTTCCTTTTTACTCAGGTAGGGATGATTCACTAGCCTACTTGTTTCTCGCTGACTGAGACCCGGCCGTCTAGGGGTGTTCCCTTTATTATTATTATTATTGGGTTCCCATACGCTGGGTATTGTTTTTTGTTTTGTTCATAAATATTCTAGTATTTCATTGCAGTACCAGTACGATATTGTAATGTATTTTGTTTAGCTGTGCCTTTAAAATTCTGTGGTAAAAGGTTCTGACTACTGCAGAGGAAAAACATAAGTTTTTTTTTGTTTTACAGGATTCCTGTATACTGTGCAAGTGATTCTCTGTAGCCTATGGCCACAGTTTGGTCACGGGGGTGTTACGTGTGCCTGTCTCTCCCTCTGTCTGTCTTGTGTTTCCCCATCCAGAGCCAGGCCTGATTGACTAATTGGAGTCACCTGGCCCACGCCTTTAAAAGACTGGCTTGCCCAGCAATCAGGAGTTGCTATTTTACTTTTGTTCCTGCTTCCGAGTGAGACGTTTTTTTTCTCCCTCACGGCCTATGACCCCGAGTGTCTTTTGGACCGTGGGTTTTCCCTATTTTCTTCATCTACTGACCTATTTCCTTTACTACACATATCGGCATTCACAGACGCACATACACGCATAGAAACCTGCATTCACGCATCCATACGCTCCCTATTCCTTTTCCCCTTGTTAATAAATCTATTTTTGTATCGCAACTCAACGTCTCTGTGCCTTTTATGTTGCGGTCATTCAGGGAGTGGCCGTAACAATTTCATACAACACACCCTAATATCAGTTATAGATAGTGAATTTAGGGAATTCTCCTATATGCTTACCCCTTGAACTGCCTTCATCTGTCTTAGAGATTGTGCTCTCATGCTTATTCAATTCAATTCAATTTTATTCATATAGCGATTTTTACAGACACGGTCACAACGGTGTTTTAATGAAAAACTGAAAATAGAAGAACTGGAAAACATAGAGCCTGGAGCCCCCAAAAAAATCCACCAGAAAGTGAGATAAAGAAAAGAAAACTCCCTGGTGGGAAGAAAAAAAACACTAAAACAGTGGCAAGAAAGGTAGTCCTTGTGATAGAAATGCAGCTAAATTACCTACAGTTCCTTTTTAACAGTGTGCACATATTGAAGTGCTCATTTTTACAAACATACTAGTAACCTGGACATTGTGAAAAAAGAAGTGAACTACAAACATAAAATTGGCTTACTTGTTCTGTTTTGAATAAATTTTCTGTACAAAGATCACTTAATGAGCTATTTGCCTTTATGTTGTTGCCTTTGCTGCCTTTGAATTACTTATAGATAATATCAATTCAAAATCAATATGTCTATGTAACTTTCATCTCATCTAATGAGTGTGCAATATATTCCTTGCTTTACTACATCCATAGCAAACACAGTGATAATTATGAGTGACCGTGGCAGGATCAGCCATCAGTTTGGATCTACCAAATAGGATAAACCTGCCATGCAGGCAATATAGTACTGTATTTGGTATGTGTATGGTGGTGTTTTAGATCCCCATCTCCCAACAATTTCATGGATAAGTAAACTAAGGTCCCCCAAAGTGAATGGGGAAGACACCACTGAGTCCGCACACATTGTGTACCCAAAAAATCATTTGAAACTACCCTTTCCGAAGCGGCATCATAAACTAGTCATGGATTGCAAGGTTATCTTCTCTGGCATCTAGTAAATCGCTGGTTGTAGCTGAATTCCCTTAAACACGTCTTTGCACCTTTGGCACTGACTTGAATGAATGACAAAGAAAGGTACTTGTTGATTATCCTTAATTATCTGTAGTTCATTCCTTGACCTTGCTTACATGGGTCAGCCACTGTACAGTTTACTGTGACCCATTCAAATTGCATTACTCAGAGCTGCACTTCACCTCCCTGACCCCCAGCTTCCTAGAACAGAACTCGTAATCGCTAATTAAACATACCCAAATGATCTATTATCTGATGAGAAAGAATGCTTTTTTCTCATCTTCCGGCATTTTGAAGCTCACTACAAGCTGCTACCTCTTATTTTTTGGAGAGCGCCACCACCCCCTCCTTTCCAAAGCAAGTCTCATCATCGTTAACAGTAAAATCATCGCCATCTGAAAAAACACCACCTACGGCTTCAAATCATGTTTACAATGCTGTGCTCATAAAAGTGTCCTATTCACATAATCATCTATTAAGAGAACACTCAGAAAATTGAAGAGGACAGAATTGGAACTGACTAAATAAGCATATGTGCAGACGTTGCTCTTATTTTTATGATTTATGATTATTAGCACAGGAGATGAACAGTTATGTTTTATAAGCTGTGCCTTTAATTAGTGAAATGCTACATCCAAGAAAGGAACTATAATTGCCAAATGGTCTTCTCTAAAAGCATTGTAAATTATCAATGATTTAAAATTAAATGTCAGATACTGTACCTCATTAGCCATTGCAATGATCATGAATGTAACACCAAAATCACATACATATATTAATTGCAGATCAGCAGTTAGCCAATTATTTTATAAAAAATCCTTATGAATGACAGTCCTGTGTGCCGAATTTTTACATGGTCAGAAAAAGTACATCAAGTATGTTTCATAACAGAACTGCTGCTTTCTGCAAAACATGTCTATCCCCTCCACAATCAGTAGCACTACAGACAGATTAGTCCGCACTCTTGGTTTGGCTGGCTGTCCAGCGCGACCAAAACAAGGCCTTATGCTTGGCTAGCATACTTAAGAAAAAAAGTATTCTACATAAATGTACATAATCGTACAACCACGTTAATGTAAATATCTCAATCAGCAGCATCACCATGTGGTGAGCACCTCCTATAACAGGCCACTATTAATCTCAGAACGACTAAACTCATTGGTTGTGGCCATAATTATATTATACAGAAAAATTATATGTATAATCTTAAATCTATAGTTAGATTATGGGTTCAAAAAAAATGTCATATGAACAGACAAATTAGTACATACTGATGCCCTTTATGAAGAAGGCAATCCAATGTGAAACTGCAGCCTCAAGCCCTTATACCCTAGGTTTTGAAGTGCCACACCCTCTGGAAAAAGGTTTAGTGAGGTTGCTCCAGTCAGCCCACAAAAACAACCCCTTTGATGAAAAAAAATCCAATGGTGACTTGGCAGTTATTGAGGTCCCCAGAAACCAACACAAACATCCCAGAAAGTACATTACATTACAGGCATTTAGCAGACGCTCTTATCCAGAACGACTTACACAGCATTTTTGCATATACGTAGTATCCATTTACAGCTGGATATATACTGAAGCAATGCAGGTGAAGTGGGGTACAACGGCAGTGTCCTACCTGGGAATCGAACCTGCAACCTTTCGGTTACAAACCCAGTTCCTTAACCATTGTACTACACTGCCGCCCGAGTATCAGGATCTAAAAACAATTAGCCTCCCAAACATAAGGCAGCAATATTGCGGCTTATTGACTTGCTGGCCTGCGGGACTCCTAACATAACCCACAGAAAGGTCCAATAAGAATCATGATTATCTGCTTAAACTGAGTTCTCTTTCATCATCTCATTTCGAGATCCACCTATGGGAATGACGTCCGGTCATGACCACCACAGAAGCATCCAATTGCACCAAGTCTGGCCCTGACAGACAGTAGCGTGTCAAATGCGAAGGAGGCTCCGCCCTCCTTGTACGAGCATATATGACACTGTAACGCTACTACTCCTCAGTTGACATTCGCTTCTCGCGAATTTCGGAGTACCCCACTCACAGCTTCGACCGTGTATCCCACACGAGCCTTTTCACTTAACTGTCCGCAGGAGGATATATCTCCGGATCAGCCTCCGCCAGGCGTGAAAGGTTCGGGAACGTGCGTCAGTGCTGAGTAGCTCCACTCGGTGTTAGCCTGCTACCCCGCGCGCTAGCCCTTGTATCGTGCAGGCTACCCGCCCAAGACACGATTTTTTCCCTGCATCTGCTAACGCGGAACAGGACAGTGCTGTCTCACAACTAGCCACCCACGCTAGTTTGTCTCTTTGCTCTCTAGCCAGCCGCCCACGCTGCCTGTTTCTCTGCTTAGCTGCCTAGCTCCCCGCTAATGGCTCTTTCTTTTTTTTTCTTTTTTTTATTTGTTTCTGATTTTTCCCTTTTTCTCCCAATTTAGTAGCCAATTGAACCCCTATTCTAATTCAATTCCCCCCCGTGTAGCAACCGCTAGAGAACCACCGCTGCACAACCCCGTCAATCGGTATTTAGGGAGGGCGCTACGTCCTCTACAGGGCGCAGCTCCTGACCGTGACACGCCCTGGGTCCTACTGTGCGCAGCGGTTCTCTCCGAGCCCCTCCCCCCACCCGGAAGCGACCGCCAATTGTCGCTTCCACAGGGCACCGGCCACGCTCGGCTATGGCAGGACCGGGGCGCGAACCCCGATCCTCGGAGTACAACTGCGCTGACTGAAAGTCAGCGCTCTTTACCGCTGTACCACCGCGGCGGCCAATGGCTCTTTCTAAGCCCGTTCCTCTCGGCCCGTCTGAGGAGCCACGCTCGCGTGCCTGCCCGGCCGCATGCGGTGCCCTCATCGCGGCCAGGGACACTCACCCTCTCTGTGTCATGTGCTTGGGCTCAAAACATGCCCAGGAGGCCATCGACTTCCCAGAGAGCTGCAGCCACTGCCTCGCGCTGCCCAAAAAGCTCAGGCGACGCAGGCAGAGAGTTGCTGCTACCCACGGCAACGACCTGTGTCCCGAGGACTCTGACAAAGAGGACGATAGCACTACGGCCTCTCGGCCGCCTCAAGACCTTCCTTCTCTGAGTTGGGCTGACCGCTCCGACCCAGACATGTTGGCGTTCCCCCTCTCGCTCTCCGGTACCCCCATACTGGAAGGAGAGACAGCGGATAACGACGACATGGCGGTTGCGTCTGATTATTCGGGTGAGGAGGACGCCATTCCACCGGCCCAGTTAGCACCGGCTATGGGTACAGCTAGCGCCCAACCCCACGCCGTGCTTCTGGAGGTATGTGAGCGGGCCGCAGCCCGTCTCAATATCGAATGGCCAGCCCTCCAGAACCCGGCCGACGAGGAGAGGGATGTTTATGATGGGAAATTCCTGGGTCCCCCCCCAGGCCCCAGAAAACAGCTTTTCCCAGTTCTCCCCGCCTGCGCTAAACACTTGAAATACCACTGGAAGGACCCGCTTGATTTCAAGCACGGTTTCTCCGGTCTGGAGGTTAAGGACATGGCCGCCCACAGCATGGGGGAACCCCCAGCTGTTGAGCCCTCCATAGCTCGACACCTTAACCCCACGCAGGGAGGCCTCCTGGCGCCGCCCAGGCCTACCCTCCCTACTAAGATGGAACGCTTCACAGCCTCCATCCACCAGGCTTCCTACAGGGCCTCAGCCCTCGCGGTTAGAGCCCTCAATGTTTCCTCCCTCCTCTCAGCTTACCAAGCTGAGCTCACAGAGGAGATGGGGAAACAATTACAAGAGGGGACCCCTTCCCCTACACTGTGGCAAGAGATTGTCACTGTGAACGACTTGGTTCTGCGCAACTCTCGCCAGTGTGTCCAAGCCTGCGGCCGCTCCATGGCTCTCTCCGTAGCCGGCGAGCGGGCGCTCTGGCTTAATCTCTCTGGTCTGCCCGACAGTGAGAAAAGGCGCATAGCCGGCGCCCCTGTTGAGCCAGGCCAGGCTCTTTTCGGCCCCGCGCTGAGCCTCATGCAGCAGCGGTGCGACGACAAGAGGAAAGAGGACGAAGCCTTCAAACTCTGCCTCCCCCGCAGAGTGACGCTTCACTTGCCGCCACCCATGCGGCCTCCACAGCCCCCAGCGGTGAACCGCCGTGTCCAGCCAGGACAGGGCAGGGGCAAGCCCCAGGGCAGAGCCCCAGGCCAGCAAGGCAACCCCCCGGCTAAGCCTTGGGGGAATATGTCCTTTGCTGCAGCCGCGGCAAAGAAACCCTCTCCCACCCCCGCCGACCAGAAGCGGAAGCGGCCAGCCTGACACTACCGCCATTGCGGGGCTAAGTCCATGTTCTGGGGCAGCCAGCCCCTTGGACTCAGGCTCATCTCCTCTCTTCCCCCCCCCCATGAAGAGAAGGAGACTCCCAATTCAGGAGGACAGCCCTCCTCTGTTCGCTGCGGTCAGGGCACCTGTTGCAGTTCACGTGCCCCCCAGCCCCAGCCTTTGTTCCAGTACTCAAGGAGTGTTACCCTCATACAGTGTACAAGCGAACACCAGGCCATTCCTAATAAAGGCTTCCGCCCTGAAAGGCCAAAAAACAAAAAAACTAAAATGTGTTAAGAAAAACCCCTTCTTATCACATAAGGCCTCCCCTGGTTTCACCACTAGGTGGAGCGTCAGCCCCATTCAGCACGGATGCACTCGGCCGTTCCCCTCTGCGGTCCTCCGCACCAGCAGGGGCGCTCACGGGCCACATACAAGCCTGGCAGGCTACGTTTGCCCCCGAGTGGGTACTACGCACAATAGCCAAGGGCTACAGACTCCAGTTTGCAGGGAAACCCCCACGTTTCAACGGAGTCATTTACTCTCAACCGAGAGGAGTTCGGCCCATGTTTTAGAGGAGGAAATTTCCTCTCTATTACAAAAGGGGGCGATACGTGTGGTTCCCAGAGATCAAGCCCAACACGGCTTTTATTCTCGCTATTTCCTGATCCCAAAGAAGGACAGTTCCCTCCGTCCGATCTTGGATCTTAGAGTGTTGAACAAGCATTTGAGGCGGTACAACTTCAAAATGCTAACTTACAATACTCTTTCACGTTCAATACGTCAGAGCGATGGGTTCACATCAATCGATCTGAAAGATGCTTTCTTCCACATAGGCATCTATCCTCCCCACACGAAATTCCTTTGCTTCGCCCACCGCGGTGTTTGCTACGAATACACAGTTCTACCGTTCGGCCTCTCCCTAAGCCCACGGGTATTCTGTGTCTGTGTGGAGGCGGGCCTGGCCCCGTTAAGACTAACGGGGGTCAGAATACTGACTTATATGGACGATTGGCTAATCATTGCCAATTCGAGAGTCAGAGTCGTGAAAGACACGCAGTTAGTTTTGGCACAACTAGCTGCGCTTGGGTTCAGGGTAAACCCCCCCAAGAGCAATTTCTCTCCTTCACAGAGTGTAACGTTCTTGGGGCTGGTGCTAAACTCTGTTTCGATGCTAGCCCGCCTGTCAGCGGACCGCATTGTATCCCTGCGGGACTGTCTCTCTCTCTCTGTTCAAACCGGGCTTAAGAGTACAGTACCGCACATGCCTCAGACTGCAAGAGCTGATAGCCTCAGCCTAGCAGGTTTTACCGCTGGGGTTACTGAGGATGAGGGGCTTTATGAGGTGGGTTTCATCACTACACCTCAGCCCCGTACGCGATCTCCATCGCCGTCTCACAGTGACGCACGAGTGCGCGGCAGCTCTACGTCATTGGGAGAACACAGACTTTTATACTCAGGGAACCCCTCTCGGGATCGTTCTCATGAGAAAAGTCGTAACGACGGGGATGTGGCCAATCCAGCTGCGCTCAGCTCACATCAATTATCTGGAGCTCCTGACTATATGGATAGCTCTCAGATATTTTCTACCCCGCTTAAGGCGACGGCATGTGCTAGTACGTTGCGACAATACGACTGCTGTAGCATACGTCAATCGCCAGGGGGGCATGCGCTCTCTCCATCTCCACAGTCTAGCCCACAGACTGCTGGTATGGGGCAGCCATCACTTTCTGTCGTTACGTGCGACCCATGTTCCAGGCATTCTGAACACGGGCGCAGATCTGTTGTCAAGGGGAAACCCACTGTACAGGGAATGGCGATTGCATCCCCAGACTGTGGAAATGCTATGGCAGAGATTTGGCCACGCAGCCGTCGATCTCTTCGCCTCGCACGAAAACGCCCATTGTCGTATGTTCTTCTCGCTACGGGACAAGAACGTGCCTCTAGGCGTAGACGCACTAGCCCACCCTTGGCCCAATGTGCTTCTATATGCGTTTCCCACCCTCGCTCTCATCTCTCCCACTCTAGCCAGAGTGAGAGAGCAGAGTTTGACACTGATCCTAATAGCGCCCAGGTGGGCGAAATCGCCGTGGCTGGCGGAGATAATTTCTCTCCTTTATGCACAGCCGTGCGCGCTCCCGTTACGCACGGACCTGCTGTCTCAGGCGAACGGGGAAATATATCACCCCTGCCCAGAGCGAATAGCTCTTTGGGCTTGGCCCGTGAAAGGCACAACCTCGACGCTTTAGGGCTCCCCCCTCGCGTGGTGGCAACCATTCAGAGCGCGAGAGCGTCTTCTACCAGATCACTTTATGACAATAAGTGGCAGGTATTTGAAAAGTGGTGTGCCTCCCGTCAGTCAGTGCCCTATCAGTGCTCTGTTTCTGACGTGCTGAGTTTTTTACAAAACCTGATGGATGAAGGAAAATCCTTTTCTACCATTAAGGTTTACCTGGCAGCTATCACTGCTTGTCATATGGGTTTCAATGACAATACAGTGGGGCAGCATCCCCTCGTGCGCAGGTTCATGAAGGGGGCTCGCCGTTCTCTGCCTGTTGTTAAAAAGCTCATTCCCTCATGGGATTTATCACTGGTGCTGGAGGCTCTGTCCCAACGGCCATTCGAGCCTATACACGGAATAGAGTTAAAATTACTGTCTCTGAAGACAGTACTGCTGCTCGCATTAGCCTCTGCTAAGCGGGTCAGCGATCTCCATGCGCTCTCAGTACATCCCTCGTGCACAATATTCTCCCCTAATATGGATAAGGTTTTCCGTAAACCTAATCCTGCCTTTATGCCTAAAAGCTTCCCAGCTTTCACATGTGAGGTGTTGGAGCTTTCTGCTTTTCACCCACCGCCGTTCTCTTCTGAGGAAGAGTAAAGGCTACATATGCTGTGTCCTGTGCGTGTTCTCCACACGTATATAACAAGGACTAGGGCTTTCAGAAAGAGCAACCAGCTCTTTGTGGCCTGGGCCCCCGCCTGCAAAGGGAAAGCCATCTCTAAGCAGCGGCTGTCCCATTGGCTTGTGGAAGCTATTGTTATGGCATATGGTTCAAAGGGGGTATCGCCTCCCTCGGGCCTGAGGGCTCATTCTATGAGGGGCGTGGCTGCATCATGGGCCCTATTTCGTGGGGTCTCCATGCAGGAAATTTGTTCAGCCGCAGGCTGGGCTTCTCCACATACTTTTGTGAGGTTTTACCGTCTGGATGTTACCAGGACACCGGTAGCCCACTCAGTATTGGGGGTGAGCTCTGTGTGAGCCACACACATCTCACTATGGGTGTAGTACGTCACACTGTTCCCGGACCCCAGTTACTACACTGGACAGTGGATTGTGTTTTGTACTTGCCTACAGGGGATGCGCTAGGCACCACCCTCCCGCTAGGGAGGGAGGCCTCCCTTGCTGGCTTGACAGCGTCTCAGCTGTGAGCATATGGCAATCCGGGAGTTGGCCAAATCTCCCATAGGTGGATCTCGAAACGAGATGATGAAAGAGAACTTTAGGTTACTGTCGTAACCCCGGTTCTCTGAAACATCGAGTGGAGAGATCCACCAACATTGCCCTGCTTGCTGTGCGCGAGAAGCGAATATGTTCACTGAGGAGTAGTAGCGTTACAGTGTCACATATGCTCGTACAAGGAGGGCGGAGCCTCCTTCGCATTTGACACGCTACTGTCTGTCAGGGCCAGACTTGGTGCAATTGGATGCTTCTGTGGTGGTCATGACCGGACGTCATTCCCATAGGTGGATCTCTCCACTCGATGTTTCAGAGAACCGGGGTTACGACAGTAACCTAAAGTTATATCGATGCATTCAGATCGTTTTTCAAGAATGTCTCCAAGTTAGGTTCCAGAAGGAACTGTAAGATCAGACCAGGAAAACACAATGGAAGCTCAAAACTCCCATGTTTAAATCAGCGTGCACTAACTTCAGTTAATCTCATTTGACCATGTAAAAAATAAATAATAATAATTACCATGAGGCACTTACTTTTCACAGCACTACAGTAGCCCAAGATGACTCTTCTGGACAAACTTCCCAGCTCAAATCCATTCTCAGACACTTCTTGTAAATAGGAATATGTTGCAATCAACAAAATCATCTTGAATTGCGGACAATGGGCTGGTACATTTCCACTGTGAAATAACTCAGGATGATGTCAATATTTTGCCAAAACAAGAGAGAAAACTAACTTGGACAACGGGGTTGTCAAAATTGCTCAAATCAGTGGCCAGTCACTTTTTAATTAGGAACACCTCACGATCACATGGTTTGAGTACTGGTGCATGCTTATTTATTAGCTATTCAATATCACTTATTTTGTTTAACATCAGAATTTCAATGGGAGCAGCACCCTTCACGTTTTGGATGCCTATCCGAGTTCATCTGGTCTTAGCCATCTGTGGGGGTAGGGTATTTGAATAATTTGAGATAACTTTTTTTAAGAAACTCTTTGCAAAAACGTGCTGCGTGTTTGAGAGTGCCATGGAAAGCAATGTTCTCGCGTACAGCGCCCCTCTAAGAAACAGATACGAGCAAAGTAACAAATTTGGCCACGCACCTAGTCAAATCAAGCACAAATATGTGTATCCTAAAGCCAAGACACGCAATACTTTGGAAATGATTTATATTGAATTTTACATCGCTGGTCGTACTTAAATTGAAACCGGAACTCGTGATCGAATAATAGTACATTCTTGCGATTAATGTTCTTTGGTTGTACAAAGCAAAGTGTCTTGAGCCTGCTGAATAGGCTACATACAACAATTATGTACGGAGAAATGGTAGTATAGTAGCGCACTTGTCCCGGTGCAGTTTGTCCCATTTCTCTTCCGATACGGAGCCAAAACAAAACAAGAAAGGGAAAAACAATCACGTGACACACCATGTGACTAGGTAGGGCTGGTAACCTTTCACCCGTGGAGGGAGCACCAGCTGCTTTGCTAGAGATTTTAAGATGTCAAAACTGTAGCAAGTGCTCTGTAAGTATTTGTAGAGCTGTTAACAGTCCTCTTATATCTTCAAAATATGCGATTATTTGTTATTCACTGGGTTTATTATTAGGTCAATGTCAGTTAGTAAGCTAGTAGCTAGCTAGCTACGTTGCAGTATTTCGTGTGACAATCAATTAACTAGCAAGGGGGCTAACTGGCCTCACTAGTAATATAGAATAGAGTACTACTGTTGAATGTCATTTCCATAAATGTAACATTAATTGCAATCTAACGTTTCATCGCCGAAGGTCTAGCCAACGATACATGAAACACAAATTTAGAAGGTGAGTAACACCAGCTACTCAGTCAGAAATAGCAGATATGATTTGTACTCCACAAATTGGGTGTGCTCCACAAGCGTGAGCGGGCTGAAAATGTTGCGTATTGTTGGTGGAAAAACTGTTTAGAATCTACCTGGATAACTGGCTAAATGGATTTTGCAGTTGATCACATATTCGGTTGTCTTGTCATAGTCGATAGAATCGAGTGTAGGTTCTACATTGTCATTGTGCTGGCTATCAATAGCTGTAGCTAACGGTATAGTAAGATAGTATATCATTATTTTATTGTATCTGAATGTAAGTTAAGAAGCAGTATTCTATTGGACGTTTGTAAAATGATTTTCTCCGCAAAGTATTGTGCGTTTTTTCTGAGGATGTAGAATAGCTTTATAACATTGACAGAGTTTCACGTTTTCATTATGCTAAATGTATATGTATGTTTTGACGTTCTTCTGCTCACTTTAAAATCGTGCCAAATCGGGGAGTTGAAGCGGTTGTCTTGTGACGCGCTGTTTAGTTTGGTGGCTGAGACAGATGGAACGTCCACTGTGCTTCTCGATATCACTTCTATTGGGATAAGATAGAGTGCAAAAGTAAAATATTGCACTAATATTGTTCAAATATTTGTAACCAAGTATTTGATTTGATGACTAATGCATTTACTAATGGATTCCTAATTAGTTTATTTTTTCAGCCTGTAATTGAATTCAATGTATTTTTCTGTGTGACATTGTTTGCCAATGTCTTAAGGAAAATTTCCCCAATTTTGAATTTACAAGGATTTGTTACAGGTGGAGCAAAGTCACTGCAGTGTAATTGCATGCATAGGGATAGTTTTCAGTAAGTAAGGCTTCACAACATCCTCAGTAAAGTTTTACTTGTATTGCAAGTTTGATAAACATGCATTGTATTGTGGAATAGAGTAAAGTTGCACTGGAAGTGACCATGTTATGTTCCAAATAGAAAATATGTGCTGATTACCCAACAGGCAACTAAAAATGTCCTTACAGATAAAAATCATGTAAGAATGAAAGATGGTTGTGGACACTGATATAAAAACCAGTGGTCTCTAGTCGCCTTGATGTTTCTCCAATTAATTTCCTGGACATAATCAGTCTCCCTGAATTCATATGTACTTTTTGACTTCATGTTTACTTTGCCCCTTTGAGCATAATTTTTCTACTACTCCTGGTTTCCCAGTTTGTATTTTTAGGTGGCCAGTACTGCCAAGGTTTGTATTGACATTCCAGCATTTACTGTAGGCCTTTTGCAGGTTACAATTACAATAAAAATAGACAAATAGCATACATTGCTCACCTAACCTCTATTTACGTAGGTATCTCCGCTTCATACCATTATATGCCCATGCAAGTGTGAAACATGCGCTGGAGCCAGTTTGTGATGGCGGGTGACCTGCCCTCGTGGAAGACATTTCTTTATGTTTATTTTCTATCCTCTGCGTCCTCTATGTTTCAGAGATACCTGTACTACTATGGAGTGGGTGAGGGGTGGGTGAGGGGTGGGACACATCCCCAGTGTGACACATTGTGAGAGACTGCCCTGGCACTACTGCTGCCTGCCTGTCCCCGGGACCCAGCAAACTCAGCTCCCCCCTTCCCAGCCTAAGCCCAGCAACGTCCTGCATGGCCTCCAGCTACCCCCCTCCTTTTGATACCCCAGGGGAGGTAAAGGAGGGCTTCCTGTGTCCACTGTGCCTGAAGGATTTGCAGTCCTTCTATCAGCTCCAGGATCACTATGAGGAGGAGCATGCAGGAGAGGACCGCCATGTCAGGGGTCAGCTGAAGAGTGAGTCAAAGCTGCGATTGTCTTCTACACATTTCTCAGCTTCATAATGTCACTGAACCATTTTCTTACATTTACATTTAGCAAATGCTTGCTCTTACCCAGAGCGACCAGGACAGCTTACATTGTTTTCACATACAGTGCATTTATATGGCTGGATATTTACCTTAGCTCAAGGGTACAACGGCAATGGCCCCACCTAGAATTCAAACCTATGTGTATAACTTTGGAGATGCAAGCCCAGTTCCCTAACCATTAGGTTACACTGCCACCTCCAGAAACAAACAAGCATTTTTTCTTCCTCCCTTTGACCAGATCTGGTGCAGAAAGCTATTAAAGCCAAGGATAAGTTGTTGAAGCGGGATGGGGAAGACCGTGCAGATGGCAGCAGCTATGAGTCCTTCTACTATGGGGGAGTGGACCCCTACATGTGGGAGCCCCAGGAACTGGGTGAGACTGGTGTGCTAAGGTGGCCTCAGGTCCTTAATACAGTCTCGCTGCATTAACGGGAGTGCCTTCATTAACTATATAAATATGAAGGAACAGCTGTGAATTGGCAACTGATAATACCACTTTAAAATACATTTTAAAAACTGATGAATACCACTTTTAAAATAACTTATTTTACACAACAGTTTAAAATAAGTGGAAATGTGAACAAATTGCATGCTAATCAAGTGTTTAAACCAAATATGTTTTGGATCTTGTACGATTGAAATTGGGGCATTACCTCTCTCAAATGGTCAATAACCATGTGAAGTGCTTCCAATTCCCTGTGCCACAGTCGCAAATGTGCTATGTTAGGCTCAGAAGAAGAAAAAAAAAAAACATTTACCACCCTTGTAAATGTTCCCACTGAACTAGCATGTGATCATACATCTAGGGGCAACTAGAAGTCACCTTGAAAGCTTCAAGAAACATCGGGCAGCGAGAATTGACCACTATGTCATTGAAGTCAATAAGTTGATCATCAGATTAGAAAAGGTAAGTGAGATTTATTCAAATGAGTAAATCTGCTTGAATAATGATTTATGGCAACAATATATTCCACAGTTTGAATGCAGAGTTCAATAAAGAGTTGACAGTAAAATGACATACTAATGCACTTTTATTGGTCTATTTAAGCATAACCTTGAAACAGAACAAGATTTAACAGTCTTTTACATTTCCTTCTTATTTTCAGCTTACATCATTTGACAGAACCAGCGCAGATGCTGCCAAAATTAGAGGTGAGTCATAAATGTAGAGCATGTTCATAAAGAGGCAGGCCATATATTTGACATTTCTGTTAAAAAAATTTTTTAAATTAAAACCTTTAAAAGGTTTTTGTTTATATCTTTTGTCTATATCTATATCTATATTTGAACCTGCTCACTAACAAGCTGGGTATTTTCATCACCATGATGTAGAACATTTTTATGGAATGTGTCTTTCCCAGCAATTGAGAAGTCTCTTGTTTCATGGGTGAGCGACTCTGATGTGCCATTTTGCCCAGACTGCGGGAACAAATTTAACATTCGTAACCGGCGGCACCATTGCCGTCTCTGTGGGTCCATCATGTGCAGGAAATGCATGGAGTTTGTACCTCTTCCATTGGCATGTGAGTACACAAACACACACACACAAACACACATGCACGCACACACACACACACTATTTCACACATTTGTAGATGTCATACATGTATTTATACAGCAGATACACAGTATAAGGATTCTAAACCTGCTCAAAGGCAGGCCAGGCACTTGCATTGCTTATATTGACCTCCGCCTCAATTAAATTGCCAAAGTCCTTAAGTTAAAAAGTAGTTTTAAGTGAAATTAACACCCAGGCAAAATGGTGTCATTTCCAAAGCCACGAGCCTGTGATATTCACCAAATAAAAATGGTCCGTGAAATTTTATAAGAAATGGATTCAGACCCCACAGGTTCAGATCCAAGATGCATCCTTTATCTCTGGCCCTGTTTGCTGAACGCAGATAAGCTGACGAGTGGCACCAGGGAGGCGCTGTGTGCCCCAGGAAGCCCGGGCCAGTCCCAGTCCCACTACACATCAGCAGGGGGCAGTGCGCCAGGTTCACGCCGTGGCAGCATCAGTAGCCTGAGCAGCGTCAGCTCCATGCTGGAGGAGAAAGACGATGACCGCGTGCGCTGCTGCCGCCACTGCATGGACACCCTGCTGAGGAGGCAGCAGAAACTGGAAGAGAAAGACCATGTGCCCGACATCGTCAAGCTCTATGAGGTACTGGGGCAGGAGATCTCTGGTGCTGTTCTGCACCTCATTCTTCTAAGCCACATCGGAGGTGCAGCTACAGCCGCAACTTTTAAATCGGGGGGCTTCATAAAGCATCTTGGAGTAGGAGAGCTGATCCAGGATCAAGTTTTTTCTTTCAGCTCATAATGGATAACGTTAGGATAAAAATGGGGAAAATCTGATTCTAGATTGGCACCCCTACTCTGAGACGCTTTATGAATGCGGACCCATGTCTTGTGAAAGGTCCTACAAGGCTTCTATGAAGGGAATTACAAGAGCTTGTTGTATTGTCTGGTATCTGGCATCTTCAGCATCATGCCCTCTCTGCACAGTGCGCTGCAAAGTTTCACAAGCTTCTCCTCAACTTAAATATGTTCACTGCTCATTTTCTTCTTGCTCAGAGGCTGAGGCTCTGCATGGATAAGGTGGATGAGAAGGCCCCCGAGTACATCAAAATGGCTGAGTCTTTGAAGTGAGACAAATCTCTATGAAGTATTATCCTTCCAAGGAGTAGTCAATGGCAACCTTTTTTGTTTATTTATTTGTTTGGGTGGTTGTCGTAATTGCTTTTCTTTTTAATGTTCTTGCAGTTCTGGGGAGACTACCTACAATCTAGAACACACTAATGGCCTTCGAATGGAAGTGCAGAAATATTATGAACTGATTGATGCACTAAGGTACGCACTTGCAGTTTCTTGTTTCTACATGGTTTAACTTTCAGTTGTAATGTATGTACATCAAGAGCCAATCTGTTCAGTGAGATTTTTTTTCTTCTAATGCATAGTAAGAAGATTCTCACCCTGGGCATGAAACAGGAACCCCAGCCACACCCAAAGACCCTACAACTGCAGAGAATGATCAGATATACAGCCACCCTTTTTGTACAGGTGAGATGGCACCGAAATGTCAGTCACAATTTCTACCTGCCTTGTCTACTCAGGACAGGTAATCCCTGTTCAAATGATTTGCAGTTCTTTCCTTGTCACAAACTGTCAGGGCTCTGAGATATAGATTCATTTTCAGGAAAAGCTGCTTGGGTTGATGTCTCTGCCTACAAAGGAGAAATATGAGGAGCTGAAGGAGAAGAGGAAACAAGAACAGGAGAAGAGGTTACAGCTGGAGAGACAGGTGAATAGAATAGAATAACCTTTATTTTCCCATTGGGGAACTTCAGTTGTAGCCACCAGCAACAACAAAAAAGACATAGACAGTGAGGCAGACCCACAACACACAAACAAACATATCAAATAAAGACATTCAATAGAATCATTGCATTAATTAAACTAATTGTGAATTAAAGTGGAATAGCCTACAGCCAAACGTCATGATTAAAAATAGCCCCCGCTGTCCCGAGATGTCCAGTGTTATCAAGCAGTCCAACACACAAACTCCGCCTCCACGACTTTCCTCCATACACGCAATGTTGCGTTCTCTGTCCACTGTCAACACGGAGCACCGAACTGCGTCAGCCTTCCCACTCGTTGCCTCACTCATCATTTTCTCCTTCCCTTCCCTGGTGGTCTATTGAAGATTGCCTGCAGTCTTAGACCAGTCCCGGCATTTTCAACTCTGGTGAAGAGCGATGGTAAACTTTGTAGCTGCAGATCCAACGGACATTCCCAAGCATATGTTGCGAATGCGTCTCCATGGTGATGACCACAAACAAAATTATCCCGAATAGACAATTTGTCAATATTATCAAAACGAGCAGCAGGAGTGTCCTGAACAATTCTCCAGCCCGCTTCCCCGTCCCACCACAAACCCACAGCGCATGAAAAAAACAAAAGACAAAAGCCAGACACAACAAAATACATTCAAATTAACAAACACAAACACGAGAGACAGCTGGACTACATGTTGCAATTACAGTGCCACGTGACGTGAGAATTGGCAATGTCTGTTAACTAAAAGTTTTGTTTAAGTTGGTGAAACCCATATACAGTATGTTGTTCAACCTCAAAAATGCGCACAGGTAAAATCTTCGAGACTGAAGAGGTGAGAAATGGTTCTCTGGTTTTCTTGGTTAAAACATGACATTTTGGCCACCATGGCCTTCATCATATTGATTGAATCTGATAAAGGCCATAGCGGCCGAAACTTCATGTTTTCACCAATAAAACATTTTTCTATTTTTCCTCAGTTTCTTTTGTATTATTTTGGGTAGTACCTCGTCTCGAGCTGCTTGATCTCGGATTTTGGACTCTCTCTGGTTTTCTTGAAAAGCTACGTAGGCACACACAGTAATATTGTTTTCTTATTCAACAGGCTGCACTGGAAGCACAGAAGAGAAGATCAGAAATGGAGAAGTCCCGCTCTGTGGCCAGCACAAATGGAGAAGCCGTCCAGCCACCAAAGCCAACGATGACCAAAGCTGGAGGCTGGCTGCCCTCCTCTAGTGTGCTGCACACGAGAGAGTTCCATGACCCTCTACTGCAGCAGATAGACAACATCCAGTCCTTCATCCAGCAGGCCCGTGCTGCCCAGCGCACAGACGAGGTGGCCATGCTGGAGGAGAACCTGCGGCAGCTGCAGGATGAGTACGACCAGCAGCAGACCTCGCTCGCCATCCAGCTGTCCAAGAAGATGGCAGAGGAGGAGAGCCTACAACAGGAGCAGCTTCACCACCTTCAGGAGAGAGAGGAACAGCAGAGGGCCTCCATACGAACCCGTGCATGCTCCCTGGACTTCCGAGAGGCGCAGACTGTCCAGGGTGGGGAAGAGTACTGGGGCCAGCAGATTGGAGGTGGTCTGGACAGCAGCAAAACGAAGATTAGCCCTCTCTCAAAAACCCAGTCCATGAAAGCTTTTGACTACTTGCCAAGCCAGAAAGAATCACCCCCTCCACAGAGGCAGCAGGGTGAACCACAGCCCCATGCTTCAAAAGAACAAAACAACACCCCAGCTCCTTCCCTAAATCCCTTTGAAGAAGAGAACTCCACCCCCATTGAGGATGATCCATCTAACCCATTTGCAGAAGAGATCCTGAAGGAACACTCTCAAAAAGAGGTCTCCAATGGCAAGGAGTATAACCCCTTTGAAGATGAGGAAGAGGCATGCACAACAGACCAAGGAGGAGTCACAGGAAACCCCTTTGAGGATGAGGAGGATGAAGGTAACCCTTTCAGCGAGGCCTCTAATTCCATGGTGCCAGTTATAAACCCAGGGATCTCTACCAACCCCTTCGAGGAGGGCAGTGAACCTGACATCATAGAAGAGGAGCTTCTGCTTCAGCAGATCGATAACATTCGGGCGTATATCTTTGACGCAAAGCTGAGTGGGCGCACAGACGAGGTTGAGCTACTCTCTGAGAACCTGCGGGATTTGCAGCGCACCCTACAGGAGCAGAGGAGTAAGTGATCGCTGTCAGATCAGCTGCTTTTGGTTTTGTCTTTGTTGATTCCTGTGTTGGAATTCATAGAGCATCACACTGCACTCGTCAATTTGAGCGAGTTTTAGTCTCTCAGTTTTATAGTTTTCCTCACAGAGAAGCACAATGCTGGAATGAAATAAACATCTAATTCTTGTTAGTCACAGGAAGAAATTAAGCTTGTAAAGTCCTCTGAAGTGTTGAAGATTGGTGGTAAGCTATCTGAGCTTCAGTATCTGGCCCTAGTTTATTTTTGTGAATAGACGACATCCCAGTGTCACTTGATTGGTGTTGAGCCGATGACAGAACAAATGCACTTTTTTCTGGCATTACAAAAGCAAGTGATGTCTATTGAAAAGAAACATGAATTGTTAAGACTGAATGTCGCTTAAAAATAGAAATCAGTTCAATTTCATAACATGTAGGATTTTTGAGATCAATTACTCCATGTGAATGACTACAGCAAACCCCACAAAACCATGCAGTTCTGTACTGTGAAGTCTGTTTTTTGAACCCTTTGGCATTTGTGATAGCTGTCTCCCACTCGCTGACTGCTTTGAATTCATTGTCAAATAACTGATTTCTTGTGACTTCCAAGTACCATCATGAGATGCACTTCTGTTTGATATCTTCAATGATTTTCTGCTTGCATGTCTGAGTGTGGATGACAGCTATGTTCTCAGCAGTTAACATGTGTTTTCCATGCTTTGGTCATACTGTATCACATGGTACACTCAGTATGGCCAACATTAATTTACCCTCTTAAATGCACTTTCATGCAGAGAACATCTGACTCATTCTAGGTTTTCTATAATTTTAGGAGAGATGGGGATGATCGAGGCTTTTAGATATGAACCAATCATCTCTTGAAACTGGTTTATTATTAAAGTACTAGACTACCCAACCCAACTAATGTCCAGATATTCCCAATAGCAAATTAAAATTATATCAATTTTAAGTACCCGAAGGGTTGAATTGGTTTCAGTTACACAACAAATGCTGACAAAGCAGCCTGGAAAATCAAACTAGAAATTTTCAACTGATGAGTCATTTCATTTAACCACTCGTGCAGACAGCATCTAGACACACAGAACATTAAAATATAATGGTTGTTCAACCATGACATCATAATCATCTTTCCCTATGAGCATCTAGCTAGCTTGTGAATACCCTGTTTACTGGACTGTTTCCATTATAAGCCATTTCAAGGGCACTTGAGGGGTTAAGGACACAATGATTCAACGTGACGATTCCGAAGAGTCATAATTAAAGCTGAAATATTGCTTCGATATATACAGCGCTCCCATGTTATATGGCCAGTTAAAAATCAAGGGCTAAAGTTGACAATACACAGGGATGGCGATAAAATTAGGGTGGGGGAGAAAAATGATGGTGGCCAACTTAAAATAAAAGTTTCATAAAACTACAGTGCATTATATCTAATATAACATTTTCCCCCTAGCAAATACACCGATGTGCTTTTACCAGTATGTGGTTTTACTGTTAGACTTACATTTGGACAGTTAGTTGTGGCAGGGTAGAAATAGGATGGGAGGATGTCTGTGTATGAGGAATTGCTGGTGGGATAACAGGTGCCGGGGGGGCGGGGGATAGCACTGGAGTACTGTATATGCACGTGTGTATATATTCGCAGCCTTTCAAAACTGGACCATAACCGTCTAGTGACTGATGGGAGGGGGTAACACATGAAAAAGAAAACACTATACTTTCAACTGCCTTTCAGGGCAGTTGGATTAAATTATGCACCCCTTACATGTACATATACTGATCTACTGTGGTTATGCCAATAAAAAAATTCAAACATTTATTTCCATATTTGAACATTTGTCAGACTATATTTTAATAAAGGGTGGGGGTCAGAGAACATCGTCAATCGTGAGTTCAGGATGTTTGAGAACCCCTGATGTAGGAAAATTTAAACATATCATCTATAGTTCAATGATTTTTGGGGTTTGGATAACATAACTGCTCACTCTTCTTCCCGTTCCTTAACCTTGTTAAAAAATATTAATATACCAGGAGACACTGGATGTGGGAGCCTTTCATTCTCCATCACGCACCACTGCTTCATATTTCAGAAAATAAATCACATTTTACACCTGCAGCCAAAAATGCAAGACTGTTTCTATGGCAACAGTGCTCAAGAGGGCATGATGGAGGACATGACAAATGAAAACAAATTTAGCTCATTATTATTGTATGCATGAGGTGCTTGGCCCAAAATTGGATCACATTAACAATGGCTGTCTTTTTCTTTTGTTGGTTTGTTTTCAAGATTTAGTAGAGCTGTTTTACCTATTCTCTGTTTTAACATAGGAAAATGTAATGTTGAACACTAAACAAAAAGTATTATGTATACCATTGGCAAGACCCAGTGTCTCCTTTGAAAGCACGTTTCTGTCCATCAGTGCTGACTTTGGTTTACTCACTAACATCATTTCCATTTTTTTTCTTCTTCCAATGAACAGTATTGCACTTGTCCCTGATGTTCCATTTAAACACACTACTGCATTGTGACTGAACAGAGAACAGTACATTTTGTTATTTTAAATAAAGTAAAAATATAGTAGAATAATGCATTTGTGACAAAGGTAAATCATTTGAAAAGCAGTTAAATGATAAAGCTGCCTGTACTCCCATCGGTATCATCAGGGTCAGTCATTCTGCACTAATAAAACTGACGTATGCTCAACATGTAAAAGGGTGCATTTCCTTTTCTTTTTTTAATTCAAAGCGATCAATGCCATCCTTTACTGATATACTAATCTAGGACCTCTCATGGTACTTGTTTCTTGTCTAACTGTTTGTTATAGTTTATAGTATTTAGAATAGAATTGTAGTGCAGCTTATTTATCCACAGCTTACTGTGAACTACATTCAATGTTCATTACTAGGGATAGCTGCTACGTTATGGGAAGGATGTGCTTTCTCTTATCTGTTCTGTAGTTACTTCGATGACGTTTCTGTATGCACTTATTGTATGTCGCTTTGGATAAAAGCGTCTGCTAAATGACTAATGTAATGTAATGCCAGTAGAAGCATTTTACAACCAAGCTCATCATTCCTTGTTCCAATCATCCAGGGAGATAAGCCTCATGATTATGACATTATTTTGATTCTGAGGGGACAATAGTTTTATAAAAATTCCTAGTTAAGTTTCAAGAATAACCATCAGGAATCAGACTACAGGTATGGAGATAGAACGGTACTATTCACTGAACTTTCCGTGCGTGTAGTGAAGCCTCACATGGAAGATTTCCTTTTGAAATAACATTCCCCTGCAGGTTCAGATGTTCTTTTAACTTCTTTATTGTAAAAAAACAAAAAACAAACAGCAGCAGTGTGCATAGTCCAGTATATACAAGAGTCCCGACTGTTTTCCTTCAGTTCTCGGCTGCCTGCATCTGGGCCTTAAACTTGCCAGTCATTTCTTTAGGCAAGGGCACCAGGCCTGGGCACGGCACCTGCCCCTCCACCTCACACATGCACTCCTTTAGGCAATACTTCTTGGGTCCAAAGTTGGCTGGGTTTGAAGCCACCATCCTGGCCAGAGCCTCAGCCTGGAGCTCTTCTCTAGAGTGGAGAGAGGGTGTAAAAGAGCCATGAGAACCACACAAACACACTTCTCCCAAAAGCAAGATTGACAGAACCATGGGGTGTCATGCAATACTACTGTGCTGTGTAACACCTGACAACTAGTGGAAGATGCAACAACTGATCTCCTTGTGGTACAATACAGAATGCACAGCTGATACATGCAGCGTGCAGGGACTGCTTCGGGTGTATCACATTGAATGCTGTCATGGATTCATCTACAAGAGTTTTCTTTGCCTTGGAACACTGTCTTGGGTGTAACACTACTGGTGCTCTGACTACTTCATCTGGTACTCACTGGGTCTTGCCCATGATCTTCTTGACATGCTGGGTGATTGCTTTGTTGTCCTTCCCCTCTGCATCCACCAAAACCTGCTCACCATCATCTATACACCAGAAAGAGGAATAGACATTGTTTATGCAAAATATTCCTTATTGTGTCAAACTACACAATAATAATCGTGAATACGAATGCCCACATGATACTCTGTTCTATAACTTACACTATTCGATAACTATACGTCAACAGACTGACAACCAAATGACATGTGTGGTCGCACATATCCTATTAGTAGGCCAACTATTAATCGATAACAGCGGGTGATGGTGAGTTTTCTCGTACTCCTTACGTCGTCTACTTTGTCCGTTATGTTTAAGGCACTAATGCTGGTCAATTGACCGAAACGATTGCGATTCTTTATTTGTGCACTGACCGAATGTAATATAAATACATATAAAATTTTCGGGGATACTAAATGCGAATGGACTTCAGTCTGTTCTTTTCATAGTGATGAATAAATATTACACATTTTTCAAAATCCTTTGACCTCTGTGCTTGATTGATAACCTACATGTATTTCCCCAAATGAAACAAATAAGTATGGTCATACAGTATATTCGCTACAGCCATTAATTACTTGTAAATACCAATTTTTTTCTGCCAGAAATGTGCTGGTAATCATCCACAGGCTATTACTTACCAAGGTAGAACTTGAGGAATGGCGATGGAGTCATATTTTTGAACATCATGATTTGAACCCAAGGATTTTTGTATTGAATTTGAGGAACGTTAAAAAATACAAACTTTCTGGAAAAGAAAGCGATGCATAACATGTCAACACAAAATACAACGTTACATGATGAAATCTAGGCAGCTAGCTATTAGCTAACACATTTCAACCTCAAACATGCCAGATTAATCAAGACGTGCATTACCATAATGTATTACAATTACCTCAAATTATCTACATTCATAAAAACCTTTAGTTCGCTAAATCACAACATAGATACAATTTCCTGTTTGGCACCAACGCAGGCTGAACACTTTCATAGCGAGCTAACTAGATAGTTAGCCGCTCAGTAGCACTGACCTTGCCCCATCGCTTAGCTCCCCATGTGTGTTGTAATTGACTGTCATGATTTTCACTGTATTTTTAAAGACAATCTCCCCTTTGTGAAGATATTCCAGTGTTCTCCTAATGGGGAATCGTCCTTTCATAGGCATGTCTACAAAACAAGTGAACAACTATTTTCACCATTGAACTCAGAGGCAGGAGACTTCACACAGCACAGCAGCTACCTAACTGGCCGCAGCCCACCCCACATGCACCATGTACGTACGGTACGTACGGTACGTACGAACAGCTTGCTTACGTATTGCGTCATTGACTCATTGTACTTGTAGTTCATCTGCTGAATAATAACAAAACAGTTTCTCTTCGGCTAGATATGTGAAACTTGTCAGGCTAATTTAGAAAATTCCATTTAATTTTTATACGTTTACCGATAATGCAATCAAATAAAATGAACGCATCTAGAATAAAGAAATAAAACTACAGTAACGAGCATACTGAAAACGAGGACCTGTCATTGAGTAACGGCAAACACGATTGGAGCTGAGTAGAGGCGAAGCGACGACACAAGTAAACCACCGACTAGGATCAAATTCTTTTTTAGGATAAAATGTCGGAGGCAAACAATCGCATGTTCTTGTCCTCTGTGAAGTGGTGAAGAAGCCACAGAACTAAATAAAGACTTCCACCGTTCAGTGGCTAATGTGTATCAGCAACAATATCAGACCTTTGTGCCCTTCATAAGGTCTGTACTCTCCAATTTTAGATTTGTAATTCTAAAATTCACACGTGGTTACAGTGCAAATTCTCAGCTTTTATTAAAGGATATTTTTATAGCACTTTTCATATAAAGTCACCCCCCAATTTCAGGGCACCATAATGTTTGGGACATTCTGGCTTCACAGGTGTTTCTGATTCGTGTGTTCAATTTCTTCCTTGTTGCAGGTATAAGAGTCTGCCTTTGGAGTCTGTTGCATACCACTTAATCTGTGAAACTGGCTCACTTGTCTGCAGTGATGGTGTAAACTGCTGATGGCAGCAGCAGAATGAATTCTGAAAGGTACAGAAGCATATTATCTGCTCATGTTCAAGCAAATGCCTCCAATCTCATTGGATGGCGCTTCATACAGCAAGACAATGATCCCAAACATACTGCAAAAGCAACAAAGGAGTTTTTCAGATAAAATACTCAGCACCTGGTGATGTCTACGGGTCACAGACTTCAGGCAGTCACTGCTGCTTCTAGGCTACTAAACACGACTACTTTTATTTACTTAACATCAATATGTACAGTGCCCTCCACAATTATAGGCACCCCTGGTAAAGATGAGTAAAAAGGGTTATAAAAATTAGCTTAATCTCACAGAGAAAAATCCAACCTTTAATTGAAGTAAATTTATTCTGAGAAAAAAAATCCCTCCTCAAGAAATAATTACTTTTAACAAAACCACGTGCCACCATTATTGGCACCCCTAAAAATTCTTATGGACAAAATGTAACTTTTTCCATTTATATTTTGCTTTTTAAAGTTGATCAGAGTGTTTAAGAACTTTCAAGCAGTAATCCATGACTTCCTGTTTCACTAGGGTATAAATATGAGGTGACACAGAGGCCATATTCCCTTATTCATACATCAACATGGGAAAGATAAGAGAACACACAAATAAAATGAGGGAAAAGTGTGTTGAGCTTCATAAGTCAGGGAATGGCTATAAAAAAATAGCTACTCACCTGAAAATGCCCAAGAACTTAAAAAGTTCAAAGCAACTGGAACTGTTACAAACTTGCCTGGAAGAGGACCCAAGTTTATTTTGCTCCCACGCACAGTGAGGAGGATGGCAAGAGAGGCAAAAAAAATCCCCAAGGATTCCCTGTTAGAGAATTACAGAGGAAAGTAGCATCTTGGGGTCATCAAATCTCCAAAACTACCATTAGACGTCGCCTCCATGCTAACAAATTATTTGGAAGGCATGCCAGAAAAAAGCCTTTCCTGTCATTTCACCATAAACGTAAGCGCCTGGAGTTTGCTAAACGCTACTGGAACTTTGACTGGAACCGTGTTCTATGGTCAGATGAAACAAAAATTGAGCTTTTCGGCAACCAACACTCAAGGTGGGTTTGGCGTAAAAAGAAGGATGGCTATACCGAAAATAACCTGATCCCCAATGTTAAGTATGGTGGAGGTTCCATGATGTTGTGGGGCTGTTTTTCCTCCAAAGGCCCTGGGAACCTTGTTAGGGTACATGGCATCATGAACTCCATGAAATACTAGAAAATTCTTTATCTGAATCTGGCTGCCTCTGCCAGGAAACTAAAACTGGGTCATCGATGGATTCCAGCAGGACAATGATCCAAAACATACGTCCAAATCAACACAAAAATGGTTAACTGCACACAAAACCAAGCTTCAACCATGGCCATCTCAGTCCCCTGACCTAAACCCCATTGAAACCCTGTGGGTTGAGCTGAAGAGGAGAGTGCACAAGAGATGACCTAGGGCTCTGGATGATCTGGAGAGATTCTGTAAATAGGAATGGTCTCAGATTCCTTGCTCTGTATTCTCCAACCTTATTAGATGTTACGGGAGAAGACTCAGTGCTGTTTTATTGGCAAAGGGAGGTTGTACAAAGTATTAAATGCAGGGATGCCAATAATTGTGGCACACATGATTTTGGTAAATATAATTAAGCACCAAACGGTGAATTTTGTATAACCCTTTTTACTCATCTTTACCAGGGGTGCCAATAATTGTGGAGGGCACTGTATGTCCCAACCATTATGAACATTGGGGGGGGGTCCATGTGTAAAAACGACTGTAAAAAAAAGTACTGTAATTTCTACACGATGAAACCAAAATGTATAAAAATACCCTTTACTAAAAGCTGAGAATATGCATTTTAACCACTAAAAATATGTATTTTTCCCAAACATTACAGAAGGCACTATATAGCACATTTTGGGTAAATAATAAACATATACTTATAAATGATGTGTACATCACAATTCACACATTTTCTTATTTATTCTGTTTTAAACAAGCAAAGGAAGGTGGAGGTCTTCAGAAATCTGACTTTAAAAGGTCATTATAGGTCCACATTCAACAGAGTTGAGGTTCTAATACAAACGATTTTATAAAAATGACTCCATCTACAGAAAAAAGCACTTCATTCACTGACCACATCTTACTTTTTCCTTTTCACATAGAACCAAGTAAACTTAACAAGGAAACAGGCATTTAATTGCATTATGTAATTTAATTATATAAACTGCTCTGTATGGTAGTAGTATTTTAGCCACAATGTTGTAACATTTTTACAGCATTTAATAAAATGCATAAGCTATTCCATGCACTGCGATGCCCTATATACATAAACAACAATGCCACTTTTCTCCAGAATTGAAGACACTGATTAGATTATAAAACTTTCTGAATAAAAAAAGAACATGCACTCATTTAATGAAATTACATGTACAGTACAAAGCTCAATTCACATAAAAGAACAGTGATACGCAACAGTCTTGGCAGGTTTTAAACCCAGAGAACAAATAACATACATATATTTCTGTTTAAAAAATAAGGTATACCTTAATTCATATTTACCAAAAACTGTGGATTTTATGGTTAGACATGGGTTTGTAATCTTCCATGTCAAACTGCGCAATTATGCACTAGTATATAGAGTGCATTTCATTTAAAGAGGAACTTGTTTTAAAACAAATTCAGGTTTTATGTTTTTGAAACTATATATAGATATACATCTTTAATAACATCTCAGTACTTACCGTGCAGTAAAAAAAACATAATGCACATTTAATAGAAATTAAGAAAGCAAAGGTTAACAGCATTAATTGCTGGAAATGCTTGACTGGTAAAAGAACAGAGCGCACAAATATATTTACAGTATAGCGATTCAGTGAGATACATTAAAACCAGGAGTTCTTGTCTTAAAAAAATGACAATGGCAAAAACATGCCTTCACATAAGACCCACAGTATTTTGTTGCTTTCAGTAAAGCAATAATGTTTAGAACTGCTGTACCAAGCCTTGCAGGACTGTCAACATTGGATTACTGCATCATTTCATTTTTGAAGAAATAAACGCTCGATAAAATAAATAAGAGAAAAAAGACAACGCTCTCAGAATATGGAAATATCTCCCACAGCACCTGATTGTCATGGCAGCAGAAGAAAGGGCCTATAAATGTATTAGATTGCACATACAGTATGGATTAAATCGGATTGTATACACTTAATGACAATGGTTGAGATTCATCCTTTGTCCTTAAATTTGATTCATTAAAGTCAAAGCAAGCATTTTTTTTTACTTTAATTAATCAAATGCTTTGTGTAACACTTTGTTTACTTGTAAATCAAAGTTAAGGATAAATGAATTAATACAGCCCATTGTTATTATGCATTAGACTTCATACGTGGCTAAACTGTAAGCAATTATGAGTCCATTCATATGCATTTACAATGAAAATAAGGATGACAATAAAGATAAGGATATCATTTATGGAATCCATGAAGTACCTCTACCAACAATTGTTCTTTCCATATTCAATATGCCTTTAGGCTTGCACATGATTCACTAAGATATTATTATTGTATTAAATATTTAAGTTACTTTTTATTTTGTACCTACTGGTATTTGGGGGTGGGGGCTACTGTAACGCTTAATGGGCCTCAAAATGGATTGTAACAAGGAGCTGTCAATCAATGCCTTGACTGAACCATTTAAACTTTGCTTCAAACAGCAAACCCTACCTCATTGGTAGATAATATTAATAATAAATGGTAGCTCAAGCCATTTTGAAGTTCACAAAGCCTCACTCTCATTACAACCTTATAAGCACTTAAATTCTTAATTGGCAGAACTAAACCAAATTGACTGTAGCTCAATAAGAAATGCCAGGCTTCTATTCAGCTTTGCCCATGTTAAATAAGTAAATATGTCCAGCACTGCGAACATAACGCCAGCTACATAACTACACACACCTGCCCACAAACTAAATTCAGAATACCCGTGGTTTTGGAGAATGTAAAGCATCCTTATGTTTCTATAAGTTAAACATGCAGTTAAAACAGTAAGTCTAAGTGTCACCTTCTGAACATAGAAAGAAACACTTATTGGTATTCTATAAACAACATTTACATGGGTTCATGTTTTCAAAATAAGGACATTAAAGGGTGTCTCATTCATATATTAGCTATTAAAGTTTTTCATCTAATTTTGCTACCGGAAGCAGAATTAGTACTTCGGTTTATAGGCTCACTTATATTGCCTACTATTAAGAATAATTTTCACATTGATTTAAAAGTTTAAAAGGCATTGACAGGGTGAATTTGAGATATCCCTGCTGCCACCATTTACTGAAGATACTGAAAAAGGCAGAGGCATCAAATATTATTTGTTCCATTTCATGTGCAAAACATAAGGGGTCAATTGCAGCATGATTAGCTAGAGTTTAAGCCTCAGGAACAGCATTACAACTGGAACAGCTAATCTGTATTTCACAGATCAGGATAGCTGTTCCTGTTGTAATCCGGTTCTGTAGTCTAGAGCAGTGATATTCATTCATGGTCCTGGAGGGCCGCAGGGTATGCTGGTTTTTGTTTCCGCCTTAATATCAGCAACCAATTCAGACCCAAGAAACCAGGTGAGGTGAATTAACTGTGTTATCGGCTGCTTTAATTGATCAATTAAGTACAGAGTAACAACAAAAACCAGCAGACCCTGCAGCCCTCCAGGACCATCAATGGTCTAGAGCAGGGGTGGGCAACTCCAGGCCTCGCGGGCCGGTGTGTATGCATGTTTTTACTGCCACCAGTTACCACGGTTCAATCAGCTAATTAGTCATACACACAATCACCGATTCACTTGTAAATTACAGAACGATAAAATGCTACAATACACGCATACCGGCACAAGAACATTCGTCAGCTGTTGTTCATATCGCGGATATGTAGATTAAAATATCAGATCGTGTAAACGATTGGGCTAATTAAATAATTGAGGCCTGGAGTTGCCCACCCCTGGTCTAGAGGCTTAAACCTGAGGTTTAAACTTCAGCTAAGCATACTGCAATTGACCCAATGAGATTATAACAGTTCATGCAATGGAATCTGAATAACAGCAGTGAAGTACTATATCAACTTATCACTCTACAGTCATCATGTCGCCTGGGCTCTTCATTCAGCTGCACCAAATAAATACGGGTCTTTGAGAGAAAGGTTACCAGAGTAAGTAGGCCAAAGGAGTTATTATTATTATTATTATTATTTTGTTATTTAATTAAGTTAAAAAAAGAATTTCATATTAAAAAAGGAGTTAAACATAAATTTAAAAAGGGCCAGCTTTAAACAGTGGCTAAACGCTGATAGTTTTGGGAGAAGGAATCACGCTGAGGAGCCTGTGATCTGGCTGTTGTACTCTGCCGTCTCCATCTTCAGGATGTAAGGGATAATGCTGTCGATGGGCACGTTCCCGATCAGGCCCGTGAAGAACAGCTCCTCTGTGATGTTGGAGTTCATCAGTCGAAGGGCTGGGAGACGCATCAGGATCCGGGCCAATCTGAGGGACAACACGCAGTATAACAGAGGAACGTATTACAAACCTGCACAATGCTCCATCAATAATCAAGCTGCTGCATAAACGATTGCATTTAGGAGCTGTGTTTGAGAGTATGGGTGCTCCGTACGCAGAATTAAATATTAAGTATGGCAATGTGTCCTGAGAGCGTTTGGTTCCCCCAATACACCCTCACTTACTGATGTTCAATGCTGGCGATTGCGTTGCACTGATTACTCCGATAGAAGAAGGCAGTAACTTCTGATGGTACTTTTGTCTTGTTCTGCTATAAGCTACTGTTGCTATGCTATCACAGAGATGTTATCTGCTTGTTCCCATTATTCAAATACACGTGGCACTTCAGTTTCTGACTATGACAAGTAAATATAGATATCACTGAGCAATGTGACTAACTGTAGGTTTCGGCAGGATAGAGGACCTCATCTATAGGTATATCACTGGTGTAGGTGACCCTGAGGCGGTGACCTTACCTGTAGGTGTCATCTGGGTAAGTCTTTTGAACATAATCTTGCAACTCCATCTGGGCCTTCTCCTGGAACTTCTCGATCTGGCTGGTGCTGCTCAGACCTGGGTGATCTGTGGAAGAGTGCTCCAGTCTCAGTGAGTAAGCCTCAGCTTCATATATGACTTACAGATGCCATCACAGCATACAGACATGACTGATATAATGTGAAAGCTTAACACAGAAGTTTATATATAAGTATAAAGCGGAAAGGTGCTAGTGTGGACAGTGGAAAAGACAGAGAGTTAAATGGATAAATTCTCTACTCAAGCTTAGGCATTAGCACCTGGCACTTTGACTTTTATTTTGTTTTTACCAGAAGACCTCCTTATGCTGAACAGCACTAAAGCCTTCAGGTAGATGCATCTATGCAGAATACACCAGGGCTGAATAACACCATGCACTTCAGGTAGGGTACCTGTTCAGACCTCACCTGTAATACATAGCACTATAGCCTTCAGGTAGGGTACCTGTTCAGACCTCACCTGTAATACATAGCACTATAGCCTTCAGGTAGGGTACCTGTTCAGACCTCACCTGTAATACATAGCACTATAGCCTTCAGGTAGGGTACCTGTTCAGACCTCACCTGTAATACATAGCACTATAGCCTTCAGGTAGGGTACCTGTTCAGACCTCACCTGTAATACATAGCACTATAGCCTTCAGGTAGGGTACCTGTTCAGACTTCACCTGTAATACATAGCACTATAGCCTTCAGGTAGGTGCATCTATGCAGAACTCACCTGGGCTGAATAACACCATACACTTCAGATAGGTGCATCTATGCAGAACTCACCTGGGCTGAATAGCACTATGGCCTTCAGGTAGGTGCATCTATGCAGAACTCACCTGGGCTGAATAACACCATACACTTCAGGTAGGTGCATCTATGCAGAACTCACCTGGGCTGAATAGCACTATGGCCTTCAGGTAGGCATACTCATAGCCATCCGTGTCCAGTTTGGCCATGCTGTTGCAGAACTCTTGCAGCTTCCAGATGTGCTCCATCACCAGTTTGATCCGGTCCCCTGATAGTTTATCTGCAGCAGAAAACACTCAGCTTACAACTCTGACCGTAATGACTGCAAACAGAAGCAACAGAGACATTAAGGGTATCAAACCCTTTGTTTACACAATATTCTAAATATTTGAATGAAAATTTAAAATAGATTATCATTTAATTTCAGTCTTTACATTGTTTGTATAATATGTTATATTTGCATATTTTGTAGCTTATTACCTGTATTGTGTAAACCATTTTTTGCTCATTTTTATCAAAGCTGCCAATAATTTTGGAGCTCACTGTATACGATTCATAAAAGTGCATATCATTTTATGAAACACTTTCCTGAATGAACCCATTGTACAGTATGACAATTAGAAATGCAACAGGTTTTCTGTACTCCACATCTACAAGATAAAAGGGGATTACTTTATACAGGCAAGAATGCTGTACTGTACTGTACTGTACTGTATTGGTGATATATCAAATTATGTAGCAGAAAAAATGGTAAATGGTAAATGGTAAATGGACTGCACTTATATAGCGCCTTTATCCAAAGCGCTTTACAATGGCCTCTCACTCACCCGTTCACACACACATTCACACACCAATGGCGGCAGCTGCCATGCAAGGTGCTAGCCTGCTCATTGGGAGCAATTTGGGGTTCAGTGTCTTGCCCAAGGACACTTCGACATGTGGACAGGAAGAGCCGGGGATCGAACCGCCGACCCTGCGATCAGCGGACGACCCGCTCTACCTCCTGAGCCACAGCCGCCCCGAAGAAATATATAAGAAGAAATTATATAGGAGGAAAAATGAGGTCATTTATCTTAAATCCTGGGAGGTATAACATTAATATGACAAGATGAATCTATATGAGTCAACAGTTACACCAGTGACCATCATAATAACCTTTCTATTAACTGTAAATTGAATATGCCATAATTAACAATTAATAGGTAGGTAATTGGCTGTGGGGTGCCGGGGTGGGGGGGGGCACAGAATCGTCTGTGGTAGACGCTGAAGGATGTGATGTATTCGATTGCGAGCGGCAGCCGTACCGTCCTGAATGCTGTTCTGCAGGTGGTTGACGATGGCGGCCAGGATGGTGGAGAGGCTCATGACCTGAGCACACTGTGCCAGCCCAAGAGTGAAGAGCTCGTTCCAGCAGGCGCGAACCAGGCTAGTGTTACAGTCCTGACTGAGACACACATACACACACACACACACACAGTTCTGATAGCACGCCAGCCTGGAGCACAGCGTCTTCACTGCGCGTAACCACGATGTAGCCGTACTCACCCAAGTGCTTGGAATGCTGGAATGGAGCGTGCCCAGTGCATGGAGAGGAAAAGCAGGCGTGACGCAGATTCACAGATGTAGTGCACATTCAGGTACTCTGGCATGGGGCTGGGCATCGTTAGCTAACAGGGAGAGGTACACATGACTGAATTATAAAAAAACATTCTGGCAATCCTGTTCTCATGACGTTCCTTCCTCCCACGAGGCAGCCAGTGGTCCCGTAATGCACATTATACATTGACGCGGTGCTGTTAGAGCCCCAGAATCCTTATAGCATGCCTCCATGTCAAATACAAAGCATTCCCACATGCACATTAATGGTAGGAGTAAAATGGGAACAGAATGAGGAAACAGTCTGCACTCTACTCTTAGGCTCCCATTATTATACCTATTAGCGCATAATCTCATTTCAGTCCATGAGGATCTTGAGGAAGATCCTTGTAAATATTGTCCATGTTTGGGCTGATAACATTAATCATGCGAAAAGAGCAGTGTATGGACACTTTCCTTTATCAATTTGTGGCCCCAGTTCTTCCCTGAATGAGGGACACCTTTAGTGATTGGTTAAAAGGAGCTCTTGCCCCCCAAAACTGTAAAAACTGATGTGGGTCAATGTAACAGAGCTGTGTGAGATCACTCGGAAAGAAGCACCATGCACTCTTCTGTTTCACAGGAGTACAAACCTTAAAACTAACATGAGTGTCTGTGAGTAGCGGTCCCTCCACTTCAATGATGGGCGTGGCCTGGTCTCTACTGATCACTTGGATAGTGGCCCCGCCCGCCCCGTCCACGCCCTCCACCAGGTTCTGCCCTGTGATGCTGTCTGTAGGGTTAAGGGCTTTGGCCAGGGTGTCAAAGGCACTGAGAGAGAGGAAGCAGAAACACAACATCAGAAATGCTACATGCTACAAATGCTACCTGAAGTATAATTAAACGGAATCACTCCCCACACTGACCACTTCTGTAAGTAGATGGTTGTTGTGCTTGTTCTAATAAATATGAGAATATTTGAGAATATAATTGAAGAAATATTATATGAAGTAATAGTAGAATAAATGCATCTTGGTGTTTAACCTAAAGCATATTCAAGGGAATGGTGCAGAGAAATATTGCAGGGGGTTGGGGTGTGCTGATCAGGGTTTAGGATCTGGATGTACACAAGGCCAGCACTTTTTCTGAGTTTCTATATCCAGTGTGGTTCATACTTTCATGCTAGCACATGACAGGGGCACTATCTCACTGGCTTATAAAGGCTGAGCACAAGGCTGGCCACTGATCTCTGATGTGACTCAGTTCAGCTGCAAATCATAGGCATCCATAGGCTACTGTGTTCATGCGGGAGGGTGAATACCGCGTTATCTCGCTGGCAGACTGCTCCTCCTGCTGGACGTCTGAGGTATCGCCATTATTCAGGGACTCGTTCAGGTTGGCGAGGGAGGTCACTACATTCGCTAGTGTCCCCAGGTCACCTTGGTTTGATTCAGCCTGAAATTCATTAAATTACATTAACAGGCACATCTATCCAATGGAGGAGAGGAGGGTCTCCATAGAATTGGACAGAACACCTACCTTTGAGTCTGTGGCTAAAAGTAATGTTCCGTCTGCTTGTATCAATGGCTGCTGAATATTGACCAGCATTCCTGGATCAAGGAGACTAGACCTGCAGGATTAATGACAGAAACCCCCTAATACTGTCAGCCAATCACATGCTTTCAACTGCCTGCTAAACTGCCTCCTTCCTGTTAGTCCATAACATTTGACCTGAACCTGTAACCTCCTACAGACAGGTCTATCCATCACTCTCAGCATACTGTCTGCTCTACCAAAAACCCCAACACATACTGTCCTCTGCACCATATGAAATCAGCACCATCTAGATTCAGTCGCCCAACCCCAGGCTGTTTCCAATCAGAGCTGAAATGCACCAAGATTACATTTTGAGGGCACTATTAGTCTAAGCCTTAGTTTTCCACTCTCATCATACTCCGCTCTTCTGAAGACAAATAGATACTTACTACCTCTAAACATTGATCCGTTTGCCTGTCCATTTTCTAAACAGAAACGATCCTCTGTCATTGCACACTATACAGTAGCTGTGCGCATAACGCTGCCTCGCTCCCAGCACACTTGGTGGTTCCTGACACTGAGCATGCTTTCTGCTATCTCACTCAGAGCTGCTCTGTGCTCTGGAGTCACGAGGTTCAGTGATTAGTGTTCGTACACTGCTTCTGGTGCAGAGGAGAGAGCATGTACTGTAGGCATCCCATGCAGGGGCGGAGACGGCCCTCACCTGGTACCATCTTTGTCTGTGATGAAGGTGGGCGTGGCAATGAGCGGACTCCGCAGGTCCTTCCTGATATAGATTTTCTCTGTGGAAGCTGCACAGTTTGCAGGCTTCTCTCTCGGCAAGTCGATTGGTTTCCTCTCACTCTGCACAGCTGCGCAAGACAAGTGAAAAGATTGATTCATAAAAAAAGGAAGACAGTATAACAATCAATGTGAGTGCATGTAGTATGGAATATGTGTGCATGCATGTGTGTGTGTGCGCCCGTGTGTGTGTGTGCATGCACACAGACTCACACTCCATCTTCATGCCCATCTCCAGACACTTCTTCAGACGGCAGAACTGGCAGCGGTTACGGTGGTGCTTGTTGACGATGCAGTCCTGGTTACTCCGGCAGCTGTACGTCAGGTTCTTGCGAACGCTTCTCTTGAAGAAGCCTTTGCAGCCCTCACAACTCACAGCCCCGTAGTGCCGCCCTGAGACACAGACATAGACACTTACGCCAAGAGCAAATGGAAGTATGCACACACATATTTAGTAAGTACAGAATGGATTGTAGAAACCCATGTATGATGTACAAGGAGCACCATTTGACTGTGTGAGTAAAGGTCTGAGTGGGTAAATGGCCTGTGTATGTGGTATGGAGTGGCCTGTGCATGTGGTATGGGATGGCCTGTGTATGTGGTATGGGATGGATGGCCTGTGTATGTGGTATGGGGTGGTCTGTGTATGTGGTATGGGGTGGCCTGTGTATGTGGTATGGGGTGGCCTGTGTATGTGGTATGGGGTGGCCTGTGTATGTGGTATGGGGGGGCCTGTGTATGTGATATAGGATGGCCTGTGTATGTGGTATGGGATGGATGGCCTGTGTATGTGGTATTGGGTGGTCTGTGTATGTGGTATGGGGTGGCCTGTGTATGTGGTATGGGGTGGCCTGTGTATGTGGTATGGGGTGGCCTGTGTATGTGGTATGGGGTGGCCTGTGTATGTGGTATGGGGGGGGCCTGTGTATGTGATATAGGATGGCCTGTGTATGTGGTATGGGGTGGCCTGTGTATGTGGTATGGGATGGCCTGTGTATGTGGTATGGGGTGGCCTGTGTATGTGATATGGGGTGGCCTGTGTATGTGGTATGGGGTGGCCTGTGTATGTGGTATGGGGTGGCCTGTGTATGTGGTATGGGGTGGCCTGTGTATGTGGTATGGGGGGGGCCTGTGTATGTGATATAGGATGGCCTGTGTATGTGGTATGGGGTGGCCTGTGTATGTGGTATGGGATGGCCTGTGTATGTGGTATGGGGTGGCCTGTGTATGTGATATAGGATGGCCTGTGTATGTGGTATGGGGTGGCCTGTGTATTTGATATAGGATGGCCTGTGTATGTGGTATGGGATGGCCTGTGTATGTGATATGGGGTGGCCTGTGTATGTGGTATGGGGTGGCCTGTGTATGTGGTATGGGGGGGCCTGTGTATGTGATATAGGATGGCCTGTGTATGTGATATGGGATGGCCTGTGTATGTGATATGGGATGGCCTGCGTATGTGATATGGGATGGCCTGTGTATGTGGTATGGGGTGGCCTTAAACGAGTGGATGTGAGCGGATGTGACTGGTACCTGAGGCCTTGTCCCCGCACACCACACAGTACTCCACAGGCTGTGGCCGGCCCACATCCCCTGCCTTACCCAGCAGGCGCTCCACAGAGGCAGCATCTGTTACAATCTGAGACAAACACAGGGGTCACGACGCTGTGAAGAGTCATCATCATCATCATCATCATCATCATCATCACCACCACCGCTGATCCACAGGACCTGAGCTACACCGAGTCGCCACACTGTGAAGAGTCATCCCCAACACCTCTGTTCCAGGACCTGAGCTACACCCTGGTCACTCACCACACTGTAGGGAACGATTACCCCTGCTGAACTCCTATAGAACAAATGTACTGCTAACAATGCAGTGCAACTGCAGCTGAGCAAGCGCTCTTATTAGCTTGTGGGCTGAAGGCAGCGGTTGTGGTGAGGTCGTTAGAGCCTTGTGATCGTGGTTTTCTGTGGTACAACTGAAGACAGGTGGCATACAGTAAACACATGTGTACAAAATGGAGTTGTGGTGCGTGTGGTTAGACAAAACGGTGTTCGCTCTAACAGCTGGATGCATGTTCTGAGGCTTGGTGAATTGTAGGACTGACATCAGAACATTTAATTTAATTTACAGTTTAAATAGATACATTTGCTTAGTTCAAGAAAACTCAGGGCAATTTTTCTGATCTCAAAAGATGTTAGTGTTAGCATCAATTAAAAACATTTTTATTAGATAAATATGTCAGGGAAAAGGCTAGTTTTCCACAGGCACAAGGCTACCATTTTAGTGTTTTAGAGAGAAGTGCTCGTACCTGTATTCGTCCAGGCACAAGGCTATCATTTTAGAGTTTTAGAGAGAAGTGCTCGTACCTGTATTCGTCCAGGCACAAGGCTACCATTTTAGAGTTTTAGAGAGAAGTGCTCATACCTGTATTCGTCCAGGCACAAGGCTACCATTTTAGAGTTTTAGAGAGAAGTGCTCATACCTGTATTCGTCCAGGCACAAGGCTGTCAGCTGTGGTGAAGATAAGTTGCTTGGCATTCTGTGTATCTGGCGAGGCCAGGATCACCTTTCCGGCACTGGACCCATCTGGGGCAGTCAAAATAAACTGCTGTTTGGAAGTGCTGGATGGGTCCACTGCTGTGACAATCTGGATCTTCTGACCCGTCTGCTGGTCAGTTACAATCTGGAGGGGAAGAAGGTAAATTAATTCTACTAATTCTACTATTCAGTGTTGTATTTTATATCTTTCCCTGCATTCGATGACCTCTTCACACTTCATAGGTTACTAAAATAATTACATTTCCACCACACTTGGAGAAAAAAGCCGGGCAGTACCTGTATGCGCTGTTGTGTGGTGACTGCTGAGTCGGTGGAAATGATCTGGATGCGCTGTGGCGAGCCGCTCATCACTGAGGAGTTTGGGGAGGAGGCTTGTACTGTCTGGACCTGAGAACAGGACGATGCACACATTACTCTGCACTCTGTCCTATATTCCTGCTCATCAACACCTTGTCACTCAAAATATGCAAGCCTATAAACCCCATAACATCAAAAATGCACAAATGATCCCAGATAGACTGCAAAATCAACCAAGAAATGGTTAACTGACCAGAAAATTACTGTTGAAAGATTCTGGA
Source organism: Ilyophis sp. 1 JC-2022 (assembly GCA_022702515.1). NCBI lineage: Eukaryota > Metazoa > Chordata > Actinopteri > Anguilliformes > Synaphobranchidae > Ilyophis > Ilyophis sp. 1 JC-2022. Next base: position 50,847,558 of record CM040402.1, read on the forward strand.
ACGGTCAAAGGTCAAAGATCCTCAAATATGACAATTAATGTCATAAAACACAATAAAATATTACTACTAATCTTTCATCATTAAAAGATAAAAGATTTGTTTTATCCCTGCAAAAGTTAGGTGCAAAAAGTACTGAAAAAGAAATACCAATAGCTTTTTACACCAATCTCTTAGGAGGGAAAAATTTCACCTGGTAAAAACAGGTTAGCCGTGGGGCGGCTGTGGCTCAGGAGGTTGAGCGGGTCGTCCGCTGATCGCAGGGTTGAAGGTTCGATCCCCGGCTCCTCCTGTCCACATGCCGAAGTGTCCTTGGGCAAGACACAGAACCCCAAATTGCTCCCAATGAGCAGGCTAGCACCTTGCGTGGCAGCTGCCGCCATTGGTGTGTGAATGTGTGTGTGAATGGGTGAGTGAGAGGCCATTGTAAAGCGCTTTGGATAAAGGCGCTATATAAGTGCAGTCCATTTACCATTTATAACACAACTGTTTCTCTGAATGACTCTATTAGTATAAAATAATATAATTTTCCTTTTTTTGAGCATACAATATATCTCATTACAAGTGTTGTTTTATTTTACACAGCCTTTTTTCATCATGTTTATCAAGGGTCCCAAACTACCAATAGTTCTGTAGCTGACTGTATGATATAGTGTCAGGTCAATTGTCAAAGAATCAAAATACACTGCTCAAAGAAATTAAGGGAACACTTAATCAACACAGTATAACACAAAGTCAATTAAACTTCTGGGATAACGATCTGTCCAGTTAGGAAGGGTAAACTATTGTGAATCAATTTCACCTGCTTTAGTGCAAATGAAAGAGACAACAGATGGACAGGAGAGGCAGCAGCAAGACAACCCCCAAAAAGTAAATGGTGTTGCAGGTGGTGGCCACAGACCATTTCGCTCTCCTTATCCTTCCTGACTGATTTTTCTCTAGTTTTGCATTTTGCTAGTGCCCTTGTCAGTACTGGTAGCATGAGGCGGTACCTGCAGCCCATTCAGGTTGCACTGGTAGTCCAGCTCCTCCAGGATGGCACATCCATACATGCCATCGCAAGAAGGTTTGCTGTGTCTCCCAGCACAGTCTCAAGAGCGTGGAGGAGATACCAGGAGACAAGCCATTACACGAGGAGAGCTGGACAGGGCCGTAGAAGGGCAACAACCCAGCGGCAGAACCGGTATCTGCTCCTTTGTGCAAAGAGGAGCAGGAGGAGCCCTACAAAATGACCTCCAGCGGGCTACTCGTGTGCATGTTTCTGACCAAACTGTCAGAAACAGACTCCATGAGGGTGGCATGAGGGCCCGACGTCCTGTAGTGGGACCTGTGCTCACAGCCCAGCACCGTGCAGCTCGATTGGCATTTGCCAGAGAACATCAGAATTGGCAGGTTCGCCATTGGCACCCCGTTTTCTTCACAGATGAGAGCAGGTTCACACTGAGCACATGTGACAGACGTGAAAGAGTCTGGAGACGCCGTGGTGAATGTTATGCTGCCTGCAACATCATCCAGCATGACCGGTTTAGTTTAATTGACTTGGTGTTATACTGTGATGATTAAGTGTTCCCTTAATTTTTTTGAGCAGTGTAGTCAGACAGGACTGTTCTGAGAGAAACAAATAAGGACAGTACAAAAAAGTGATTAAGAAGGATGAGCAGAGGCCAATGCTTGACAAAGAATTGTAATATTGCATTGAAATCAGTGGCAATGACACTTGTTTTTTCTACTGTTAAAAAAATAAAGGAAGCAACGATGAACTTAAAAAAAAACAATCCTAATCTGAAGTGTTTCATTCTTAATTCTTCTCACATTGATTCAAGGGAAACACCCATCAGAACTGTGCAGGTCAATAAAAATATCTGCTCAGAATGATACTAAAATGCAAATTTTACCAACTGAAATGCCAGTCTGTCAAGCTTCCACAAGTCAGCTTGATATAACAGAAAATCTTTCCCCCCAATCTCATCCGCTAGTCCCCTCATTAAGGGTAATAGATTCCTAAAAGAGCTTTACGTCCTCTTTAGCACAATAAAGCAAAGTTAATGATATAAGGCCACTATTTACAGGCTATGGCTTATACATTCCCCAGAATAACCAGTGCCTCTCTATTCACAAGCGGTTTTTTCAGATCAGAATTGCACCTCTACTGGATGCACCGTGTCAGTCAACTGAAATGGAAATTAATTCATCAACACACACACACTGTGCCCTCCCTCTCTCCCTCCTACTGTCCTCCAGTGCAAACAGCCTTCCCTCCCAAGAGAGTGATGCCCTGTCCTGACCTCCTCCTCTCCCCCTCCGCTGCAGACACCAGCTGCTCACGCGCTCCTCCAATGTGCCTCCTGGACTCCCCCGGCCTGCATGCGGCGCCCGGGACTGACCGCGTCCACGTCGCTCCCTCCCGGAGATGTTGAAACAAAGACGCCCAGGGTCTTAGCAGGAGGACCTTCCTCAAAGCACAGCGTGAGACAGGCCTCCAGCCTCCACACACACAAGCACACTCTGCTCAGGAGAGAGGAGAGGAGGGAGCCCAGCAAACAGCACAGCAGCCAGGCGAGAAGCCGGCTGTACAAATATGTCCCCTCCATGACCCCCCCCCCCCCCCCCCCACCACCACCCCCCAACCCCCCCTCTGAAGGTCAAGTGCACTATCAGTCCCCGGTAACCAAGGAAGCAGAATCGACATGATCTCACATCTCTGCCCCACTGCGCTGCACTTTGTCTGACAGCAGGATTCCTTTTGTGTAGGGGGGAGGGTGAGGGGGTTATCTGTAACCATCGCCCTGGCCAGCACCTCCTGCAGGGTTTCCCTCCCCAGAAAATATTAGCACTGTTCACAAATCTATTATACCACAAATACATCAGCAGGAAAACCTCCACAAAACCCCTTTCAAATATGCCCACGGGTTTCAGTATTTCTGCTAGTGATTTTCCTTGCTTATATAAAAAACACACACAGTACTCACTGTGTATCAGCATATGCATACATCAGGAGGAGCTAGTTTAGCATGTCTCGGCCATGACCTCCAGATCAGCAGGATAATAAATGCAAGCGTATTACAGCAGAGACAAAAGGAGGGAGGATAATCCTTAGCTGACAACCAATTTACACAAACTTACAGATGCATTGCTGCAATACTTAACATGGACCCTACACCAAAATCCCTAAAATTTTTACATAACTATAAATCTGCATATTGCCTTTACCTATAAATTATTACCTTTTTTTATTGTGCCCATTCCCAAAGAAAGTAACGTTCCGTTTCCAAAGCCTGCCCCAAAAAGTGCACCCACTGCTCACGGTTCTCTTCAGCAGGACTTTAACAGCACAGTGCAAGCGTACATGCAAAAAAATCATTCTTTGGAAAAAGGCATCTTAATTTACAACCTGTTGGATGATATGTAAAAATTGGACTAGTATATTTGAATAAATATCTAATGTTTGGTTAAAAATCATTACAAATTATTAATGGGTGAAAATGCATTTTTGTATTAACATGATCTGACAAAAAACATACTTTTCTGTCAAGTGACAATTAGCGGTTTCTGCTGAATAGCTTTCTGTTGTTTGTCCTGCAGAGGATATAGAGCATTACCACAACTCAAATAGGTCAGTGGCTCAACAATCACATTTTTTGTTTTTTCTAATGTTGATCATTTTCTAATGTCTTCAGTGCAATCTCCAGATTTGACTATAGGAGTTACAATTTGAGATTTCCATGCTTGTGTGTATTATTTCTCTAATTTCTATTGGACATGCACATATATTCTATATAAACTGAGTGCTCCTCACACTACGAGACATTGTTTTGTGAAGCACAGAAATCTCTGCGTTGGTTGGAAATGGTTTCTCTCATATAGCATCATACCGATTCTCTACTCTCTAAACATTGGTTTTACTAATGAGACAATGGAGTAATGAAGTAGATTCATATGTGAAAGGGCTCAGTGCTGATATAGAATAGAATAGAATAACTGTTATTTTCCCAATAGACAACCTCAGTTGTAGCCACCAGCAACAACAAAAAAGACATAGCCAGTGGGGCAGATCCACAACACACAAACAAACATATCAAGTATGTACACCAACAAGCCTTTTCTGAATCAGGCAACTTTTGGGAGACTTATCCATGCAAAGGCATATGTGCCCTGTCTCTCCCCCATACTCGCAATCTGAAAAAGAGGCTTTGAAGATGCTTTGATTCTCCATGTGATGCATCATGGGATCTGAGGTTGGACATGAGCTCTGTGGAAGCAAGGCTGTGATTGAACTGACTTCTCAGCAGCATTCCTGCTGTAAGCTACTATAACAGGGAAGACATCTGCCTCAAGCGTTACGGTCTCTACACATTAAACCAATGGCCGGCCGCAGCTAGCCAGGAGATTCTTATAAAATGATAGGCTAATAATTTTGTTACCTCGCAAAATTAGACAGGATACACTGTACAAATTGTATTTTTTTAATCAAATTGTCACAAAGTCTGTTCAGGAAGAACAAAATAAATCCTATCAAAGACAGTGATGCAGCTTTTTGCAAACCTCGCAACAATCCAGGGAAATAATGTCCACACCTAACACTAAACAAAACATGCAATGATGATAGCAGGGAATGCAACATGGTGCTGCTGGGTCATTCAATTATGATAGCAGGGAATGCAACATGGTGCTGCTGGGTCATTCAATTATGATAGCAGGGAATGCAACATGGTGCTGCTGGGTCATGCAATGATGATAGCAGGGAATGCAACATGGTGCTGCTGGGTCATGCAATGATGATAGCAGGGAATACAACATGGTGCTGCTGGGTCATGCAATGATGATAGCAGGGAATGCAACGTGGTGCTGCTGGGTCATGCAATGATGATAGCAGAGAATGCAACACGGTGCTGCTGGGTCATTCAATTTTGATAGCAGGGAATGCAACATGGTGCTGCTGGGTCATGCAATGATGATAGCAGGGAATGCAACATGGTGCTGCTGGGTCATGCAATGATGATAGCAGGGAATGCAACATGGTGCTGCTGGGTCATGCAATGATGATAGCAGGGAATGCAACGTGGTGCTGCTGGGTCATGCAATGATGATAGCAGAGAATGCAACACGGTGCTGCTGGGTCATTCAATTATGATAGCAGGGAATGCAACATGGTGCTGCTGGGTCATGCAATGATGATAGCAGGGAATGCAACATGGTGCTGCTGGGTCATGCAATGATGATAGCAGGGAATGCAACATGGTGCTGCTGGGTCATGCAATGATGATAGCAGGGAATGCAACATGGTGCTGCTGGGTCATTCAATTATGATAGCAGGGAATGCAACATGGTGCTGCTGGGTCATTCAATTATGATAGCAGGGAATGCAACATGGTGCTGCTGGGTCATGCAATGATGATAGCAGGGAATGCAACATGGTGCTGCTGGGTCATGCAATGATGATAGCAGGGAATACAACATGGTGCTGCTGGGTCATGCAATGATGATAGCAGGGAATGCAACGTGGTGCTGCTGGGTCATGCAATGATGATAGCAGAGAATGCAACACGGTGCTGCTGGGTCATTCAATTATGATAGCAGGGAATGCAACATGGTGCTGCTGGGTCATGCAATGATGATAGCAGGGAATGCAACATGGTGCTGCTGGGTCATGCAATGATGATAGCAGGGAATGCAACATGGTGCTGCTGGGTCATTCAATTATGATAGCAGGGAATGCAACATGGTGCTGCTGGGTCATTCAATTATGATAGCAGGGAATGCAACATGGTGCTGCTGGGTCATGCAATGATGATAGCAGGGAATGCAACACGGTGCTGCTGGGTCATTCAATTATGATAGCAGGGAATGCAACATGGTGCTGCTGGGTCATGCAATGATGATAGCAGGGAATGCAACACGGTGCTGCTGGGTCATTCAATGATGATAGCAGGGAATGCAACATGGTGCTGCTGGGTCATGCAATGATGATAGCAGGGAATGCAACATGGTGCTGCTGGGTCATTAAATTATGATAGCAGGGAATGCAACATGGTGCTGCTGGGTCATGCAATGATGATAGCAGGGAATGCAACGTGGTGGTGCTGCTGGGTCATTCAATGATGATAGCAGGGAATGCAACATGGTGCTGCTGGGTCATTCAATGATGATAGCAGGGAATGCAACGTGGTGCTGCTGGGTCATGCAATGTGTATTTGCACAAAAAATCTTAAAGGTATTAATTTTTTTTTTGTTTTTCCCCCTTTTTTTCTCCCAATTTGGTAGCCAATTAGACTGCGTAATTCAATTTCCCTGTGTGGCAACCGCTAGAGAACCGCCACTACAACCCCTTCATCCGGTAGCAGGATAGAGGGCGCCACGTCCTCTTCAGGGCACGACTCCTCGAGCTCCTAACCATGATTCCAGCTCTCCCAGGGCTGTGCGACGATTTTCTCTGAGCCCCCCCGGAAGCAGCTGCCAATTGCCGCTCCCACAGTGCAACGGCCATGCTCGGTTCTGGGCGCGAACCCCGATCCTCGAAGTACAACTTCACCAACTGAAAGTCGGCGCTTTTACCGCTGTACTGCCGCCGCGGCTCCATACCAATTTATGGGTTTAAAAAAATAATCATTTATTCATTGTTTTTGATTGGCCCAAACAGTTTTTATGTACAATAGAGTATATTATAGATACTTTCTCATGGCCAGCCAGCTTTACAATGGCTGTTACAAGGGCATTCAGGGGTTTGTGATCAAGCAATAAAATACACTTCTAGTAAATCCAAACCAGCTTGTACATCAATGTTATGTTTCCAGGGGATGTACTTGTGGAAAGATTTATTGTATAGTGTCTCCAGGGGCAAAAACGCTCAAGAATGGGCACTTAGCAAGTTTCTCAAAAGTATTTGTGACCCAAATCGCTGTGTTAAATAGCCTTCCTCCATAGGACGTTGTTTGTTGAAAATGTCCGAAAAATCTGAGGCAGCAAGGAACGTCCATACCATAAACTGGAATTAGTTTAGCATTACAACTGCAACAACCATACTACATGCATTTCTATTTCCATCATTTTTGGAATAGTTCACATTCGCCTCTCTTCATTCTTGGATAACGGTGGCAGTGCAACCTGTGCCTGTGTAAACAGTGTTTTCATTTACACAGGAGCTCAAAAGATCCTCTCGCTGAACCCACCTCCTATCAGTTTAGCTCATCAGTGAAAGGATCTTTGCAGATGCGAGAGACAGCTCCAGACTACATCAGTTAACGAAAAACTGGAACGGCACACGGTGGATTTTCGGAGCCAACCATCTCTTTGTGTATATCAGCCTACTGATTAGTCCCACAACTGATACAATTTCAATCTGCAGTCCAAAATGCATGAGGATCCACACAAGGGGTTTTCCCCTCACAACACACAAGTCATTCCATTCAATTGACCAATAAATATGGACGCCTGTCGCCTGCCTTTATCTCGATTCTGTGTAATACAGTAAATGAAAGACAAAAACAGTCTTTGTCAGATAGGAAAGACTGAACCCGCCTGGCACGTCACTCACCTCTGTCACCTGCTCAGGGGCCACTATTTGCTGAGCTAGCACCTCAATATTGGTTGCCATGGTGATGTAAAATCATTCTCTCTGTTCAGACAGAAGCCAGCAGCTTGTATCAGGCAATGTGTAAATAAATTAATATAGTTCATTCAGTTTAATTTCTCTTCTCTTTCACTTGTATATTTTCTACAAGAAAATATTTAATTAACCAAAGCAGCCATGTGATTGTATAACATACTGTAAATTGCCAGCAAGAATGGACCCATCCTAAATTCCACAATAAGAACTACAGAGTAATTTTATCTTTGTTTTTTTTTCTTCCCAAACTCATTTACACTTGTTACATTGGGTGCATTCCTGCCTCTCGCCCAATGCATGCTGGGATAGGCACCAGCCCCCCCACAATCCTGACCAGGAATTAGTGGGTTAGATAATGGATGGATGGATGCACTATACCTAGCACATATTTTAACCAAAGTGTAAAAACAACAAAAATTATGCTTATCTTGAAAAATATTCACTTGTATTGAAATATACCAATCATTATTTCTGCTGTTGGAGTGCTTCAGATGACCGCTGATATTTGTGGAATTGGGAGACAGTCAACACTGCATTTAAATTATTTTATTGTTTACGTTCACCATTAACTACCATTAAACATAATCTCTGGTAAATATCTTATTCAGTGGTAATGCCTCCTAATACTTACTGTGCAGTTAAAATTCATTGTATTTATGTGTTTTGTGGGGTAAAACTGAATACTGGGAGAGGTAATTGTTGTTTTAATCAATTGTTTCTGTAGTAAAGGCAGGGATATTTGAACTGATGTATTATGCTGAGACATTTTAACAATGCTTGCAATCACAACCTAAAGTACTGCTGTCCTGTAGACTCAACCTCTATCCTATTGCATCTTATTCTTATCATAATTTCAGTAAGGCCCATTCTGGCAGCAAGTTGCCCTGCTATTCCTTCTAAACTGATCAGATCATGGATTCAAGAGATGCACTTTTCTCAAGTTATTTTTCAGTCTTCTTCTACATTTACCAACAGATCTAACTTCACTGCATTCCTCTCCAGATCATCTTGCAAGTTTCCTGAGTCTTCTATTTTTAACATCCTCCCTCTGCAACACATACAAACTCTGCCACAGCCATCTTCGATGAGATCTCTATTACAGATGGAACAATCAATAAAAGTCCCTGCAACAAGGGAAATGTAACAGCATGAGTTAACTTGAGTACAAGGTTAAACACCAGTATGGACCGCGGCCACACCCATTAGCACACTTCTCCCGTGTTGTCTAAGAAGCTGGAGGATAAATCTTCAATCAAGGATTTCTGAATGTGCATGGGTGGGGAGGGAAATAAGAGGGGAAAGGAAGGTCAGCCAAGGTTGAAGGGCGGGAGAGATGGGGACGAGAGGGTGAAGGGGGAGTGCTAGAGGAGTATCAAAGATGGAGAGCAGAGTGTTTGTGTAACAAAATTTGGATGTCAGTTTCTGATTTAGTGGCAGAAATGGATGTGACGTATCTGCTGAGGGGTAGGCTAATTACGTTAGCAACCTATGCCGAATTTCCACTTACATGCTGAATTTGCATTGCAATCAGATGACTACTGCTCAATATTGAAATATTGTGTCATCTTATTAAGGCACTGATTTTCAACATAAAAGTTTTTTTTATATATATATATATATAAAACAATGCTTGGTATCTATATTTTAACGTGACGGTGTACTAGATGAATAAACGTAGCATACGTTTTTAGTCAGGTAACTTACGTCGACTAAAACGTTTCTTCAAAGATATGAAGTCTATCAATAAAACACGCACCTAACTATTCTCGTCGCAGATTATCAATTGATTACTTAAAATGTATTATTGACTGTACGGCTTGGATTGTATCACGCAAAGTGTCGATTCTGAAAAGATAAACCTTCGCCAGCTAGAAAACAATACATTAGCTCAATGTTCAGAATGAACGCAAACACACTTGTGAAAAAAAATGCTGAATTCTATCATGTCAGATAATTTACAGAAATCGAATACAAATGATGAAATGTCCTGTTTAAAGTAGGTAAATATTAGGCACTGGATAAGTACAACAGAACTGCATTCTTAATTTCTTCGATAGCTCTGTGGTAGGTACCGAGACAGCTGTTATGTTAGCTAGCTATTCTACCTTCCTGGTGCTACATTTTCGAAACGTGAGGGGGAGATGGCTATTCGTGCAATGAACCATTGCTTGTTCTACCATTGGCTCGAAGCACCATGAATGTACCATTAAAAACTCACTGATAGGTCCAACGCCAAGCCAGTCAACGGTTAATTCCTGCCGACATTAAACCGAATTCAAAGACAGAAAAAGGAACAAAATGGAGAATCTGGCATTAAGCCAAGGTATGTCGCGCAGCCATTTAACTATGTATTTAAAATGCACTGAAAACAACGAGAAGCCCGTGATTTGTCATGTCATATCCATTAGTAAAAACTTGGCATCCGTAGACGTGGAGACGTAGGCATCCGCCTTTTTATTTATGCATACAACCCCTGCAAAGCAACCCCATGTCCCTCGGATGGCAAAGGTAAAAGGGTCGGGTTCAGCTGCGCGATAGCTCGCAAGCAAACCACACGGGCAGCCAGTACTCGTCTTTGTCTGGACCACGTAATCAGTGAGGTAGCTGTACGAAAATGTCGTCTTAACGCAAAATAATTAATGCAGTGCGTGTAAGTCAATAATTTAGCAGGTAAGATCGATTTAGCACGAAATAATATTGCATGACAGCACCGCCTGGGTTTGAAAACTAGACATGGCCCAAACTTGCCGGGGCTTGCTCAGGCCAGTAGCCAGCTAAAGTGAAATTAACCTCCCTTTGCCGCGATAGCGTTTCAATATAGCTTGCCACAAGCGGGTTTGAAAGTGGAATAAATGCTTACCTCCTTAAATAAACAACACAGCTGTTAGATCTCCTTTTTTTAAAAATTATTTGTTATTGTTTTTCTTCTGTGAAAGGTCATAGTTCGTGACCCCGTTCCGCCAGCGTGCTGGGAGTTTTTTCTTCTTCCTCCTCCAGCGCCCTTCTCCTTCCTAGCGCACAGAGCGGCGCGAGCCAGACAGCGGTGACGTCAGCCTGTCTGCACCTGAAGGACCGCCAGTGATTGGCCAACATTTTTTATTCATTTTTTTTGCATTGATACAACGCAATGTATTGAAACTGGTCAGGAAAGTGAAAGAACCAATTGCATAGGAAGTCAATTCACAGCTAGCGATTATGAAACTGAACTTGATGAGTTTTTAAATATTTGTTTTAAAATGTTATTTTTATGCATTTGAAGTTTTTTGAAACACTGGTCTCAACCGTTACTTTATATTTTTAGTATTTAAAATACTTTCTATTAATTTAAAAGCCAGCTGACTCATTTTGGTTGATAGAAATGGAAAAAATGTCTGGTTGTGTGCCATTTTGGAATAACATTTGAAGTCCAACTATAATGCTTAAAGTATGCAAATGTGCGTGAAGATAAAGTTCTGAACACCACCACGAGTGCATGTTGTAATTAAATTGTGAAATAAGCTATATCTTAAGCAATTACTTCAAATACATTCTAATAATTTCTAAACATATGGCAAATACATTCAAATGTTCAAAAAGTGTGTATTTGTATATATTGCATTTTAAAAGTCTTTCGGTATTTGAAAGTGCTTGAAATGTGTAAAACATGCATTTGAACCAGGCCTGAGATAGAAGATATACCAGAGGAATATTACTCATGTCCACGTGACTATACAACAATATACAGACCCGTATTTATTGTTGTCCATTAATCTTAAATGTGGGTGGGAGGTTTAGCTGCATAGTTATAAATCCGCAAAGCTTGTTTTTGTGGTAGGCCGAAAAAGTTTACATTTATTATAATCCTAGTGTTTAGAATGGTATACTTTAAGTATGTGTTATAAAGGTCAAAGAAGAACGATTACGAAATGTGTTCAATATTGTGATGTATTGTTATTCATCATATTATGTTATTTTTGTCTTGCATATTGAGATATAAAAGTAGTAGTAGAATCAAACACAAGGATGGCAACATTCAGGGATTGCTGCAAGTGAAGACAGAGTCAGTTCCACATAGTGCTTGATATCCTATATACATGTTTAACTCAATATAATTTGAAAGGTTGAAAATAATGCTGGAAATGCCTTCTAGCTTGAGTTAACATTGAGGAAAATATTTCTTTAATAAACATTTATTTATTTATTTTCACATATACTGTATGTTGAATACTGTCAACTGTTATGTACTGCTGTGTAAAATATCCAGGTGTATAAACAGATTATACGAAAAGCAATGTAAACTGTGTAAAATCACTCTAGCTAAGAGTGCTGCTAATGCCTGAAAAAATATGTATAATAATTTTTTTGAGAATTGAGGTGTCTTGCATTTGCATGTTTCATATGTTTGTCGAAATGAGAGAGCAGAAAACTTGGTATGTCAGGGAAAAATGTGGTGGAGTCATAGCACCGGCCATGCTTCCAAACAAGCGAAACTACATTTATCTGTGCACAATAAAGCACAATGACATTGATATACCATCCTCACTTCAATACTACATTACATACATACGTCTGTCAGAATCATTACATTGTTAATTTATTATTACATGCAATTGTTCAGTTCATGGGTCTTGGTGTACAATAAAGCATATTAAACTATGGCTCTCAGAGAATAGATTCATAAAATGGCTTGTGTGATTATTGGATTCCTTTTTTGTGAATAAAATAAATTTACAAAGCATACAGACCGATACAGATCCATAATGTTTGGGTAAAATAATTTTTTTCTTGATTTGGCTCTGTACTCCACAATTTGTAACATGTCTTAAATGTATCAAACAATTCACATTTGGTTAAAGTGCAGTACATTTTGTTTTCACTATGTTGAAATTACAGCACTTTTTATACATGGCTGTATGGCTATCACAGGTACTGGCTCACTTGTCTTCATTAATGATGTAACTGCTGATAGCAGCAGCAGAATTTATTCTGAAGTGTACAGAAACATCTTATCTACACAAGTTCAAGAAAATACCTCCAAACTCTTTGGACAGCGCTTCATCCTACAAGACAATGATCCCAAACATACTGTTAAAGCAACAAAGGAGTTTGTCAAAGCCAAAAACTGGACAATTTTTTACTGGCCAAGTCAGTCACCCAATCTGAATCCAATGGAACATGCGTTTCATAAGCTGAAGAGAAAACTTCAGGCAACTAGCCCCCGAAAACCAGCAGGAGCTGAAGATGGCTGCAGTACAGGCCTAACTGTAACTGGGCACCACCAGAAAAGATAGTCAACATCTGGTGATGTTTATGGGTCACAGACTTCAAGCATTACATTACATTAGTCATTTAGCTGATGCTTTAATCCAAAAAGACATACAATAAGTGTATACAGAGACGTCATCGAAATAACTAAAGATCAGATAAGATAAAGCACATCCTTCCCATAATGTAGCAGCTACCCCTAGTTATGAACATTGAATGTAGTTCAGAGTAAACTGGGTAGATCAGCTCTACTACAATACTATTGTATAAAAAGTGTTTTCATTTCCATATGGTGAAACCAAAATGTATAAAATACCCTTCAAATTCAGAAAATCCTCATGTGAATTGTTTCATTACAAATCTAAAATGGTGGAGTACAGAACCAAATCTAGAACAAAATTGTCCAAAACATTATTGAGGGAACTACATTTAATTACAGCATAACATTATTGTGCATTTTAACTTTTTGTTTTTTGGATCACTGATACAAATACAAATAGTCATCATTTTTCTTCAAATGTAAAATTATGTCTGTTAATGATTGGCTATTGAACACAATAAGTATAATGTGTGCTTTTAATTCTGTATGAAATGTTCAATGCCATAATTTCATAATAAAAAAATAATAATAATGCAACGAGAGCCGGTTCTAGGCATAAGCGATAGCCTAGGGTGCCATCCATATGGGGGGGCGCAACCATCTTGGGGTAACTATACTTTTACCACCCAACCCACCCCCTCTCCTCTCACCCCCAGGTCCGCAATCTCAACACAAAGGCTAGAGCTGGCCCTGAATTCAACATGTTCTCAATTTGAATAAACGTTATTTATGGCTTTTTAAGTACACCCATAAATGAAAAGGTTCATAGCAGCAATATTGTTGAACACACTTGCTCCCCAAGGTCCATGTATGCCAAATTAAATGTTCATACACTTACGGTTAATGGGGTGGTTTTTGAACGTGGTTTAGGTGGGAGAAGTTGGGCCATGTAATGGTGTACAGCAGCTCCCATCCCCATGCACCTCTACCCCACCTCCAGCCACCTGGTTGATATAACAGATTTTCCACCCCCACATACCTGCTTGCCCTCTGTCTTTTCCCCGGTGGATACAGGCTCCTTTATGAAGCTGGTCTCTAGTTCTAAGCCTTCTACCTACTTATTGGACCACATGGATGATCATCATTCCCCCAAGGTTCAGCAATAAAATGGAGGTCATGGTTGAGGTGCCGCACAGAAAGACCCATGGCCAGGATTTGAAGTCAGTCTCTTCTTGCTGTGAGGCGACAGTGCTAACCACCACTGCACCACTGTGCTGCATTATTATTATTATTAGTAGTAGTAGTAGTAGTAGCAGCAGCAGTAGTAGTAGTAGTAGCAGCAGCAGTAGTAGTAGTAGTAGTAGTAGTAGCAGTAGCAGCAGCAGCAGCAGTAGTAGTAGTAGCAGCAGCAGTAGTAGTAGTAGTAGTAGTAGTAGTAGCAGCAGTAGTAGTAGTAGCAGCAGCAGTAGTAGTAGTAGTAGTAGTAGTAGTAGCAGTAGCAGCAGCAGCAGTAGTAGTAGTAGTAGTATCATTATTATTATTATTACTAATTAATGTAATATCGTCCATGGAATGAAAAATATAGAATCATCAACTATAGTAAAAGTGGCAAAAATGGCAAAGGCCAAATCAATACAAAGTTTCAGGCCTGGTTTGTTTAATTCATTTTTCATAATACCAAAGTCTGGGGCTCAAAGCATGACATATCATGCTAACAGCACTAGATCAGGAGTGCAGTCATGGGCCCCACAGTCTGGAATATGTTTCTAATCTTGCCAGTATTGACTGTGGCAGTTATTCCTGTGGGGAGATGCACACTGGTCACAAAAGTTGGCAAGAAAAGTGGCAGCTGGTTGCATGCAGTTTCACATCATCAAAATGATGTAGTATTTTGCAGCAATGGAACAGGCTTGGGTATGACTACCATATTGATTTCTAGTTTGGTAAATTAAGAAAAGGTCATTTTTCACATAGAGTTGTTTGAGAAAAATTTGAGTACAATAATCAAGTTAATGTTATATAGCTATTGAATAGTCTTTACAAAAACCATTGCTTGGGAAACCTAGCTGAATCCTTTTCTTTATTTTCTCCTTAAATTATGATCTCCAACTGCTCAGCTGTAGGCCCATCCATTTATGCAGTAGAGGTGACTAGTGGAAAATAGTTTTATGCTATAATTTTTTGTATTATTTTTATTAATATATTGTTTTTCATGCCTGATCTGAATCTGGAGCAGAACCTGTGTAACACCCTCCGCCTCCTCCCAGTCCACTTCCCTATTGTTCTCCGTGTTTTCCCCATTTCCTCCTGTTTCTTGTCACGTTGTTATGTTTCCCTGTCTGTCTTCCGTATTGTGCAGGTGTGGCGTGGTTTTCGTGTTTGCTCATTTTCCCTCTCTATTTCCCCAGCCTATCACCTACACTTTGTATTTGCATTCCACACACTGCCAATTACCGTTCAATCACTCTCGCATACATTCTCACACTGCATTCACTCATTCAATCATTTACCTCACTATATATTCCCTCTGTGTTTGTTGTCTTGTCGCCAGTTTGTTAGTTTTGTTGCTGTGTATGCCTTATTTATCTAGCTCAGGGGTTCTCAAACTTTTTGTTTATGCGGACCACTTTTTAAGGATTTTCGCGGACCACCTCATATGCAAACCGCAAAAATAAGTACATATATTGTTACAAACCCATGGCTGTAAAGTCTAGGGGTGTGTGCTGGGAAAACGTAACACACACACACACACACACATACACATACATACACAGGACAGCAGCACACCATTAAATAAAACTTTTATTTAAAAAAAAAGGTGATTGCACCCCCCCCCCTCCTGTCAACAATTACAATCGAGGTTCTCGGTGAGGACCAAGCAACAACCCCAGGTTCTCCCCTGAGAACCAGACCAAAAAAGTTATGTGCACCCCTGTTTATATATGTACCGTAAAATCCGGTGTATAAGACGCACTTTTCTGACACTTTTTTTGAAGGAAAAAGTCCGGTGCGGCTATACACCGGTACAACCAGAAGATGGTGCAATTTAGCTATTGCAAGATAGTGAGTAAACACATTCACGTTCATTCATTCTTTTTTCTACGGACCACCTGCAGTACCCTCGCGCACCTCCAGTGGTCCGCGGACCACAGTTTGAGAACCGCTGATCTAGCTTGTACTTAGTCTTGTAAATTCTCTGTCTCGCGTTTTCTCGTGTTCGAGAGAAGAAGGGTCATTCCGGCCTGTCCTCCTCCAGTTACCTTCCACGGTACCCAGCCTCCTCCCGCTCTTCTAGCTCGTTCGCCCCTCTGACGCTGGACCCGCCGAAGGAAGAACCCATGCAGCTGGGCGGCATCACCGTCAAGGGGGATCAACGCTGCCGCCAGAGATTCGCCTCCGGTGCCTGCTTCTATTGTGGCCAGCCCGGCCACTTTCTGTTTGTCTGTCCCATTTGCTCTAAAGGAGATGGCTCGCCAGTAAAACTGGGCATCCTGGCGAGCCCGATCAGCATTTCCCATTCAGCTCAGTCCTGTTTCCTGTTAAAGGCTACCCTCCTGTGGAACACTCAGTCTGCCACCTCATCGGCCCTGATTGACTCCGGGGCTGATGCCAATTTCGTCGACTCCAAGTTCGTCAGCCTGGCCGGTATACCTACCGAGGCCCTCACCACTCCACTCAACGCCTATGCCTTGGATGGCAGTTTCTTGGCCCATGTCACTCACTCCACCGTTCTCCTTCAACTAGTTCTCTCCAGGAATCACAGAAAAATCATCTAACTGTACATCATCCACTCCTTCCAGTTTCCCCTGGTCCTCGGCCAACTATGACTCCATCTGCACAACCCCCATCTCAATTAGGAAACCACCTCAATTTCAACCTGGAGCCCCAGATGTCACTCTGTTTGTCTCTGTTCTGCTCTACCTCCCTCAGGAGGTTCCTGTCCTCCCCTCAAGCTCCCTGAACCTGACCTGTCCTCCGTTCCTAATTAATATCACAACCTCTCCAGAGTATTCAGTAAATCTCTTCCTGTTTCTTACCTCCTCACAGACCTTACGACTGTGGTAACGATCTGCTGCCTGGTGCCCCACTCCCATCTGGTTGCCTCTACAACCTGTCCGGTCCTGAGAAAGCCGCCATGTAGAACTACATCCACGACTCCCTGGCCGCGAGTATTATTCGCTGATCCACATCGCCCACCGGGCGGGTTTTTTTTTTGTAAAGAAAAAAAACGTCTCCTTCCACTCTTGTATCGATTACCGTGGCCTCAACGCCATCACCATCAACAACAAATACCCCCTACCTCTGATTAACTCTGCCTTTGAGCCCCTTCATGGCGCCACCATTTTTTCCAAGCTGGATCTTCGCAATGCCTACCACCTAGTGCGGATCCGGGAGGGGGACAAGTGGAAGACGGCGTTTAACACCCCCCTCGGGCACTTTGAGTACCTGGTGGTCCTATTCGGCTTAACCAACACCCCAGCGGTCTTCCAGGCCCTCGTCAACGATGTCCTTCGCGATCTTCTCAACCGACCAATTTTTATATTGAAGAAATTCTTATTTTTTCAAAAAATGCCCAAGACCACGTAAAACATGTCCGTCATGTCCTCCAGAGGCTTCTGGAGAATAGGTTGTTTGTGAAGGCTGAAAAGTGCACTTCTACGGGCGGTTCATCCGTGGGTACAACCAGGTAGCCATTCCCCTCGCTAACCTGACCTCCACCTCTGTCCCCTTCTCCTGGTCCCCAGAAGCCAACAAAGTCTTCACCACCCTCAAAACTGCCCCCATCTTCTGTCACCCTGACACATCTTGCCAGTTCATTGTGGAGGTTGACGCCTCCGACACCGGAGTTGGCACCGTCCTCTCACAACGCTCCGCCCTGGACCACAAGATCCATCCGTGTGCGTACTTTTTCCGCCGGCTCACCCTGGCCCAGCGGAACTACGATGTGGGAGATCGGGAGCTGCTGGGCATCAAGCTGGCACTGGAGGAGTGGTGCCACTGGCTGGAGGGAATGGAGGAACCTTTCACCGTGCTGACTGATCACCGCAACCACTAATATATCCAATCCACTAAACGTCTTAATTTCCGTCAAGCCCATTAGTCTCTGTTCTTTGCCCGGTTTAATTTTATCATTACTTTCAGACCCCAACCCCGCCATCCCCCCCTCCTTTGTGGTGGCTGCGGTTTCCTGGGAGATCGAGAAGAAGGTGAGGGCCACCCAGGCATCCCACCCGGACCCTCGCAATAAACCCAACTCCCGTTTGTTTGTCCCTGACCCCGTCCGCTTCCAGGTCCTCCAGTGGGTCCACGCCTCCCGCCTGTTCTGCTACCCTGGAGAAAACCATCACTCTGGCTAGGAGGAGCTTCTGGTGGCCCACACTAGAGGAGGATACTCGTGAGTTCATCCTCGCCTGTTCCATCTGTGCCAGGAGCAAGGCCTCCCACTAACCCCCTGCTGGCTTCATCCACCCTCTACTCGTTCCAGGCCATTCTTGGGGTCAAATGGGGGTAGACTTTGTCACAGGTCTATCCCCATCGGATGGCAACACGGTAGTCCTCACCAGGGTGGACCATTTCTCCAAGGCGGCCTACTTGGTCCCTCTATCCAAGCTACCCTCTGCACTGGAGACAGCGGAGCTCCTGGTGCAGCACGTGGTGAGGCAACACAGGATCCCCGTTGATGTCATGTCCGACTATGGGCCCCAGTTTTCCTCCCAGGTGAGGAAGTTCTGCACCTCTCTGGGTGCCTCTGCCAGTCTGCCCTCTGGTTATCACCCCCAGATGAATGGCCAAGCTGAGCGCACCAACCAGGACCTGGGAGCTGCCCTGTGGTGCGTGTCTGCCCAGAACCCCTTCTCCTGGAGCAGGTTTCTCCCGTGGGTGGAGTATGCGCACAATTCCCCGCGTTGTTCCGCTACTAAGCTGTCCCCCTTTGAGGCCTCCTTGGCATACCAGCCTCCCTTATTCCCTGTCCAAGAGGAAGAGGTTGCTGTCCCTTCTGTCCGGGCCCATCTCCTCCGCTGCCGGAGGGTTTGGAAACAGACGCGTACCGCTCTCCTCAACACCACCGCCCGCACCCAACGCCTGGCCGACCTTCGCCGGACCACAGCCCCATGGTACATCTCAGGTCAACAGGTCTGGCTCTCCACTTCCTCCATTCCTCTCCCCGCCTCAAAGTACACCCTGTCTTCCACGTCAGCCTGGTGAAACCCGTCTCTTCCAGTCCTCTCAGTGCACCCGTCACTCCCACCCCTCTGGATCATCGACAACGCCTTGGCACTCACCGTTCCTCGACATCCTCGACATCCGCCGCTGGGGTCATGAATACCAATACCTGGTAGACTGGGAGGGTTACAGACCAGATAAGCGTTTCTTGATTACCGGAAGCCTCATCCTGGACCCCTCCCTCATACGCGCCTTCCACCGGGACCACCCCGACAAGACCAGGCCCGGTGGCACACCTGGATGCGTGCATTGAGGGGGGGGGGGGGGGGGGGTACTATGACACCCTCTGCCTCCTCCCAGTCCACTTCCCTATTGTTCTCCGTGTTTTCCCAATTTCCTCCCGTTTCTTGTCACATTGTTACGTTTCCCTGTCTGTCTTCCGTATTGTGCAGGTGTGGCATGGTTTTCCGTCTTGTTTGCTCATTTCCCCTCTCTATTTTCCCAGCCTATCACCTACACTTCCCGTTTGCATTCCACACACTGCCAATTACCATTTAATCACTCTTGCATACATTCTCACGCTACACTCACTCATTCAATCATTTACCTCACTATATATTTCCTCTGTGTTTGTTGTCTCTTCGCCAGTTCGTTAGCATTGTTGCTGTGTATGCCTCGTTCGTCTAGCTTGTACTTGGTCTTGTAAATTCCCTGTTTTGCCTTTTGTTAACCTGCATTCTGCTCACCCTCCAGCCTGCTGCTCCAGCCTACATTCACCACTCCGTTTCCCACTCCAGTTCATCCCGCTGCTCTGCCCTACACAGGACTCAGTCTCACCCAGCTCCCCACTCCACTGCCCGCTCCCGCTCTGCTCCTCTGCCTGACCATCCCCGGATTCAGCCCTCTTGTCTTTCTTGCTCATTAAATCTTTTTTTAAATTAAATCATTAAAGCTTTTCTCTGGAATTTGTACATCTGCTTTCAAGCTGTTTTCCTTTTTTTCGTTTTTAATTAATAGCACACTGGCCATTGTCATATCTAACTGCTGTATTTGTGCAGCAACCATTAATAATTAATTAGATTACATTTCTCATGCTTTATTGTGAGCATTAATTAATTCTGAATTTGAGAGTAGCATTTTTTTTTTAATCAAGGGGTAATTGTTATGAAGACTGAGAAATAGTGTTAAGAAAATAGATTCAATAGTGGTGCATTACTTCTAAAGTAACCAAAAAGCACTGTTTTAGTTTAGCATTCTTTTTTATTACTCAGAGTTGCTTTAGCCACTATTAATTCAAGCAAACTGGACTTAGCAACACTACATTTGATTTAGTCAAAGGCTTTAGCTCTCACTTCTGCTTTGGATGTTGAAATTCAACTCAAGTTCAACTTAACTAAACTACAAACAGTGCAGGCCAATTCTAATTCTTCTGATCATTCATATTAGGCTTGTTATGTGTATTGTTACAAAGTCCAAGTGATGTTGGTTGATGTATAACCAAGCTGCTATTGAGACAGTGAACAGACCTCATAAACTAATCAGGTTGTAAAACGTTGTGCCTTGGGTCTATGGGATACTACCAGTTGGTGGAAAAGGCGGTATATAAATGCAAAGCATTATTATTATATTCCAAAATTATAACTTCAAAGTCCAATAAACTTAATATTTCAAATTTTCAGGCAGTATATTTGAAGAATATAGTTTCATAGTTTCTATAGTCTGAAAATGTTGGCCGTGTTCTGCGGATTTGTTTTCTGGAAATAGTAATAAGAAAAATAAGAATAGTATATTTGCAGAAATATGGCGACCAGTTTTGTTGATTATTATTATTATACAGATCCAACAGCAGTTCACTAGGTTGTGTTAGATTTCTCATAAAGGCCTTATATATTTATTTATTTTATATTTAACATCTAATCAAAAAATGCACAATTCCGTTTTGAAGTTTTCAATCACATTTTCGAGGATTCAAGCCTTTTTCACTCACTCAGTTCATAAATAATTGTTTATACATATCAAATATTTTTCTAAAATACTGTGTGGTAATCTGGTCAGTGTGCCTGCTGCATCCGGTGGAGGGCGCCAGCGTTTGTTGGAATGTAGTGAGGTGGTGGGAGGATTTTTCATCATTGTCAGACTGCGAAAATAAAACGTCTGCGGGTGATGTGGTGCGATGAAAGACTCGAATCCTCTGGATTTAAGGTTTGAGAAAAATTTACATATACATTTCGAGCATGGCTATAACTGAACATTTGTTAATAGTATAATTGTTTTTTACACTAACATGTCCAAATATGTGCAGAGGCAGCTTCCTCGCATATATACATATTTCAATACCATTT
Organism: Ilyophis sp. 1 JC-2022; assembly: GCA_022702515.1. Lineage (NCBI taxonomy): Eukaryota > Metazoa > Chordata > Actinopteri > Anguilliformes > Synaphobranchidae > Ilyophis > Ilyophis sp. 1 JC-2022. The sequence continues at coordinate 50,868,949 of CM040402.1, forward strand.
TACAAAATACCGTTGTACCAAATGCCAAAGTAGCCTATTAATTATTTCCGATACACTGTATTAATTACAATCGCATTGCCATTGTATTACGTGCGCGATGCAGATTTATCCGCAACATCGTTTAATATTTGCTAATGCTCGTTGAGGAAGCGGCACGTCGCAGTCGTTTTATTATGTATTTATTGTGTGAGGCATTTTGAATTGATTCACAAATAATGGTGCCGTTGCTTAATAGTATCTTTTGAATATATAGTATGTTATATTTAGAAATTAAACACTAAATGAATGTTAATATTAAGGTGTCCTTCTTGCCATGCTGACTGGTTTATACTGACTGCCCGATTTTATTGGAATGCCAGGTTTGCACTGGACTTCAATGGAGTTTAATACTATTGTAATTATGTTGTACTTGCAATGTATTACTGCAATTCATATTTTAAGTTAATTATGCAGGGCTAATACCCCTTACACAAATGGAAATTGCCTCAAAAAATTTAGTAATATATTTCAAAGCAGTGTAATATACATTCCATTATCTTATGATTTACGTATATGCCAATATAAGTGTTTCAATATATTCATATTACACTTATTTTAAGATATTTTCAAATAAGTGAGGGCTAACATAAAGGGAAGCAGTTATGTAACAGTCAAACTAGAGAGCATTCAAAAAACAAACTCATTGTTAGAATGTAACCTCTTCCGCAAGAACTAGATGTGATCCAGCTGTGTTCTGTTTTATAGCAGCCTTCCACTGGGACAGACACCATGTTACGAAACACTTTGGTGAGCAGAATCTGAGAGGCTGAAACTGAAAGGGACCCTGTAGAGGGGAACCAATTCTACAAGCCAGACAGCTTCACTGAGGCTTTCTGCTACCCAGAGCCCAGCAGGACAGATGGAGGGCAGTGGAGAGGTATGATGGAGGCTCTGATTACAGCGAACTGAAGGGATTTAGTGGATTTAGAGGACAGTGGAGGGGGAAGAGTGAAGACGTTGAGGAGGAGGCCAGGCACTAGTGAAGATGGGGAGGGGGCTGTGGATTTTCAAAGTCCGGTTTGGGAAACGGAGGTGTAGCACAGCTTCTGTGCTCTGCCTGACATTGCCATGTGCTGCTCTGCTTGCCCTTTTGTTTGTTGATGCCATTGAGTCTTGGAGCATGTCTCTGGCTATGAACACAGCTGGGGTGGAGCAGGGGGGCAGGGGCACTCACAGCAGCCCCCAAAACCCTCCTGAGGAATATCCTCTGATGCCCAGTCCACTTGTCTGCCAGCGTGCCAAACCTTACCTCCTCACCATGGTGACAACTGCTCCAGCCAATCAGAAGGCCCGTCAGGCAATCCGGGACACCTGGGGCAGCGAGACTGAGGTCAGGGGTCGTCGGGTCATGACCCTCTTTATGGTGGGCTTGCCGTCTGATCCTGGACTGTCCAAACAGCTTTTAGAGGAGGCACAAGATCACCGAGACCTGGTACAGGGCCGCTTCCTGGACACTTACGCTAATCTCACCCTGAAAACCATGTCTATGTTGGGCTGGACCCGCCGCTTTTGCCCACAGACACGCTTCATTGCCAAAGTGGACGATGACGTCTTGTTTAACCCCAGTGTACTCATACGTTTTCTGAACAGAAGTTTCAGCTTGGAGGGTGACCTGTACCTGGGTCGCGTCCACCTCCAGGTGTTTCCCAACCGCAATCCGGCCAGCAAGCACTATCTCCCTGCTGCTGCCTATGCCCCTGAGGTCTTCCCCGACTACTGCAGTGGAACTTCCTACATCCTTTCCCGCTCTGCCGCCCTCAAGATTGCCCAGGCCACCACTCCCGTTTCACCTCTTTTGCCCCTGCCTCCAGAGGATGTATTTGTGGGGCTGTCCGCTCGGGCCGCCGGCATTCTCCCATCCCACAGCCCACTTTTCTCTGGGGGCCCTGGTCTGCCCTACAACCGCTGTTGCTACCAGGCCATGGCATCCGTGCACCACATCTCTCCCAGAGAAATGATACGCCTCTGGGGGGAGGTGCACAACCCACCCTACTGCTCATGGTTGCGTCTGCGGGCATCCTTCGGTCTGTGCAAGGTGCGAGCACTGCTGGGGACTATGCTGGGGAAAGAAAAGAGTTTCTAGTGACCACAGTAGTGGGGAGAAAATATCAATAATCCTCTGCTAATGATTATAGCTCAGTAAAAGACTATATTGGAATATAAATCAATTACTGTATATGGCAAATTAAGCTGATAAAGCACAAGCACAATACCTTAATGTATTTTTATGATGTGAATTTCTAAATGCATTGATTTATGTTTAGAACATTTTCTTTGTTGGTGTTTTTGTTTACAGTTGGTTCAATTAAACCATTATTTATTTTTACTGTAAAGTTTAATTGCACTGGCATAAAAATTGAATAATTCCAGAGAATATTAAACATTCTCCACTTTTTTAAATAAAAGTGAATGGTGTTTTGTAATCAGCATACTCCTGCAAGGTAATTCTCAAACAAAGCAAAAATTCTAAATTAATTTGTGTTATTATAGTAAGATATCAAAAGCTAGGGCCCCATGCTTCAGGCATGTGCAAGGCAGAGGGGCAAAAGTCTAAAGCTACAAAGGCACTTGACTCAAGGATAGTTTCCCTTGATTAAGAAATATAAATGATCTTGGTGATTTAAGTTTCAAATGTTGCCAATTGTGGAAAAAAATAATAAATTAATGTGAAAAAATCAACAGTATTTTTGTTATTTTTCTCAGGAGCTCAACACTCATTAGCTCAATCAAGTTCATTTTGTATTCTTATTTCGAATAAATGTTTTAGTTTCTTTTGTTCAGACAATGAGATAATAGATTGTATTTACCTGACAGTTTCGACTGACATCTGCAGTCTTCCTCAAAGCGTCACCTGACAGCTGTGATGCGTCGTCAGCTGATGTTTTATCTGAACAAAAGAAACTAAAACATTTAGCTCAACACGCAAAACAGCCCAAAGCAACATTAGGCTACATGTGCATTCTGTAATAGTTAATGCACCATCAAAAGTAGACAGCAAATTATGATACTTTTTAATATATATTCATATTGCTGATATGCAAACCTACACCATACTATCAAAAAACGAAATAATTAAAAATAAAGAGAAATGTATTGACTGCCCTGTCCTGTTCAATGGTTTGTTTGGAAACACCAGAGAATAGTGCATGACAGTCATGTAGGCTGTTTGTAAAGAATGAATGAAGCCTTTCAGAATGAACTTGTGTGAAAAATTGACAAATTTTAGCCATGTTTCTTAAAACTTGTTTAGATACAGTTCAGATTAAAATGCATCCAAAGGAAGATGATAGCACTGCCATAGCTGCATAAACAGTAAGGATGTGAATCTTTCCCTCTCTGAAGATTCAATACACATCTCGATGCATGGTCTATGATATGATACAGACAGGATACACCTCCACCCACCCGGCTGACATAACAGATTCTCCACCCTCACATACCTGCTTGCTCTCTGTCTTTTCCCCGGTGGATACAGGCTTCTTTATGAAGCTGGTGTCCAGTTCCAAGCCTTCTACCTACTCATCGGACCACATGGATGATTATCAATCCTCTGAAGCTTCAGCAATAAAATGGAGGTCATGGTTTAGGTGCCGCACAGAAAGACCCATGGCCAGGATTTGAAGTCAGTCTCTTCTTGCTGTGAGGCGACAGTGCTAACCACCACTGCACCACTGTGCTGCATTATTATTAGTAGTAGTAGTAGTAGTAGTAGTAGTAGTAGTAGCAGTAGCAGTAGTATCATTATTATTATTATTATTACTAATTAATGTAATATAGTCCATGGAATGAAAAAGATAGAATCATCAACTCTAAAGTGGCAAAAGGCCAAATCAAGTTTCAGGCCTGGTTTGTTTAATTAATTTTTCATAATATCAAAATCTGGGGCTCAAAGCATGACATATCCCACTAACAGCACAGGATCTGAAGTGCAGTTATGGGCACCACAGTTTTGAATATGTTTCTTTTTTTTCTTCTTTTTTTTGCCAGTATTGACTGTGGCAGTTAGTCCTGTGGTGAGTGAAATGAACATTGGTCACAAATGTTAGCAAGAAAAGTGGCAGCTGGTTGCATGCAAATCCACATCCTCAAATTGATGTAGTATTTTGCAGCAATGGAACAGGCTTGGGTATGACTACCATATTGATTTCTAGCTTGGTAAATTAAGAAAAAGTAATTTTTCATATAGAGTTCTTCTAGATAAATAAGTTAATGTTACATAGCTATCAATTAGTCTTTACAGAAAACATTGCTTGGGAAACCTAGCTGAATCCTTTTCTTCATTTTCTCCTTAAATTGTGATCTCCAATTGCTAAACTGTAGGCCCATCCATTTATGTAGTAGAGGCGACTAGTGGAAAATAGTTTTATGCTATAATTTTTTGTATTATTTCCATGAACATTTTGTTTTTCATCCCTGATCTGAATCTGTAGCGGAACCTGAGCAGAATGGAGTAGTACATCTGCTTTCAAGCTGTTTTCCTTTCGTTGTTGTTTACGTGTGTGTACACTGGACATTGTTGGATCTTACTGCTGTGTTTGTGCAGCAATGATTAATGATTAATTAGATTACATTTCTTATGCTTTATTGTGAGCATTAATTCATTTTGAATCTGATAGTAGCATTTAAATAGAAAATCAAGGGGCAATTGTTATGATGATGTCATGGTTTGTGGGTTATTTTTTCATTTTCCGTTGTGGTTCTCGTCCTGTTTCCCCCTATTGAGAATCTATCAGATTTTTTCCACGTTCCAGTCCGGGGTTTTGCTTCCCCATGCTCGTTATTTATTTCACCTGTGCTTCTACCTGCGGGGTATTTAAGTTCCTCACTTCCGCTTCCCTGGTGCTTTTTTGTCATTTTGTATTACATTGAGCCAGGTATAGCCAGGTATAGCCAGGTACAAACGACCTTGTAATATTAAACATGTTTTATGTTCACGAGGGACTTCATAGCTTTATCTTTTCAGGTATAGGTTTATCCACTTCTGTAAGCTTCGCCATGCTATTTTGTCCGTGTTGTTCTCACTGAGACAGTTTTTCTTTGAAGGTTTCACTTTTGTTTCACCTTCTGGCCGTGTTAGGTTTACGTGCCGAAGGTGTTCTTTTCTTTTTCAGTTTCTCGTGTTAGCTCTAGTATTGAGCTCGAGAGACTTAGTTTTGTGTTTTTACTCATGTTTCGAGTTCACCCTGTTTTCCTGGGCTGATTATTATTTGGCTGTTTTCGCTTCTAGGATTATTCCTTTTTTTCCCACCCTTTTTGGGTTTAATCTATTTGTGGTCCTCACCGTTTGTGAGTGACATGTTCTGATCCCCATTTCCCGTTGCGTTTGATTCTCCGCCACAAGAAACCATCACAGAAGACTGAGAAATAGAGTTAAGAAAATAGATTCAATAGTGGTGCGTTACTTCTAAAGTAACCACAAAACATTTTAGTTTAGCATTCTTTTTTTGTTACTCAGGGTTGCTTTAGTCACTATTAATTCAAGCAAACTGGACTTTTGATTGACACTACATTTGATTGAGTCAAAGGCTTTAGCTCTCACTTCTGCTTTGGATGTTAAATACTGTAGTTATACCTGTATATCTCATTGCATACGCAAATAATATCTAAGTACATCAATATGCTTAGTGTATGTATCAATATTGGTCTCTAAGCAACAACTGGCAGTGGCACAGTTTGTATCTTATCTGGGTCATAGAGCATATCACAGCACTACCTAATAGTGCCTGAATTAAAACAAACTCCAAACTTTTTGTCTTTTTCCACAAGTTCAACTTAACTAAACTACAAACAGTGCAGGCCAATTCTAATTATTCTGATCATTCGTATTAGGCTAGTTATGTGTATTGTTACAAAGTCCAAGTGATGTTGGTTGATGTATAACCAAGCTGCTTTTGAGACTGTGAACAGACCTCATAAACTAATCAGGACGAGTTGTAAAACGTTATGCCTTGGGTTTATGGGTTATTACAAAGCGATGAGTGAATGGGATACAGTGCTGCGTGTTGTCACACTATGACTGGCACACAATATTCCATGGGGAAAGATTATAACTTCAAAGTCCAATAAACTTAAACTTAAGGCAATATAGTTTCATAATTTCTATAGTCTGAAAATGTTTGCCGTGTTCTTGTCCTGCGGATTTGTTTTCTGGAAATAGTAATAAGAAAAATACGAATAGTATATTTGCAGAAATATGGCGACCAGTTTTGTTGATTATTATTATTATTATTATACAGATCCAACAGCAGTTTACTAGGTTGTGTTAGAATTGTCATAAAGGCCTTTTATAGGCTATTTATTTTATATTTATACTTAACATCTAATCCAAAAATGCACAACTCCGTTTTGAAGTTTTCAATCACATTTCCAAGGATTCAAGACTTTTTCACTCACAGTTCATAAATAATTGTTTATACCCTGTCTCTCTTGTTCTGTGTTTGTGCGGGCTGAGCGTGGCTTCCCCATTTAGTTATTCGTTTTCTCTTTGTATCATTTAGCCTATCACTCTCCCCTCTGCTCACATTCCTCACTCACTCTAATCATTCTCATCAGTACTCTCACCTGTTCCTCACATTATTTTAACTCCCCAGTTTCATTCACTCACTGCCAGTTCGTTATGTTCTTAGTCCCATCTAGGCATTCTCCGGCCAGTCAATTTGTCTGCAATTGCTTAACCTCTTTGTCCTTTTTGCTCCCCGCTCCAGTCCGCCTAACTTGCCACTCCATCCTGTTCGCTCCTGCTCCGTCTCCATTCCAGCCCTGTTTAGTTCACCCTACCCTGTTTCTAGTCTGTCACCTTAGCCTTCTACTGTTTGCCTGCTGCCTTAAATAAATTCGCTCCTTTTGGGTCCATACCAGTGTTAAACTGTAACAGAACGAACTGGCCAGCATGGATCAGATGGGGTCCCAAGTTTCGCGGCTCTCCACCCAGCTGCCGCTCCTGAGGCTCCCCACCAGTCGACCGCCCCAGGCTCCCGAGGTGAAACTCCTCCTGGCCAGAAAGCCCCGCATTCCCCATCCTGAGTGCTACCTGGGTGATTTGGAAAAATGTCGGGGCTTCCTCATGCAGTGCAATCTGGTGTTCCAACTACAACCCGGTTCCTACAGTCCTGACCAAAGCAAGATCGCCTTTGTGATGGCCTGCCTGGGAGGTAGCGTGCGGGACTGCTCCACCTCCGCCAGGGGTCCCGTAGTGCCACTGAATATGCGGTGGAGTTCCGGACTCTAGCCGCTGATGCTGGTTGGAATGACGCCACGCTCCAGGGGGCCTTCCGGAACTGCTTGAGGGAGGGGCTTAAAGATGAGTTAGCGGTCCGGGATGACACCAACTCTCTGGACAGTTTGATCTCACTCTGCATCTCCCTGGACAACCAGATGCAGGCCCGGATGAGGGAGAAGACGGGTCGCCACGGGTCATCTACTCTGTTTTTCCACTTGAGCCCTAGTGCTCCGCCTCAACCTCCTGGGCTCTTCACCCCTGCGGTTCCCTATTTTTCAGGAGAGGAACTCCATGCAGCTGGGCAGAACATTACTCAATCTCGAGGAACAGCGACACCGGATTCGAGCCGGGACCTGCCTGTACTGCGACCAGCTTGGTCACTTGCTATCCGCCTGTCCTACTCGCCCTAAAAAGGTGGGTTCATCAGTAGAGCTGGGATCTCCAATCTCTGTCTCAGTCCGCCCTACTTGACTCAGGAGTCCAATTTTATTGATGCCTCACTTATCAGCCGTGCTGGCATACCCACTAAACCACTCATTAATCCACTTAACGCCTACTCCCTGGATGGCAAACTCATCGCTCGGGTCACCCATTCTACTGCCTCACTCCAACTTCTCCTGTCTGGCAACCATCGGGAGACCATTCAATTTCATATAATCAACTCATCTCAGTCGCCCCTGGTTCTAGGTCAGCCCTGGCTCAAACTCTATAACCCTAACCCTCAGGATTTTTATTGGAGAACCAATAAAATCCTGAGTTGGAGTTCCCTCTGCCATTCTACCTGTCTCCAGTCTGCTCTACCTCCACCTGGGGGCGCCAAACCTGCCCCGCCACCTTCCTTTCGTTCCAGCCCGCCAAACCTGCCAATCCATCAATTCATCAATCCAAACAGCCCTGTTTAGTTTGCCTTACCCCGTTTCCAGTCCGTCACCTTAGCCTTCCCTTCTACTGTTTGCCTACGGAGCTCTTTTGCCTGAGTTTGCCTCCGAGTCCTGCTTTTGGGTCCATACCAGTGTTCAACCTAACAGGATCCACTGAATTTAAGGTTTGATAGAGATTTACATATACATTTCAAGCATGTCTGAACATTTGTTAATAGTATCCTTGTTTTTTACACTGACATTAACACTATTAATTATTTCCGATACACCGCATTAATTATAATCGCCTTGCCATTGTGTTGCGTGCACGATGCAGATTCACTGCCGTTGAATGTATAGTATGCTTTATTTAGAAATGAAACACTTGAATGTTACTGAATTACGGTGTCCTACTTGCCATGCTGACTGGTTTTCACTGACTGCCCGATTTTATTGGAATGCCAGGTTTGCACTGGAGGTTAATACTATTGTAATTATGTTGTACTTGCAATTTACTAGTGCAATTAATATTTTAAGTTAATTATGCAGGGCTAATACCCCTTACACAAATGAAATGCAAAAAATATAGTAATATATTTCAAAGCAGTGTAATATACATTCCATTATCTTATGATTTACGTATATGCCAATATAAGTGTTTCAATATATTCATATTACACTTATTTTTATATACTTTCAAATAAGTGAGGGCTAACATAAAGAGAAGCTGCTATGTAACAGTAAAACTAGAGAGCATTCAAAAAACAAACGTTGCTCATTGTTAGAATGTAACCTCTTCCGCAAGAACTAGATGTGATCCAGCTGTGTTCTGTTAGCAGCCTTTCACTGGGACTGACACCATGTTACGAAACACTTTGGTGAGCAGAATCTGAGAGGCTGACACTGAAAGGGACCCTGTAGAGGGGAACCAATTCTACAAGCCCGACAGCTACACTGAGGCTTTCTGCTACCCAGAGCCCAGCAGGACAGATGGAGGGCAGTGGAGAGGTATGATGGAGGCTCTGATTACAGCGAACTGAAGGGATTTAGTGGATTTAGAGGACAGCGGAGGGGGAAGAGTGAAGACGTTGAGGAGGAGGCCAGGCACTAGTGAAGATGGGGAGGGGGCTGTGGATTTTCAAAGTCCGGTTTTTGAAACGGAGGTGTAGCACAGCTTCTGTGCTCTGCTTGACAGTGCCATGTGCTGCTCTGCTAGCCCTTTTGTTTGTTGATGCCATTGAGTCTTGGAGCATGTCTCTGGCCATGAACACAGCTGGGGTGGAGCAAGGGGGCAGGAGCACTCACAGCAGCCCCCAAAACCCTCCTGAGGAATATCCTCTGATGCCCAGTCCACTTGTCTGCCAGCGTGCCAAACCTTACCTCCTCACCATGGTGACAACTGCTCCAGCCAATCAGAAGGCCCGTCAGGCAATCCGGGACACCTGGGGCAGCGAGACTGAGGTCAGGGGTCGTCGGGTCATGACCCTCTTTATGGTGGGCTTGCCGTCTGATCCTGGACTGTCCAAACAGCTTTTAGAGGAGGCACAAGATCACCGAGACCTGGTACAGGGCCGCTTCCTGGACACTTACGCTAATCTCACCCTGAAAACCATGTCTATGTTGGGCTGGACCCGCCGCTTTTGCCCACAGACACGCTTCATTGCCAAAGTGGACGATGACGTCTTGTTTAACCCCAGTGTACTCATACGTTTTCTGAACAGAAGTTGCAGCTTGGAGGGTGACCTGTACCTGGGTCGCGTCCACCTCCAGGTGTTTCCCAACCGCAATCCGGCCAGCAAGCACTATCTCCCTGCTGCTGCCTATGCCCCTGAGGTCTTCCCCGACTACTGCAGTGGAACTTCCTACATCCTTTCCCGCTCTGCCGCCCTCAAGATTGCCCAGGTCACCACTCCCGTTTCACCTCTTTTGCCCCTGCCTCCAGAGGATGTATTTGTGGGGCTGTCCGCTCGGGCCGCCGGCATTCTCCCATCCCACAGCCCACTTTTCTCTGGGGGCCCTGGTCTGCCCTACAACCGCTGTTGCTACCAGGCCATGGCATCCGTGCACCACATCTCTCCCAGAGAAATTATACGCCTCTGGGGGGAGGTGCACAACCCACCCTACTGCTCATGGTTGCGTCTGCGGGCATCCTTCGGTCTGTGCAAGGTGCGAGCACTGCTGGGGACTATGCTGGGGAAGGAAAAAGGTTTCTTGTGACCACAGTAGTGGGGAGAAAATATCAATAATCCTCTGCTAATGATTATAGCTCAGTAAGAGACTATATTGGAATATAAATAAATTTTTATGATGTGAATTCTTAAATGCATTGATTTATGTTTAGAACATTTTCTTTGTTGGTGTTTTTGTTTACAGTTGGTTCAATTCCACCATTATTTATTTTTACTGTAATTGAGTAGGACAAGTTTAATTGCACTGGAATTGCACTAGAATTCCAGAGAATATCCCCCATATAAATATTAAATATTTTAGTGACAAAAGTTTCCACCCTCTGTAATAAAAGTGAATGGTGTTTTGTAATCAGCATACTCCTGCAAGGTAATTCACAAACAAAGCAAAAATTCTAAATTAATTTGTGTTATTATACTAAGATATCAAAACCTGGGTCCCCCATGCTTCCGGTATGTGCCAGGCAGAGGGGGGAAAGTCTAAAGCTACAAAGGCACTCGATTCAAGGATAGGTTTCCCTTGATTAAGAAATATAAATGATCTTGGTGATAAAAGTTTCAAATGTTGCCAATTGTGGAAAAAAATAATAAATTAATGTGGAAAATTGTTTGTTATTTTTCTCAGGAGCTCAACACTCAAAACAGCCCAAAGCAACATTAGGCTACATGTGCATTCTGTAATAGTTAATGCACCATCAAAAGTAGACAGCAAATTATGATACTTTTTAATATATATTCATATAGCTGATATGCAAACCTACACCATACTATCAAAAAAGTAAATCATTAAAAATAATAAAAATAAATATCTTGAATGGCCTGTCCTGTTCAATGGTTTGTTTGGAAACACCAGAGAATAGTGCATGACAGTAATCTAGGCTGTTTGTAAAGAATGAATGAAGCCTTTCAGAATTAACTTGTGTGAAAAAATGTACAGATTTTAGCCATGTCCCTGAAAGCTTGTTTAGACAGTTCAGATTAAAATGCATCCAAGTTTGTCAATTATCTACGAAGGTGATAGCACTGCCGTAGCTGCGTAAACAGTAGGGATGTGAATCTTTCCCTCTCGGAAGATTCAATACACATCTCGATGCATGGTCTACGATATGATACAGGCAGGATAATGCAATGATTCGATCCGATTCAGCCCTGATTCAGTTAAATTTGGCTCCATTCAATTCAGTTCAGAAATTATACGTACATGTACGCTGAACATATGTTTATATTGCCCTATGTCCCATCACCATATTATCAATTTTGATCGCTTAGAGCACCATCCGTCTGGAGGGGCAATAAAAGAGGGGGGGAAATAAAAGTAAAAAAATAAATTTTTATGTGTTACAATGAAGTTACAATGTACAAACCCCAATTCCAAAAAAGTTGGGACAGTAAATTTAAAAAATAAAATGTCAATAAAAACAGAAAGCAATGATTTGCAAATCCTTTTTGACCTGTATTCAATTGAAAACAGTACATATTTAATGTTTTAAGTAATCACCTTTCCTTTTAACAATACTCAGTAATCTTTTTGGAACTGAGGACACTAATTGTTGTAGTTTTGAGAAAAAAAAATTCCCATTCTTGCTCAATATAAGACTTCAGCTGCTCAACAGTCCAGGGTCTCCATTGTCATAATTTGCACTTCATAATGCGCCACACGTTTTCAATGGGAGACAGGTCTGGAATGCAGACACACCAGTCTAGCACCCGTACTCTCTGACTATGAAGTCACGCTGTTGTAACATGTGCAGAATGCAGCTTGGCCTTTTCTTGCTGAATTAAGCAGGGACGTCCATAAAAAATACTTTGTCTAGCTGGCAGCATATGTTGCTCCAAAATGCATTATGTACCCTTCAGCGTTAATTCACAGATGTGCGTGTACAGTCAAGCCGGAAAGTCTGCACACCCCTTTCACCTTCTCCACGTTTTATTACGTTACAGACTTATACTACAATAGATTGAGTTCATTTTTTGCCTCAAACATCTACACACAATAGCCAATAATGATGCAATAATCCCAACGTGTTGCAAGCATCAAATTCGGAATTATAGCGTATATTTACAAAAATCAATAAGGTAAAACATTAAATATCTTTTTTTTGTACCGTTTTCAATTAAATATATCACTGCTTTCTGCTTTTATTTGCATTTTATATGCTGTCCCAACTTTTTTGGAATTGGGGTTTGTAATTACATAAGAAACAATCTCAAAATAATAGTATTTAAAAATATGTAACAACCAGTTTGCATGAGGTGTTACCCTCTCATCTGTGATTTCATGCTTTAGTCCCCAGTGTGAAAGGCATTGGTCTGGGCAGGGGAATCGGGCTGATTAAGACTACGCCCATTGTCAGCGCAGCAATTGCACACAGGTGATCCCTGTTAGCTAATGAACATATAAACTGCTCTGAACTCCCAGGGTTAATTCCTTGCATCCTTTCCTCGCTCCTTAGCTCCGCCCAACAGAGTACACAAGGAAAGGATGCAAGGATCAGATACGAGGATGGAGGCAAATGGAACCTGCACAATGCAAATGGAACGTCCTTGCTCAATCAAGCGTTAGCGTCATATTATGCTTACATGCTTAACTGTTTTTTTAGCTTTTTTTTTCCATTAATAAGCATAGATTTTGTTAGTTATAAAAAATTAGTGTCATTATGGATTAGCGCCTTTTAATAAATGGAAAGGAGCGGTAAAATTGCATTTGTGTACGGGACGTACGTGGCAGATAATGTTCATTGGTGGTGGATAATTTATACACGTCACACGTTTTGAGAAAAGGCTTCTGAAAAGGCAACACTTGTCTTTCCTCACTGAAGCACCCTCTGGGAGCCTCCTTGTTATCCACTCCTTGCTTCTCCATTTAGCGGTTTGGAATGTCCTTAAAGATGGCAAACCTCGATCGATTTCCGGGTCAGGCGAAGACCGAAGAGAAGAGGACGGATAAAATAAGCGATTGGAATCCACCCCATAGGTTCTATTTCATAATGGTCAACACGCCATGGTATGGGTCATCCTCATCAAGAGAGGAGAAGCTCTTAGGTGACTGAATAGCTAATTAACCACCACTACGGGTGTACCCACATCACGCCATAAATATGGCGCTTGTACGCCACCCGACCTCTTTTTGCCTCCTCGAGAGTTCAGCTGAGACTGTTTTTTATGGTTCCCTTTGGAATCAGCGGAATCGTGACTTTTCTTGCCTCTCCAGATTGCCCGGAGCTACGTCCTAACAGAGTATGCTTTCCTGGACTTTCCCTCCCCAGCAACGCGGAATCGCGGTTTGTTGCTGCTTGTTTGGCGAAACGTTTCAAGGTGAAGTTGTTACCTTGTATTCGGCAGTTCACTGCCAGTTTTCAATGCAAAACTAGATCAGGTTATGCTAATATATTCTGATTGTATTTAGCCATGTTGAGACATTGAATTGTCTTTCTACTCGCTGTTACTAAGAGAAAGAAAGGGAAGCCGGGGCCACTGCGCAAACTCTCCCAGATGAGATTCTGGTGTTTCTGAAAAGGGAGCAATATCACCCCTGCCCTAGGTGGCAATGGGTTTTATTTTACGTATTTTCCGGCACCTGAGATGGATGGAGGTTGGAGAGGTCTCAATTGAATCGCTTCCTAAAGCGCCTGCCCTTCCACATGCTCCGCCTTTATATACTATACGTATACTTCCATATCCCCATACACCGGGATCACCGGACGTACCTCCGCTTTTCCTTCCAAGGCAAACGGTACGATCACTCAGTCCTCCCCTTTGGCCTAGCCCTGGCCCCAGACACTTTTTATGAAGTGCAGGAAGGCCACGCTGATCCCACTCTGTCAACAAGGAATTAGCACTGCGAACTACCTGGATGACTGGCTAACCTGCACTCCTTCAGAGGAGCAAGCCAGAAGGGATACAAGGTCAGTACTGGCCCACTTAGCCTGCTTGGGTCTGATCCTGAACATATGGCCCTCACTCTCCTTCCCCGCTCAAACTCAGGTTTCAAATCTGACTTTGTGCCCTATGATTTAGGCCAAAGGTGAAACATATATATCAAAAAATAAGAATGTACTAACACTGGCGGTTTGTATTAAACCTATAAAATTTGTTGTACTAATATATGATAATATGTATCAGTTAAAATCAACGACAGCTAAACGCTTGTATTAATTATACAGGTGCAGCTAAAAAAATTAGAATATCGTGAAAAAGTTCAATATTTTTTGTCACTCATGTCAGAAAGTGAAACTCATATATTATATAGATTCATTACACAGAGTGAAATATTTCAAGCCTTTATTTCTTGTAATTTTGATGATTATGGCTTACAGCGAATGAAAACCCAAATTCAGTGTCTCAGAAAATTAGAATATTACATAAGATCAATAAAAAAGAATATTTTAAACAGACATGTCAGCCTTCTGAAAAGTGCACTTTTCATTTCTATGCACTCAATACTTGGTTGGGGCTCCTTTTGCATGAATTACTGCATCAATGTGGCGTGGCATGGAGGCGATCAGCCTGTGGCACTGCTGAGGTGTAATGGAAGCCCAGGTTGCTTTGATAGCGGCCTTCAGGTCGTCTGCATTGTTGGGTCAGGTGTCTCTCATCTTCCTTTTGACAATACCCCATAGATTCTCTATGGGGTTCAGGTCAGGCGAGTTTGCTGGCCAATCAAGCACAGTAATACCATGGTCATTGAACCAGCTTTTGGTACTTTTGGCAGTGTGGGCAGGTGCCAAGTCCTGCTGGAAAATGAAATCAGTATCTCCATAAAGCTTGTCAGCAGAAGGAAGCATGAAGTGCTATAAAAGTTCCTGGTAGATGGCTGCATTGACTGTGGACTTCAGAAAACACAGTGGACCAACACCAGCAGATGACATGGCACCCCAAATCATCACTGACTGTGGAAACTTCACACTGGACTTCAAGCAACGTGGATTTTGTGCCTCTCCACTCTTCTTCCAGACTCAGGGACCTTGATTTCCAAATGAAATGCAAAATTTACTTTCATCTGAAAAGAGGACTTTGGACCACTGAGCAACAGTCCAGTTATTTTTCTCCTTAGCCCAGGTAAGACGCTTCTGACGTTGTCTCTGGTTCAGGAGTGGCTTGACACGAGGAATGCGACATTTGTAGCCCATGTCCTGGATTCGTCTGTGCGTGGTGGCTCTTGATGCACTGACTCCAGCCTCAGTCTACTCCTTGTGAAGCTCCCCCAAATTCTTGAATGGATTTTGCTTGACAATCCTCTCAAGGCTGCGGTTATCCCTGTTGCTTGTGCACCTTTTCCTACCACACTTTTTCCTTCCACTCAACTTTCTATGAATATGCTTGGATACAGCACTCTGTGAACAACCAGCTTCTTTAGCAATGACCTTTTGTGGCTTACCCTCCTTGTGGAGGGTGTCAATGACTGTCTTCTGGACATCTGTCAAGTCAGCAGTCTTCCCCATGATTGTGTAGCCTACTGAACCAGACCGAGAGACCATTTAAAGGCTCAGGAAACCTTTGCAGGTGTTTTGAGTTAATTAGCTGATTAGAGTGTGACACCATGAGTTTCCAATATTTAACTTTTTCACAATATTAAAATTGAATACACTGAATTTGGGTTTTCATTAGCTGTAAGCCATAATCATCAAAATTACAAGAAATAAAGGCTTGAAATATTTCACTCTATGTGTAATGAATCTATATAATATATGAGTTTCAAAATATTGAACTTTTTCACGATATTCACATTTTTTGAGCTGCACCTGTATTTGACTAACCCTATATTGCGTGCTATTACCTTGGCAATATGTCATTTTTCAGGAATTTAGCCCGACCGACTGATAAGTGAAAGAACATGTTTCCCATAGTGGTATAAGTGTTTTTTGGTCGTAAATTTTCCCTTGTGGAGAATGCTTGTTCATGTCCATACACGGAGTAGTTAACCAGTAAGACCAAAAAAGAGTTGGGGGGCTGATGACATTGAGTAAGCATTTTGTGAGGGCAGCCCCTCCTCCCTATGATGACTTTTGAAATGGTATAAAGATTAGTGTGAACAGCAGATTGTCAGCTTTTTGTTTTTTGTATTCTGAATTGCCCTTCTGGACCAGAATATTATTGCAATAAAAAACCTATTATTCACCAGCCCCGGACTTTGACTCTTTTCCCAAGAACCGATTGAACAAATTGGTGGAGAATGCGGGCAACCTGAAATAGGTTGCAAGATCGCGCTAGAATTGGAGGTGTGTTAACCTTTGTTACCTGTTAGAGGGACAGTTGTTGGTCAGACATTTTCTTGTGTAAGTGGGTGTGTAGGACCCTAGCATATTATTATTCCTATTACCTATTATTCATCAGCCCCGGACTTTGGCTCTTTTCCCGAGAACCGATCTAACAGGGGACATCCCACGTTTGCTATTGGCCAGCTCTGATGTCACACACAATAGTTTGTCTCCTGCACTTTTGATAAGAAGGGGTGCGTACCAATACTCAAAAAATGCACCCTCCTTTCCTCCACTACCACCTCCTCTCCTATGTGCCCCAGAAAAAGATTTTTGTGTTTTACCGCAATGTCAGGTACATTGTATGCTGTACATGCAAATACTTGTATCAAAACGTTCAGGCAGTTTTGCATACTTCCGGGTAGAAAAGGAGTGGTAGTGGGGGAGTGGAGGAAAGGTGGGGAGTAAGAATATTGGGACGCACACAGGGTGTGCCATGATGCATTCCATTGAGGCGTAAAATTGTTCTGCCTTTCGTTGGAAAGGGGGAGAAGTCAGAAGTCCTTAACTTTTCACAATCAAGAATACAACGTGTATACTATGTTCACCCCTGATTTGATGCAATTGATTTGTCCAGACTTTACCCAAACTATGCAAAAGGTGCAGCAGTGTTAATCATTGTTGACAGATTAAGTATAAAAGAACAACTAATCATTCAAGATCTTAAAAAATAAAATAAACTACAGTACATGTATCTGAGCATAAATACAAACTATATAAAAAGGGTTAACAAATGTTAGTGAAGTTAACACAAATGCACACATTGTCAGACACATTGTCATTCTGAATGGAAACATTTGCTGGAGTGGGTGCTGTGAGATTTGGGGAGATTTCCCCTTCTGCTCTCAGCAATGGTAACCGTTGCCTTGTGAACAGGCTGTGGCCTGGGTACTCACATCTTGTGAAGTGAGCTGTTTGAATCAAGTCTTGTGTTTTATGTTTGACCGGGCCCTTATTTTTGCTCTTAGCGCTTCCACCCCTTAATAAAGGGTGCGTCCCAATATTCTTACGCCCCACCTCCTTTCCTCCACTCCCCCAAGACCACTCCTCTCCTACCCGGAGGTCTGCAAAACTGCCTGAACGTTTTGAGTACAAGTATTTGCACGTACAGTATACAATGTACCTGACATTGCGGTTTGCGTCGAGACATTAATTAATATGTAACCATTTATACGTAATTAAGATGAAATCAACAACATTGTATTAAAACACAAAAATAATTTTCCGGGGCACGGAGGAGAGGAGGTGGTAGGGAAGGAAACGAGGGTGCATTTTTCGAGTATTTTGACGCACCAAAGGGTTCATGTTTAGGGTTCATGAGCGTTTGATTGGTCTTTGGTTGGTGCAAATTGCAAAGAGAGTCAACCTGTTTAGTTTGGAAAGCTGGGTCTTAGTTTGGAAAGCTGGGTCTTAGTTTGGAAAGCTGGGTCTTTGTTTGGAAAGCTGGGTCTAAAGGGCTTTTGTAGTTTTCCAAGCTTTCTGTGCCATATTGTGATTTTGGGGCGTATTAGGATACAAGTGCAAAATGTTCATCTGTTTTATGGACGGGAAGAATTTATGGATGTACAAACCCTTAAAGTCTCATCTGCCCCTGGATCATTGCTACCCGCAAAATGTCGTCTCTATTCTTGTGTAGTAGTTGTGAGGAGACTTGTATTTATCCTGTTTGATCTGTTGTGCTGCGCGACGTGCTGTGGAAGTAGAGAACTCACAGATAAAGGGCTATACAGAGCATATCAACATTCTCAAAAACGGGCTTATCCAGTTCAGAGGCAATGGGAGTAAAACCTAAAACATTGTCAATGTTTTTAATATAGGTTTCTATGTTGCATTCCCAATCAGATGGCTCAAATTTGTGACTATGGAATGTTATGGACTGCACTGGGCCATGGGGAGTGACTCTGGAATGTTATGGACTGCACTGGACCATGGGGAGTGACTATGGAATGTTATGGACTGCACTGGACCATGGGGAGTGACTATGGAATGTTATGGACTGCACTGGACCATGGGGAGTGACTCTGGAATGTTATGGACTGCACTGGACCATGGGGAGTGACTCTGGAATGTTATGGACTGCACTGGACCATGGGGAGTGACTATGGAATGTTATTCCCTTTTCATGTGGGGACACTGCCTGATGGAGAACTTGGAAGAGGAGTAATTGGTATAGAAAAGGATCCGTCCCGATGCTCACCACGTGCTTTCAGACGTTAAAAATGTTAGGGGGTGTTAAGTCGATTTTGCATGCGCATGCCCTTATTAATCATCTTTCTCAGAAGTCAGTTTAGAGACTTCCTTCCGTTTTTAAGATAAAAATCAGCAATCAGTTTGTTTCTTTCAGTTTGAAAGACATGTGTTTGTAAAGAAACTTCACCCTGAGCAGAGATTAAAGTTGTATTTAGTGCATCAATTTCTAAGTCACAGTGGTCTTTGCGATTTCCTGAAACTGCTACATGGTCTCTAGATTTTGTAAATGTGGGGTGGATTCAGATTGCTGGTGCATTTCTGAATTCTTCCCACCAGGGTTTTGAGAATCCTCAATCGTCTTTAATGTCAGGGGCCTGGTTTACGAAAACCTTTAGCATGTGCAAAACCTTTATGGAGGTGAACATGGCTTCAAAAGTATGGAAGGAAAGGAAATGTAACTGTGCCACTATCTTCCGAGATGGTGTAATTTCACACATTCCTTACTGCACTGAATGACTAATAAATAACATTCCTTCGTGTAGGACAGACTTCTACCACATCTTGAGAGAGACCTGGGGGGTAGACTACGAAGGAAGTTTAACATAGCCAGGGTTTATTTGCGTTAGCTGGCTTCAGAAAGTCTAAACACTGCAATCTGGTTTAACCGGTACTATGAACATGGTTATCAACTTTTTAAGTGAACACGGGCTTTATTAATGAAGGTACGTGCGCATTCCCATAAAGGGGGCGGTGTCTACAACAACGAGTCTATAGCGGTGCAGCATGGGCTGTACTAGAGCAACGTATTTCTCTTCTGTGGGAAAGAAAGACTCATACGGACAGAATTGACGGATAAAAACATTGTATGGGCAAAAATCAACACCGCTGCCTCCAACAAAGCCAAGAAAAAACTTTTGCAAAAAAAAAGGCTTATCGTGTAGGTTCAATTCATTAGGCTAGTTAATACCTTATTTACCTTACCACTCATAACAAATAAATCTACTCTCAGTAGCTTACATTGTCATACAGTTTATTTCTAATGTGACAACTGTAGCCTACTACTACATTCTAGAGCTCTAAACTTTAAACTTGATACAGCATGTTTAAAATATTGCTGAAGCAATCACATCAACGTTTTATAATTTTTTTAAAAGTCAAGCATTTTCTGGAACTCAAAAAATCATTTGCAGAACTCACTAATCTTGCCCTGAGAAGAGATTCCATCCGCACATATCTCTACGAAACCTTTTGGAATGGGGACACCTTTTTCCAAAGCCAAGGAGTTGATTGGTCAAAGGGCGGTGCTATTATATGTTTCAATCTGTTATCCCGAACATAACCTGCCCCGGACCAGGTTAGCCATGCAGACTCTGCAGAGTAAGTTGCCGTGGCAATATACCCAGATTAAAAGTGAGTCGGAGTTGTGATACAAAAAACCCAGGGTTGAAGCTTAATTTAGCTCGCTATCCCCTTAATCTCGCTTCGTAGTATACCACTCTGGGCCCTGTTTCACAAACCAGGATTACTGAGTTAGCTGGATAAGTGCACTGAGTAAAACTCGGGACCCTTATTTTTGTTGCTGTTTTGGCTCTGTACTCCAGAACATTGGATTTGAAATGGAACAGTGACTATGAGGTTAAAGTGCAGACCGTTTAATTTGAAGGCGTTTACATCCATTCACCCTTTTTATACATAGTCCCCCCCCCCTATTTTAGGGAACTGAAAGTAATTGTACATATTAACATAAACTCTGTTCTGGTTATGGTTATCTGGATGTCGCACGCAGCAACAGAGTTTTACAAAGCAATGAGTGATACAGAAGGTTTTATTCAACAGTGGTATTTTAATTAGGTTATCTGTTCCATCAGAGATGAAAATGCAATTTTTGTCTATGTTTTTAGATGAATTATCCTTTTTTAAAATGTGACTATCATAACTTTTTATTATGTACAGCATATTTTTTTAGCACTCTAAAAGTACTTTACTGAGATGACATTGATCATCATGTAAACCATTAAAGTTTTTTTGTTTTTTTTTAAAATAAAAAAAATCTCTCTGTGTTGTCAGCAGTCTCCTTGTTCCAGGCACCCACTGGGGCTGCATTCCAATCCCTTATTTTAGCCGTCCTTCTCTCCTTGCCTCCTCGCCTGACCCGGAAATCGATCGAGGTCCGCCATCTTTAAGGACATTCCAAACCGCTAAATGCTCCACCGAGGAGCGAGGAGTGGGGAAAGAGGAGGCTCCCGGGGAATCCTAAGTGAGGAAACACGAGTGCAGCCTTTGCGGAAGTCTTTACTCGGAACGCGTGACGTGTTTGATCCACAACCACAACATCTGCCACGGTTTAAAAACATGGCGGGACCACTCCTACACAAATGTAAGTGCTTACCATTCCTTTCTATTTATTTTATAAAGTGCTTTAATTTATAATGTCACTTGTTCTTTCGAACAAACGAAAGGCAAGTTTATTCATGAAAAAAGAGACAACAAACATTATAGTTCAGCGTGTAAGCGTAAAATTTTGGACGTTTTTGTGTTCCATATAGCTAGTTGTTTGTTAGCTAACGTTGTCATAAAATTTCTTCTTACCGTGAAAATTTCCAACCAGTTTACAATTTGGGACAGATGTTAAGGTAAATCTATCACCACGGCGGCACTTTCGCGACAAGTCAGCAATTATACCGGAGATGTCAAAACTATAACAGCGCGGAAACCCTTTACGAAAAAAATAATGGTTTTGCAGGTGGTGGCCACAGACCATTTCTCTCTCCTTATCCTTCCTGACTGATTTTTCTCTAGTTTTGCATTTTGCTAGTGCCCTCACTACTGGTAGCATGAGGCGGTACCTGCAGCCTATTCAGGTTGCACAGGTAGTCCAGCTCCTCCAGGATGGCACATCCATACGTGCCATCACAAGAAGGTTTGCTGTATCTCCCAGCACAGTCTGAAGAGCGTGGAGGAGAAACCGGGAGACGGGCTATTACATGAGGAGAGCTGGACAGGGCCGTAGAAAGGCAACAACCCAGCGGCAGGACCGCTATCTGCTCCTTTGTGCGAGGAGGAACAGGAGGAGCACTGCCAGAGCCCTACAAAATGACCTCCAGCGGGCTACTCGTGTGCATGTTTCTGACCAAACTGTCAGAAACAGACTCCATGAGGGTGTCATGAGGACCTGACGTCCTGTAGTGGGACCTGTGTTCAAAGCCCAGCACCATGCAGCTCGATTTGCATTTGCCAGAGAACACCAGAATTGGCAGGTTCGCCATTGGCACCCCGTTCAGATAAGAGCAGGTTCACACTGAGCACATGTGACAGACGTGAAAGAGTCTGGAGACGCCTTGGCGAATGTTATGCTGCTTGCAACGTCATCCAGCATGACCGGTTTGGTTTAATTGACTTGATGTTATACTGTGATGATTAAGTGTTCCCTTAATTTTTTTGAGCAGTGTATTTTAGTATATGCTGAAATATCCCTTTCTGAAGTGTGTTTCTGTGGCTCAGTGATCCATGATCTTTTCCACCCGTGACGTTGTATGTTCGAATCTGACCTTTGCTGCATGACTCGCTCCCATTCCATATCAGCTGGGTTATTGGCTGGAAGCTCTTTAATAATTGGATACCGCAGCTGATCTGATGGGACTGCATGATATGGAGCCAAATGACTCGTGTCATTTGTAATGTGCTCCGATTTTAACGAACAGACATGCGTTCAAGTCCATTGATGAATTGCTGGAACTGGCCATTGAAAATCATTGCAAATAATTATAACTTCACAGTGCAATATAGCGTCATATAAAACAATAGCCGATACCATTTTGCATGCAAAAACAAGCTCAAATTTTTGACAGGTGATACAGTTGTGTAACACGTCATTGGTAATCGCTTCAGCTGACGCTTGACTGAGCAAGGACAGTCCATTTGCCTAATTAATGTTGCCTCCGTTGCTGCGTCCTCGTATGTGATCCTTGGATCCTTTCCTTATGCCCTCCACTGGGTGGAGCTAATGAGCGAGGAAAGGACGCAAGGAAAGGATGCAGAGTAAAAATAAGGCATTGGAATGCAGCCTTGGGCCGTGTCCGAATACGACCCCTGCACCCTTTTGAAAGTGCATACTTGAGTCCACTTCGTCAAAAAGCTTTTGAGTGGGTGACTTTCTCTCACAAATGGGGGCACTTAAAATACCAGGATGAACCCCTTACTTCTGGGGTTTTGTTGAGGGAATTCAGGAGCACTCATCTGCAGAACGGTGCACTCATCCGAAAATTTCACTAAGTAACCCTGAAATAAATGCGTAAAAGACATAGAGCGTATATGTATGCTCTTTTGGGCCATGTCCGAATACGACCCCTACACCCTTTTGAGGGTCCATATTTGAGTCCACTTCGTCAAAAATCTTTTGACCGGGCGACTTTTTCTCACAAATGGGGGCATTCCATCTTCATTCATAATCTACACTTTGTAACAATCGCTATATGTTAACTGATTGATATTCTCAATAAAAATAAAAGAATACAAATAAATATGACAAACTACTTCCTCACTAGTTTGGAAAGAGTTTTGCGGGATTTCTTTCGCACACTGCTTGCAAAGTGAGGGGACAGGGGTCTGAGTGAACAGGGGTCGTATTCGGTCATGGCCTTGGCCTCTGGTTGTACCGTTTTGCTGCTGAATGGAGTGGAATCTGTCAACCGGCGGCAGCGGTCACGTGATTTGTGGCAGCCTTCAATTGTCGTGCTTCGTGACACGTGATGATTATAGGCAAGTTGTAGGCTTACTAGGCCACAAATCTTTTTTCTTTTTTTCACTCTTTAAACTTTAAACAAAATCGTCAAAAAATAGGTTATGACCCCAAATTAAATAATTTAAAAATCGCATATTTAAATTATTTTTGCAAAAAATAAGACATCAGATTTAGGGAAACCTCAATGTGACCATGATTTTAGCTGTGTGCAAGCTAAACCGTCAGTGCTAAAACATTTCTTTTTGAATTTATTCAAAGGAATTTATCATGGATAAGTAGTTACAAACAGGGTCTCTCAAAGGGAAAGATTCAGAGGCTGGTCCATCTACCAGTAAGGAAACAGCTCCAGTGACTGACACTGAAAAGAGGCATAAAGCAAAACGAAGAAAATACAGCAGTGAACATGAAGACTTTCTTTTTTATTCCGAACAAGCTTTTTATGCAACTGTAAATTATGGCTCTGGGATCTAGTTTTATCTAGCTATGTTTTACAACTGTTCATGAAAACATTCTGAGTAACATTAGCCTGGCCCTACCGAGTCTAGTCATTTTCAATCAAATTAACTTAAATAACGTCACTATCATGTTTCTGTCCACCTATCCCACACTATCATTTCTATAGCTAACTAAAGGTTGAATTTGTCAATAAGATGTAACGACACATTTCATTAAATCACACATAACGTCAGCATTGGTTTTGTATGCATTCGATTTGGCTCGTGAATTAACTGTGTCCATTCTCAATTAACAGCAGTGATTGCGTTGCTATTGGTTAAATATTTAGTAACGTGCATTTCAATTATGTAGTAGCGCCCTATTAGCCCAGGATCATTTAATGTTTTTTTTCTGTAACGTGCTATTTTTTTATTGTTTGTTATGTCAATTTATTAGCCCAGCCCCCCTCCCCCAATCTCAATTATCAATGCGTTGTGTGTTTGTTGTGTAGGTGGTCTGTGTTTTTTTGTGTGATCGATTACATGTAATGTAATTTTAAATTGTAAAAATGAGGGGCCAGGGGGGGGGCAGAAGCTTTTGTGGTGGGTTGTGTTGGTGGCCGCAAGTAAAAAAAGGTAAACCTCTGTACTAGGGCTATTTGCACAGCACAGAACACACAACCGTATGTGGTACCGGGTTTCGTGTTTTTTTTTGAATGGAAAAAAACCCACGCACACAGCACAAAACAGCATACCAGCACTGGGTTTTGGAGTGCACTGTGCACCCATTGTAAAATTGGCTGCGACTAGACTTCACCAATTACTCGCACTGGAAGATTTGAGTAAACCTGAGGTGAACACATTGGTTTCTAAACCAACAGGCCTTTGCTGGAGAACCAGGAGGAAGGAACAAACCACGAGCACCCGCACTGCCTAAAGACACCGTCCCACGACACAGCCGTTAATGTACTGTAAATGTGAAATTCATTATCTGGTGCCCGGTGAAAGGAGGAAGTCCTTGATCTACCTCAGAAGTAGATAACTCAGATAAGATATACCCAACATCACGACATAATTGGCGCCTCGTGAGAGGATAATCAAGATTGCACCAGCCTGGTATGTCAATAAACCAGGTTCTCCCGACTAAAAAAAGACAAAGGTGTAATGAATAAACATACATTTGATTTCCTCCATCCTTACCATATTGAGCAACATTACAGTGCCGTATAAGAATGGCGCATGTGCTGAAAGGCATAATTATGTGGGTGGCATACCTGCCATCCAAATTGTACGACAACAAATGTAATGAGTTTAAAGAGCTGTGTAGAAAAGATCAACCTGAGGAAATGGCATCAGCTGAAGTCAGGGCGTCACAAACAGCGCGACCGTAAACGGCAAGCTTACGGTATTCTACACCAATTTCACATGAAGGCAGCCAAATGTGCATGCATTCCACATAGGGATGTTAGCAATTAATCGATAGTCGATTAATTGTTAACATCCCTATGTGGAATGCATGCACATTTGGCTGCCTTCATGTGAAATTGGTGTAGAATAGATTTCAAATGAAACAATTAACTGAACAATCTGCGGTCTTGTTTCAACGGGAGTTTTTGTGTGAAATGTAATCATGGTTTAAGGTCTCCACGCGAGGGCGCCAAATTCAGCCTAGTGTAATGCTGCGTTCTCACAGCGAGCAACTGGTCGCTGAGTCGGTCAATTCTACTAGGCTGGGGGCGGGGCAAGAGCTTCCCGTTGTGTCATCCAAGTCAGTTCGTGCAGCTACAATTTTTTGATAAAGAGTAACAACGGAAATAGCCTACGTATAACAGACATTTGCGATGCATCCTATTCTTTATAGTTATGTCATGACACTGATAATGATGTGTTCGCGCTAGCTAGCGATAGGCTAGCCTATATCTATCTTCATCGCGAGCTACCGATCTTTATCTATCTACGCTAGATACATAGATAGATGTATAAAACTCAACATGTATTTTTTGGCTCAATGTGATATTGGTAGAACAGCTACACATATCCTTTAAGGTTATGTTATACATTGAACAGGACGTGGTAGGCTTGGACCATTATTATTAGCTGCTACTCCATTGCTGCAATTTGAGTGAAATCGGGCGGAACAATTATTCACGAAATCGTTTCGTGTCGGTTGGGGAAATATAAAGTGTGGAACTCTGATTGGCTGTTACGGCCGATGGTCGCTCAAAAGTTAAGTTGCGGGAAACATTTATCTGCCGATTTTGGTCGCTCAGTTTCCTAGTCGCTCAGGTCGCTGACCGTCGCTCAACTTCATAGAGAATGAATGGACTTCCGGCGACTGGGCGACCGAAGTTGCTGGATGTGAGAACGCAGGGTCAGCCGTGAAGTTGAGCCTACACAAGAATGAAGTGGGCAAAACTATGATGCCCATTGCAATACCTGTGGTGCTGTTTTGAAGTATAACTACTTCGTTAATGTAGCCTACCACCTGAAAAGCGTACATCCAACCGTGCTGTCAGGGCAAAGTGGATCGCAACCTACCATCAGTGTTGGCAAAGAGGGTATGTGACGATAGACGAGCGGAGGGTATTACTCAGAGGTTGATGGTTGAAAAGGACATGATGCCAATAAGCACCATTGACGGGATTTCGAGAGCGAATAAACGGGCTGCGCACACGACTCGCTCCCGACCACGTAGCTTAAATGTTCTTGAATAAAAATACATAGGTCTATCTAGTATGCATATGAGGAGCCTATTCAAAACATAATAGCCTATGTTTTAAGTTGACTGTTCTAGGCTAGAACTACTAGTTTAACTGTCGCCTTTCAATTTCAAAAGATTATGTTAATGCTGCTAGCGGCTAGCGGAGCAACGGTTTCGCTTGCAACAGATGAGACGGAGCGCAATTACTTTTCTGTTGAAGTAGCCTATACACGCCTTCATATTCTATTTTTGTTACGCTACAATAATGCCTGTTTCTCAAATGTTACAATAAATCTTTGATTGAGGAATATAACATGCATTTTGTATATCATAAGCTATATTTAGCTTTTATGTTATCAATTAATCGACTATTGTTTGTTAAGGTTAACAACTATCGATTAAGGAAATTCCTTTAAATTTGCATCCCTAATTCCACATATCAACCCGTCCTACTTTTTGCTGCAAATAGTTAATGCACCAAAATAAATGCATGTAGTGATACTGATTTTGTCCAGTTATTGTCAAATAAGTTCAAAATATCTGCCTAGAAGAGCAATTAAATCTAGAAATGAAGCACTGTTCAGCCAGGTGAAATCACAAACTGGTCTATTTTCTACATTAAAAAAAAACATTTTATTCAGTTATACAATTTGAAAAATCAAACAGTAATAGCTGTACAGCCATTGAAGGGTTTCCTTTGCAGAAAGGCTCTTTGTTCTCAAAGGGGATATGAGGCCACTCTTCCTTGCAAACAGGCAAAATAAAGGAGGAGGTGGTGGGGGAGAAATATGAATACGCTCTTTATTATAATGTACAAAAAGTCCAGTCCCACTGGGGCCTCCAGCTGCTGCTGGACAGTGGCTCTCTGTCTTACTTCCTAAATCGATCTAGGGCTGACCTTTGACCTCGGTCAGTGTTGTCGTTGTCGTTCTTCTTCTGCTGCTTCTCTTCCTGCAGTCTCTCCACTGTTTCTCTGATCTGATCCTGTGAGGACAGAAGTGGACAATACTCAGGAAAGTGTCGAGTGCGTGTGTGTGCTACCACTCAAGATGAAACCGTCAATGGAGGCTGCGTGCGCTGTTGTGTGTGTGGCGCGTGTGTGGCGCGCGTGTGAGCCAGCCTCCGGAGGTCTGTGAGAGTGTAAGAGCGTGAGATCACGTGTGAGAGATACTAAGCCAGCCTATGCAGGCATGTGCTTGTGCGTGCCTGCAGCCTGTGGAGGAGCTTACCCTTTGATCTTCATGGGCCACTTGCTTCTTGCGCTTCTCAACTTTTCCTGAAGAACTCCGACCTTTAGTCTTTAACCTTGGTGTAAACTTCACCTTAGCAAGTGGGTCAAATCCCTAGATGGACACAAATAAAAATTTATAAATTGGTCTCTTGGCTGAGAACATGCCTATTTCACCAATCAATAGGTTTCCATGCATTGCTTCAGTGCCATCAGCAATTAGGCCATGCAAATTTGATTGATAGTTTAACGGATTTTATTTTCAGAAAAGTGAGGCTAAGGAGTGGGGAGGGAAAGCACAAGGAGGATTGGTCTGACGCTTCTGCTCAAGCAATCAAGAGCCTAGAGTGCATTAACATACAAAGCATGGCACATTTCATTTTAAAAATAATAAATACTAACAAATCTTAGGTTTTCTTTTTTTTTTTGAGAAAAGTGAAGTGGGGCATCTGTTAAACTATTAATTTAATTTGTACGGTCTTACCAATTAGCCAAACTACAATAGTCTCATCATTTCCATAAAATAAGGGCAATGCTGTCCTTATCTTCTACCCTCCTGCCCTCACGTTTTTTTTTTTTTCTCCTTTGCTCTTCCGAAAATAATTTGTGAATAGTCTGAAATTTCAATTGTTGTCCACATAGAGGAGCAATCTTGCAGTTGGGTGATTAAAGTTTTCACAATTAAAGTTCCCATTAGGATGTCCACTATCATCTATACCAGCAAAAATATTGGGCTAAGGACTGTGCAGTCTTATCACAGGCCCCTTACAGGTGTTGAAGGACAAAATTAATTCCTAGTGCATGATGAGGTGGGGTTATTCGGCCAACTGCAACCCTACCTCCCAGGAGAACACCATGCCCCACAATACATCACTGCATGGGACTCCCAGCTATAGTCAGCAATAGCAATATTGATTATATTCTTATGCATGAAACATGAGTTTTACATGAACACTAGATTTCCGGTATGTCCGTCGACATCATGAATTCCAGATTGGTTACTCGTGGCTACATGAAAAGTAGTCTCAGTCTCAGTCTCAGCCGCTTTGATGCACTTCGTACGCAGCGTCTGATGCATAGGCTTGCATAGGCTGGGTAGGACTGTGGGAAACTGACAGTCAGCACTCATTTGGTTGGTTATATTGCATGTCCATCAAAGGCACCATCTCATCAAAGTGGGTGGCTCTTTACCACGTTAGGCAAGTCTATGGACCAGACTTTGTGTTTATTATCTGGCCTTCACAAAACTACATGAACAGATGACAGAAAGTCACTCCAAGACAGTGTGCACAAGCCCAGCAACGCACACGGGTTCTCACCAGTGCCTTGACTTTGTCTTGGTGCCGCTGCTCCCAGCCGGCCCGGTCCACCATACCCAACTCGCCTGGGTCCAGCCCAATGAACTCAGGCTGGACCTTCTCCAGCAGAGCCTTCACCTCCCACTCCTGCCGCTGTTTAACGCTGCGGTAGGGGTTTGCATCCAGTCCATCAAAATTGGGTTCCCCAGCACCTGCAATGGGACAGGGAGCCAGAGTCAACACTATGGCACAGCATGTCTCACATTCTAAATGATTCTGTGCTTCCAACTTTGTGGCAACAGTTTGGCGAAGGCCCTTTCCTGTTTCAGAATGACAATGCCTTTGTGCACAAAGCGAGGTCCATACAGAAATGGTTTGTTGATATCGGTGTGGCAAGAACTCGACTAGCCTGCACAGTAGGGCTGGGTAATATTACATTGCTTGCGATAATATCGTCATTTAGGTGCCCACGAAATGCTATCTGTCAATATAGAGTATGACATGACTGTGAAAGTGAGCCAGGTAGGGATCATATTTCTCAACAAAAATTATTAATTAATTTTTTTATTTTCTTTAAGTAGAGTTGAGACTACATGGCAAAAACTTTCACATTACCAGACTTAATACTGCTTCCTAAGCAGTTCCTTTTTATTTATCACTGGAACTGACAGAGACGATTACGTCAATCACGTGCATAAACAGCTGCGCTCTTCCCGCACGGATAAAAACTCCACACTCCAAAAATGAGTGATGCAACAACAACAAAATAAATAAATAATAAATAAATAATAAATTACTCTGAAGAACCCGATGAAAATTGAATTCCTCGTGATTCAAATTCAGTTGCCTGTAGACGGTTTGGATTTGAACAAATTGATCAACAAAAGGGTGCTTTGCAAACTGGCAGTTGCAGCGAAGAACAGTTCTACAACAAACGGGCTTCACCATCTTTGCATTAATTGATTAAAAATAAACTTGATAAAAAGACAAGCTTTCACTGAGAAAGACCTTCATTTAACTTGAATGGTTAGCTTTTTAAACTTGCGTTGGAAGCTGGAACGTCAAACGCTATCATTACATTTAAAAAAGATTAAATATCGTCAAAATAACGACATCGCCAAAGTGCCAGAATATATCTGGATATTATTTTTAGGCAATATCACCCACCCCGACTGCACAGAGCGATGACCTCAACCTCATCTAACACCTCTGGGATCAGTTGGAAAGCGGACTGTGCGCCAGGCCTAATTGTCCAATATTAGTGCCTGACCTCACTAATGCTCTTAGGGCTGAATGGAAGCAAATCCACACAGCAATATACCAGCTTCTAGTGGAAAGCCTTCACAGGAGTGGAGGCTATTATAGCATCGAATGGAGAACCAAATCATATGAATGCCCATGATTTTGGAATGAGATGTTGGATGAGCAGGTGTCCAAACACTTTTGGCCACCTAGTGCATTTCTTGGATGAAAAGACTCCCATCCGTGTATATAATATCTTATATATATATATATATTGCACTTTTCAAGCACAAAGCGGTTTACAAAGAAGGAGGACAAAGAGGCAATTTATGCAGATAGGACAATCTCATTGAGGGTACTTATTTAGTAGGCTGAAAGCAAAGGGCTATAATCCTGCAAATGGAGGCTATGATTTAATTTGCATACTGTTGAACTGGTCATATATACATGTGTCTACATGGTCTTAATCAGAGATGCTGACCTGGTACAATCATGCTGGTGAAGCCCTCCGCGTGCCCCACACCCAGGACGTCTTCAAAGGGGCAGAACTGGGCTCCCCACACTGAGCCCCGCACACGATGAGTCATGTAGGGCTTTTTCACAGGAGTGCTGCACACATCCCGATACACCTGCAAAGACACCACTTCTTTTTACATATTGAAAGTACGGCCCAGTTAAACTTTCAGGCAAACAGAGGGACGGACTCTGGTGCCGTTATGAATGTGTGTAAAAACTATTCCTGACCTGCGTGTCACTGAAACAAGCGGAAACACCAAACTTGTAGACAACACTAAACGTAATTCGGTATCTTAACTTCAGAGACCTCCCATCCCAAAATAAAGTAGCCCCCAACTATGGGACATGGCCAACTGATGACTGAGCAGCCAGACGACCCAGAATGCCCAGACCAAAAATGACCCGAGACACACACCTGAACAATGTTGCCAGTGGAGGCACAGAGCAGTCCTCTCTGGCTCAGGGAGAGGCAGGATGCGCCCGCAGGGAGGTAGTAGGATTTCAGAGGTTGAAAAGTTCGGACGTCGAAAACCTTCAGCTTCCTGTCGAGCCCTGAGGTCACCATGTAGCTGTGAAAACAAGATGACAAAACAGTTGCGCTAGCAACTTCAAACTGATAGCATGCCCCTGCTGACTAATCAACACTCATACTGTTGAATCGTGCAACAGCCTTTTTCCAGAGAACTATGAAATGAAGCGGTCTACTCTAGAAGAAAAAATAAATAAATCATGTGAGTGCTTGATCACAGAGAATGAGTTGGCCGTTGTAAGTCTTTCAAGACTGGTAAAACTCCTGGATTAGATGGAATTCAAAAACAGGTCTATGACCATATCAACACTTCTTGCTAGTTAAAATTTCTCTTATGGAATGGGAAACCAGTCTAATACACAGGAAAAAGGCTTGATTTCATTACTGCTGATGCAATAACCTAATGGTCAATATAAAGACCCAGTGAATCTTAAGAATGGGAGGCCAATAACACTTCAGTGTTGCGATGCCAAAATATTGGCAAAATGTAAAGAATATAAAACTAAATTAACAATTCCTAAAGAAATTGTAGGTGTGGTTGCTTCGCAGTGGTATCAATTGCTGGAAATGGTATAGAAAGATGGCAATAGGCTATGGTATAGTGTGAGGAGGTCAATAAAAGGTATGAAGTGGTAATGCGGTATAAAGGGATCTAAAGAAGGTGAGTGTTCAAATATGGTGATGTATTTTGTGGTAAGTAGTCTAAAGAACCTGGAAGTGATACAAATAAATATTGTATTGTGATGAAAGCACAAAAAGGTAATGTCAAATCATCTGGGATAGTATTGTTAGGTTATAAGTGTTGTACAGGAAGGCATTGTGATGTCCTAAGCAGTGTAATATGTTACAGCTTCCACATTCTATTGCATCCAATATTGGACAGTCCAATATTTTTTGATGCCCAAAAATGGGGGGGGGGGACTATATACAAAGGGTTCTATAATTTCTAAACGGTTCATCCGACATGGATGAAAATACCCTCAAATTAAAGCTGACAGTCTGCTTTTCAACCTCATTGTACTCTGTACTCATTGTATCCTTTCAAACTCAAAGTGCTAGAGTACAGAACCAAAATAACAATGAGATAATCAATGTAAAAACTATAATACTTAGTTTTACACAACCTCTTGGGTATACGAAAAATGTTAAGAATTTGGGGGCTCAGTGAGACTGATAAGTGTAGATTCTGTACAATAGAAGCCAAATCAGCAGTACATTTATTTTGGTATTGCCATGTTGCAGCCTCATTCTGGACTGCAAAAAATGTCAGCTAGCAAGAACATACGTTTTAAACTTTACCCGTTTTCTGAAATGTTGGGAGATATTAGGGAAGGACATAAAAATATAATTAATTTAATTATTTTGTTGGGGGAAATATTCATCTTTTAAGATGCAAATGTTCATACATTTGCATCTTAAATTCTTAAATGAACCCCTAGATATACATTTTCATGATACTCACATCACTTCATGATTGGGGTCTTTACATTTGCCAGTTTCACATGAAAAGTACAAACGATCAGGTTTTAAGGATCATCACAACTGCTGCATTTAAATTTTGATTTGAAGAGACTCACGTGCCAGTCTTATCCACGGCAATTGACCGCACGCCTCCTTTATGACACAGCATCTTAACTAGCGGCTCTCTCTGATTCGGCGACCAGAGAGTCACTGTGCCAGTGGGGTGGCCAAGGTGGATGACGGCATTCTGGGGGTTCAGACCCATCACATCCAGACGTCCCGCTTTGGTGCAGATCGCAGCCACCTCCTTCCCTACAGACACATCCAGGTACTGCAGAAACCCTGTGGTACTCTGGAGAAAATGGAGTCTGGCTAAAACCGGTACAAGTACAGGCAGGCACACACAGGAAACTTAATGACATGCAGAAGGACACACATACAGGTTATGGCTTGGTTGAAAACGCATGCCTTAATTCTTAATCCTGATTTGTTGCTCAGATTATTTTAGACTTGCTGTTCATATTCATTTTTGAAAGCACAAGAGTAATGCTGAATTAACAACATTAACTTTCCGGATAGTGCGAGAGGTAAAAAACCACTTCACTAGTGTACCTCCGGTGGGCAGGGGATACCCTTCTGTACCAAATATGTCTTTCACCGAGGCAATTTCCCACCCACCTGGTGTACACCAACATAATAACATAACGCTTTGAGTGTCTACACGAGTTCCATGCAAGTCTCATGGCTATGTTTCAAATGTATATCCACAGTTGGTTTTTTTTGTTTTTTTACTGCTCACTGTTCTCAAAACTAAATCAAAACTGAGCCACTTTAAACTGAAGTCTGAACATAAAAGCAAAATGTTTTGCAAAGATTGCATTTCAAACAGTTCATAAAAGCCAAACTCTCAGGTTACGCACTGCTGTGGCAAGTAGAAAATGGTAGGGCAGGAACTGCAGGCGTAGGACATCATTGAATTTCCGAATGCAGTGAAGCTCAATCCCACTGGAGTCATAGATGTACAGCCACTTCTTCTGAGCGACCGCAAACATAGCTTCGCTGTGGAGCCACCTAAAGAAGCAAGATTCAGTGCAGTTACTCTGCTTAACTCGAGGGCAGCACAAGGACTTTTTTGACTTAATTAATGACTTAATGGGATTTTAGGAAGTACAATGGATGCTGCATCACAATATTGAAACACAGTTGTGATTATTTTTTTCTCATCAATGGCATTTGAGACCAGTCCCTGGGGTTCAAATAAAATATAAATCATCACCTCTCCATCACTATACGTGAAAATGTATAAGGTGCAAATTCAGTAACTTCATCTTGGCTTTGTTACCAGGAAAGACAGTATTAACACACATTTTAAAAAGAAATATTGTTCAAAGTCCTTGAAAACAATCTAAACATGACATCTGGGCAACTTATGAACAATTCTGAACAAAGTTGCGCCTGCATGGCTGTTAAAGCACAATGAAGCAAGGGGACTTACTTAAGGAATTGTTTGTTTTCCATTTTATACTTGTAAATAATTTGAAACAAATTGTAGATTTTACTTTTCACAATGACATGGTACAGTCGTTTTTGTTGAATACCAGCAAAAATGGCTGATTAAATCAACTTGTTAATACATATGAAAAATTCAAAGGGGGCTGAATCCTTTTTCAAACCACTGTGTGCACATTTTCTTGTAGTTGTAAGCCACTAGAGCCCTGTAAGTGCCCCACATCTTACTTCACATCGTTCACAGTTTCCATGACGTTCATCTCACACGTCAGCTGCTTGGACTGCCAGTCCATACAGGCCACATGACCCCGCCTGCCACCTAGCAGAAGATTCCTGAAACAAATGCACACATGCATTTTAGAAACCAACTTTGCTTAAATAACATGTGATATGGTACTAACGTTTTTTTACAAGAAAATACTTGCCATTTCACAGCACATCGACACTAAACCTTCGATAGAGAAAATTTATGCATTCAGTCTAAATATACTCATGAGTTGTCAGTTTCAAGGTGTCAGTAATTTCACAGGTGGCAAAACTCACCGACCATTCCTGGTATAATCCACTCTGTAGGGCCCAAACTGGGAGAGAGACAAGTTGAAATACTGCAGGGAAAAGGGAGAGAGAGAGCACAGTCAATCTTAAAAACAAAATAAATGTACCATTGACATGACAATTATGAACAATGAAATTGACAGCATAACCACTTTTTGAATTCAGTATCAAAATTTTATTTAAGTCACCCAGTACATGAGTAGGCTGGGCCTTCTAGCCGATGCAACACATGCTCAAGCCCAGGCCATGTCATTGGCCAACATTAGCTGGTACACAGTTCACAGCAGCATAACATCGACTTGACTTCATCCAAACAAGGGTAATGCAAGTTTAGGTCTGCAAGCTTTAAAATTCCTCATATTGATTCACTTTACCATTACATTAGCTTCAAGCTACCAGATGTGAGAAATACACTTTTTTCTTCCATTACTGTGTTGCCTCTGATATGCAATCACAATCTTAACTTGAGCCAATTATGTGGAGGTCAAAAGAAAAATAAAAAATAAGACAAAACCAAGCATTTACCAGACACCAAACACTTATCAAACACAGATTGTGTCTGAATCAGCACCCTTCAATACTATTGAGTAGGCTTGTTGAGTAGACAGGAAAAGCAAGTAGTTAAGTGGGTGAAATTTACAATAAATGTAGTATACTTAAAACCCCCGTATGATACTTCCGGGGTTCTGCCGAGTATATTGAGGAGCATACGTTTCAAGAAGTAAGCAAACATTTTGGTTGCGTAAATATGGCTTCAAATACAAAAACAACACATGACATAGCCACGCAAGTGTGGGACTTACAACACCTCCACAGTACGGTTGGAAAATAGTATGGAAGATATTTTTTGCGTACTAAACGGTGCACATTGAACAGCACACATCTGCCAGTACACAGAAGACAGGACGCAGTAGACAGGGCTCTGATTCGGACACAGCCATTGAAAAGAATCTGACCTTTGCCCCCGAAGTGATGTCTACAGCATCTGCAATATCTTCCTGCAGGATAATGCATGTGTCTTCATCCTCATCTCCTTCCAAAAAACTGAGAGAATAAGGTGGCAGTACAAACAATGAGAAAGACCGATATTTAAGGTATCTGCAAAGCTCAAGACACACTGCAGCATTAATGAATGAAAGCATCCATAAAGAGTAACGGTTATTATTACCCAGCATCCTCAGGCAGCAGCAGGTCATAGCGTGCTGCCTGTTTCTGGGCAAGTTTAGAAGCAACCTCTGCACGTGCCAGACTGTCTTTTAGTCTACCTCCAGTGCTTACGGACTGCAAAGAGCGAGAGAGATATTTTACTTACAGCTTCACTGCAGGTTTTAAACTTATTCTGTATCCAAATTGACAGTACAAAATAAAATCTAAGAACCACTGACCATCTTTTTGTTCTCCCCTCTTTTGAATTTCTTCAACTTCTCTTTTGAAATAGGGGCCAGGCCAGGGAAAGGATCTACTTTCTGTAAACACATAAACACATGGTTCCTCGCTACAGTAAGTGTGGCGTTACGGCGATGAAATAAGATGATACTAGGTAGTGAATAATGAATCTCCAAAATGATGGTACAACAGCCCAGAAAGTCTGTCACAGAAATACTGTAATTTTATCTCTGGAGTCTTCTTACCCCAGATATACCCATCTTTCTACCAGTTTTAGCCTTCCTTTTCTTTTTCAGATATGGCAGTCCTCCCTCGAGGTCATTTTTTGGTTCACCATGCTCCGTCTTTTTTTGTTCTTCCTCTGCATCCTCTCTTCCCTTTTTCTCTGTGCTCTCCCAGTAACGTTTAACAGCCTTGGAGTCACAGCACACAGACAGACGAATGTTAGCAATCCATACAGCACAGAACACGATTCACACATCTGTAGCTGCATACCATTTAACGCTACGATCTTGTTATAGTTACAATCATGTTATACAAAACAATCCGATGCTGCATTGTTCACCTGAGAAAAAGCATCCCCCTCGCTAGCTGTATATTCGACGTTTTCATTTCGATCTTGTTTTACACTAATTCCCCAAGTTGGTTGTTTATCCAGCGTGATAGTAACCCATTTAATGCCTAACCATAGATGCCCCTAAATGTTGCTAATTAGCTAGCCAACTACGTTGAATCGAAATCACCTAATATTACCTACATAAGTTAGCAAATAAGTTTTTCAAATAGAAAGGTCGCACGGCTAGCTAACATTATCTATATGATGTATACTATTATATTTAAATCTAGCTACACACCACGTGTGTCCACTTGCACTCTACAAATAAATGTAGCCACCAGACTGGTCACGGAATGAACGCCGCACAAGTGTTAGCTAGCGGCAAGCTAAAAACCAGATAGCCTAGCTAACTATCACTTTAACCAGTGAACAAATAAACCAAAGTATTGTAACGGGAGCTATTTGTTATAATGTGCGTAGAATTAGCTCAAATAAAACGCCCTGCACTTACAGGTTTCTTCTTTCCCACGTGTGCCGGTTTCAACTTGGCATTTTCGCGTGCTGCCATTTTATTTGTTTTGTTTTAGATCTCTGGTTTTAAGCTGCGGACGCATTTCAACGATATACTGCCACCAGGTGGACTGGAGTTATGGACCGGATATTTGTTTAGGGCAGTCCATAGCACAGAACTAGAACTCTAGTCAGGCTGCGTTCGGAATGGCTCGCTCTTCTTCTTCTTCTTCTTTTATTTTATGGCGGTTGGTAAAAAACTTTAGTGGTGCATTTACCGCCACCCACTGGTCTGGAGTGTGGACTGGGAATCATTAATACCCTTGCTTAATAAATTAAATAAAATTCTAAAATACCAATAATAAAATTTAAGTTCATATTAATAATTAAAACTCATATTCTATTTATTAAGCCTGTTGAATGTAAATACTCCAACAGAAATGTAATACATGTATCCCCTGTTGATTGTTTCAAAATTCTGTATATATTAAGTTGTGTCCCCACTTCATGTAGCTTGGTTTTTAGTCTCTCTCTCTGTCTGACATATTTTATGCAGCTGTACACTACATGATTTACTGTTTCTTGTTCCCCACAAAATTCACATCTGCCATCTCCATGTTTGTTTATCAGGAAAAGTGTACTATTTAGACCTGTGTGTCCTAACCTTAACCTTGTAAAACCCTGTCTTCCTTCCTATTTCCCCGTTCAGATTGTGTATTTCCAACCAATGGTTTTATTCTAAATAAATGCCGACCTTTACTTTCCCTGGTCCATTCCTCTTGCCATCTCTTTTTAACTTCATTTTTAATGACCCCTTTTACCTCTGCTTTACTGATTTTAACATCTATCTGTATATGGTCTGCCTTGAATGCATTTTTTGCAATTCTATCTGCTTCCTCGTTCCCTTTAACTCCCACATGAGCAGGTACCCATACAAATCTAACACTTATTCTTAATCTTTGTATTCTGAATAGTGTCTGAAGAATTTCAAATAAAATGTCCTGTCTGCTACTGGAATTAAAAGACTCCAAACTCATTAAAACTGCATACAAGTCTGAGCAGATGACCACCCTTTCTGGTTGAGCTTCTTCTACCCATTGTAATGCTATTACCATAGCCATCATTTCGCTTGTAAATACAGATAAGTCATTGGGTAATCTTTTTCCCTCCTTAATGCCTAACTCTGGGATGACAAAAGCAGCTGAAACTCTTCCTGAATTTGGATCTTTTGATCCATCTGTATATATTCTTAAAAATCCATAAAACCAATTGCTAATATGTTCATTCACTATTCCATCATACTTATTCCCCTTCTGTTCATCTCTTTTTTTGTTATGTAGCTCAAAATTTACCATTGGTTGTGGCAATAACCAAGGAGGTATAGCTGGAAGAACTACAGTTGGGCTGTATTTCATATTTAAAATCCCCATCTCGCTTGCCTTCTCCTTCGCATTCCACCCAAAACTTTTGGTGTTCCCTTTTTCATGTTCCCAACATGGTTCTATAACATTTTTTGTTGGGTGATCTTTTTTGTGACCTTGCAGATTCGCCCAATATGTCATCATTAGCTGTTGCCTTCTCAGTGTTAATGACATTTCCCCCATCTCCACTTGCAAGGCTGACACTGAAGTACTTTTAAATGCTCCACAACATATTCTAAGTGCTTGTGCTTGAATTACTTCTAATTTTTTGAGTAAGGTTTTTGAGGCTGACCCATATGCCACACATCCATAATCGAGCACTGATCTTATTAGTCCCATATATATTGTTTTCAGAGATGTCCTATCTGCTCCCCAGTCCTTACCAACCAAACATCTCATTACATTCACTACTTTTTTACACTTTGTTATGACCTTATCAATATGAGTATTCCATGTGAGCCTCGTATCGAACCACATACCTAAAAATCGAACCACATTCACCAGGAATGGCTCACTCACTCCCTCCCAATGCACTACTTAGGGAAATCTACATAGAGCACTAGATAGGGATTCACTGGTGAAAGGAGGAGACGATTTCGGACACTACCGTTTCTTAGCAGGTTACTTAACAACGCGCGACGCTTGCGTGAGAAAGCATGCAATAAACGTAAAAAAAAAGAGTTCTTTTTTTATTTTGAACAAGGGTTTTGTTGTCTCATTGTAGGTAGATAGGTAAGTTAGGTAAAGGTAGCTAGCTAATTAAGTTGCATTTTCCATTAAACAGTAATAATTGTTAAATTAAAAAATAGCTAACACTTTGTAATGTATTTAATCTACCGCGTTTATTTATATTTCGGTTATAAAGCTGACTAAACTGATTTAATATAGGCTACAAGATTAAACTTGCATTTATATTTACATTTATAGACGAGCGCAGGCTCAGCCATCGGCATCTTGACAAAAAAAATGTCTCCTGTGATGTAGTGGTGCATTGTGGGGGATATTTAGTGAACTATTTAGGGTGTCAAATTTGACATTTCAAATTTTGGACACCCTACAAAATGGCAGATACCCTAAATAGTGCACTATATAGTGAATAGGGAGCGATTCCGAACACAGCCTAGTACTGTGGTCCACAGTCGTTCCTAAATTTGGCGCGTAGTGACTAAAGGTCCAATACTGGGGTTAAATTCGGATCTGAAATTTATGCTTTCTTCCTGTCTTTCCCTTCCCTTGCTTCAAGGGGATCCCCAAAATACCAGGATGAAATATGGCAGCCACACCAAGTGGGAATAGCCCAGCACCTACAACAATTTCTGGGATTCTCCAATTTTTGCAGGTTACAGCCAGGTCCTCGCCCCGCTCACCAACCTCACTTCTCCCTCTTGCATTGGAGGAGTGGAGGCACTGGCTAGAGGGGGCGGAACTTCCCTTTATTGTTTTGACCGACCATAAGAACCTGGTGTACATTCAATCTGCCAAGCGCCTCAACTCCCGCCAGGCCCGCTGGGCCTTATTCTATAGTCGGTTCAACTTCTCCATAACATACAGACCCGGTTCCTGCAACACAAAGCCTGACGCCCTGTTCCGCCTCTACTCCCTGGAAGCCAGTCCTGCTAGTCCCGACCCCATCATTCCCCCCTCCTGTATAGTGGCTGCGGTTACACGGGAGATCGAGAACACTATCGAGGCCGCACAGGTAAACCAGCCGGACCCCGGCAATAACCCCAACTCTCTTTGTCCCAGACTCAGTCCACACTCAGGTCCTGCAGTGGGGCCCAGCGTATGGTGTCCCTGGTGAGGAGAAGTTTCTGGTGGCCCACGTTGGAGGGGGAAACTCGTGTCTTCGTCCTCGCCTGTCCCATCTGTGCCAGGAGCAAAGCCTCCCACCAACCAGCCACCGGCCTCTTTCATCCCCTCCCTGTCCCGGGCTGACCTTGGAGCCACATCAGAGTCGACTTTGTCACCTATCTACCGCCATCAGAGGGCAACACCACCATCCTCACTATTGTAGACCGGTTCTCCAAGGCGGTCCACTTCGTCCCCCTACCCAAGCTTCCCTCGGCCGCGGAGACGGCGGAGCTCCTGGTGCTGCACGTGGTGAGGCTGCACGGGATCCCCTCCGACATGGTCTCAGACCGTGGGCCCCAGTTCTCCTCCCAAGTATGGAAGGCATTCTGCAACTCCCTCCACCAGCCTATCCTCGGGCTACCATTCCCAGACAAACGGGCAGACGGAGAGGGCTAACCAGAACCTGGGAGCAGCCTTGCGATGCATGAGCTCCCACAACCCCTCCTCCTGGAGCAAGCTCCTTCCCTGGGTGGAGTACTTACACAATGCGCTTACGAGCTCCGCAACTGGGCTACCCCTCTTCGAGTGCTCCCTGGGGTACCAGCCTCCCCTGTTTCCTGCCCAGGAGGAGGAAGCCTCCGTTCCATCTGTCCAGGCCCATCTTCGACGGTGCGAGAGGATTTGGAAGCAAGCGTGCACCGCACTTCTCCATACCATCATCCATACCCGACGCCAGGCCGATCTCCACCGTACCGCAGACCTTCAGTATACCCCGGGACAGCAGGTTTGGCTCTCCACCTCCTCCATTCCTCTGCTAGCCACCTCCAAGAAGCTTCAGCCCTGCTTCATTGGTCCCTACCCCATCGTCTCCATCATCAACCCCTCCGCCGTTGAGCTCAAGCTCCCTCCAGCCCTGAAAATTCACCCCACCTTCCATGCGTCCCAACTTAAGCCCATCTCCTCCAGTCCTTTTAACCCTCCTGCCGAGCCCCCTGCACCCCCCCGGATCATCGACAATGCACCAGCCTATACGGTTAACCGTGTCCTGGACATCCGTCGCAGGGGACGCGGGTTCCAGCATTTAGTGGACTGGGAGGGTTACGGCCTCGAAGAAAGGAGCTGGATATCCCGCCAGCTCATTCTCGACCCCTCCCTCATTCAGGATTTCCACCGGGCCCACCCCGAGAATATCAAGCCCGGTGGTACCTCGTTTACTCCCCATTACAATCCAGCCAATCACTCGCCTTCCCCTGCTTGCATTCTGCACTCCCTCATTAGCTCATTAACTCTCACACACATCCTTCACGCCTTTTGAATTAACCCCAGCTCATTCTCATCCTCTATTTAAGTTCCCCTCTTTGTTGTTTTTTTGCCAGTTCGTACCGTCTGTTTGCTTTGTGTTAGATGTGTTTTTCAGCCTGTTTGTTTGTTTGTTTGTTCGAACTTGTCTCAGTCTTGTTTCCCAGTTCACCGTCCAGCCTGCTTTTCCGGTCCTGCCGTTTCTGCTCCGTCATCTGCCCCGTCATCTGCCCTGCCCTCCTGTTTCTCACCAACCCCGTATCCTGACTGTCACCCAGCTCCTTTGTTTGCTAGCCTGTCTGTTCTCCTGCTTCTACTAAATTCAGTCCCCACTGAGACTTGCCTGAGTTCGCCTCTGAGTTATGCTTTTAGGTCCATACCAGTTGCTACGTTGTCACACTAATATGCTTTGTACATTTGTCATCGTCATCATACAAACAACATGTTAAATGCTGCTAAAACATTATTAATATTAATTTTAACCATGAATGTATCATTCATACTGCATGGATGGGCTCTGTCCACTGCCTCCTAAATCCTATGTTATTATTAGAAGAGAATGGAAATTTTTTCTACGAAGTCAACTGATCTACTAAGTTTAATAAAAATGATTAAAAACAAGCATTCACGGCTGAAATTATTTTATCAAATCCACCATATTGTAATATATAATATAAGTACTTTTTTATTGTGACTACCTAGATTATGTTAATTCTGATAAAAATACACACTATGCCATATGAATTCAATGTGTATGTCGGAGCTCAATCTACTGTGTCCTGTGTAGTAGCATACTATGTACTGTTTACTGCATAGGCTACTGTTTAGTACGCGACATGCAGTATTAAAAAAATATCCACCATACTATTATCACAGAAACCGAACATAAGTAGATCATCTGGGGATTTTAAGTACACTACATTTAGAGAACGTTTCCCCAACTTAACTTTCTCATCCAGTATACTCAACAAGCTAATAGTATAGAAAGGCATTGATTTGGACATAGCCCTGGGATACTAAGGTTTGCGCATATTTCACAAATCCCACGTTGGGTTTTCAAAGAAACTTTTATTAAGAACAAAAGCAAGAATTTAAAAAAAGTTTTGTGAATGATTTTTGATCATACCAGAGGAAATCTTTTTTTTGGGCTTTAGTTCTATAGAGACAGGAAGAATGGGAGAGAGGGAGAGGCATGCAACGTCATGGCTCACAATGAGTATATGGACGATGGCTCCGCCACCTAAACCCACAGCATCTATATATTTAATATATTGTTCCTATATTGTGTACATTTACGACTGTACTTCAATTCACTTTTCCGGTCAAAATTTCTGTGATATTTTTCAGCTGTGAAATGCATTTGACTTTTTTTTTTATGCATACATTTTTTTATTTTAAGTAAAAAATGAATGACTAATTTTATATATAACTTAATCATAACTGTTTTGACCTTATACAAGAGGATTTGAGGGATAATGAGTACTTCCTCCCCAGTTTTCTCCCTGGT
This sequence comes from Ilyophis sp. 1 JC-2022, assembly GCA_022702515.1. NCBI lineage: Eukaryota > Metazoa > Chordata > Actinopteri > Anguilliformes > Synaphobranchidae > Ilyophis > Ilyophis sp. 1 JC-2022. The sequence continues at coordinate 50,912,384 of CM040402.1, forward strand.
GTGTATGCAATATGACACCTATAGTGTTTGTGCAGTCTTGCAAACAGTTATGTAGTTATTCTTGTGGAAAAAATTATTTAGAATAATGTACCTTCAAGAAACTGAAAACAACTGAGAGGAACAACACAAAAATAATGACATGCAGATAACGAATCCACCCAATCACTGCTTTTATGGAAATATTAGTTGTGCTTTGTTAACATGGCTCTTTTCAATTGCACTCATTCCTCTCTAAAATGGCACCAAAAGTATTACAAATTGCTTAAAGTTTTTTGTTTGGTGTGTAACTCTCTTGTACTAAAATGTCAGCCTCCCCACTCCACCGTATGGGGAACATGGTTTACAGACAGACTTTGGCACAGTCCCAGCACAATAAGAATAAATACTGGCAAAATAAGTAATTAACTGCCTCTCTGCACAGACAACATCATTCTGACACTTTACTGTATAGAATGTCCTTACACAGATGTACACACATCAAACATACTGTACATAGCCAAAATAATTTCAGAGAGAGAGAGAGGAGAAAGAGAGAGAGAGAAAGGAGAAAGAGAGAGAGAGGATAAAGAGAGAGGGCGGTCAGGGGGCCAGAGGGAAAATGGGAGATCATTGGAATGTAAAGAAGTGAAAAAGGAGAGGGGGGCGGCAGAATACATCTGATATTTTTACGACAAGAGAGGAAGAGGGAGGGTGCATTTTACTGGAGGACGTGCAGTTTAGAGAGAAGTATGCAAGTTCAAGACGAAACAATAAAGTTTTAATGTAAACATTGAAGGGCTGGTGGAAAGAAGACAAGAGGGAGAAACAAGAACAAATTCAACCGAGTGGAAATCTGACACCGAAGTTAGTGTAAGAGCGTTAGAGCAAAGGATAAAATCTGTGCAATTTACTGTCTATCTGTAACTGATATGACCAAAGGCTGACAGTGAGTTTAAGAGGTTGCAGAAGACTTTTCATACAGTATATCGGAAAACAACTGATTACAAGACTGGTGGTGAATGTGTGGGTAGAAAAGATGGCTGCGCTGCTCCTTTTTCAAAATCTGAAAGATTTGGCACAGGCACACCCTTTTGCAATCCTAATCCCCATGGCATGAAAGAGGAGAAAGGGAGAAACCTTACCCAAATCTGGAATCAAGCACTTTGGATGCAAAAAATTTCATGGAGGAAGGCTGTTTTTTGTGCCACACTTTCAGTTGTTACTTTCGGTTACTAGTAGTAACTGAGCTAGCTTGCATAGCAGGCAGGGCCCATGTCCCTGTGTTGCATTAAAGCTGAGAACCTTTACACTCTTTAATTCACAGAGAAATTCATACCGATGGGGTCGATCCACAAGATACTATTAGTTATTGGTTATTAGGTGCTGTATAATATGTTCATGTGAGTGGCTTTAGAGTGGATCTGCTTATTGAGTTCATGAACTTGTTTTGTGTTCGCTGTTACTTTGTTCAACTGAATGTACTGTTATTGAAAACCAGACATGTATGCATTGCATGTCATTACTTTATATACTGTATGTGTGGCGTTGGTTAACTGACATAATGAGCACTGTTACCCAGGGTAGATGACAAGGGGAAAACTACTTCCAGGATAAAAGTGGAACTCACATGGACCGGGGATGTCGGTGGGTGCGCTTGAAACTTTTGAGAGTGAGGTCGGTGGAGATGCGATTGAAATTGTTGACCGGGATGAAGTGGGGTGCGATAATTATGGAGAACACCTATAATTATTTAGCCTAGTCGTTAAACAGGAATTTATTCATCAACAACAGGAATGTACTTTTTGACTCTCTTACAAATGCTGTGAGAAAAAATCTTCAGTGCATTATTCAGTTAAAGATGGCAGCTTTTTTGTGGGCTTTAAGGATTAGTGTTATTGATTAATATGGGCCTTCTGCGCTTACTTGGTGATATCCCATTTTTGTATTCCTGGGACTAAAACTGCTGGTAAATTGCTCTGGTTGAGTGCATCTTCTTAGTGATGGTAATGTACAGTAATAAAGTATAAACATAATTTATTGTCTCCTCTTCTGCTATGCGTGACATGAGGTGGCCCGATGTGAACTGCTGACAAGTGATTTTTTATCTGGTTTGTATTTGCTTACCCCCTATGACTGGCACTTTTAAATAGTGGGCAGACTTTGGAGCTATAGTTTGTAATGTGCTCCTCTGAATTGCCCTACTCCCGATATGAGTTTTGGATGTGGATTGTGAGTCTTGTTTGGTCCTTGATGTTTTTACACTAACCTTGACATGGTTTATGTAACAACTATATTACCTGCTGTAGTTTAACCTGAGCCAGGAGCATACCACTCTCTTCAGCTCATTTCCAGCCCTGTCGATCAGCATGGCCAATCCAGACCAAACACAGGTAGGTGGTTAATTACATAATTGAGAATTTTTATTCCTCCATGAGAAATGTGGAGTGAAAGAGATGTGTACTTGCTCTGGAGCACTGTAATCACTGATTTGCTGACCCTAAGTCTCACAAAACCAAGTCACAGATCAACGGTGTTGTTTGATTATGAGTATTTTATTGTTGTTGGGCAAGGGTCATTCATTGAACATTTTCTGATACAGGGACCCCCCACCCAGGCTCAAAGGCAATTTATCTGTGCATGTGCCAGCTGGCCAGGGCCCCCTTACAGTGCCTTCAACGACTTCCAGTTGAAAACCCTGCCATTCATTTTTTGATGGAATCGCTAACACTAGTGTAATACCCACAGAGAGGGAAATTAATGTCCTTTAGCCCGTGTAGTAAATTCTCAGTGCCATGACATGGTTTTTGTATTTGTGTGGTACAGTTGGCTCCTGCATTTTTAATATTGTATTGTGTCTGTTTCCTGTCTCTGCTTCTCTCAGACAGCAGCGCTTTCTCGTCCAGAATTGTTTGATTTTCATGGTGTTTCAATGACTCATTACTTCACTGACAACTGGGACAATGTGCAGAACTTCCAGGCAAAACCTGATGATATTCTCATTGCAACATATCCCAAAGCAGGTCTGCTCATCTGTTAATTTCTGTCATTGTGTTTGCTTGCCTGTTTCTCTGAGAAATACAGTATGTCTACCCCATTCAGTCACTTGTACGCATTACTGACTGTCTACGGTTTCTGTGCATTTCACAACTATTTAGATTTTTATGTATTTGTTACCCTCTCTCAGGTACGACCTGGGTGGCTCACATGTTGGACCTTCTGTATTTTGGGAAGTCCTCCCCAAAGCGCGGGGACTCGCTGCCCATCTATGAGAGAGTCCCGTTCCTGGAGATCTACATCCCAGTTTTTACCCCTGGTGAGAGAGACACTTAAGATCAGAACTGACAAATTAGAAATAACAAACATTCGTATCCTAAAGCTTTAATGTGGCTCTGTCTATCTAGTTAATAGTGAACACAGGAGTGGAGTGTTACAAGGAGTGTTACAAGGACACATTCATCTGTGTACTATATGTATGGGGGAAAAAATATAAATGTGTTAGACAGAATATAAATTTTTATTAAGTGCTGTAGTCTGCTTCACTACACATAGGTGTTGAATTGGCAGAAAAGATGACCACATCCCCTCGCCTCATTAAAACCCACCTTCCAGTTCAGTTTGTGCCTAAATCCTTCTGGGAACAAAAGTGTAGGGTAAGTGTGGACTCCTTCTCTTGCTTCACCATTTCTGAATGAATATATATTTTTAACTGGCACTATTACAGAATGCCGGCGCTTATCTTCTTATGGTGCACTCCAGAAGTGTCAGGACAGTGACACATTTTTGTTGTTGTTTTGGCTCTGTACTCCAGCACATTGGATTTGAAATGGAACAGTGCTATGAGGTTAAAGTTCAGACTTTCAGCTTTAATTTGAGGGTTTTTACATCCACATCAGGTGAACTGTGTAGCAATTGTAGCCAATTGCTGTGTTGCAATTGTAGCCTCCCCCATTTTAGGGCACCAAAATTAATTGGACAATTAACATAAACTTAAATAAAGTCATTTTGGGGATAAACTATGTCTATAACTCTCTGTGTTTGAAATGAAGTGCTTCTTTGTAACGTGCGTTCTGATCATGTCATATAAATGTTGAACTCTCACTCTTTTCAGATTGTCTATGTAGCCCGTAACGCCAAGGACAATGTTGTGTCCTACTTTCACTTTGACCGTATGAATTATGGGCAGCCGGAGCCTGGAGATTGGCCTAGTTTCCTGCAGAGATTCCAGGAGGGAAAAAGTGAGTGTGAATTAATTTCTGGTTTATGAAGGTTAAATTTCATTTAATCTGCTATAGAGCAGGGCCTGCTACTCCTGCAGCATTCTGCTTAATCTGCTATAGAGCACGGCCTCCTACTCCTGCAGCATTCTTCTTAATCTGCTATAGAGCACGGCCCGCTACACCTGCAGCATTCTGCTTAATCTGCTATAGAGCACGGCCCGCTACTCCTGCAGCATTCTGCTTAATCTGCTATAGAGCATGGCCTCCTACTCCTGCAGCATTCTGCTTAAATTGCTATAGAGCACGGCCTCCTACTCCTGCAGCATTCTGCTTAATCTGCTATAGAGCACGTCCTGCTACTCCTGCAGCATTCTGCTTAATCTGCTATAGAGCATGGCCTCCTACTCCTGCAGCATTCTGCTTAAATTTCTATAGAGCACGGCCTCCTACTCCTGCAGCATTCTGCTTAATCTGCTATAGAGCACGGCCTCCTACTCCTGCAGCATTCTGCTTAAATTGCTATAGAGCACGGCCTCCTACTCCTGCAGCATTCTGCTTAATCTGCTATAGAGCATGGCCTCCTACTCCTGCAGCATTCTGCTTAAATTGCTATAGAGCACGGCCTCCTACTCCTGCAGCATTCTGCTTAATCTGCTATAGAGCATGGCCTCCTACTCCTGCAGCATTCTGCTTAATCTGCTATAGAGCACGTCCTGCTACTCCTGCAGCATTCTGCTTAATCTGCTATAGAGCACGGCCTCCTACTCCTGCAGCATTCTGCTTAATCTGCTATAGAGCACGGCCTGCTACTCCTGCAGCATTCCGCTTAATCTGCTATAGAGCACGGCCTCCTACTCCTGCAGCATTCTGCTTAATCTGCTATAGAGCACGGCCTCCTACTCCTGCAGCATTCTGCTTAATCTGCTATAAAGCACGGCCTGCTACTCCTGCAGCATTCTGCTTAATCTGCTATAGAGCACGGCCTGCTACTCCTGCAGCATTCTGCTTAATCTGCTATAGAGCACGGCCTCCTACTCCTGCAGCATTCTGCTTAATCTGCTATAGAGCACGGCCTGCTACTCCTGCAGCATTCTGCTTTATCTGCTATAGAGCACGGCCTCCTACTCCTGCAGCATTCTGCTTAATCTGCTATAGAGCACGGCCTGCTACTCCTGCAGCATTCTGCTTAATCTGCTATAGAGCACGGCCTCCTACTCCTGCAGCATTCTGCTTAATCTGCTATAGAGCACGGCCTCCTACTCCTGCAGCATTCTGCTTAATCTGTTATAGAGCACGGCCTCCTACTCCTGCAGCATTCTGCTTAATCTGCTATAGAGCACAGCCTGCTACTCCTGCAGCATTCTGTTTAATCTGCTATAGAGCACGGCCTCCTACTCCTGCAGCATTCTGCTTAATCTGCTATAGAGCACGGCATCCTACTCCTGCAGCATTCGGCTTAATCTGCTATAGAGCACGGCCTCCTACTCCTGCAGCATTCTGCTTAATCTGCTATAGAGCACGGCCTCCTACTCCTGCAGCATTCTGCTTAATCTGCTATAGAGCACGGCCTGCTACTCCTGCAGCATTCTGCTTAATCTGCTATAGAGCACGGCCTCCTACTCCTGCAGAATTTTGCTTAATCTGCTATAGAGCACGGCCTCCTACTCCTGCAGGATTCTGCTTATTCTGCTATAGAGCACGGCCTGCTACCATATAAAGTGCCTTCACCCACAAAATGAGGTTGCAATACTTCATTAGCTGGAGTTAAAGGCATACCAAAATAACAAAATATGTGTCACTGACACTGTCAAATTAATTATGGTGCTCACTGTAGCTACCCAGGTTGCAGAAAATAGTCGGCCCTCATCCGGGCTGATTCTTTTGTACCGGTTGAAATGAAGCCCCTTTTGAATGACAGCCTGGCTCCGGCCCGAGTCCATGGGGCCGACTGCGCTAGTCGAGTCCATCCAGACTCCGGCAGCATAGGGCCGGAATCAGCCCGGCTTTTTTTAGTCTACCGAGCCAGAATTAGCGTGATTCGGATATAATACAATCACAATAGTCATAGTCATACCAAACAAGCTACAGTACATATTACTTGTCAGATTTCTTAGGAAGAAAGGTAAATAAAATATATGTTTTTCACTACTGCTGAAGTGAAAGCCATAAAGTTGACACTTTCGACATGGCCAGACTGATAGTGATTCTCGCCCTTGGTGATACTCTTAGTTTCACTGATAGCCATTTTTGCTAGCAGAGAGGCCGGTAGCTACTTCTTTGGCCAGTAGCTACTTCCATAATAAGTTACAAGAGCAGACCGAGTGATAGCCATTTTCGCTAGCAGAGCTTCCGGCAGTCTTCCTGGACAAGCCAGGGATAGGATGGGGCGGGACTACGTAGCTCTGTTGCTGTGACTTGCATTGTCTTGTCTGACACCACCCATAAACTGTAAGCCCTCTTGGTCATTGAAGTTTATAGTAAAGCAGGCACCTGGTACATGCACAGTAGTTTGGGGCTATATCTCTGCTCTCACTACAGGTATAAAGTTGGCTGGGAGCTCATTTTAATCGGGAGAAGAGCTACTTTTATACAAATCATACATCATTTTTGGGTGGAATTACCCTTTAATGATACAATGCGACACGAAATAATGCTCAACTCCACTACTTTGTTTCCCAGTGGCATGGGGCTCCTGGTACGACCATGTGAAAGGTTGGTGGGAGAAAAAGCAAGCTTACCCCAAACTCCTCTATCTACACTATGAAGATCTAGCAGAGGTAAGAATTAAAAGTTTCGGTGATGCTGGCTTGCAGTCGTAGACATAGCAGTTTTGGCATCTTGCTGTGGAACAATAATCACGCTCTACTTCTTGTAACACTATGAACAGCATTAACATAAACTCCAAAATAAATAAAAACATTACCAAGCCATATAGTGTCGGTGAGGACAGAAGAAATTGACTTGAGTTATTTTGTAACCTGTAGGTCACTCCTCCCACCACTGCAAGGTCACTACTGGTCACTGATTCTCAAGCCTCTTGTTAAACAATCATTGCTTTGTGAAACGCTAATAATTTCATTACCACAATTGAAGCTTCTAATCGTGGATTGACTCTGCAGTAAAAGTATGCAAACTCTCATTTAGTGTTCTTATCCACAATAGGGGGCAGACAATTCACCAACTGAAAATCAAGTTTAAGAGGATTACATGCTTGCTTGGGGTTAAAACATCCTTACTGCTTTGAGAAATTCATGGGATTTTATTTACCAGATCAGGGTTATGATATGTTGTGGTTTAATGAGCAACTTCACTCAACGTTTTTAAGCACTGTCTTTGTTTGTTCCCAAAGGACTTGGACCGGGAGATGGACCGTGTGTTCTCATTCCTTGGTGTGTGCCCAACTGAGGAGGAGAGACATCAGGTTAAAGAAGGAGTGCAATTTGATGCCATGAAGAAGAACAGCATGACTAACTACTCCGCTTTTAGTGTCATGGATTTCAAAATCTCTCCCTTCATGCGGAAAGGTTGGTGGAGACAGCTGTATGGAGAGTGAAGTTTGATGTCTTCTTGCCTCCTTATTCACATATTTTACCCATATCTTTTTACCCTGTGCCATCCTCCCTCTCCCTTCAGGGAAAGTTGGCGATTGGAAGAATCACTTCACCGTGTATCAGAATGAACAGTTTGACAAAGAGTACCAGAAGAAGATGATGAATACCACACTTCGGTTTCGGACAGAAATTTAGGCTAGACACCCGGTCTGGACTAACAACACTGGTAAAATAGTCATTCATAAGAACATGTACAGTCAGTGGCGTTTCAACAATTCTCACGCAATTTCACTGCATTTTTTTTTCATAGCAAAAATAGTTCAACTTTCCGTGTCCCGAAACTCGTGCGTCTGCACTGCATGCTGCTCAATAGCCATTTTCCAAACCAACTGGCACACTTCCACGTACACTCCAGCGGCCAATCACTTATCATTGGCGATGCAAGGGTGAGAGGGTGAAGTGCACAATGCATCGCGCAGTTTGGAAAACAGACTCGAACCGAGTTGCCTTGAGCGCAAATGTCGACTGTAAGTAAACGAAAATGTACTTTAAAGTAAATCACGAATAAGTGATGAAATATGTTTGCACTATTAACTGTTAGCGTATTAATTGCAGCAATAACAATATGAATGCTTTGTTAACCTAATAATTAGTTAACGTAGGCGACATCAGACTAATTTAATGTTAGCTGTTACTAAAACTAGCCCATAGGTAGCTAGCTAGCTAAAAAGGAGAACAATTTAAATGAGAGGTGGATAATTCCTTGTAAAACACACAGAAAAGTGGATTTTGACACCCACCTTTTCAGATTGTTACAAAATGCTTTCTATAGTTATAAATAGATAAGGTTAGTAGACATTTGTAGGAATTAATTGAGAAATTGAGAAATTAAGCTAAATGATTGGACCCAGACTGGACCTTTACTGTTGTATGATTCATATAATATTCTGTAAATATAGTACGACCAATCATCCAATTTGTACCAAATTGCTCCTTGTAATTATGACTAAGACATGAGGATTCCAAATAAATGGTCGAAATAAAGCCACGGACCCCCGAAAACCCACACCAATCCCACTCCGATGACCAGTTCTCTATACAATACCAGTTCTCTATGTTTGACAAGTACTATGAATCTGGGCCTTGGAGTATTGTTTCTTCATAATATTTAATGTTTTCTTCTAAGTGAATATGGTTATGGTTATTTTCTCCTGTCCAAATTAATGAATCGTTGAAGTTGTTAATTTTATATTCACTTAGGCCCTATATAATGTGGAAGTCCCCGTTTCTGACCTTCCCATTTTTTGTGAGATGTTGCATTGATAGTTGACAAATCAATTCTCCAATATGAACTCTTAACTCTAAATGTCTAAATCATTACACCACAAACAACTTCATCGAGTCCTCAATCTGTACAGGAGAAAATAACCATCTCCATATTCATACATTAAATTGTATGAAGGAACAATCACCCAAGGCCCAGCTTCTCACTATTTGTCAAACTTCTAGAACTGGTTATATACTACTGTTTGTTGGGGTGGGGTTAGAGGGATCAGTGAATAGCTTTTGTCATTCGTGAGGCAGTGATTGGTCAAGGTGGGGTGAGTCGGGTCGAGTCGAATAGAATATAAGTCTATTCTCACTCTTGCCCAACTCTCAAAGTTGACATCCCTGTATATTTAATACAAAGCAGTGATTCAATCGTGAAATTGGCGTGTATAAATACAATAAACTTGACTCACACTCCTTATAGTGCTGCTTTTGAGTAGTTTCCTTTGTGTGTATGTGTGTGCTCACGCTGCGGACTGCGCTCCCTATCCTATGTCTCTGCAGTGTGGGGCAGCGGAGCACGCTGAGGAAACAACATGAGCGTGTTCTGCGTAAGCAGGTAAAACCTGCCACAAATTACATGCCTAGCAACAGTGGGTGAAAAAATAATAAACGTTAAGTTAACGTTGTTAAAGGGTTATGAAACCCTTGGTTACATTCTCTCTCCACCCACACCACAAAATTTAAAAATGCAATTAAATGGGTGTGGAAAGCAGCAGCAGAGGGGGAGGGGCGAGGAGAGAGACTATCGCCACCTGAAGACACGCCCACTTGGGAAAAGATGGAGTGTGAAACGGAGTCTGTACCATGTTGGGTGCACGAAAAAGGAACACCAAAAGTTTTGGGTGGAATGTGAAGGAGAAGGCAAGCAAGATGGGGATTTTAAATAAGAAATACAGCCCAACAGTAGTTCTTCCAGCTATACCTTCTTGGTTATTGCCACAACCAATGGTAAATTTTTAGCTACATAACAAAAAAAGAGATGAACGGAAGGGGAATAAGTATGAAGGTATAGTGAATGAACATATTAGCAATCGGTTTTATGGATTTTTAAGAATATATACAGATGGATCAAAAGATCCAAATTCAGGAAGAGTATCAGAATTAGGAATTAAGGAGGGAAAAAGATTACCTAATGATTTATCTGTATTTACAAGTGAAATGATGGCTATGGTAATTGCATTACAATGGGTAGAAGAAGCTCAACCAGAGAGGGTGGTCATCTGCTCTGACTCGTATGCAGTTTTAATGAGTTTGGAGTCTTTTAGCAGTAGCAGACAGAAAATTTTATTTGAAATTCATCAGACGCTATTCAGAATACAAAGATTAAGACTAAGTGTTAGATTTGAATGGGTACCTGCTCATGTGGGAGTTAAAGGGAATGAGGAAGCAGATATAATTGCAAAAAAGGCATTAAAGGCAGACCATATACAGATAGATGTTAAAATCAGTAAAGCAGAGGTTAAAGGGGTCATTAAAAATGAAATTAAAAAGAGATGGCAAGAGGAATGGACCAGGGAAAGTAAAGGTCTGCATTTATTTAGAATAAAACCATTTGTTGGAAATACACAATCTGGACGGGGAAATAGGAAGGAAGACATGGTTATCACAAGGTTAAGGTTAGGACACACAGCTCTAAATAGTACACTTTTCTTGATAAACAAATATGGAGATGGCAGATGTGAATTTTGTGAGGAACAAGAAACAGTAAATCATGTAGTATACAGCTGCATAAAATATGTCAGACAGAGAGATAGAGACTAAAAACCAAGCTACATGAAGTGGGGACACAACTTAATATATACAGAATTTTGAAACAATCAACAGGGGATACATGTATTACATTTCTGTTGGAGTATTTACATTCAACAGGCTTAATAAATAGAATATGAGTTTTATTATTAATATAAACTTTAATTTTATTATTAGTATTTTATTATTAAGCAAGGATATTACAGATTCCCAGTCCACACTCCAGACCAGTGGGTGGCGGTAAATGCACCACTAAAGTTTTTTTACAACCGCCATAAAATAAAAGAAGAAGAAGAGTAAGGAGTGAGTACGAAGGAGGAAATGGTCCGGAGCTCTACAGTTTGAGCCGTTGGGAGACGTTTCTGCTGGGTAGTCTAGCTAATTATCTTTTATCCCACTATCTCCTTCTGCTTAAATCGATGTTATGCCCAGTATTGTCAGCACATATTAAGTCTAACCTACCCGTACACAAACTACCTAATGAATAAAATAAATAAACGAACAATGAATAACTAAAATACGTAATTAATACCAAGTGATAATAAACAAGTGTTAATTTACTCTGTAAATACGAAGCATCACGTCACACCATCACTCCATTCTCAAACAAACTCGCTTTTTATCCATCTATAACGTTACATCTAACGTATGCTACACGAACATGACAATACAATATGTAAACGAATGCCAAGTGAAACGAAACGGCTGTTAGCTGAAGGCTATAGGCTACGCTCCGGGAGACACCAGATAGTACCGTTAACTGTCATCCAACAAACGAAACTCCGTAACTCCTGCTTCCGGATGCAGACCCCAGGCCAGTAAGATCGACAACGCAGTATCAACCCTACCGTTATAGCTTATACGCAAAAGGCAGTGAAATATCACCGGCTAGTTAACTATGGTTAACGATACGAAAACAACGAGTAAATATCTTTGAGGCGACAAGACAACCATCAATTTAGCAAGCCAACGAGACGCCGTAGCCTACACTTAATTTAACTTACCGCATTTGGAGGGACAGAAATATCAGTAGGGCTTGGTAACGTTGTCATACAATTTAGGCGATGTAACGGATAAAATACTGAAATTCAACATTTTGCCCAAAATTGTAGATGCAATGCATACTATTGTTCTCCCATCTGAGGCAATGCCTAGATATTAGTTAACATCTCAAAAAATATGTTTTAGTGTTTCCTACCCCTTTAACGTGGGTTGACGTGATCAGGAAATAAGTGTAAACAAAGCCAATTCAGTGTATGTGTATCGCTAATGCTAGCCAGCTAAAGTTTTCCATTAGTTTGATTTTATTTTGTTTTTTTTAAACATAATTAATTATATCCATGAATAGCCTGCCTATTTCGCACTGATATCAGCTCTTGGATACTGCAGCGGTAGGCACGTGTGCTACCGCATTGACAGCGTTCACTCTAGCGAAGCAAGTTACGCAGTGAACCGGTTTGTACGCAGTGAACCGGTTTGTATACAGTAAAGTACAGGTTTGTATCTTTCTGCGATTTCATTGATCGAACCTGGGTGTGGAGAGTGTACCCCAGTGAGATCTACGACCAAACAATCGGCGAGCTACGGCTCCAGTGATTGATTCGAAGCCGGTACTGGCTGCGCGAGCACACCAGTGAGGCTTCCCAATCGGCCGACCAGAGATTGTAGGACGTTTGCGTCCATGTCAGACGCAGCAGTCCATGAGCTGGACCAAATGCCCTAGTGGTTTCCCTGCAGGAGGTGGTCCGGGCAGATGCTCTTTGACCTAGGCCACAATGCAGAGCAACAGACGATTTGCTCTGCAAGGCTTCTAAAGTGACTGCCAGAGAAGCGCAAATTGGTAATTCGCTGTCATGGATAATGATCGCGCAGTCGCAGACGATGCTTGGTGCAGAGGTTGATACCTCATTAAGCGATGCGTTTACATTTATGACCCTTGAGTTAGGCAGAGTAATGTCCCTGCTCACGGTGACTCTGCGTCAAGTGTGGTTGGCTCAGTCGCCCCTACCAGACGCCACAAAAAGGTCAATCGGGGACCTGCCGGTTGTTCCCGGCCAGGTTTTTACTGAAGCAGCCAGACAGGCACTGGAACGGTTTGTAGAGGCATTAAGACACAGGGAGCGCTAGATGCCCCCCCTCAACATTTTAGTGTGCGCTGGTCCCAACCAACGGTTAGTAGGGACGCACAACCTGCGTATGGCAGGTGAGCTTTTCGAAACAAACAAACAAGGCCCCAAGCAAGCATGATCCCACAGGGCCGAGGGTGGGACAATATTGCCAAAACCACCTGGAAAATTTGGAGGCCCTCACAAGAGACACGTGGGTTCAGTCCACAATCTCAGCAGGGTACCGCCCAGAGGTCGCGCTAGGATTTTAAACTTCCGGCCAGAATGTCCGGAATGATTACAGTTTGTCGGACATATGATTTTTTTTTTTTTTTTACTTTCATATCTATTTTCAATGCATGAATGACAGATGGGTGCATTTAATGATGTAGCCTAACAACATATGTTACAGCATAATATTATATTTTGGACTGAAAACTATTTGAAAATAAAGGAATAATATAAAAATTTTATATAACTTCGCCTTGTACAAGCGGATGAGTTACAATAAAATCACACATTTGGTGTGCATGACTGCATGCATAATGTTTTCTCAACAAACTAAACTGTCTTGATTTTGCATCATTAGTTATTAGAACACATTTTTCTTCAGAATAACGAGCAATAACCTAATTTTGAATAATGATTTTAACAGTTTTTTACTCCAAAGCAAATTGCAGAGTTGTGGAAGATGCTATAAGGAAAAGAGCCAGCAACGACACGTGACAATTGGGATCCGACCTAACATTAACAAACAACTCTTTCGGGAAAGTCAGACCAGAACAGTGAGGGCTATTGATTTAACAAGGGAAAAAAATGCTGATTATATCAAGCTTATAGCCTATTAAGTTCAAGTAGCCTATGCCTACTGACAGTTAAAAATGGCCTTTTTATAACTGGCAAAACAAAACAAAAACAGCAATCTATATAGGGTCCTTTCATTTGCGACAATGCTTCATTTCATGGAAGTGAGCAGCTGCTGATTTGAAATCGAATGTCTGGTAAGTTTTAGCGCAGCTTGAGATACGCATGAGTCGCGTAACCTTCTCCTCCTGCTGGGGGCTTCTGAGTGCGGTTTTGATCTGGTTTTGGAGCGAGAATCCCCGCTCTGCTGGCACACTTGACACGTTAATGACACAGGCCATCTTTTCCGCCTTCGTCTTGATACTTTTTTTGTTTGTTTATTTACCGGCCTGAATGTCCGGAGAGAATGACATTTTCCGGTCTTTGTCATAAAAAAAGGACAAAACTGGCAATTGCCAGCCTAATGCGACTTCTGGTACCTCCTCCAGTTCAACCGTTGGCCCCCAAGGTTTGCCGGGGTCAGAAAAACACGAGGTCTGAACCCCGCCCAGTCGAGAAGCCTGGGACAGGAGATTACAAGCCTCCTGGAAAAGGGCGGCGTACCACTAGTACCGCCATCCAAGTGGCTCAGTGGTTTTTACTCAACCTATTTTCTAATACTGAAAAAGGATGGGCTCTTCAGACCAGTTCTGGATCTGAGAGACCTAATTACGTATCTGAAATTATACACTTTCCGGATGCTCCGGACAGTAGACGTTATACACGCCATATGAACAGGAGACTGGTTCACGGCTGTGGATTTGAAAGATGCATATTTCCACATTCCTATATGCGTGGAGCATCGTCAGTTCCTGCGATTTGCATTCCAGGGTCGAGCATACGAGTTCAATGTCCTCCCATTCAGTCTGTCTCTAGCCCCACGTGTGTTCACTCGCTGCATGAGCGCGGTTCTATCACCGCTCAGGCTGAGGGGGCTGAGAGTTATGCCATACCTAGATGATTAGCTGATATGCACACAATCGTACAATATGGCACTCACCCACACTGCCGAGACATTGGAGCATTGCAAGGTTGGGCATCAATGTCAATTACGGCAAGAGCCAGCTGAATCCAATCCAGTTATTCTAATACATCGGTCTGCTGCTCGATTCAAAAAGCATGAAAGCATCACTGACACCCCGTCACATAATCACTGTGCTCGATGCGTTATCTCAGTTCCGAGACAATATCAATGTGCTCAAACTTCAAGCAGTATTTCTAGCACTGAGAAATTTCTTGCCCGTACTACGGGGCAAACGTGATAGTGAGGTCGGACAACACCTCAGCAGTATATCACATAAATCATCAGGGCGGTTAAATCAAGTCCCACCGATCGTGGGAAGTGACCCAGCGCCTACTAACATGGGCACTTCTCAGACTTACCTCAATGCGTGCTATTCACCTACCAGGTAGTTGGAACGGCACAGCAGATGTGCTATCTCGCCAGGAGATTCATCCCGGCGAATGGCGTCTCTACCCCGAGGTGGTGGAGGAGATATGGCGGCGCTTCGGTCGTGTTCAAACAGACCTGAGTCTACTCATTGCCCCCATTGGTTCTCCCTGAATGAGAGTCCCCTGGGGATAGACGCATTAGCGCACAAGTGGCCGGACGGCCTGCTATACGCGTTTCCACCCGAGTCATTGATCAATGCAACTCTGCACAGGCTCCGCACGAGCCGCCATGAGCTCCTGCTGGTAGCCTCTAGATAGCCAATGAAACCCTGTTTTCCCATGGTCCTCTGCCTTGTTTGTGATCCACCCTGGAAAATTCCTTTTCGGGTGGATCTGCTATCACAACAGAACGGCACTGTTTGGCACCCTCGAAACACGATGAGTCTTTGGGAAGCCCGACCCTTCAATAACGGAGTGCGGCTCCCCCGTCTGACGGACGGTACTCAACTCCAGAGCCCCCTCTACGAGGAGGGCCTATGGATATATGTGGCAGCTATTTAACGCATGACGTGTAACCTGTACACCGTCCGATCCCTGTACTATTGGACTTTTTGCAGTCCTTACTTGATAACTGGAAAGCAGCCAGCACACTGAAAACGTATGCGGATTCCATATTCAGCAGGCATGTCTGGGTACGCCAGGCGAGGACCTGTGGGACGCGCACCTAATATGTCCAGTGCGCGCGCTGCGATGCTACGTCGAAGCTACCGCTTCCTTCAGACAGGGCAACTCTTTGTCTGCTACGGCAAGACTAAAGGGACAGAACTCTCGGCTCAATTTTAGCCGTGTTGTTTGTGGTTGCGGATGACTTGGAGGCGACACAGATGTCCTTTTTACTTCAAAATCTTGAAGAAATGGAGGAGAACGAATGAAGGTTGTTTTAATACTGGCTTACATTATTTCATGACTTGTATTGTTCGGGTAGTCAATATTTATCTTTTGCTACGCAACTTTGGCTATCACCCTGAATTGTGCCACAGTGAAACTCCAATTAAAGTTCTTGAATAAATACGTATCATTTACATTGGAATTAAAGCGCTGGGTGCCGTTTCATTGTCGAATAACCAAATTATTTTGCTAAGCTGTCATCTATTATGGTAACATACCCGTAACCATTAGGCTGCTTATGTTCTATTGCTCATATTCAGCTGTTTCTTGTCTGTCAATTCATGAGATGGCCTAAACTACACCGGTCATCTCTGTTTAGACTAGCAAACATGGTAGACATTTAATTTTAGTTCATCTAAACCCAGAAGACATCGTAGCCATCGGTAGTCATACATTGTAATGTGAGAATCTATGTAGCTATGTTAAGTATCATAACATCTTACATATCTTACATGTATGTTTTCATAGACCTTTGAGTGGTGGTTCTAAAGAATATTTTATTGCAGCATATCTGTACCAATATAAATGAGAAATGTCTCTTTCATGGGACTTTTCTTTAGAGTTGTACAGTTAATGCATTGAATATATTTCTTGTGACATAAAGGGAAAGTGTATTAATCCTAATCATTAATTATGTTGCTATGAAATAATAATACTTGGTGGTTGCATGTCCTTTGCATGCAAGGACTGCCTGAAGTCTGCAAGCTGTAGAAATCATCAGATGCTGGATATCTTCACTGGTGATGCTATGCCAGGCCTGTACTCCAGCCTTCTTCAGTTACAATATGGATGAAAATGCCCTCAAATTAAAGCTTACAGTCTGTACTTTAGCCTCACAGTCCTTGTATCATTTCACATCCAAAGTGCTGGAGTACAGAGCCAAAACATAGGAAAAAAATATTCACTATTCACTGTATATATCCTTTACTTGACCAGTCTGTTGAGATTTCATTTCACACTAAAACATTACATAGCATACATGATTCAGCTACTCATAATGTCAGTGTTCACGATTTATTCAAATTACTTGACAGCACATGGTCCCATTGGACCCTCACAATGAGCGTATTGAATTGAATGCCATTCAATGTCTTTAACAAGATAAATTGAGTTTGTATGAATGAATAACTAATATAGTATATATCTGGACATTGGGATACTGGGAGTATCCCAATGTCCAGTGTTTTGAGGGAACAATGTCAAGAAAGATGACATTTTCCTTGCCAGTTATGGTAATGTATGGATAAATATAATTGTATTTGCATAAGATGTATTCCAATATCAACATGTTGTCTTCCTTTTACTTGTCACCAATCATTGTTCATATATTTCTGATTTGTCAATAAACATACAAAATGACAGAAAGAACCCGTGTCATTGTGGCTTGAATGGTGGTGGAAGGGAATAGTCCGACAGTTTATTTACCTTTTGTGAATGTCACCATATTGTGTGAAATAAATATTCTCTTTGCTTAATTGCTGGTATAATTTTTCTATTTTGTTCTGGAGACCAGACCACCCACATCTAATAACCCATAGCCATAATAACAGTGTTAGATCTTTAATCTCAATGATTAATCTTACAACAATTTGCACGATGGATGTACAGCATTGTACCCAGGTTGTGTTGCTTAATGTTGTTTAATTGTTAACACCCTTCATGTTATTATGTGCGTCTTCTTAGTGATGGTAATGTACAGTAATAAAGTATAAACAGAATTTATTGTCTCCTCTTCTGCTATACGTGACATGAGGTGGCCCGATGTGAACTGCTGACAAGTGATTTTTTATCTGGTTTGTATTTGCTTACCTCCTATGACTGGCACTTTTAAATAGTGGGCAGACTTTGGAGCTATAGTTTGTAATGTGCTCCTCTGAATTGCCCTACTCCCGATATGAGTTTTGGGTGTGGATTGTGAGTCTTGTTTGGTCCTTGATGTTTTTACACTAACCTTGACATTGTTTATTTAAACAATTATATTACCTGCTGTAGTTTAACCTGAGCCAGGAGCATACCACTCTCTTCAGCTCATTTCCAGCCCTGTCGATCAGCATGGCCAATCCAGACCAAACACAGGTAGGTGTTTTATTAATTTATTGAGTATTTTTATTCTTCTGTGAGAAATCTTTGCCATCAAGTGGAGTGAAAGAGATGTATAGTTGCTCCCGGGCACTGGAATCACTGATTTGCTGACCCTAAAGAGCTCATTAAATATTAAATACAGTAGTGTTTGGATGTGGCCATTAAAAAAAAAAAGTTTTGTTCACAGAATCAAGTCACAGATCAATGGTGTTGTTTGATTATGAGTATTTTATTGTGGTTGGGCAAGGGTCATTCATGAAAACAGGGGTTTTGAACATTTTCTGATCCAGAGACCCCCCCCCCCCAGGCTCAAAGGCAATTTATCTGTACATGTGCCAGCTGGCCAGGGCCCCCTTACAGTGCCTTCAACGACTTCCAGTTGAAAACCCTGCCATTCATTTTTTGATGGACTTGCTACCACTAGTGTAATACTCACAGAGGGAAATTAATGTCCTTTAGCCCATGTAGTAAATTCTCAGCACCATGACATAGTTTTTGTATGTGTGGTACATTTGGCTTCTGCGTTTTTAATATTGTATTGTCTGTTCTCTGTCTCTGCTTCTCTCAGACTGCAGCGCTCCCTCGTCCGGAGTTGTTTGATTTCCATGGTGTTTCAATGACTCATTACTTAACTGACAACTGGGACAATGTGCAGAACTTCCAGGCAAAACCTGATGATATTCTCATTGCAACATATCTCAAAGCAGGTCTGCCCATCTGTTCATTTCTGTCATTGTGTTTGCCTGCCTGTTTCTCTAAGAAATACAGTATGTCTACCCCATTCAGTCACTTGTATGCATTACTGACTGCGGTTTCTGTGCATTTCACAACTGTTTTGATTTTTATATATTCGTTACCCTCTCTCAGGTACGACCTGGGTGTCTCACATGTTGGACCTTCTGTATTTTGGGAAGTCCTCCCCAAAGCGCGGGGACTCGCTGCCCATCTATGAGAGAGTCCCGTTCCTGGAGATCTACATCCCAGATCTTACCTCAGGTGAGAGAGACACCTAAGATCAGAACTGACAAATTAGAAATGACAGCTAAACAAACATTCGTATACTAAAGCTATATAATGTGGCTCTGTGTAGCTTGTTAATAGTGAACACACCTTTCTGAAAGATTGCTCTTTCTGAACTTTTCTTTACTGAAGAACACCTGCATTCATCTTCTCTATAGCTTCAGATAGGGGTTGGGCTACAATAGGTGAATTTGCCCTGGAGTGTTACAAGTACACTTTTGTCTGTCTAATATATTTATGTGGTGAAAAATATAAATATGTTACACAGAACATACACTTTTATTAAGTGCTGTAGTCTACCACACAGGTGTTGAATTGGCAGAAAAGATGACCACATCCCCTCGCCTCATTAAAACTCACCTTCCAGTTCAATTTGTGCCTAAATCCTTCTGGGAACAAAAGTGTAGGGTAAGTGTGGACTCCTTCTCTTGCTTCACCATTTCTGAATGAATATATATTTTTAACTGCCACTATTACAGAATGCCAGAACTTATCTCCATATATCTTCTATTTGCCTGCAATGATTACAACGGTATTCTAAATGCATCACACTATTTATATACTGTTGTGGCTTGTTGCTGATCAGTAATCATTTTTTCATACACACTTTCCAAATAAATGTTTGATGGGTTTATTGTCTTTCTAGTCTGTAACTCTCCTTCTGTAAATTGTCCTGGCATATATTTGCTTGTTCGTAACTCTTTCTGTCTATGGGGTCTTTAATCCTCTGTGTTTGCAGATGAAATATAGTGCTTGTTTGTAACATGCTTGCTGATCATGTCATATAAATTATGAACTCCCACTCTTTTCAGATTGTCTATGTAGCCCGTAACGCCAAGGACAGTATTGTGTCCTACTTTCACTTTGGTCTTATGAATAATGCGCAGCCGGAGCCTGGAGATTGGCCTAGTTTCCTACAGAGATTCCAGGAGGGAAAAGGTGAGTGTGAATTAATTTGATGGTTTATGAAGGTTAAATTTCATGGACCATAAGTATGGTGGCTTGGCCATGGGCTCTTATGTTTAAGCTTAACAGGCACCACTATAAGTCATCACTGGTTTACCTTATTCAGTAGTTCTTATTAAACATTTATAGTTGGAGATTTAAATGTAGTTTTTCTTTTAAATATTTCCACAATTGGTTTACTGCTATTACAGCTACAGCTGAACAACATGCACTCCTCCAATGCACTTTTCTGCATCCCAATGACTATTTTATACCCTTCAGGCCATATATTACCATAGGATAGCAAGTGCAGACTGGATGAGAGGCATCTCTCACTTGAAGGGTTCTTCATACTGTTGAGAGCGTCTAATGCAGCAAGATAGCGTTCTAAGATATACAAAATTTGTCGGAAGCAGGATCAACACTGTTGGTTTCTGTAGAGGACCCGCTCAGCAGCAAATTTGTGTTACCCAACTTGACCATTTAAAGCCGGAGTGTTCTAATTTCAGAACAATTGTTCTGATAGTTTGACGTATAATATCTAGTAAATGCTAGTTACAGATGACAAAATAAGCTACAATTGCATATAATTGGTTCATGAGCTTAGTGGGCAGGGATTTATTTCTAGACCGTTAGATAAAAGCGCACGTCAACCACGTAGATCTCCATTTGCCTCACCGTGGGCGGAGCTGACCACATCGGACAGAAGACTATCATCTGAAGACTTTACTGCGACTGAGGGAAAGCGAATAAATCCCCTGAGGTAAGAAGCATTTAAGATAATAATTAACCATAGATATTATTTTCAATAAAATCCTGTTTTTGTACCGCAGACTTTCAGATTATCATTTAAAATTAGAACAAAAACATGAACATTCGCTTCAAGAAGCCACCGTGTTATTCTTCCCCCAGCTCGTTTCGAGATGAAATTGTGAAAAAGTCTGTCATACAATGAATAAGTGAAGTGATAACGTTAGATATTTTCGGTATTTAGTGTAGACTTACTGTAACGTTAGCTCTGCTGTCTGTCTTGCTAGCTTTATACATGTTATACTCAACTATTCGTCTTGTCAATAGCAAGTACTAACTATCTAGCTTGTGTTTTAACATAACATAATGTCTAAATATTAAGGTAACTTATTGTTGATGATCAGTCCTGTCGAAAATGAATGGAGAAGGGAACTAAACAGCAAACGTCAGCTTCAAGTTTTATTCACGTAATTATTTAACTCACGTTTCTGACATGAGCAAGATTAGCCTGTTTAGACACATATGACAAAAATACATTGTTCAGTTGAGCCTAGGCTGGACAACATATATCTCCTAAAGTGTGTAAACGGAAGCACAGGAAGGACAGGCCTACAGGAAGTTCCGGTAAAGAGGCGCAGATCTGTTTACATTCTCGAGCGAAACAAAGAACGAAGCAGACTCTATTAAATCTCGAACGAAGAAGAAGCGAACGCTGAACGTTAATGAGTTATCAGCGGAAATTTTCGACAAAATAATTACTCGTAAAACGTTCCATTTTTCGGGTATCGTGAGATGGATATTAGGCTGGACGAGACTGATAACGAGGTTATTTCTAGGGGGGATAAATTTTCATGAACACTGTCGTGTTTGGTCGAAATACCTTCCGTTCGGAGACAGCTTCCAGGGGAAGTACATACACCGGAAATCCTACCCTATAGACACTTTCGGCAGTAGTTATTTTCCAGGCTTTATCTCTTCGTGAGACGGAGATAAAACTGGGAACGAGGTTAGTTGAACCAATTAAGCTAATGTGGTAGTTGGAGTTAGCCATTAGGGAGCTCGGTGGAAGTGACGTCAGCCTGGGAAGTTGCTTGTTGGCGTTTTTCTTTGCTGTTGGTTTGTTTTGTTCGTTTTGTTTTGGTGGAAATAAAAAATTAGAGAAGCACTTGCGCATCCTGGCTTGGGTTTTCCGGCCGGGGTTAGCAGTGTAGAAATAAAAATAAAAATAGGAAAAGCTATAGCGCACTGGAGAGCCAATGGACGTAGTTCGCGCGGAATTTCAAACATTTTCAAATTGTGATCAGTGCTTCGGATTGATATCGTGGGGTTTTTGAATTAAATATCTGATTAATTCAACAACATTAACGTTGGTTTTGTGGACATCAGGACTTGGTAGCAGTAGGAGTGAGTATTGGG
This sequence comes from Ilyophis sp. 1 JC-2022, assembly GCA_022702515.1. Classification (NCBI taxonomy): domain Eukaryota; kingdom Metazoa; phylum Chordata; class Actinopteri; order Anguilliformes; family Synaphobranchidae; genus Ilyophis; species Ilyophis sp. 1 JC-2022. The sequence goes on from CM040402.1 coordinate 50,934,713, forward strand.
GGGAACTTTTTGTGAGAATATCGACCGATGGCCTGTATAGGTCCGGAACAATATTCTGACATAGTTCCTAACAAACTCAGACAGAATGGCAGGGAGGGAGATGGAGGAAGACCGCAATAGCATGGAGTCTAGTGGAGATGAGTGGAGTCGGGTGGGAAAGGCGGCGAAAGGGAGTAAAAGCATGAAGGGAAATAAGAGAAAGAAAAAGGACGGCGCTAGCTCAAGTGGAACGGAGAGTGAAGGGAGAGAGTATCCGAAGGAAGGATTACTGAATGTAGTGGTGAGATTTGAGGGAGAGGGGGGAGTAAAGAAAATTGACCCGCTGAAGCTAACGAAAATTATTAGAGGACAAGTCGGAGAAGTAAAATATGCGAGAGTTTTGGGAGACGGAAACTTGCTAATAGGGTGCAGCAATGAAGAGCAGATGGAGAAGGCAAAAAATATGAGTAGTGTTGGGAAAGTCAAAGTATCCAAAGTAATAAGAGTAGGGGAGCAGAGGAGAGGCGGGTGCAAGGGTGTAATTTCGGGAATACCTCTTACAGTTACCATGAAGGAACTGGAAGATAACTTGCGGATGAGGAATAGTTTAGTCCAAAGTGCTAAAAGAATGCTAAGGGGAGCGGAAAAAAAAGAAACTGAGACCATTTTGATCGAGTTTGAAACAATGGTTCTCCCAAAGGAGATCTACTTTGGATTCATGAGATACAGAGTTAGAGAATTTATACCAAAGCCATTGAGATGTTTTAAATGTCAGGGGTTTGGGCATGTGGCTAATGTGTGTAAGGGGAAGAGAAGATGTGCTAGATGTGGGGGGGAACATGAGTATGGGAAGTGTGGAGAGGGAGTAAAACCAAAGTGCTGCAATTGTGGAGGGAATCACAGTGTTGCTTACTGGGGCTGTGAAGTGATGAGAAGACAGGTGGAGGTGCAACAGATCAGAATGAAGGAAAAAGTCTCTTATGCAGAAGCAGTTAGGAGGGCTGGGCAGGAAAAACAGGCTAAGGAATATGGACAAAATAGAGTGCAAATGACAGTGAATATAGAGGAGGATAAAAGGAAGAGGTGGGAAGAGAAGAAGGGGTTGGTGACCTTTATAGCAGGAGTGATAAATGCAACAGCTGAGGTTAAGTCTAAAACTGAAAGGATTCAAATCATTGTAAAAGCAGCAGTGCATCACCTTGATATGATAGGTTTGAAATGGGAGGAAGTGAGAGACAATCTCAGTGTTCAGGCAAGTCAAGAGCCATGTGTTGGATAATAATAACAATGTTAATATTCCAGTGGAATGCAAGAAGTTTGATAGCGAATGGGCAGGATTTTAAGCAATTTGTAGATAGTAGAAGGGAGAAACCGGACATTTTGTGTGTTCAAGAATCATGGTTGAAACCTCAGTTAGATTTTGTTTTGCCTGGATATGTGGCAATTAGGCGAGATAGGAAAGATGGGGGAGGAGGGGGCTGTGTCACATTTATTAAACAAGGGATGCCTTATAGAGTATTGGGTATCGGAAAAGAATTGGAGTATGTGGTGGTGGAGGTTTGGGTAGAAAGGAAGGAAGTAGTAGTGGTGGTGAATTATTATAACCCTTGCAAGAGATTGGAACTAAATAAGCTTGAAGAAATAGAAGGGCAAAGTAGAACAAGAATTGTGTGGTGTGGGGATTTTAATGCACATAACACATTGTGGGGGAGTGAGAAAACTGATGTTAATGGCCAGGTTATAGAAGAATTTTTAGATGAGAGGAATTTAGTCTGCTTAAATGATGGAAGTAAAACAAGAATAGATGTTAACACAGGAAAGGGGTCAACACTGGATCTTACAATGGTTTCAAATAATATTGCTCCCATATGTGAATGGAAAGCATATCAAGAAGGCACCATAGGTAGTGACCATTATCCAGTGATATGTACAATAAACATTAATGTTTCTATTAATGAAGTGGACAGGGGGGGGAAATGGGTGTTTGGGAAAGCTAAATGGGAGAAGTTTAAGGAAGAGAGCGATGAGTATCTAAATCAGATCAATGATAATATGACCATAGAAGCTTTGGATAAGGGAATAAGGAAAGGTATTAGAACAGCTGCACTGAGATCCATCCCTAAAAGTAAAGGCAGAATAAAGAGGAAGGCAGTACCATGGTGGGATGATAACTGTAAAGAGGCTGTGAGAAACCGAAATAAGGCATTTAAATTATTGAAAAGAACCCATAATTTTCAACATATGATACAGTACAAAAAAGCCCAGGCGGTGGTAAGGAGGACAATAAGACAGGTGAAAAGATCTTATTGGAGACAGTTTTGTGATTCAATTGGGAACACAACGCCAGTAGGAGAGGTGTGGGGAATGATCAAAAAGATGGGGGGGGACAGAAGGGAGTGGAGTTATCCGGTGCTAACAAATGGAGATGAAATAGTAGTAAGTAATAAAGAAAAAGCTGAGTTAATGGCTAGAACTTTTGTGAAGATACACAGCTCTAATAATTTGTCTGAGGAGGGGAGAAGGGGCAGGGAGAAAACAAAATCTGAAAACAGGGGGGCCTTAAGAAGAAAGGAAAGTAGTGGAGATGAGCAGAGTGTACCATTTAATGTAGGAGAGTTAAAAAGGGCGTTGGCTAAAGCTGGTATGACTGCACCAGGGAAAGATGAAATATGCTATGTGATGATAAAACACTTAAGCGAAGAAGGTCTGAACAAAGTATTACTGCTGTTTAACAAAGTGTGGGAGGAAGGTAGAATACCTGTGAGTTGGAAGGAGGCGGTCATTGTACCTATAAGGAAACCAGGGAAAGATGCTAGCAAACCAACAAGCTACAGACCAATTGCATTAACATCGCACTTATGTAAACTGATGGAGAGAATGGTAAATGAAAGACTGGTGTACTTTTTAGAGAAACAGGATGTAATTGTAGGATGTCAAAGTGGATTTAGGAAAGGAAGGGGTACGTTAGATTCTGTGCTGTGTCTAGAAGATGAAATAAGGAAGGCGCAAATAAATAAAGAGACTGTAGTGTCAGTGTTCTTTGATGTAGAAAAAGCATATGATATGCTTTGGAAGGAGGGGCTTATGATAAAGCTAAATGAAATGGGAATTGGGGGTAAAGTTTTTAACTGGATAATGGACTTTTTGAACAAAAGAACAATACAGGTAAAGATAGGGTCTGAAATGTCCAATAAATATGAGATTGAAAATGGAACACCGCAGGGGAGTGTGATAAGTCCTGTATTATTCTCAATTATGATAAACGACATCTTTGGAAAGGTATCAGTGGACATGGGAAGATCATTATTTGCAGACGATGGAGCTCTGTGGAAAAGAGGGAGAAATTTGAGTTTTATAGTTAAAAAGGTGCAAGAGGGAATAAATCAAGTAGAGATGTGGGGGAAGAAATGGGGTTTTAAGTTCTCAGTTGAAAAGACCAAAGTAATGTTCTTCACAAGACAAAGGGTTAGAGGAAATTTTCATTTGCAGCTATACGGAAATAATTTAGAGACAGTTGAGTCATTTAGATTCTTAGGAGTGTATTTTGACTCTAGATTAACATGGAGGGAACACATTAAAAATATTGTGGATAAGTGCAAAAAGATTTTAAATGTGATGAGATGTCTCGTGGGGTTGGACTGGGGAGCGGATGTAGCATCCCTGAAATATATTTATGTAGCACTAATCAGATCAAGGCTGGACTATGGGAGTGTGGTGTATGGATCTGCAGCAAAAACTGTGCTTGGAGGGTTAGATGTGATCCAGGCCCGGGCCCTTAGATTATGCATAGGAGCAGTGAGAACATCACCTGTGTGTGCCCTTCAAGTTGAAGCAGGAGAAATGCCATTGTGTTTACGCAGAAAACAGCTCAGAGTAAACTATTGGATGAATTTGAGAGGACACGGAGATAATCATCCAACCAAAAGAGTGCTACAGGCCTGCTGGGAAAGGGAGGGAACAGTTAAAACAAGTTTTGGTTGGACAGGGGAGGGAGCAGCAAGAGACCTGGGAGTGTATGGAATGGAGTTCTGTCCAACAGTGCATAGGCCTAGAATCCCTGTGTGGATACTAGAACCATTAAGCATAGACTTAGAGTTGCTGCAAGTTAAGGAAAGGAGGGAAAATGCAGATCTAGTCAATGAGTTTTATTGGCATACAGAAAGTAAATACACAGAGTATGTACAGGTTTTTACGGACGGATCAAAAGATCCAATAACAGACAACACTGGTTCTGCTGTTGCAGTGCCTAGTAATAGAACAGAAATATGCAAACGGACATCAAACTTTTTAAGTGTATACTCAGTTGAGTTGTACGCCATATGGATGGCCTTAGAGTGGGTTGAACAAGCCAAACCTAGCAGAGCTCTGATTTGTAGCGATTCAGCATCTGCTCTGTACAGTCTGAAGCTAGGTACATCCAGTAATCGCCAAGACCTATTATTTGAAATAATGGAAATACATTCACGGGTGGTAAAACAAGGCACTGCGGTCACATTAATTTGGGTTCCTGCGCACATGGGTATTAAGGGAAATGAGAAAGTGGACAAATTAGCCAAACAAGCTGTCAAAAAAGGAAACATAGACACCGCAATTGTACTTTCTAGAGCAGAAGGAAAGAGTATAGCAAGGAAGGAAATTTATAAAGAGTGGCAGCAGTACTGGGATCAGGAGATAAGAGGACGACAACTACATATAATACAAAAAAGAGTGGGTAGGGAGAGAAACAGAGGAGGAAATAGGAAAGAGGAGGTAGTGATGACCAGACTTAGAATAGGACATAGTAACTTAAACGGGACTCTCAGAATTATAGGGAAACATCCAACTGGACTCTGTGAACAGTGTCATGAACAAGAAACCGTAGAGCACGTTCTTGTTAAATGCAGAAAATATGTATTAGAAAGAAAGGACATGATGGATGGAATGGAAAGAACAGGCCTAACAGGAGACAGTTTAAAATACATTCTGGAGTGTGGTGGAAGTGGACAAGGCAGGAAATATTTGAACACATATCTCAAGAGAACAGGACTGATGGAAAGAATTTGATAAAACGGACACTGTAGGAGTTAACTAACTCCAGAAGATGGCAGTAATGCAACGCAAAGGATGTAAGCTGCCGTTAAACTCCAAAGAAGAAGAAGAAGAAGAAGTTGAACCAATGTCACTGATGATTTAGGTCTCTTCATTCAAAATAATATTTTACATTGATGGACATTATGCTAAGTAGTCTAACATTGTGTTGTTGAGCTTTTTATCTAACGTTATTCTGGAGCATAAAGTGTTTTCTGTAAAATTTCATTCTCACTATACAGCCCTTTAATGACTCAGGAATGGTTTTATGTGTTATGGATTAATGAAATGGTAACTGATAATATTATTTATCTATTACAGCGATGGATGGACATGATGCTTGTGTCCAGAATAGCTATTTTATCTATTCCTGACATAAGCATACAGCATTTGCTGTAAGATGTTATTATGTAAGTATACATCTCTTTAATGACTCAGAAATGGTTTTATATGATATGTTATGGATTAATCAAATGGTAAATGATTACATATTTATGTATTGCAGCAATGGATGAACATTTAGCTATCTGATACAGTCCCTAAAGAGAAGGAGAGTGTTGAGGGTCATTGCAGAGCACGACATGGAGGACCATTAGGGCATGCACTTACTGTTATCTTCTTGATTCTTGAATATATTTAAGGTATTTATGCTTGACCATAGATTTGTCTGCTGTACCTGTACTAATACATGAATGATTTTACTGTCTGTAAAATGTATGCATTGGATTTATTTACATCTAAACTGATATTTGCCTTGGGTTGTATCTTGTTTTTATTTGTTTTGCAATGTTATCCATTTACTTAGTTTTTTTTAAATAAAGTGTGTGTTTTTTTTGCCTTTTTCCATACATCACTAAGAGGTTATGACTTTTGAGCAGTAAATGATAAATCTCTTCTGATTTGTACTCTATATCACAAAATAGTGAAGATGCCACAGTTTGTCTCCCTGGATCTTGAACATGAAATGTTTAAAAACCTAGGTTTCTCATGGAGAATAGCCATTTAGAAAGTTTTTTATTATTTATTTTGTGAATTGTTTTAATAATTGACGATATTGTGTTAAAGTAAGCATATTATTGTACATAAATGGAAAGCTCCAGTTATCCTGTTTAAAATAGTATATTATCTTTAGGGGTGTGACATAATATGATCACACCACAAACAGTTTTGCATACGCATGTCACATTTTCAATGAACCTAACATTCTAAAGCACTTTTTTAGCCTTTTCTTACCCATCACTGAAGTGGTTCTAACTTTTGAGCAGTAGAAGATACATCTATTCTGATTGCTGTTCTATATCACTCACACAATGGTGAAGATATCATACACTAAGTTTACCTCTATCTTGGTAAAATAGTAGGTTTCTCATTAGAAAATAGCCATTTAGAACGTTTTATACATTTTACGTTTTGGTGAATGTCTTTCCATAATTGATGATATTGCCATCAAGTAATCCTATATGGTATATAAAGTTTAGGTATCTGATGTAATATCACACAAGGGTGGAAAGGGTGCTAACTTCTGGCTCCGTAGCGTCACGCTCAACAGCAAATTCGTCTTACCTAAAGTTTGTAGCCTTTATTTTGTTTTTAAGAACAATCGCAGATTTGCCAGCACAATACGATCCACCACCAAACCTTTCTACAGCACAGCTCAGTAGCACAGCTCAACTCACTCACCAAACCGGGAACAGGAAACAACCGGTAGAAAGTTGGCTGAGAGCTCATTTTAATCAGGAGAAGAGCTACTTTTATACAAATCATACATCATTTTTGGGTGGAATTACCCTTTAATAATACAATGCGACACGAAATAATGCTCAACTCCCCTACTTTGTTTCCCAGTGGTATATGGCTCCTGGTACGACCATGTGAAAGGTTGGTGGGAGAAAAAGCAAGCTTACCCCAAACTCCTCTATCTACACTATGAAGATCTAGCAGAGGTAAGAATTAGAAGTTACGGTTATGCTGGCTTGCAGTCGTAGACATAGCAGTTAAGGCATCTTGCTGTGGAACAATAATCACGCTCTACTTGTAACTCTGAACAGCATTAACATAAACCCCAAAATAAATAAAAACATTACCAAGCCATATAGTGTAGATGAGGACAGAAGAAATTGACTTCAGTTATTTTGTAACCTGTAGGTCACTCCTCCCAGCACTGCAAGGGCACTACTGGTCACTGATTCTCAAGCCTCTTGTTAAACAATCATTGCTTTGTGAAATGCTTATAATTTCATTACCACAAGTGAAGCTTCTAATCGTGGATTGACTCTGCAGTAAATGTATTTAAACTCTCATTTAGTGTTCTTATCCACAATAGGGGGCAGACAATTCACCAACTGAAAATCAAGTTTAACAGTATGACATGCTTGCTTGGGGTTAAAACATCTTTACTGCTTTGAGAAATTCATGGGATTTTATTTACCTGATCAGGGTTATGATATGTTGTGATTTTATGGGAAACTTCACTCAAAGTTTTTAAGCACTGTCTTTGTTTGTTCCCAAAGGACATGGATTGTGAGTTTGACCGTGTGTGCTCATTTATTGGCGTGTGCCCGACTGAGGAGGAGAGACGTCAGGTGAAAGAAGGAGTGCATTTTGATGCCATGAAAAAGAACAGCATGACTAACTACTCCACTTCTAATATGATGGACTTCAAAATCTCTCCCTTCATGCGGAAAGGTTGGTGGAGACAGCTGTATGGAGAGTGAAGTTTGATGTCTCCTTGCCTCCTCATTCACATATTTTACCCATATCTTTTTACCCTTTGTCACCCTCCCTCTTCCTTCAGGCAAAGTTGGCGATTGGAAGAATCACTTCACTGTGTATCAGAATGAACAGTTTGACAAAGAGTACCAGAAGAAGATGCTGAATACCACACTTCGGTTTCGGACAGAGATTTAGGCTAGACACCAGGTCTGGACTAACAACACTATCATTCATAATAACATATACAGCGATGTAAAGAAGTACACCCTCTTTCAATTCTATGGTTTTACATTTTAGGACATAACAAATCCTCATCCAGTCCTCATTAAGTCCTAACAGTAGATTAATCTAACCTGATGTGACAATTGTGAATGGATCCCTTTAAGAGTTGTCAATCAGAATTAACTTTTGTAAAAATGGGCTCAACTTGCTTTTTCACAGAAGGCTTCAGCACGTTGGCTTATTTTTGGGTGAATAAATAATGACAAAATTTTTCTTTAAATAAAAGTTTAATCTTTTACATATTATTTCTGTTATTTACCTACTTTTCAAAGTTATCTTAATATTGTACCATATTTGTATTTTAAAAATTATATTTAACCAAAAATACCATTACAAACCTTGCTTTATTTACACAAGTATTTACACTTATACTGATTAGCAAATCCACTCGAGATGAATTCGTAATTCTTGAATTCTTTCACTATTAAAAATATTTTGAATATGGGCTGTCCAAACAGAGGAACGGGGCAGACTATATACCAACACTGACGACAGAGTGATGGTTTGGGGCTCGTTCGATAGCTCAAACCCTTGATGACTTACAGCCATTTAGCCAGCCATGTGTTCCATACTGTACCAGTGTAATCTTACACTGAATTACAGCTGAATCTGGTCTCACCCCCCAATTCCCATAGAGATCCATTGAAATGCAGAGAGCTTATAGTATCGCTTGTAACAGTACCTGAATAAGATATCGAGAGTCTTTTGATGTTGATGGGTCACAGACTTCAGGAAGTAACAGCATGCAAAGGATATGCGACCAAATATGAAATATGATACTTTAAAAATACGTTAAAGCAAAGGGTATGAATACTTATGTAAATGAAAGATTTCAGTTTTCGATTTTTAATACATTTGCAAAAATTTCTAAAAACATGTTTTCACTTTGTCATCATGGGCTATTTTGTGTATAATTTTGAGACAAAAAATTAACTCAATCTATTGTAGAATATGTCTGTAATGTAATAAAACGTGGAGAAGGTGAAAGGGGTATTCAGACTTTCCGGCTTGACTGTATCTGTCATAATTACTGATACATTATATGCAATATGAACTTGTCAGAATTACTTATCAAAATTGTTTAATAGAGTCCTTCAACTGTTTGTTTAACAGCACAAGAAATGTCTTTATGTGCAAACTACAGATACACGTGTTGATTTTATTTGTATATCAATGAATTTACATTTTGTCATAAGCTGGCGGAATTTAATACATTGCATTAAAGACATGTCTTATTTCACAGATTCCAGTTCTGAACTGGTCCACATTTTTCTTTCTTTCCCTGCCTCCAAATGGTATATTGCTTAATCTCGTATAGCTGTTATGTATGCTAATAAACTATGCCTGTAAATACAGTGCACTAATTTTCAGAAAATTCTGAAAAAAATTACTTCCTACCAGATATCCATTAGTTATAAGTAGTCATTTTAATGACTTGACAAAAGCAATGTTTCATGATAGTGATTATTTTTACTGTTTAATGTGTCATGTCCCGTGTTCCGTTTCTGGTTTTCCATTTGTGTGTAAGTCCACCCCTTGTTTTCCCTCTCTCCCTCCACTTGTGTTCTCCACTTGTGTTCTCCACTTCCCCGCACCTGATTTTGTTCTCGTCCCACCTGTTCCTCATTGTCCTTTCATCAGTGTTGGTATATAGTCTGCCCCATTTCTGTTTGGGGTCAGACCATCTTGTGATCTCGTAATGTCATGTCCTGCGGTTTTTGTGTTTTTTTTGTCCGTCTACTCTGGCCCCGTTTGACCCTTTCCCTGGCTGCCCCAGCCCTGTCAGTTCCCTGCCCCACTGGTGGCATTCCTCCAAGGCTCCCTCGTTCCTCCGAGGCTCCCTCATTCCTTCCAGGCTACCTTTCTCCTCACAGAGTTCCTGACCCCCGGCACCCCACATCAGTTCCTGTCCTGTCACGATCCTGTCCCGACCGGTTCCTGTCCCGCCTGGTCCTGCCATTCTTGTCACACCTAGTTTCTGTCCCGTCAAGTTCCTGTCCCGTCAAGTTAGAGAACAGCTCTATTGCAAACTTGGAATAGGATGACTGCACTAACTGTGTGATTTTATTTGACTTGTTCAGCACTAAAGTGACTTTTAAGAACAAAGAGCCATCCGTAGCATTGTGTGGCATGTTTGCTGTGTGCTGAGTGTTCAGGTACATTCTGTGTTTTGCACAGTCACTTTGGTAATGGTGCCAGGTAGTGTGCGTGTAACTGTTAACAGGTTTGCATAATGATCACAGAGGAGCAACACGCTTCAGCTACAGTGCACATTACACAGAAAACACGGATTTACTTGGTAATGATGTGGATGACAGTTCTGTTCATTTGAAGGAAGATCAGATGGGAAGTTGACTATTTCCCAAAGAAGTTTAATCGGTATCACAGAAGTTACTATTCAGATGAAGACAATGGCACTGGTCTTACCATTACAGCATTTTCAAGCATAACAGTATAGCCAAGCGTACTGTAGGATTCAAACTCTGCTGGAAGTGTCTGATGATTTACCTTGAACAGCCATGACCAGCCTACATGAGTGCCTATCCTTTGTCTACTGGCTAGCACCACAGATGTGACACCCCTGGAGCTCTGGTGCAGGTTACCCTGTCACGGCTTGCTCGTGAGCAGCTACAGCCTACCCATACTCCCCCTGTTGCGTTTGCATTTGCATCATGTTCTGCAAAGCTGGATAGCTTGGCTCATGCCCACTTGCAGTTAATAGGATTCATCATACATGCTGTCTCTGAGGAGTCTTTCTGTCTCCAGTCTATGAGATAACAAAGGGAATTAGGTATACCAGTTGAGTTTATTCATCTTGCATTTAGGGTTAAATTAGGCTGTGTCAGGCTACCTTTGAGCACAAAGGTTGAGTTTATAAGCGGACTCTGCCACATTCTGTACTTTGTACAGTCACTCTTGTAATGCAGCCAGGCAATTTCATATCTGTTAGCAGGTTTGCATTTTGGGGGGAACGTAAAAAGATTGGCAGGTATCCCCCTATAATTTCTTGTTAATTTGACTTGGTTTGACTGAGATGAGATCAAGTCAGTTTCACCTACAGCTGTTTTTTTATGAGCTGGGTCAATGGACGTAACATTTGGAACATTGCACAACAGGGACTGAATAACTATAAGGATTAATGTTATTGATTAATATGGGCCTTCTGTGCTTAATTGGTGATATCACATTTTGTATTCCTGAGACTAACTCTGCTGGTAAATTGCTCTGGTTATGTGTGTCTGCTTAGTGATGGTAATGTACAGTAATAAAATATAAATAGAATTTATTGTCTCCCCTTCTGCTATGCGTGACATGAGGTGGCCCGATGTGAACTGCTGACAAGTGATCTTTCACCTGGTTAGTATTTGCTTACCTCCCATACCTGGCACGTTTAAACAGTGGGCAGATTTTGGAGCGATACTTGGAACTTCAGTTTGTAATGTGCTCTTCTGAACTATTCACAATATGAGTTTTTCTTGATGTATGTACACTAACCTTGATGTGGTTCATGTAATAATTATATTATCTGCTGTAGTTTAGCCTGAGCCAGGAGCATACCACTCTCTTCTGCTCATTTCCAGCCCGGTCCATCAGCATGGCCAATCCAGACCAAACACAGGTAGGTGTTTTATTACTTTATTTACATTTGTTTTTTTTTACTCCATGAGAAACGTTTACCATTAAGTGGAGTGAAAGAGATGTTCACTTGCTTTGGGGTACTGTAATGACTGATTTGCTGATCCTAAAGAGTTAAATATTAAATACAGTAGTTAATATAAAGAGTGCTGGCGCTTCTCCCATAGATCTTGTAAAAGTTTTTAAAGGTGGCTGTAGGGGTGCTCAGTCCACAGAATACATATAATCCAAAAAAGGTTCAGGACGGCACTCTGCCTTTAGGATCTTTTATTGAATCAAACAAAGACTGACGCCTTCGTCAGAGAGTAAAAGCCGAATTCGGCGGAAGGAAGTAGCTTTGTTCTACAATCAAACATGATCCAATACACCTTTGTGACACTGCTCACTGATTAGTTCATTAACAAGGCACATTTATACATAGACAAAGCTATATATACATATACAGTCAAGCCGGAAAGTCTGAATACCCCTTTCACCTTCTCCATGTTTTATTACATTACAGACATATTCTACAATAGACCGAGTTCATTTTTTGTCTCAAAATTCTACATAATAGCCCATAATGACAAAGTGAAAACATGTTTTTAGAAATTTTTGCAAATGTATTAACAATCGAAAACTGAAATCTCTCATTTACATAAGTATTCATACCCTTTGCTTTAACATATTTTTAAAGTATCATATTTAATATTTGGTCGCATATCCTTTGCAAGCTGTTACTTCCTGAAGTCTGTGACCAATCAACATCAAGGTACTTTCCAGGTACTGTTACAAGCGATACTATAAGCTCTCTGCATTTGAATGGATCTCTATGGGAATTGGGGGGTGAGACTAGATTCAGCTGTAAATTACACTGGTACAGTATGGAACACATGGCTGACTAAATGGCTGTAAGTTATCAAGGGTCTGAGCTATCGAACGAGCCCCAAACCATCACTCTGTTGCCAGATATGGAGTAGATGTGGATGGATCACTGCAAGGGTTATTTCTCCTGACTCATTTTTCTGTAGAACCCTATGGGGGAAAAAGTCAGAAGAAACAACTCTTAAAGGGATCCATTCACATCTACTCCATATCTGGCCGCAGAGAGATGGTTTGGGGCTCGTTTGATACCTTAGACCCTTGATGACGTACAGCCATTTCGCCAGTCATGTGTTCCATACTGTACCAGTGTAATTTACAGCTGAATCTAGTCTCACCCCCCAATTCTCATAGAGATCAGTTCAAATGCAGAGAGGTTAGAGTATCGCTTGTAACAGTACCTGAAAATAAGATATCGAGAGTCTTTTGATGTTGATTGGTCACAGACTTCAGGAAGTAACAGCATGCAAAGGATATATATAAAATATGTTAAAGCAAAAGGTATGAATATTTATGTAAATGAGAGATTTCAGTTTTCGATTTTTAATACATTTGCAAAAATTTCTAAAAACATGTTTTCACTTTGTCATTATGGGCTATTTTGTGTAGAATTTTGAGATAAAAAATGAACTCAATCTATTGTAGAATATGTCTGTAATGTAATAAAACGTGGAGAAGGTGAAAGGGGTATTCAGAATTTCCGGCTTGACTGTATAATATGACAAACATATTTAATCAAAATTGATTTAAAATTGCAAAATAGATTTTAGGGCAATAATTTAAAAATTTATTAATCAGAAGGAAATAATTAAGTCCATCATTTAAGCCTGAAGATGTTAGAGTCTGTAGGTGCAAGACCCAGTAGGCTTCCCTTTTAAAGAGGAGCTGAACTAGGTCCCCTCCTCTTTCAGAGGTATGCACTCACTCAATTCCTATGAAGCGGAGGGCATGCGGAGAGAAACCGTGTCCTGCCGCAGCGTAATGTTTGGCGATTGAATAATCTTATAATCTTAAAGTTATTATTGCAGATTGCCGCCTTGTGTTCCGCAATACGTATCTTCAGGGCACGTTTAGTCTGACCTACGTAGGCCATCCCACTAACGCAAATCTACATGTAAACAACCCTGGTGGTATTACAATTAATAAATCCATTCATTTTTATTTGTTTACCCGAACGTGGATGAGCAAAGGTTTTGGTGTTAGTCGTGTGCACAATGAACACAGTGGCCACACTTGAAATTTCCACTAGGTGGCGCCGGCATCCAACCAGAAGTTCGAGGCCTCAGAGATGAAGACCTCACAAGTAGGTTATGTCTTTCAAATTTTTTGCCCTTTTAAATAAAATCTTTGGAGGAGTTAGGCTGATTGAGTGTCTCAGAGAGGGGTCGCTGCTAAGAACTGACCAGTGCCTCTGAATTATATTCTTTATTTGGGTAGAGAGATGAGAGGACTCCATAGAAAAATAAATGGTTCCATCTGATTTTAATTGAAATTCTTCATTTGTACTGCAATTGCTTTTTCTATGTATAAATGTGCCTTGTTAATTAACTAATCAGTGAGCAGTGTCACAAAGGTGTGTTGGATCATGTTTGATTGTTGAACTAGACTACTTCCTTCTGCTGAATTCGTCTTTTTCTTACTCTGACGAAGGAGCTTGACTCCAAAACGCGTCAGTCTTCGCTTGATTCAATAAAAGATCCTAAAGGCCCGTCCTGAACCTTCATTTTGGATTAAATACAGTAGTGTTTGGATGTGGCCATTAAAAAAAACAAGTTTTGCTTGCAGAAGCAAGTCACAGATCAACGGTGTTTGATTATGAGTATTTTATTGTGGTTGGGCAAGGGTCATTCATGAAAGCAGGGGTTTTGAACATTTTCTGATCCAGGGACCCCCCACCACCCAGGCTCAAAGGCAATTTATCTGTGCATGTGCCAGCTGGCCAGGGCCCCCGTACAGTGCTTTCAAGGACTCCCAGTTGAAAACCCTGCCATTAATTTTTTTGATGGAATCAGTAACACTAGTGTAATACTGACAAAGGGGAAAATGTATGTCCTTTAGCCCGTGTAACAAATTCTCAGTGCCACAATGTGGTTTTTGTATGTGTGTGGTACATTTGGCTTCTGCGTTTTTAATATTGTATTGTGTCTGTTTCCTGTCTCTGCTTCTCTCAGACTGCAGCGCTCCCTCGTCCAGAATTGTTTGATTTTCATGGTGTTTCAATGGTTCATTACTTCACTGACAACTGGGACAATGTGCAGAACTTCCAGGCAAAACCTGATGATATTCTCATTGCAACATATCCCAAAGCAGGTCTGCTCATCTGTTCATTTCTGTCATTGTGTTTGCTTGCCTGTTTCTCTGAGAAATACAGTATGTCTACCCCATTCAGTCACCTGCATGCATGACTGACTGTGTCTGCGGTTTCTGTGCATTTCACAACTGTTTTGATTTTTATGTATTTGTTACCCTCTCTCAGGTACGACCTGGGTGTCTCACATGTTGGACCTTCTGTATTTTGGGAAGTCCTCCCCAAAGCGCGGGGACTCGCTGCCCATCTATGAGAGAGTCCCGTTCTTGGAGATCTACATCCCAGATCTTGCCTCAGGTGAAAAAGACACCTAAGATCAGAACTGACAAATTAGAAATGACAGCTAAACAAACATTCGTATACTAAAGCTATATAATGTGGCTCTGTGTAGCTAGTTAATAGTGAACACACCTTTCTGAAAGATTGCTTCTTCTGAACTTTTCTTTACTGAAGAACACCTGCATTCATCTTCTCTATAGCTTCAGATAGGGGTTGGGCTACAATAGGTGAATTTGTCCTGGAGTGTTACAAGTACACTTTTGTCTGTCTAATATATGTATGTGGGAAAATATATACAGGTGCAGCTCAAAAAATTTGAATATCATGAAAATGTTCAATATTTTTTGTCACTCATTTCAGAAAGTGAAACTCATATATTATATAGATTCATTACACATAGAGTGAAATATTTCAAGCCTTTATTTTTTTTGTAATTTTGATGATTATGGCTTACAGCTAATGAAAACCCAAATTCAGTGTCTCAGAAAAAGTTCAATATTGGAAACTCATGGTGTCACACTCTAATCAGCTAATTAACTCAAAACACCTGCAAAGGTTTCCTGAGCCTTTAAATGGTCTCTCAGTCTGGTTCAGTAGGCTACACAATCATGGGGAAGACTGCTGACTTGACAGATGTCCAGAAGACAGTCATTGACACCCTCCACAAGGAGGGTAAGCCACAAAAGGTCATTGCTAAAGAAGCTGGTTGTTCACAGAGTGCTGTATCCAAGCATATTCATAGAAAGTTGAGTGGAAGGAAAAAGTGTGGTAGGAAAAGGTGCACAAGCAACAGGGATAACCGCAGCCTTGAGAGGATTGTCAATCAAAACCATTCAAGAATTTGGGGGAGCTTCACAAGGAGTGGACTGAGGCTGGAGTCAGTGCATCAAGAGCCACCACGCACAGACGAATCCAGGACATGGGCTACAAATGTCGCATTCCTCGTGTCAAGCCACTCCTGAACCAGAGACAACGTCAGAAGCGTCTTACCTGGGCTGAGGAGAAAAAGAACTGGACTGTTGCTCAGTGGTCCAAAGTCCTCTTTTCAGATGAAAGTAAATTTTGCATTTAATTTGGAAATCAAGGTCCCAGAGTCTGGAGGAAGAATGGAGAGGCACAGAATCCACGTTGCTTGAACTCCAGTGTGAAGTTTCCACAGTCAGTGATGATTTGGGGTGCCATGTCGACTGTGTTTTCTGAAGTCCACAGTCAACGCAGCCATCTACCAGGAAATTTTAGAGCACTTCATGCTTCCTTCTGCTGACAAGCTTTATGGAGATGCTGATTTCATTTTCCCGCAGGACTTGGCACCTGCCCACACTGCCAAAAGTACCAAAAGCTGGTTCAATGACCATGGTATTACTGTGCTTGAATGGCCAGCAAACTCGCCTGACCTGAACCCCATAGAGAATCTATGGGGTATTGTCAAGAAGAAGATGAGAGACACCAGACCCAACAATGCAGACGACCTGAAGGCCGCTATCAAAGCAACCTGGGCTTCCATTACACCTCAGCAGTGCCACAGGCTGATTGCCTCCATGCCACGCCGCATTGATGCAGTAATTCATGCAAAAGGAGCCCCAACCAAGTATTGAGTGCATAGAAATGAACATACTTTTCAGAAGGCTGACATTTCTGTTTAAAATATCCTTTTTTATTGATCTTATGTCATATTAAAATTTTCTGAGACACTGAATTTGGGTTTTCATTAGCTGTAAGCCATAATCATAAAAATTACAAAAAATAAAGGCTTGAAATATTTCACTCTATGTGTAATGAATCTATATAATACATGAGTTTCACTTTCTGACATGAGTGACAAACAATATTGAACTTTTTCACGATATTCTAATTTTTTGAGCTGCACCTGTAAATGTGTTACACAGAATATACATTTTTATTAAGTGCTGTAGTCTACTGCACCACACACAGGTGTTGAATTGGCAGAAAAGATGACCACATCCCCTCGCCTCATTAAAACCCACCTTCCAGTTCAGTTTGTGCCTAAATCCTTCTGGGAACAAAAGTGTAGGGTAAGTGTGGACTTCTTCTCTTGCTTCACCATTTCTGAATGAATATATATTTTTAAATGGCACTATTACAGAATGCCGGCGCTTATCTCCTTACGGTGCACTCCCGTAGTGTCAGAACAGTGACATTTTTGTTGTTTTTTTTGGCTCTGTACTCCAGCACATTGGATTTGAAATGGAACAGTGCTATGAGGTTAAAGTGCAGACTTTCAGCTTTAATTTCAGGGTTTTTACATCCATATCGGGTGAACTGTGCAATTGTAGCCATTTTTACACATAGTTACACATTTTTACACCCCTCCTCCCATTTTAGGGCTCCAAAAGTATTGTTAAGACAAATTAACAAACTTAAATAAAGGCATCATATTTAATATTTGGTTGTATATCCTTTGCATGCCATGACATCCTGATGTCTGTGACCCAACAACATCAAAAGACTCTTGATATCTTCTTTTCAGGTACTCTTACAAGCGATACTATAACCTTTCTACAATTGAATGGATCTCTCTGGGAATTTGGGGATGAACTATGTGGTCTATAACCCTCTGTGTTTGAGATGAAGTGCTTGTTTGTAACATGTGTTCTGATAATCTCATATAAATGTTGAACTCTCACTCTTTTCAGATTGTCTATATAGCCCGTAACGTCAAGGACAATGTTGTGTCCTACTTTCACTTTGACCGTATGAATTATGTGCAGCCAGAGCCTGGAGATTGGCCTAGTTTCCTGCAGAGATTCCAGGAGGGGAAAAGTGAGTGTTCATATTAAATTTCACAGACAATTAAAGAGTACAGTGGCTTGAACACGGGCTTGAAAATGGGGGTGAGTAGAATATGCAGAAGTTTTTTTGTATATCCAATCAGGTGAATCTAGACATTTATGTTTATGCTTAACAGGCATCATTATCTTGGGTCATCACTGGTTTACCTTATACACTAATTGTTATTAAACATTTATAGTTGGAGATTGAAATTTGTTTCCACATATTTTTTTCTCCCCAAATTTAAATCACAATTGGTTTACTGCTATTACACCTGCACCAAGCTGAACAACATGCACTCCTCCAATGCACTTTTCTGCATCCCAATGACTATATTTTTATACCTTCAGGCCAAATATTACCATAGGATAGCAAGTGCAGACTAGATGAGAGGCATCTCTCACTTGAAGGCTGGACGTCTGTGGGTTTTTTATGCTGTGGGTTCTCACTCGTGTTTTCGAGTTCGCCTACTTTTCCTGGGTTGAATATTATTTGGCTGTTTAGCCAGAAGTATGTATTCCTTTTTTCTTTTCTGCCCATTTGCGGCTTAAGCTTCTGTAGTGGTCCTCACCTTTGTGGGTGACTTGTTCTGATCCCCCTTCCCATCGCATTTGATTCTCCGCTAACAGAAACCCTCACAGCTAGAGCAAGGCCTGCTTCCATATAGAGTGCCTTCACCCACCAAATGAGTTTGCAATACTTTATGAGCTGGACTTAATGATACAATGCGACACAGAATAATGCTCATCTCCCCTACTTTGTTTCCCAGTGGCCTTTGGCTCCTGGTACGACCATGTGAAAGGTTGGTGGGAGAAAAAGCAAGCTTACCCCAAACTCCTCTATCTACACTATGAAGATCTAGCAGAGGTAACAATTAGAAGTGAAGGTTATGCTGGCTAGCGGTCATAGACATGGCAGTTAAGGCATCTTGCTGTGGAACAATAATCACGCTCTACTCCTTGTAACACTATGAACAGCATTAACATAAACCCCAAAATAAATTAAAACATTACTAATATAGTGTCGGTGAGGACAGAAGAAATTGACTTGAGTTATTTTGTAACCTGTAGGTCACTCCTCCCACCACTGCAAGGTCACTACTGGTCACTGATTCTCAAGCCTCTTGTTAAACAATAATTGCTTTGTGAAACGCTAATAATTTCAGTTAATCTTTTCACTGCCACAAGTGAAGCTTCTAATCGCGGATTGAATTGGCAGTAAATGTATGCCAACTCTATCATTTACTGTTCTTTTCCACAATAGGGGACAGACATGCCTTACTGCTTTAAGAAATTCATAAGTTTTTTGTTTTTTTTAACCTGATCAGGGTTATGATATGATGTGATTTTATGATTTTATGGGCAACTTCACTCAGCGTTTTTAAGCATTGTCTTTGTTCCTAAAGGACATTGACCGGGAGATGGACGGTGTGTTCTCATTCCTGGGTGTGTGCCCTACTGAGGAGGAGAGACGTCAGGTGAAAGAAGGGGTGCAGTTTGATGCCATGAAGAAGAACAGCATGACTAACTACTCCACTTCTATTGTGATGGACTTCAAAATCTCTCCCTTCATGCGGAAAGGTTGGTGGAGACAGCTGTATGGAGAGTGAAGTTTGATGTCTTCTTGCCTCCTAATTCACATATTTTACCCATATCTGTTTACCCTATGTTACCTTCCCTCTTCCTTCAGGGAAAGTTGGCGATTGGAAGAATCATTTCACCGTGTATCAGAATGAACAGTTTGACAAAGAGTACCAGAAGAAGATGATGAATACCACACTTCGGTTTCGGACAGAGATTTAGGCTAGACACCAGGTCTGGACAAACAACACTATCATTCATAATAACATATACAGTGATGTAAAGAAGTACACCCTCTTTCAATTCGATGGTTTTACATATTAGGACATAGCAAACCCTCATCCATTACATTACATTATAGTCATTTAGCAGACGCTCTTATTCAGAGCGACGTACATAGTGCATTTCCGAACAAGGAACAAGTGCATTAAAACAACCCTAAAAGGTAAACACAAATTAAAGTACCAGGCGCAGTCAGTATGATTGGGAATTTTTTTTTTTTTTTGGGGGGGGTAACCACACAACCACATAATCAAGTGAGGTCACAAGGGGGTAGGGAGGGGTGGAGAGAGGTGCAGCTTGAAGAGGTGAGTCTTCAATCTGCGCTTAAAGGCGGTCAGACTTTCTGTTGTTCTGACCTCCACGGGGAGCTCATTCCACCACCTTGGGGCCAGGACAGACACGTCGAGACCGGGTGCTAGTATGAAGAGGGGGGGTACCAGTCAACCAGTCATCCAGTCCTCATTAAGTCCTAACAGTAGATAAATCTAACCTAATGTGACAAATGTCACATCAGAATTTACTTTTTTTTTAAATGGGCTCAACTTGCTTTTTCACAGAAGGCTTCAGTACGTTGGCATATTTTTGGGTGAATAAATAATGGCAAAATTTTACATTCAATAAAAGTAAAATCTGTTACATATTATTTCTGTTATTTACATTTTCAATGTTATCTTTCAATTGCACCATATTTGTATTTTTTACAATTATATTTCACCAAAAATACCTTTACAAACCTCGCTTTATTTACACACAATTGTATTTACACTTATACTGATTTGCAAATCCAATCAAGAGGAATTTGTAATTCTTGAATTCTTTCACTATTAAAAATATTTTGACTATGGACTGTAGTGTATAGAGTGCTAGTTTGTAGTCATAAAACACATTTAATAACTGTTCAATTAAAACGGATTGCCATGAGCTATTGTTATCTTGCTATCTAGCTCACCCAGCATTGCCAAACATGACTCGGGAGAGAGAGCGACTTGATGTTATATTCTGTATATCTGTCTGTTTGTATTATTGTTTATTATCATCATTGCATTCCCCTCTGTTCGTGGGTTGTCTGAGTCGCATTCGTGTGTTTGTTTACCCTGTCTCGTGTATTCACTGTTTAGGTGACTTCGGGATTTTCCGAGGGTTTCGTGTTATGCTACTTCCTGGTTTCCTTTACGTGTAATTGTATAGATTACTAACTCGCGCTAACAATCACTCGGGTGCTTTATTAGTTAAGCGCACTTACTAAACCAATGAACATAAATGTATACTAACAACTAACTGTCTGTCTTATAGTTAGATACTAACAGATTAACCAGTTTTTCCGCGATCTCTGTAATTCGCGCCAGCTGTTTGTATGTAGACTTCACCTCTCGTGATTACTGCGCACACTCCGCTCCTCTTCGAGCCCGTTGTTTGTTATGCATGTTTCTGAGTCCCTTCCGTGTTTTTGTTATGTTTTCGTGATTGTATCATTGCTACCTCATGTGTTAACCTCACGTAGTTTGTTCCCCGCCCTTTCCTATACGTATATATAGACCCACAAATCTGTTTGTTCCTTGTCAGAACGTTGATCACTTTTCCTGAGCTTGTTGTTGTAAAGCCAGAGATGTGTTGAGATATTTGAGACACCCCTTTGTTTTTGACTCCGAGTTAGCCTAGCCCTTATCTGTACCTTAGCCTTTTGATTTCCTGGTTTCGACTTTTCCTTTGCATTTATCTACGTTGATTAGCCTAGCCCTTTTTGTACCTTAGCCTTTTGATTTTCTGGTTTTGACTTTAGATTTTTCTGACTTTGATTTTGGCTCTCGTTTGATATCTCTGGATTACCTGGCTTTTGACACTGGACTGGAATAAAACTACATTTCTGCATTGTCCTTGTCTGCATTTGGGTCTCTGAGTCCGGAACATAACACTTGACTTTTCCTTGTCATCTTGACTGTAAAGCCACAGATGAGTGGTGTGCACATTTGGGCCTTTAGAGCTGTTTTTTGTAAGACACCCAAACACAGAAAATCATCTTCTAATTAACACAATTGTTTCATATGGTAGGTCCTACAGTGGTTTGTAATGATATATAAAAATGTCTAATCTACATATTTTTTCACTACACTAGCTAATGTCTTCGAACAATAGTAGCGCCCAGATTTTTTTTTAAACAACCCAAAAAAAACAACCTGCGACATCAGAAAGGACCAGCCTAAATCGCGTATGTAGGCCTGTATAAGTAGGCGGCTCTGGATTTTGCTGGAATTATGAGGCGCCGATTCATTCAAAAGTCTGTCGAGAACAGCATAGAGGGGTGTCAAGGATAACTTGTGCAGCCTGTCGAGCGTAACTGGCACAGTGGATCGAGAATAACTGGCGCAGCCTGTCGGTCGAGCGTACCTGGCGCAGTGGACCGAGAATAAGTGGAGCAGCCTGTCGAGCGAAACTGGTGCAGTGGATCGACGGCTCTCCTTAGCTGTTGCCCTCAAATTCGCAAATTTTGAATGAAGAAAACTCAGCAAAGCTTGTTTTGCTTAATAACCAAGACAAATAGGTAAATAAACTTGCGCAGCATTTTTCTATATCCACATTTGTGATGACATAAAATGCGTTAATATGGCATGCGAAGATTCTGCAGTTTAGCTAAGTGATCAATGAACAGCACATATTTGGGTACATTCTTCTCTTAGCTTGAATGCAACGCTGGTTCTAAGAGGTTTTCCTCTTTAAATGTATGCTTTTTAATGTTTACATCATTTTGACTAAATCGAGTACCGTCTTAAATTAATAAGGCTACATTCTTTAAAGTGATGAGAAGAAAACGCAATGCTAACGTGCAACTCAGGGTGCTGGAATGTTTAATTTCTATGCACCCCTACCGAAGAATGCACCCTCTGGCGGGAGCGCGCACGCGCTTCCGTCATTCTGTTTGAAAAGTTGCCGAGTTAGCTTTGTTTCATTATCGTACCAATATAAAGTCAAAGTCAAAGTGTTTTTATTTATCAAGTACACAAGGTCATTCTGAACAATGAAATTCTTAGGACATGGCAAGCAACAACTATGTAGTAGGCATTAAAAACAAACAAAAACAAAAACAAAAACAAAAAAATATATTAAATTGTTAAAAAAAAGTCAAATAAGGGCAAGAATAACATAAATATAAATATACATAGCAGTAAAACACTAGCAGCAGTTCCAGATATGGACAGTAGGAGTAGGAGTATTAAATATAAAGTGTGGAGGTGCCGATAGACATGTACAATAAATTAAATTAAGGTGATGTACATTGAATGTACATAAGAAGTGCCTAGAGCATACAATGAGGTGCGATGAATGAGATTAATGCTGCTGGTTGAGAAGCCTGATGGCCTGGGGGAAAAAACTGTTTGTGAGTCTGGTAGTCCGTGCCCGAATGCTCCGGTAACGTCTACCAGACGGCAGCAGCGAGAACAGTCCATAGCCTGGGTGGCTGTAGTCTTTTATGATTTTCTGTGCTTTCTTAAGGCATCGCGTGTGGTAGATGCCTTGCGCAGAGGGGAGGTGGCAGCCAATGATGCGCTCCGCTGTCTTCACCACCCTCTGGAGGGCCTTGCGATCAGCAGCGGAGCAGCTGCCATACCAGGTAGTAATGCAGCCAGTGAGAATGCTCTCAATGGTGCACCTGTAAAAGTTGTTGAGAGTTTTGGCAGACATGCCAAACTTCTTGAGTCTCCTCAGGAAGTATAGGCGCTTTTGGGCAGTTTTTACTGCCGCGACCGATTGCCTGGACCAGGATAGGTCATCACTGATGAACACACCGAGGAACTTGAAGCAGGAGACTCTCTCCACTTCAGCTCCATCGATGTGAATGGGGGCGTGACCCCCCCCCCCCCTGTCGCTTCCTGAAGTCCACGATCATCTCCTTAGTCTTGCAGACGTTGAGAGAGAGGTTGTTGTCCTGGCACCATGTTGCTAAGATGCTGACCTCCTCTCTGTAGGCGGTCTCATCGTTGTTGGAGATGAGACCCAGGATGGTGGTGTCGTCTGCAAACTTAAGGATGGCGTTGGAGCTGCGCGTGGCCACACAGTCGTGTGTGAACAGGGCGTACAGGAGGGGACTGAGTACGCAGCCCTGAGGGGCTCCGGTGCTCAGGGTCAGTGCAGAGGAGAAGCGGTTACCCATTCTCACCACCTGGGGTCTGCCCGTCAGGAAGTCCAGGATCCAGTTGCAAAGGGAGGTGTTAAGACCCAGGATCCTGAGCTTGGGAATGAGCTTAGCGGGCACAATTGTGTTGAATGCTGAGCTGTAGTCTATAAACAGCATCCTCACGTATGTGTTACCCTTATCCAGGTGGGAGAGGGCGGTGTGCACTGTCAGGGTGATGGCGTCATCCGTAGATCTGTTGGGACGGTATGCAAATTGAAGGGGGTCCAAGGTGTCAGGAAGGGAGGAGCAAATGTGGGTTCTGACTAACCGCTCGAAGCACTTCATGATGATGGAGGTCAGTGCTACAGGGCGGTAGTCATTCAGGCAGGTGATGGAAGGTTTCTTTGGTACGGGGACAATGGTTGTCTGTTTGAAGCAGGTGGGGACTGCAGACTGTTTCAGGGAGAGGTTGAATATAGAGGTAAATACCTCCGCTAGCTGGTCAGCGCACGCTCTGAGGACACGGCCTGGAATGCCATCTGGCCCTGGTGACTTCCGAGGGTTTACTCTTTTAAAAGCTCTCCTCACGTCAGCCATAGATAGGTACAGAGTGCAGTCATCCTGGTCCTCAGCTAGTTTTACAGAAGGGATGGTGTTGCTCACCTCAAACCGTGCGTAAAAGGTGTTGAGCTCATCGGGAAGAGAGGCGGCGGGCTGGGCATCACTGCTATTTCTCCCTTTGTAGTCTGTGATGGAGCGCAGTCCACGCCACATGCGTCTGGGGTCGGAACTGTGGTAGTTGGACTCCAACTTGTCCCTGTAGGCTCTTTTTGCATCTCTGATGGTTTTCCGTAGGTCATATCTGGACTTCCTCAAGGCCTCCAGGTCCCCAGATCTATAGGCAGAAGACCGTGCTCTGAGCTTAGCACGGACATCACCATTAACCCAGGGATTTTGGCTGGGGAAAGTCCTAACATTGACTCTCGGGACAACGTCATCTATGCACTTGGAAAATGTATATAATATGAAGGAGGTTGTGACAGACCGGCAGGGAAGGACCCAAATGCACGACGAGACAGAATTTAGAAAATAAGGTGTCTTTATTTTCTGTAGGTACAAGGACAATGTCCACTGTGGGCCCACAGTGAACTGGTGAGCAGGATCAGGCGAAGTAGTCAGGAGTGGTCTTTAGCCTGGGTCGTAGCGCAGGATCAGGCGGTGGCAGAGTCAGGATCCATACAGAGAAGCCAGGGCGTGTGGAATCCAGACCTGGTTCGTTTAGTCAGAGCCTAGTAAAACTAGACAATCGGGAAACAAGTACAAACGCGACAAGGACCGTAATACTCTGACAACAAATCACAGGAACAGTACGGTAAATATAACTAGTGTCATTAGAGCTGATAATCAGCAGCTTGCGGGAAATGCGTGCGAAATCAGCGAATTGATTGAACAATTAGAAAACGCATGAGGAATGCGGTGAAAGCAATTAAGTGTGAATTGTGTAATTAAGATGTGGCGCGAGAAGTAAATGTGCAATGTAGACACAATTAGGCAATGAACGCAGACATGACACAATCAGGTTCAGGGAAAACAGAGGAAAACACCAAGGAAGGGACGGGGAGCAGAGCGGATCGTAACAGAGGTATTCATATTATTGTACTATAATGCTTTGTGAAGGGTATCCTTGTTTTAAAGATGGTAAGCAACCTTCGCTTTTATGTTCTTTCCCATTTAGACTCAAAACACGGAATTGACCAGGGGTATGTTAGACGTAAATCCGTAGCTACTTTTCTAATAACAGCTTCCTTATCCAGCAGATCAGCTCGACTGAAAATTAAATGTGATCCACGCTTATCATATGCCATATGCAAGTCATATAGCTGAACTATACTGGATACTTGGCAGGACCCCAACGATCACCGTCAAGTATTATTACCCCAACGATCACCGTCAAGTACTATTGCATGCGTTGACCCTCCAAACACACAGCGGTCACGTATATTTTCCGCAAATGTATGTCATATCATACTGGAGTCAAGAGCAGAGGCGGTCTTACCCATTAGGCAAAGGTCGGCAATTGCCTGGGGCCCCAAGCTGACCCCATACTACAAAAGGGCCCCGTTAAATGCCTCATAAACGTTTTTTGTTTTTTCCCCCCAGTAATTAATTATGTCTTTCTAAAAATGCATGCGCTAAATGGCATCAGAATGCCTAATTCATGAGTGTCTTAGTCAGCCCCCCCCCCCAGTTCCCATTACATTGGACTATTCCATGATGAGCCGTCTGCGGAAATGATTCAGTAGCCAATTCGTGTTTCAGCTCGGCGCGATTATTAAAAAGTGAAAATGAAGCGAAGCTACCCAAGCGGTGCTGAGAAAAGGAGGAAGCAGGAGGAAAGTAAAAAGTTTGTGGCAAAACTACCAAAGCTAACTACATTTTTCACGGCGGCTAGTAGTAGTACAGATGCCACTAATGAACATACTTGCCAACCTTGAGCCCTCAGAAATAGGGAGATTTTCCGAAACCACCACGGGGGGTCTGGGGGTCCTCCTCCCCTAGAAAAAAACTTAATTTCCTGCATTCATGCAGGCGTCTCATCGCGTTGCGTTATGATTGGATTAGCCTACAGACAACAATCCCCGTCTCATCGCGTTGCGTTATGATTGGATAGTAAATCCCCGTTAACCAGCCACGTAGATACAAGCGTCAGAGAGGACAGTGAAAATCGGGAGTCTCCCGGGAAAATCGGGAGGGTTGGCAAGTATGCTAATGAAGAGCAGAGTCAGTCTGAGACTGCTAGCACTAGCACTAGTGTTGTTAGCATTGCTAATGCTAGCGAAGAGGAGCTAACGTTACTAGGGATGTGCGCGTTTAGTCGACTAGCCGATAAAACGTTGCTACCCTCGCTAGTCGGCACCAGAAATACTAGTCGGTTAAACTTAATATTTTATGAATGTACACATTTAAATTACATATTGACATAATTTGCACTGAAATTTCATGTTTTCCTGGTCAAATGTTGCTTTATAAAAAAACGAGAATCCGTTACTAATGTTAACAACGCCGGATTAAAAAAATAATTTTAAAAAACGAAGGAAAAAAACAAAACGCATTAGCCTGTTCGCCCTGCAAGTTAAACCAGCGAGGTGGAAAGAGTAAGTAGGCCTATCGCGTTGTTGAATAGCCCAATAAAACAAATCTAATGTCACGTCGATCAGTCGGCCTAATTGTTATTTTTTTGTGTTCCTATTATTGGTAGTTTTTCTGATGACCGATTATAATTTTTTACTGTATTTGCTATGCGATCGCGTTCACCCAATGAAAATGCCGTTGTAATAATCAGGCACGTTTCCTAAAAATGTTTTGTTACGTTGAATATTGTTTTCAATAAATGTTATTTGTTAACTTTTATTTAGTGAGTTGTTGTCATGTTTTGTAGGATAATGTGCAATGTTCATAATGCAAGGCGCAAAGTGCCACACATTTCAGCGGCATTTAAAATACGATTTGGTTATTGAAGAATGTGATTAACGGTTTCAAATTTCAGGGAAATTAGTCGTTAGGAACATCCCTAAACGTTACCCATTGCTGCTGCTGGCAGTGCCAACCTAGATTGCTCCAGCAGCAATGATGATGATGATACATGCATCACAACTGATCTTTCTTAGATAAATAAGGATTGAAAAGGGGGGAGAGCAAGGGATGTGTGAGGGCCCCATGCCTGTGTTTGCCTTGGGCCTCAAAATGACTAAGTCCGCCACTGGTCAAGAGAGTTCTATTTCCTGGCACAGCTGGTTTTCTGCTTGCCGTGAAATGCACCCCCTCCTTGGACTAACGTTAAGATGGTCGTTTTTCATCCAGCGTCAGCGGGGCAATGTTAGTAAATGACTGGAGGATTGCGTCTGGTGAGTTAGCAGCAGGTGGGTCTGCGAGCTGACTCAGCAGAATGAAGCTCTGGCCAACTCGTCCGCTGACCCGCTAGCCTCTTGATATCTGGGCGGGTTTTCACGACATTTCATGAACTTTTCAACATGTTCACTGGGGTAAGTTACTAGGTAACACATCTTTAGATGTGAAGTCTGACCTTATATATTACACACGTGAAAGCATTTGAAAACCATTTCATTATTATGCACAAGATAACTGGCATGCGAACTTGATAACTGTTAGCTAACCAGCTACAGTCAGCTACCGCGCTTTATGCTCCTTGTGAGCTGACCATCAAATTCAAATTAAAATGTGCTTTATTTGCATGACAAGTAAACTTGTGTTGCACAAGCATTGCTACAATAATAACAGACAATAACACTTCCCATATCCAAGAAGGATGAGAAAAAACTAAAAACATAACAAAACATGAACAACAAACCCTCCTCCCGCCAGTACACATAATCCCAGGTCATCACATTTAGTTTATAATGTAATACATAGAAACCCTGGCAGTATTTAAAATGAACGCAGATGAACACGGAATTAAATTAGTCCACACCCTCTCTTAAATGATGGCAGGCAGAGACGTAATGAGCTGCCATTTCTATTGTAGCATCCTCTTCTCCCAGAACTACTTTTAATTTATTTGATTCTGATTGTTCAAATTGGTAAATTTGCGTATTGAATTTGGAAAAATATTGGTTTCGAATTAAGAGGTACTTGGGGCAGTAGAGCAAAAAGTGGGCCTCTGTTTCTACCTCTGCCAGGTTGCAGTGAGCACACAGCCTGTTCTCTTTTGGCAGCCAGGTTTTTTTGTGGCGACCAGTTTCAACGGCAAGGCTGTGGTACATTGTTAATGTGTGTCTTTGTTTTGGGTTTTTAACTTGTGTTAGGTATTTAGGCAGGGAGTAATTTCGACCTAGAGTGCGGTAAATTTCCAATTTATTGTTTAATTTAGTTTCTTCATGTCAATTGTCAATGTACAGATTTTTGTTGATCTTGTCAAATTTTTTTAATGCTGTGGTTGTAGCATTTTCTTCAAATTGTTTATTGATGACCAGTTGTCCGAGGGGGTCCCTCTCTGGGTAGAGCTGGTAGCTTTTCAGTGCCTTGTGTTGATAGCAGTGTGGATCAGCCTGATTCAGATGAACCCAGAATTTCAGTGCTCTTTTATCAATTGGCAGCAGGAGGGGGAAGCGGCCTAATTCGGCCCTGCACGCATTATTTGGGGCATTTCTGTGGACATGCAATACAGTTTTGCAGAACTCCAGGTGAAATTTTTCTATTTGATTTTCATCCCATTTTTTGTTTTTGTTGCACAATATAGGGCCCCACACTTCACTCCCATAAAGGAGTATGGGCTGGATAATGCAGTCAAATATTTTTAGCCAGATCTTTATAGGGGGATTGAATTTGGAAATCGTTTTTTTTAATTGCATAGTAGGCCCTGCGTGCTTTGTCCCTTAATGCATGTATTGCCATTTCGAAATTCCCTGAAGCACTAATCACCAGACCCAGGTAAGTGTAGCTGGTGGTGTGCTCCAGGGTGTGGGCTCCTAGGGTAAATTGGTACCTGTTTCCATCATAGCTCAGAGATTTAATTTGAGGCGAGAAGGCGAATGGCCTCCTCATGTGATTGTACTGTGACGTAACTAGGATTACCACGTGACCATGTTCCAAATCTCATCGGTTTGTTCTTAACCAATAAGAGTTCAGTGCGCCTACTCAACAATCACCGATGAGTTTTTTAAAATCATGCTTTTCTTTTTTCTGTGTAGACAAAAAAAAAATTGGAAAATGTAAAACGTGATTGCCTGCTTCTAGTGATTACCATATTGTGAACTTTTGGTCCCTAGATTGCGCTTTGGCGACTCCGTTGACTTTCACAACGGTCCATTGGAAATACATGGCAGAGTTCATCGGTAATATTATTTCCGGCCCATGGCGGCCATGCGGCGGTGGCATTGCGGAAGAACCAAATTGAATAGGGTGAATGGAACCATATGACCACGTTGCCTTTATAGTTATATACAGGTGCAGCTCAAAAAATTTGAATATCGTGAAAAAGTTACATTTTTTTTGTCACTCATTTCAGAAAGTGAAACTCATATATTATATAGATTCATTACACATAGAGTTAAATATTTCAAGCCTTTATTTCTTGTAATTTTGATGATTATGGCTTACAGCTAATGAAAACCCAAATTCAGTGTCTCAGAAAATTTGAATATTGTGAAAAAGTTAAATATTGGAAACTCATGGTGTCACACTCTAATCAGCTAATTAACTCAAAACACCTGCAAAGGTTTCCTGAGCCTTTAAATGGTCTCTCAGTCTGGTTCAGTAGGCTATACAATCATGGGGAAGACTGCTGACTTGACAGATGTCCAGAAGACAGTCATTGACACCCTCCATAAGGAGGGTAAGCCACAAAAGGTCATTGCTAAAGAAGCTGGTTGTTCACAGAGTGCTGTATCCAAGCATAGTCATAGAAAGTTGAGTGGAAGGAAAAAGTGTGGTAGGAAAAGGTGCACAAGCAACAGGGATAACCGCAGCCTTGAGAGGATTGTCAAGCAAAATCCATTCAAGAATTTGGGGGAGCTTCACAAGGAGTGGATTGAGGCTGGAGTCAGTGCATCAAGAGCCACCACGCACAGACGAATCCAGGACATGGGCTACAAATGTCGCATTCCTCGTGTCAAGCCACTCCTGAACCAGAGACAACGTCAGAAGCGTCTTATCTGGGCTAAGGAGAAAAAGAACTGGACTGTTGCTCAGTGGTCCAAAGTCCTCTTTTCAGATGAAAGAGATAAATTTTGCATTTCATTTGGAAATCAAGGTCCCAGAGTCTGGAGGAAGAGTGGAGAGGCACAGAATCCACGTTGCTTGAAGTCCAGTGTGAAGTTTCCACAGTCAGTGATGATTTGGGGTGCCATGTCCACTGTGTTTTCTGAAGTCCACAGTCAACGCAGCCATCTACCAGGAAATTTTAGAGCACTTCATGCTTCCTTCTGCTGACAAGCTTTATGGAGATGCTGATTTCATTTTCCAGCAGGACTTGGCACCTGCCCACACTGCCAAAAGTATCAAAAGCTGGTTCAATGACCATGGTATTACTGTGCTTGATTGGCCAGCAAACTCGCCTGACCTGTACCCCATAGATTCTTGTCAAGAGGAAGATGACCAACAATGCAGACGACCTGAAGGCCGCTATCAAATCAACCTGGGCTTCCATTACACCTCAGCAGTGCCACAGGCTGATCGCCTCCATGCCACGCCGCATTGATGCAGTAATTCATGCAAAAGGAGCCCCAACCAAGTATTGAGTGCATAGAAATGAACATACTTTTCAGAAGGCTGACATTTCTGTTTAAAATATCCTTTTTTATTGATCTTATGTCATATTATAATTTTCTGAGACACTGAATTTGGTTTTTCATTAGCTGTAAGCCATAATCATCAAAATTACAAGAAATAAAGGCTTGAAATATTTCACTCTATGTGTAATGAATCTATATAATATATGAGTTTCACTTTCTGACATGGTGACAAAAAATATTGAACTTTTTCACGATATTCAAATTTTTTGAGCTGCACCTGTAGTTCTGTGATTTGGGCACAGCCCTGGGATACTAAGGTTTGTGCATATTTCATGAATCCCACATTGGTTTTTTTAAGGAACTTTTATTAAGAACAAAAGTAAGAAGAATTTAAGTAAAGTTTTGTGAATGATTTTTGTTCATACCAGAGGTAATTTTTTTTTAGGGCTTAAGAGCTTTATTGAACAGCACAGTAGGCCTATAGAGAAAGGAAGAATGAGAGAGCGGGAGAGGCATGCAACATCATGGCTCACAATGAGTATATGGACGGTGGCGCCCACAGCATCTATATCTTACCAAAATATTTAATATATTGTTCCTATATTGTGTACATTTACGACTGTACTTCAATTCACTTTTCCAGCATTTCCTGTGCTATTTTTCTGTTTTGGTTCTAACTCCTGTGAAATGCATTTTACTTTCTTTTCATGTATACATTTTTAATTTAGTCATGTTTTCATTTTTTTATTTTAAGTAAAAAATGAATTACTAATTTTATATGTAACTTAATCATAACTGTTTAGACCTTATACTAAAGGATTTGAGGGAGAGAGATAATGAGAACTTTCTCCCCAATTCTCTTCCTGGTGTGTATGCAATATGACATCTATAGTGTTTGTGCAGTCTTGCAAACAGTTTTGTAGTTATTCTTGTGGAAAAAATTTTTTTGAATAATGTACCTTCATGAAACGGGAAACAATTGAGAGGAACAACACGATCCGTTTACTTTTTGTCCAATCGTTTCCCATTTCAGAAACAGAAAATAAAAAACAAGAAACTAATGGTTATTCTATATTCATTTTAAAAACAGAAATTGAATTGGTTATTTGTTTTGCTGACTGATTTTAAACATAACATTACAGGAAATTTAAATTGGTCTCAATTTCCAAAGTTTATGGCGCCATGTTCCGATTTCCGTTTTCTCAAGGAAAAAGGGTCCACTCCACATAACTATATAAGAACTGTGGTCCACTCCACAGAACTATAGGAGAACTGTGGTCCACTCTCCAGCCAGCGCACAGAACTGTGGTTTAGCGGCTACGGAGCATAGCCAAAGATTTTTTGGGAGATGTGTCTTTTGCATAGACATGTAGGCTATATTGTTATCATTAGGCTATGTAACTAATTGGCTAGCTATAGCTAATATAAGATATTCGTTAAACATCATTTCAAACAAACAGACACACAACATAACACTGATACATTTTTTTATTATTAAACAATTGTATACAGGTATGGAGCAATCGATTTCACATTGAGATTGTTGACAGGGGTGGAGGGGGTGGGGGTGTGATTGCGATTGTTGATCAGGGTGAGAGGGGGTGGGGGTGTGATTGCGATTGTTGATCAGGGTGAGAGGGGGTGGGTGTGATTGAGATTGTTGACCAGGATGGAGTGAGGTGTGATAATTATGGAGAACTCTATAATTATTTAGCCTATAGCTCTTTCATTTTAGTGAAAGTCGTCAACAACAGGAATGTACTTCTTGACTCTCTAACACATGCTGTGAGATGACCAATCTTCAGTGCAATATTTAGTTAAGGATGGCAGCTTTTTTGTGTGCACTATATGCTATAGTGATTATTTGGGCTTGCGATTATCAATATTGCTAGCAATGTACGCACACACCTTCTACACAATTATTTTTTAAATTTCAGATTAATGAAAAATGTATGTATAAATCAAGTCAGTTTCATGTAAAGCTGTTTTTATGAGCTGGGTCAAGTAACGTAACTAGTCTCTTTTGCAACATTGCACAACAGGGACTGAGTAACTATAAGGATTAATTTTATTGATTAATATGGGCCTTCTGTGCTTAATTGGTGATATCACATTTTGTATTCCTGGGACTAACACTGCTGGTAAATTTCTCTGGTTGAGTGCGTCTGCTTAGTGATGGTAATGTACAGTAATAAAGTATAAACAGAATTTATTGTCTCCTCTTCTATGCATGACATGAGGTGGCCCGATGTGAACTGCTGATGTGATTTTTTATCTGGTTTGTATTTGCTTACCTCCTATGACTGGCACTTTTAAATAGTGGGCAGACTTTGGAGCTATAGTTTGTAATGTGCTCCTCTGAATTGCCCTACTCCCGATATGAGTTTTGGGTGTGGATTCTGAGTCTTGTTTGGTCCTTGATGTTTTTACACTAACCTTGACATGGTTTATGTAACAACTATATTACCTGCTGTAGTTTAGCCTGAGCCAGGAGCATACCACTCTCTTCAGCTCATTTCCAGCCCTGTCGATCAGCATGGCCAATCCAGACCAAACACAGGTAGGTGGTTAATTACATAATTGAGAATTTTTATTCCTCCATGAGAAATGTGGAGTGAAAGAGATGTGTACTTGCTCTGGAGCACTGTAATCACTGATTTGCTGACCCTAAATCTCACAAAACCAAGTCACAGATCAATGGTGTTGTTTGATTATGAGTATTTTATTGTGGTTGGGCAAGGGTCAAGGGGTTTTGAACATTTTCTGATACAGGGACCCCCCACCCAGGCTCAAAGGCAATTTATCTGTGCACGTGCCAGCTGGCAAGGGCCCCCTTACAGTGCCTTCAACGACTTCCAGTTGAAAACCCTGCCATTCATTTTTTGATGGAATCGCTAACACTAGTGTAATACTCACAGAGAGGGAAATTAATGTCCTTTAGCCCGTGTAGTAAATTCTCAGTGCCATGACGTGGTTTTTGTATTTGTGTGGTACAGTTGGCTCCTGCATTTTTTATATTGTATTGTGTCTGTTTCCTGTCTCTGCTTCTCTCAGACAGCAGCGCTTTCTCGTCCAGAATTGTTTGATTTTCATGGTGTTTCAATGACTCATTACTTCACTGACAACTGGGACAATGTGCAGAACTTCCAGGCAAAACCTGATGATATTCTCATTGCAACATATCCCAAAGCAGGTCTGCTCATCTGTTCATTTCTGTCATTGTGTTTGCTTGCCTGTTTCTCTGAGAAATACAGTATGTCTACCCCATTCAGTCACTTGTACGCATTACTGACTGTCTGCCGTTTCTGTGCATTTCACAACTGTTTCGTTTTTTATGTATTTGTTACCCTCTCTCAGGTACGACCTGGGTGACTCACATGTTGGACCTTCTGTATTTTGGGAAGTCCTCCCCAAAGCGCGGGGACTCGCTGCCCATCTATGAGAGAGTCCCGTTCCTGGAGATCTACGCCCCAGATCTTGCCTTAGGTGA
Source organism: Ilyophis sp. 1 JC-2022 (assembly GCA_022702515.1). Classification (NCBI taxonomy): domain Eukaryota; kingdom Metazoa; phylum Chordata; class Actinopteri; order Anguilliformes; family Synaphobranchidae; genus Ilyophis; species Ilyophis sp. 1 JC-2022. Next base: position 50,969,340 of record CM040402.1, read on the forward strand.
GAGAGACACTTAAGATCAGAACTGACAAATTAGAAATGACAGCTAAACAAACATTCGTATACTAAAGCTATATAATGTGGCTCTGTGTAGCTTGTTAATAGTGAACACACCTTTCTGAAAGATTGCTCTTTCTGAACTTTTCTTTACTGAAGAACACCTGCATTCATCTTCTCTATAGCTTCAGATAGGGGTTGGGCTACAATAGGTGAATTTGCCCTGGAGTGTTACAAGTACACTTTTGTCTGTCTAATATATGTATGTGGTGGAAAATATAAATGTGTTACACAGAATATACTTTTATTAAGTGCTATAGTCTACCACACAGGTGTTGAAATGGCAGAAAAGATGACCACATCCCCTCGCCTCATTAAAACCCACCTTCCAGTTCAGTTTGTGCCTAAATCCTTCTGGGAACAAAAGTGTAGGGTAAGTGTGGACTCCTTCTCTCGCTTCAACATTTCTGAATGAATATATATTTGTAAATGGCACTATTACAGAATGCCAGAGCTTATCTCCTTACGGTGCACTCCCGTAGTGTCAGAACAGTGACATTTTTGTTGGCTCTGTACTCCAGCACCTTGGATTTGTAATGGAACAGTGCTATGAGGTTAAAGTGCAGACTTTCAGCTTTAATTTGAGGGTTTTTACATCCATATCGGGTGAACTGTGCAATTGTAGCCATTTTTACACATAGCACCCCCCCCATTTGGGGGCTCCAAAAGTAATTGGACAAATTAACAACTTAAATAAAAGCATCATATTTAATATTTGGTTATATATCCTTTGCATGCCATGACATCCTGATGTCTGTGACCCAACAACATCAAAAGACTCTTGATATCTTATTTTCAGGTACTCTTACAAGCGATACTATAACCTTTCTACATTTGAATGTATCTCTCTGGGAATTTGGGGATGAACTATGTGGTCTATAACCCTCTGTGTTTGAGATGAAGTGCTTGTTTGTAACATGCGTTCTGGTAATCTCATATAAATGTTGAACTCCCACTCTTTTCAGATTGTCTATGTAGCCCGTAACGCCAAGGACAATGTTGTGTCCTACTTTCACTTTGACCGTATGAATTATGGGCAGCCGGAGCCTGGAGATTGGCCTAGTTTCCTGCAGAGATTCCAGGAGGGAAAAAGTGAGTGTGAATTCATTTTTGGTTAATGAAGGTTAAATTTCACAGACCATTAAAGAGTACAGTGGCTTGAACATAGGCTTGTATGTTATATGCAGATATATTCTGCATATGCAATATGCAGAAGTTTTTTTGTATTTCCAATCCAGACATTTATGTATTTCCAATTATAGACGTTTATGTTTAACAGGCAGCATTATCTCGGGTCATCACTGGTTTACCTTATACACAAATTGTTATTTAACATCTAAAGCTGGAGATTGAAATTATTTTTTCTTTTTATAAAAGTTTTCACCTATTTTTTTTTTCCTCAAATTTAAACCACAATTGTTTTAATGCTATTACACCTACACCAATCTGAAGATGCACTCCTCCGATGGACTTTTCTGCATCCCAATTACTATTTTATACCCTTTCAGGCCACATATTACCATAGGATAGCTAGTGCTGACTGGATGAGAGGCATCTCTCACTTGAAGGCTGGGTTCTTTATGCTGTTGAGAAGACCTAATGCACCCTGCTCCGCACTGGATTCTGCTATAGAGCAAGGCCTGCTGTCATATAGAGTGCCTTTCTAGACTAAATGAGGTTGTAATACTTTATGAGCCGGAGTTAATGATACAGTGCGACAATGATACAGAAAAATGCTCCCCTACTTTGTTTCCCAGTGGTATGTGGCTCCTGGTACGACCATGTGAAAGGTTGGTGGGAGAAAAAGCAAGCTTACCCCAAACTCCTCTATCTACACTATGAAGATCTAGCAGAGGTAAGAATTAGAAGTGAAGGTTATGCTGGCTAGCGGTCATAGACATGGCAGTTAATGCATCTTGCTGTGGAACAATAATTACGTTCTACATTACATTACAGGCATTAGCCGACGGTCTTATCCAGAGCATCTTACACAACTTTTTTTTGTTGTTGTATTTTTTGCATATCCATTTATGCAGCTGGATATATACTGAAGCAATTCAGGTTATGTCTCTTGCTAAAGGGTACAACGGCAGTGTCCTACCTGGGAATCGAACCTGCAATCTTTCGGTTACAAGGCCAGTTCCTTAACCATTATACTACACTGCCGCCCTATAACACTCTACTCCTTGTAACACTATAACAACATTAACATAAACCCAAAATAAATTAAAATATTACCAACCCATATAGTGTAGGTGAGGACAGAAGAAATTGATTTGAGTTATTTTGTAACCTGTAGGTCACTCCTCCCAGCTCTGCAAGGTCACTATTGATCATTGATACACAAGCCTCTTGTTGAACCATAATTGCTTTGTGAAACACTCATTTTTTCATTGCCACAATCTTTTAATCGTGGATTGACTTGGCAGTACATGTATGCCAACTCTTTTAATTTACTGTTCTTTTCCACAATAGCGGACAGACAACTCACAAACTGAGTATTACATGCTTGCTTGGGGTTAAAACATGCCTTACTGCTTTCAGAAATTCATAACTGTATATATATTTTAATCTGATCAGGGTTATGATATGGTGTGATTTTATGATTTTATGGGCAACTTCACTCAGCGTTTTTAAGCATTGTCTTTGTTCCTAAAGGACATGGACCGGGAGATGGACCGTGTGTGCTCATTCCTTGGTGTGTGCCCGACTGAGGAGGAGAGACGTCAGGTGAAAGAAGGGGTGCAGTTTGATGCCATGAAGAAGAACAGCATGACTAACTACTCCGCTTCTATTGTGATGGACTTCAAAATCTCTCCCTTCATGCGGAAAGGTTGGTGGAGACAGCTGTATGGAGAGTGAAGTTTGATGTCTCCTTGCCTCCTCATTCACATATTTTACCCATATCTTTTTACCCTTTGTCACCCTCCCTCTCCCTTCAGGGAAAGTTGGCGATTGGAAGAATCACTTCACCGTGTATCAGAATGAACAGTTTGACAAAGAGTACCAGAAGAAGATGATGAATACCACACTTCGGTTTCGGACAGAGATTTAGGCTAGACACCAGGTCTGGACTAACAACACTATCATTCATAATAACATATACAGTGATGTAAAGAAGTACTCCCTCTTTCAATTCTATGGTTTTACATTTTAGGACATAACAAATCCTCATACAGTCCTCATTAAGTCCTAACAGTAGATAAATCTAACCTGACTAATTGACTTTTGTAAAAATGGGCTCAACTTGCTTTTTCACAGAATGCTTCTGCACGTTGGCTTATTTTTGGGTGAATAAATCATGGCAAAATTTTACTTTAAATAAAAGTAAAATCTGTTGCATATTATTTGTGTTATTTACCTACTTTTCAAAGTTATTTTTACATTGCACCATATTTGTATTTTTTAAAATTATATTTCACCAAAAATACCTTTGCAAACCTTGCTTTATTTACACATAAGTATTTACATTTATACTGATTAGCAAATCCACTCCAGAAGAATTAGTCATTCTTGAATTCTTTCACGATTAAAAATATTTTGACTATGGGCTGTAGTGTGTTATAAAGTGTAATACTTATATTTGTCATAATTACTTATACATTATATGCAATATGAACTTGTCACTTATCAAAATTGTTTAATAGAGTCCTTCAACTGTTTGTTTAACAGCACAAGAAATGTCTTTATGTGCAAACTACAGATACACGTGTTGATTTTATTTGTGTATCTCAATGAATTTACATTTTGTCATAAGCTGGCGGAATTTAATACATTGCATTAAAGACATGTCTTATTTCACAGATTCCAGTTCTGAACTGGTCCACATTTTTCTTTCTTTCCCTGCCTCCAAATGGTATATTGCTTAATCTCGTATAGCTGTTATGTATGCTAATAAACTATGCCTGTAAATACAGTGCACTAATTTTCAGAAAATTCCTTCCTACCAGATATCCGTTAGTTATAAGTAGTCATTTTAATGACTTGACAAAAGCAATGTTTCATGATAGTGATTATTTTTACTGTTTAACCTTTAACGTGTCATGTCCCGTGTTCCGTTTCTGGTTTTCCATTTGTGTGTAAGTCCACCCCTTGTTTTCCCTCTCTCCCTCCACTTGTGTTCTCCACTTCCCCGCACCTGATTTTGTTCTCGTCCCACCTGTTCCTCATTGTCCTTTCATCAGTGTTGGTATATAGTCTGCCCCGTTTCTGTTTGGGGCCAGACCATCTTGTGATCTCGTAATGTCATGTCCTGCGGTTTTTGTGTTTCTTTTGTCCGTCTACTTTGGCCCCGTTTGACCATTTCCCTGGCTGCCCCAGCCCTGTCAGTTCCCTGCCCCACTGGTGGCATTCCTCCAAGGCTCCCTTGTTCCTCCGAGGCTCCCTCGTTCCTTCCAGGCTACCTTTCTCCTCACAGAGTTCCTGACCCCGGCACCCCACATCAGTTCCTGTCCTGTCACGATCCTGTCCCGTCCGGTTCCTGTCCCGCCTGGTCCTGCCATTCTTGTCACACCTAGTTTCTGTCCCGTCAAGTTCCTGTCCCGTCAAGTTAGAGAACAGCTCTATTGCAAACTTGGAATAGGATGACTGCACTAACTGTGTGATTTTATTTGACTTGTTCAGCACTGAAGTGACTTTTAAGAACAAAGAGCCATCCGTAGCATTGTGTGGCATGTTTGCTGTGTGCTGAGTGTTCAGGTACATTCTGTGTTTTGCACAGTCACTTTGGTAATGGTGCCAGGTAGTGTGCGTGTAACTGTTAACAGGTTTGCATAATGATCACAGAGGAGCAACACGCTTCAGCTACAGTGCACATTACACAGAAAACACGGATTTACTTGGTAATGATGTGGATGACAGTTCTGTTCATTTGAAGGAAGATCAGATGGGAAGTTGACTATTTCCCAAAGAAGTTTAATCGGTATCACAGAAGTTACTATTCAGATGAAGACAATGGCACTGGTCTTACCATTACAGCATTTTCAAGCATAACAGTATAGCCAAGTGTACTGTAGGATTCAAACTGCTGGAAGTGTCTGATGATTTACCTTGAACAGCCATGACCAGCCCAGCCTATATGAGTGCCTATCCTTCGTCTACTGGCTACCACCACAGATGTGACACCCCTGGAGCTCTGGTGCAGGTTACCCTGTCACGGCTTGCTCGTGAGCAGCTACAGCCTACCCATACTCCCCCTGTTGCGCTTGCATTTGTATCATGTTCTGCAAAGCTGGATAGCTTGGCTCATGCCCACTTGCAGTTAATAGGATTCATCATACATGCTTTCTGTCTCCAGTCTACAAGACAACAAAGGGAATTAGGTATACCAGTTGAGTTTATTCATCTTGCATTTAGGGTTAAATTAGGCTGTGTCGGCTACCTTCGAGCACAACGGTTGAGTTCATAAGCTGATTCTCTGCCACATGTACTTTGTACCGTCCTCTTGTAATGCAGCCAGGCAATTTCATATCTGTTCGCAGGTTTGCATTTTGGGGGGAACGTAAAAAGATTGGCAGGTATCCCCCTATAATTTCCTGTTAATTTGACTTGGTTTGACTGAGACGAGATCAAGTCAGTTTCATCTACAGCTGTTTTTTTATGAGCTGGGTCAATGGACGTAACATTTGGAACATTGCACAACAGGGACTGAGTAACTATAAGGATTAATGTTATTGATTAATATGGGCCTTCTGTGCTTAATTGGTGATATCACATTTTGTATTCCTGAGACTAACTCTGCTGGTAAATTGCTCTGGTTATGTGCGTCTGCTTAGTGATGGTAATGTACAGTAATAAAATATAAATAGAATTTATTGTCTCCCCTTCTGCTATGCGTGACATGAGGTGGCCCGATGTGAACTGCTGACAAGTGATCTTTCACCTGGTTAGTATTTGCTTACCTCCCATACCTGGCATGTTTAAACAGTGGGCAGATTTTGGAGCGATACTTGGAACTTCAGTTTGTAATGTGCTCTTCTGAACTATTCACAATATGAGTTTTTCTTGATGTATGTACACTAACCTTGATGTGGTTCATGTAACAATTATATTATCTGCTGTAGTTTAGCCTGAGCCAGGAGCATACCACTCTCTTCAGCTCATTTCCAGCCCGGTCCATCAGCATGGCCAATCCAGACCAAACAGAGGTAGGTGTTTTATTACTTTATTTACATTTGTTTTCTTTTACTCCATGAGAAACGTTTACCATTAAGTGGAGTGAAAGAGATGTTCACTTGCTTTGGGGTACTGTAATGACTGATTTGCTGATCCTAAAGAGTTAAATATTAAATACAGTAGTTAATATAAAGAGTGCTGGCGCTTCTCCCACAGATCTTGTAAAAGTTTTTAAAGTTGACTGTAGGGGTGCTCAGTCCACAGAATACATATAATCCAAAAAATGTTCAGGGCGGCACTCTGCCTTTAGGATCTTTTATTGAATCAAACAAAGACTGACGCATTTTGGAGTCAAGCTCCTTCATCAGAGAGTAAAAGCCGAATTCGGCGGAAGGAAGTAGCCTTGTTCTACAATCAAACATGATCCAATACACCTTTGTGACACTGCTCACTGATTAGTTATTTAACAAGGCACATTTATACATAGACAAAGCTATATATACATATACAGTCAAGCCGGAAAGTCTGAATACCCCTTTCACCTTCTCCACGTTTTATTACATTACAGACATATTCTACAATAGACTGAGTTCATTTTTTGTCTCAAAATTCGACATAAAATAGCCCGTAATAAGTGAAAACATGTTTTTAGAATTTTTTGCAAATGTATTAACAATCGAAAACTGAAATCTCTCATTTACATAAGACTTCAGGAAGTAACAGCATGCAAAGGATATGCGACCAAATATTAAATATGATACTTTAAAAATATGTTTAAGCAAAGGGTATGAATACTTATGTAAATGAGAGATTTCAGTTTTCGATTTTTAATACATTTGCAAAAATTTCTAAAAACATGTTTTCACTTTGTCATTATGAGCTATTTTGTGAAGAATTTTGAGACAAAAAATGAACTCAATCTATTGTAGAATATGTCTGTAATGTAATAAAACGTGGAGAAGGTGAAAGGGGTATTCAGAATTTCCGGCTTGACTGTATATTATGACAAACATATTTAATCAAAATGGATTTAAAATTGCAAAATAGATTTTAGGGCAATAACTAAAAAATGTATTAATCAGAGGGCAATAATTAAGTCCATCATTTAAGCCTGAAGATGTTAAGAGTCTGTGGGTGCATGACCCAGTAAGCTTCCCTTTTAAAGAGGAGCTGAACTAGGTCCCCTCCTCTTTCAGAGGTATGCACTCGCTCAATTCCTATGAAGCGGAGGGCATGCGGAGAGAAACCGTGTCCTGCCGCAGCGTAATGTTTGGCGATTGAATAATCTTATAATCTTAAAGTTATTATTGCGGATTGCCGCCTTGTGTTCCGCAATACGTATCTTCAGGGCACGTTTAGTCTGACCTACGTAGGCCATCCCACTAACGCAAATCTACATGTAAACAACCCTGGTGGTATTACAATTAATAAATCCATTCATTTTTATTTGTTTACCCGAACGTGGATGAGCAAAGGTTTTGGTGTTAGTCGTGTGCACAATGAACACAGTGGCCACACTTGAAATGTCCACTAGGTGGCGCCGGCATCCAACCAGAAGTTCGAGGCCTCAGAGATGAAGACCTCACAAATTGGTTATGTCTTTCAAATTTTTTGCCCTTTTAAATAAAATCTTTGGAGGAGTTAGGCTGATTGAGTGTCTCAGAGAGGGGTCGCTGCTAAGAACTGACCAGTGCCTATGAATTATATTCTTTATTTGGGTAGAGAGATGAGAGGACTCCATAGAAAAATAAATGGTTCCATCTGAAAACTCTTCAGAGTTGCCTGTATTTTTGCAAAGTAAGGATGTCGGTAGATTGAGCGCGTTTAAGGGCAGTGGTTAATACTCGGTCAGAATAACCTCGATCTTTGAATTTCTTAGAGTACATCTGATTTTAATAGAAATTCTTCATTTGTACTGCAATGGCTTTTTCTATGTATAAATGTGCCTTGTTAATTAACTAATCAGTGAGCAGTGTCACAAAGGTGTGTTGGATCATGTTTGATTGTTGAACTAGGCAACTTCTTTCTGCCGAATTAGTCTTTTTCTTACTCTGACGAAAGAGCTTGACTCCGAAATGCGTCAGTCTTTGTTTGATTCAATAAAAGATCCTAAAGGCCCGTCCTGAACCTTCATTTTGGATTAAATACAGTAGTGATTGGATGTGGCCATTAAAAAAAACAAGTTTTGCTGTTGAAAACCCTGCCATTAATTTTTTTGATGGAATCAGTAACACTAGTGTAATACTCACAAAGGGGAAAATTAATGTCCTTTAGCCCGTGTAGTAAATTCTCAGTGCCACGATGTGGTTTTTGTATTTGTGTGGTACAGTTGGCTCCTGCGTTTTTAATATTGTATTGTGTCTGTTTCCTGTCTCTGCTTCTCTCAGACTGCAGCGCTCCCTCGTCCAGAATTGTTTGATTTTCATGGTGTTTCAATGGTTCATTACTTCACTGACAACTGGGACAATGTGCAGAACTTCCAGGCAAAACCTGATGATATTCTCATTGCAACATATCCCAAAGCAGGTCTGCTCATCTGTTCATTTCTGTCATTGTGTTTGCTTGCCTGTTTCTCTGAGAAATACAGTATGTCTACCCCATTCAGTCACCTGCATGCATTACTGACTGTGTCTGCGGTTTCTGTGCATTTCGCAACTGTTTTGATTTTTATGTATTTGTTACCCTCTCTCAGGTACGACCTGGGTGACTCACATGTTGGACCTTCTGTATTTTGGGAAGTCCTCCCCAAAGCGCGGGGCCTCGCTGCCCATCTATGAGAGAGTCCCGTTCTTGGAGATCTACGCCCCAGATTTTGCCTCAGGTGAGAGACACCTAATCAGAACTGACAAATTAGAAATGACAGCTAAACAAACATTCGTATACTAACCCTGCGTTCACACATCCAGCAACTTTGGTCGCCCAGTCGCCGGAAGTCCATTCATTCTCTATGAAGCTGAGCGACGGTCAGCGACCTGAGCGACTAGAAAACTGAGCGACCAAAATCGGCCGATAAATGTTGCCCGAAACTTAACTTTTGACAGACCATCGGCCGTAACAGCCAATCAGAGTTCCACACTTCATATTTCCCCAACCGACACGAAACCATTTCGTGAATAATTGTTCCGCCCGATTTCACTCAAATTGCAGCAATGGAGTAGCAGCTAATAATAATGGTCCAAGCCGACCACGTCCTGTTCAATGTATAACATAACCTTAAAGGATATGTGTAGCTGTTCTACCAATATCACATTGAGCCAAAAAATACATGTTGAGTTTTATACATACATCTATCTATGTATGTAGATTGGTAGCTCGCGACGAAGATAGATATAGGCTAGCCTATCGCTAGCTATCGAGAACACATCATTATCAGTGTCATGACATAACTATAAAGAATAGGATGCATCGCAAATATGTCTTTGTTATACGTAGGCTATTGCCGTTGTTTCTCTTTATCAAATAATTGTAGCTGCACGAACTGACTTGGATGACACAATCTTAATTTCGTGAATAATTGTTCCGCCCGATTTCACTCAAATTGCAGCAATGGAGTAGCAGCTAATAATAATGGTCCAAGCCTACCGAGTCCTGTTTAATGTATTCCAAAAGGAATACTGGGATAAGCGCCTAAAAATTGACGCTTGGAGGGCAATTGCGAGTGCCCTTGGTACTGATGGTAAGGTCTTTGTTATTTTATTGTGTGAATTAAACCTTCACACAACACTAGATAAATGCTATGTTTAGCTAACGTTAGCATATCATGTAGGCTAGGCTATTGGAAGCCAAAACGGCGAAAAGGTATGATTTACTGTTCACAGGTAGGCTAATGTAACGTCATGACACTTCTAGAGCCTACTGTATTGTCAGGAATGCTGTTTAGTTGTGTGTGTTATGTGTAGGCAGTTAAAGCACTAGGGTTCCAATATCATATTGGATCTACCAGCCTGGATGCATCGCAAATATATATTTGTTATACGTAGGCTACTGCCGTTGTTTATCTGTATCAAATAATTGTAGCTGCACGAACTGACTTGGATGACACAACGGGAAGCTCTTGCCCCGCCCCCAGCCTCGTAGAATTGACCGACTCGGCGACCAGTTGCTCGCTGTGTGAACGCAGGGTAAAGCTATATAATGTGGCTCTGTGTAGCTAGTTAATAGTGAACACACCTTTCTGAAAGATTGCTCTTTCTGAACTTTTCTTTACTGAAGAACACCTGCATTCATCTTCTCTATAGCTTCAGATAGGTGTTGGATTAGAACTACAATAGGTGAATTTGTCCTGGAGTGTTACAAGTACACTTTTGTCTGTCTAATATATGTACGTGGGAAAATATATAAATGTGTTACACAGAACATACACTTTTATTAAGTGCTGTAGTCTACTTCACCACACACAGGTGTTGAATTGGCAGAAAAGATGACCACATCCCCTCGCCTCATTAAAACCCACCTTCCAGTTCAGTTTGTGCCTAAATCCTTCTGGGAACAAAAGTGTAGGGTAAGTGTGGACTTTTTCTCTTGCTTCACCATTTCTGAATGAATATATATTTTTAAATGGCACTATTACAGAATGCCGGCGCTTATCTCCTTACGGTGCACTCCCGTAGTGTCAGAACAGTGACATTTTTGTTGTTTTTTTTGGCTCTGTACTCCAGCACATTGGATTTGAAATGGAACAGTGCTATGAGGTTAAAGTGCAGACTTTCAGCTTTAATTTCAGGGTTTTTACATCCATATCAGGTGAACTGTGCAATTGTAGCCATTTTTACACATAGTTACACATTTTTACACCCCCCCCCCCATTTTAGGGCTCCAAAAGTATTGTTAAGACAAATTAACAAACTTAAATAAAGGCATCATATTTAATATTTGGTTGTATATCCTTTGTATGCCATGACATCCTGATGTCTGTGACCCAACAAGTGATACTATAACCTTTCTACAATTGAATGGATCTCTCTGGGAATTTGGGGATGAACTATGTGGTCTATAACCCTCTGTGTTTGAGATGAAGTGCTTGTTTGTAACATGTGTTCTGATAATCTCATATAAATGTTGAACTCCCACTCTTTTCAGATTGTCTATGTAGCCCGTAACGCCAAGGACAATGTTGTGTCCTTCTTTCACTTTGACCGCATGAATTATGTGCATCCAGAGCCTGGAGATTGGCCTAGTTTCCTGCAGAGATTCCAGGAGGGGAAAAGTGAGTGTTCATATTAAATTTCACAGACAATTAAAGAGTACAGTGGCTTGAACACGGGCCTGAAAATAGGGGTGAGTAGAATATGCAGAAGTTTTTTTGTATATCCAATCAGGTGAATCTAGACATTTATGTTTATGCTTAACAGGCAGCATTATCTTGGGTCATCACTGGTTTACCTTATACACTAATTGTTATTAAACATTTATAGTTGGAGATTGAAATTTGTTTCCACCTATTTTTTTCTCCCCAAATTTAAATCACAATTGGTTTACTGCTATTACACCTACACCAAGCTGAACAACATGCACTCCTCCAATGCACTTTTCTGCATCCCAATGACTATATTTCTATACCTTCAGGCCAAATATTACCATAGGATAGCAAGTGCAGACTGGATGAGAGGCATCTCTCACTTGAAGGCTGGACGTCTGTGGGTTCTTTATGCTGTGGGTTCTCACTCGTGTTTTCGAGTTCGCCTACCTTTCCTGGGTTGAATATTATTTGGCTGTTTAGCCAGAAGTATGTATTCCTTTTTTCTTTTCTGCCCATTTGCGGCTTAAGCTCCTTTAGTGGTCCTCACCTTTGTGGGTGACTTGTTCTGATCCCCCTTCCCATCGCATTTGATTCTCCGCTAACAGAAACCCTCACAGCTAGAGCAAGGCCTGCTTCCATATAGAGTGCCTTCACCCACCAAATGAGTTTGCAATACTTTATGAGCTGGACTTAATGATACAATGCGACACAGAATAATGCTCAACTCCCCTACTTTATTTCCCAGTGGTATGGGGCTCCTGGTACGACCATGTGAAAGGTTGGTGGGAGAAAAAGCAAGCTTACCCCAAACTCCTCTATCTACACTATGAAGATCTAGCAGAGGTAAGAATTAGAAGTGAAGGTTATGCTGGCTAGCGGTCATAGACATGGCAGTTAAGGCATCTTGCTGTGGAACAATAATGACGCTCTACTCCTTGTAACACTATGAACAGCATTAACATAAACCCCAAAATAAATTAAAACATTACCAATATAGTGTCGGTGAGGACAGAAGAAATTGACTTCAGTTCTTTTGTAACCTGTAGGTCACTCCTCCCACCACTGCAAGGTCACTACTGGTCACTGATTCTCAAGCCTCTTGTTAAACAATAATTGCTTTGTGAAACGCTAATAATTTCAGTTAATCTTTTCACTGCCACAAGTGAAGCTTCTAATCGCGGATTGACTTGGCAGTAAACGTATGCCAACTCTATCATTTACTGTTCTTTTCCACAATAGAGGACAGACATGCCTTACTGCTTTAAGAAATTCATAACTTAAAAAAAAAATGTTTTAACCTGATCAGGGTTATATGATGTGATTTTATAATTTTCTGGGCAACTTCACTCAGCGTTTTTAAGCATTGTCTTTGTTCCTAAAGGACATTGACCGGGAGATGGACCGTGTGTTCTCATTCCTGGATGTGTGCCCTACTGAGGAGGAGAGACGTCAGGTGAAAGAAGGAGTGCAATTTGATGCCATGAAGAAGAACAGCATGACTAACTACTCCACAGTTAGTGTCATGGACTTCAAAATCTCTCCCTTCATGCGGAAAGGTTGGTGGAGACAGCTGTATGGAGAGTGAAGTTTGATGTTTTCTTGCCTCCTCATTCACATATTTTACCCATATCTGTTTACCCTATGTTACCTTCCCTCTTCCTTCAGGGAAAGTTGGCGATTGGAAGAATCACTTCACTGTGTATCAGAATGAACAGTTTGACAAAGAGTACCAGAAGAAGATGATGAATACCACACTTCAGTTTCGGACAGAGATCTAGGTTTGTGTCCATGTCCATCACCCAGGAGTTAGGATCTGGTTCAGATGAGGTTACACATGAAATTGAGGGTCACCTACAAATGTAATTCACTGGCAGTTGAAAGTTTTGATTAAACACAAATAATGATTTAAGGTGAAGGGTGATAAACAGAGGTTGAAAATCCAAGTTCAGAAAGTAACTCAGCGGAGTTCATGGTAGAAGAAACACTTGGCAGGACATTTACTTTCTGACCACTGAACTTTCCACCTCTGGTGATAAATAGTGTGTTGTTACATTATCACAGACTGAGGAGGCAGACACTAGGTCTGGACACTATTCATAAGAACATGTAGTGATGTGAAGAAGTACTTCCAATGCTATGGTTTTAAATATTGGACATAATTAACTCATCTAGTCCTCATCAAGTCCGAACAGTAGATTAATATAACCTAATGTGCCAAATAACACACACCAGAATTTAGTTTTGTAAAAATGGGGTGCACTTTTTCACAGAAGGCTTGGCTTATTTTTGGTTGAATAAATAATGACAATTTCATTTAAAATAAGTTAAATCCGTTACATATTATTGGTGTTATTTACACATGTTCAGAAAATGTTATCTTTATGTTGCACAATATTTGTATTGATTTCTTTTACCATATTTCAACAAAAATACCTTTACAAACCTTGACTTACGCACAAGTATTTACACTCGTACTGATTTACAAATCCACTCATGACAGGAATTGTTGAAATAGTTGAAATTTCACATTCCACAAATTTATTTGAAATCAAATATGCACAAAAATACAGCTGGAGAGGAACAAAACGAAGGACTGAAAGCTCTGTAACATGGAATAAGACTTCAGATCTGGATGTCCACAGAGCAACGAGGAAGACATGTCAAAGCACTGCAGGTGCACAGCGGTCTGGACACAAGGAACGGCATGGTAACAATCTTTATAACTAACGATTACTGATGGAAGACCAACCCCTGCTGCCACGGTAACAGAACAACAGCAACGACTCACTGAACCACATTCACCAGTACAGGATAGAGGTCTATGGCTCATGTTCACAGCACTACAAATCCTGGCACTTCACATCACAGGGTATGGTCACACAAGCGTCATCACAACAGGAATGGTTGAGCACCTTGTCACTCTGGGAACGTTTGTTTTTTCCAGTCAGTTCCAGCAGGGCAGCTGTGGCTTGTACACACTAATACATGCAGGTCTGAGTCTGATATAGAATATAAACAATGAGCATGTCTGATTACACCAGGATAAATATGTACAAGTACCTGTTTCCCTGGTACCATCCTCACTTTACTTATAGCAGGTGAGTAGGTGCCAGATGTTGCACGTCTTTCTTGAAAGGCATGGAAGATGAGCCTTCCATCAATATTCCCGGATTCCTCAAGCAACAAAACATGGAGACATGAAAGACGGGGAGCAGGCGTGGCTCTAGATTGTCATTCACAGTACTTTTTAGTCCTTTTTTGAGCATATCAATACTTACAGGTTTGTCAAAAAATAACTATTTTACATTGTCTTATATTTTTCTTTCTCTATTAAAAATATTTTGACTTTGGGCTGTAGTGCATTATAAAGTATAATACTTATATTTGTCATAATTACTGATACATTATATGCACTTATGCAATAAGTCATAATTATCAAAAAGGTTTTATACGAGTCCTTCAACCGTTTGTTTTCTTGGAGATTTTTTCTCAATGTAGATTTTCTTTGTATACCTCAATGAATTTACTTTTTGTCATAAGCTGGTGGAATTGAATACACTGCAATAAGGACACAACTTATTTCACAGCTTCCAGTTTTTAACTGGTCCACTTTTTTTCTTCCCTTTCCCCTCTCAAAGTGTTATATTGCTAAATCTCGTATAGCCGTTACATATGCTAATAAACCATGCCTGTAAATACAGCGCACTAATTTTCTGAAAAACAGTACTTCCTGCCAAATATCTGTTGGATGTTTAAAGTAGTCATTTTAAAGACTTGATATTGGCTGTTTCATGATAGGGATAATTTTGTGAAAATGGTTTCAGTCACTGCCTTCAATTTACAATGTACTCATGATTTACTCTACATCACGTAATTTACAATGAACATGCGATGATGTGTGGATGTTGTAGCCCCTCAGTAGTGGTGCTAACACTGTGTGGCTATATCTACATTTAGGACAGTAGATAATCTGGTCCATGTGTGTTCCCTCCCAGTGTTTCAGAGGCCTATGAAGTGGGACAGTTATATTTTCACTACAAAGGCAATGCATTCCTGGTGTTTTGAGAGGGGGATCTTGAGACCTGAAGTACTGAAAATGTGCAGCTTTGAATTCCAAGCGTCAATTATAATGGCATCACCAACCACTTTTCATCCAAAAAACAAAATACAGTTTAACTGCAAACAAATGTGCCATTCACATATGGCACATAGTACATCTTAAATGAATGGACATCACATTGAAAGGATGCCAGCAGCCATACCACCATGCACTCTGCTCCTGCTGAATAACTGAAGCTAAGCAGGTGTGGGCTTGGTTAGTACTTGGATGGGAGACCTCCTGGGAAAACTAAGTTGCTGCTGGAAGTGGTGTTGGTGGGCCAGTAGGGGGCAGTCTTCCCTCTGGTCAAAATTAAAATAAAAAAAATGCCCCAGTGCAGTGATGGGGACACTGTGCTGTAGGAGATGCCGTCTTTCGGATGAGACGTTAAACCGAGGTCCTGACTCACTGTGGTCATTAAAGATCCCATGACACTTATCGTAAAGAGTAGGGGTTTCCCCGGTGTCCTGGCTAAACTCCCAACCCAGGCTCTTTCAATCTGCCACTGAATCATCCCCCAGTTTAATTGGCAAAAAAAAAATTCTTCTCTCCCTCTCCACCTCAAGCTGATGTGTGGTGAGCATTCTGGCGCAAAATGGCTGCCGCTGCATCACCCAGGTGGGTGCTGCACATTGGTGGTGGTTGAGGCGAGTTTCCCCCTCATCATTGTAAGCGCTTTGAGTCACCAGTTGGTGAGAAAGGCGCTATATAAATGTAAGGCATTATTATTATTATTATTATTTGAACTGACAGCAAGGCTATCAGTTCAAATACTGGCAGGCCAAAAGGTAATCGATGGACAAATAAAATACAAATGATGTATTCAAACAAGGATTATAAGGTCCTTCATATAGTACATGTATACATCTATCTGTCTGTGTGTGTGTGTGTGTGTGTGCTGAATAATACGTGGTTCTTCTTCTGTGTTTTCTTTACTTTCTTGGAAATTTCCCCCAAGCTTCAGGACGGAATGAGACGAAATAGAAGAATGTTCCATTCATTATGTATACATTATGTTCCACTCCCACTAAGTTTGGCGTACCCTAAAATGTGTATGAATGCACCGTACATGGTAAATCTGCCAAAAATGTACAATGCTACTTATAGCCTTGCACTTGGCCAGCTCTGTTCAGGACCACAGAAGCTGCATATTAGGAGGAGTACAGGTGAACACATCAGTACCATATACTCTCAACTTTCACCCCGAAATGCAATGTAAATAATACAGGCTACAGAAGAGACAAGCGCACTCCTCCTCTGCAAGGGTCTTTACAAAATGGTCTCGGCTCCAGCAAAGGGGCACGGATATTAATGTCTTCTTGGATTAAGCACATAGAATGTTTACAGTCCATTCCCGACTCTTCAGAGGACTCCTGCAGCTTGTGGGTTAAGATTTTTAGGGTCTGAATTCAGACCACGGATCTGTGACCCCTTGAGCAAGTGGGATGTGGTGAACTTATGGTATGGGGCCCAGACAAAGCAATAAAACCAACAGTGGGCTGTCTTCGACACTGTCCATATAGACAAAATGTAGCTGGATGAATGGTTGGGTCAAAAGGGTGATAAATTAGCCCCATAGATATCTTGACCTGTAGTGTATCTGCCTTTATTTTACATACATATTCACTTTATTAGACGCTCCATTATTGTCCGTATTTTTGTTTTCATCCTTCCACGTGCCAGTTTGTCCGTGTTCGTTTGCCAAATCCTGCCCTGACTGTCAAATTTGAACTGGAAAGTGATGGCATCAAATCTGAGGGTTCAAAGGTCAATGATGTCACTGCTCACGCTGGTGGAGTCCTCCTGGCGGCTAACCTCCAAAAAGCTGCTTCCGACTCCCTTTTCCACATCTGGATCTGGCGCTTCCGACATCAAGAAAGGTTCGGTGTCTTCCCCGCTGGTGGTGAACAGGAGGATAGGTGTCCCGGAGGGGCGGAGCGAGGTGGGGCAGGAAACGGACGATGGAATGCTGCTGTTGCTGTCGGCAGCCAGCCTGTAGCCCAGGCGCGTCGGCGTAGTGGGTGCAGTGACTTGTTCGCTAGTCGCGCCGCCCCCTAGTGGAGCAGCTGACTCTGTCCTACACGTGTGCCGTGGGGCCAGGTTGCCTAAGCTGTCCGAAAGGTTGATTTGGGGATCGCTGCTGCGTCGCGGCCAGGAGGACAGGGGGAGGTGGCGTGGGCCCGGGGAGGGCGGAGAGGGTGGGGAAGGCAGGGCCAGGGGCCTGAAGAGGCTGCCCCCCCTCAGCAAATGTTCCCTGTGCAGTGCCTCGTCGATGCTGCGGCTCAGGTCGATGGGGGAGGGAGGCCGCAGGTCGAAGTCGTTGAGGGAGAGCACAGACTCCTTCTCCAGGGCCCACTCCTTGGCCCGCTCCAGGCTGGAGCTGAGGGAGCGTTGCGGGGGCTGGCCCAGGGAGTGCAGCCTCAACAGGGAGCCCACCGAGCCGCTGCTGGCGCCGCCCTTCTGGTTGCGTCCACGGTTACTGTCCTTGACGCTGCGCGACGAGGCGGGCGGATCGCGGTTCCGGATTAGGCTCTTGCTGATGTCGGCCCCCGGGCGCTCCTGGCCGGCCCAGTTGTTGGGCAGCTCCCCCGCTCCACCTCCTCCCATGCCGTTGCTTTCCGACTTCCGGCACGGGCCCCGAAGGCTCTGCACAATCTTGGCCCAGCAGGTGTGTCTCTGCACGGAGGCAGAGGATGAGGAGGAGGAAGGCAGGTCCGCCCCCACCCTCCCCTCGGCTAAGCCCAGGTCCCCCCTGCGGCCCCTGGGCCTCCAGAACACCCAGGAGGCCAGCAGCAGCAGAGAGAAGGCCCAGGCCAGCTCCAGCAGCCGGGCCCAGAACTGCACCAGCCACCAGGCCCAGCTGAAGCTCCGCCAGTCCCCCAGCAGCCCGTACAGCCAGAGGGTGGCGTGGATGTGCAGCCCGCAGCACAGCGCCCCCAGACACGCGCACACCGCCAGCACTCGCCCAAGCACCCGCCCCGCCCGCTGTCCCCCCTGCCAGCCCTCACCCCTGGGCGCGTGCTCCTCCAGACTAGGGGGTGCGGGCGGGTGGCGCAGGTGCGGGAAGGCGTAGAAGAAGTAGCCCAGGCACAGGCCGAGGCCCCAGGAGAGCGAGAGCATCTGGAGCACCACGAGCACGGCGGGGGAAAGCGCCGGGGACATGAGATCGGCGGCCAGCAGCAGCGTGCAGTGCAGCACGGCCAGCACGGCGACCAGCGGGAGGCGCTGCAGGCCGGGGGGCAGTAGCGTGAGGCCCGCCCCCCGCAGGGAGAGGAGCACCAGGGCCGCTTGGGCCCACACGAGCAGGGCCAGCGGGAGGTTGTACAGGGCGGCGACCCCGGGGTGGGACAGCACCTCTTTGGAGCCGTAGGGGTCGATGAAGAAGTGGGCGGCACGCAGTGCCCCCACCAGCAGCAGCAGGGCGTTGGCCAGGCCCAGGCAGCCACGGTGGGGGCACTGCAGCCCCGGGGACAGCAGGAGTCCCAGCAGGGCCCCGACCGCCAGCAATAGGAAGAGCCCCGCCGTGCCGTACACGTGCAGCTCCCAGGCGAAAGACAGCGTGCGCCGCAGGTCCCCCCACAACAGGGCCGTGCCGTTGGAACTCGACGGGGCCACACACGGGAAAAGACCAGATGAGCAGGGCTCCATGGGGCTAGGGGCCGGGGTGGGAGCGGAGCCAAAGCTCGGGGGGTGTCCTGATGAGATCGACACATTCTTCTTTACAGAGCCCTCTCCAATCTTCAGAGCGGGACTGGGACTTGGTCTGGTGGTTTGTTCTGTAAAGAAGACAAGGAGACAAAAAGCTACTGATCCACAGCTCTACTGTATTAAACAGGCTTCTCAACTGGAAAAGAAAAAAAAAACTCATGGCAGGACATGAAGAGTTTAACATCATCATGTACTGAAACAAATTACATCCACACTCCATGACACTGGATAAAGGGTTTAGGTTTACAGTTTTTGAAAAGTCGAAACTAAAGACCTTAATACCCATGTAGTTTATTTGTTTGTTATATCAAGAATAACAGTCACAAGACTCATACGTACCACACTGCATATACTTATTGCCATTGTCTGTAGGTAAGAATTGTATCGGCTCGTTTTTGTCATCACTAGATTTTCACATTTTCCCACTAAGAATCAATAAATAATGGTATACAAGCCCATCAAAAAGTAGCCTAAAATACATTCAACTATGAAATATTGTATTATCACGTTGATTTTAAAAATAGTGTATTTCTAGAATAAATCAAATTCACTCTTGATCCTTTTTACAATTGCATGTTCACAAACATGCAGGGAGACCTTTAGACCAGTAGAGGGCATTTCACAGCAATAAAGCATTTCAAAATAAAGAGAGAAGCCAGTCCCATCTGCTGTAGCTTTATTTAAAAAATAATATTAGAAAAAAATATGCAACTTGCCATGGTCTTCATTCATGGTAAAAATGCATAAACATTAAAAGAGCAAAACCTTTCCAAAAAAAGAACGTAAAAAATTGGGGTCATGTTTTTCACTATATCAATAATAAGCTGACAGTAGCTTTCAGGAGTGTGGTATCGATATTTGTGTATGTGTGTGTGTGTGTGTGCGTGCATGCAAGTATGTACATAATGCGTGTATACCTGTGTGTTATGACACAACCACTTGCTGAAAGGCAAAAAACTCTTTGCATCCACACACACAAACACACACGCACGCACGCACGCACGCACAAACACACACGCAAAACAAGTTTCTGGGTTGATGCAAATGTCTAGGTATTGCCAAAGCATCCAAAAGTCTAATCTTTTTTTAAAGAGCTAAATATATTTAATGGAGGTGCCATTAAAACAATGGTAATTGCACCTCTCATTGCAGTCTCCTTCACTCTCTAGGTTTAGTTTATTCCATTTATTCCCATCTCTATCCCTTTCATTCCACTTTTCTTTTTCTCACCCGATCCTGGGCGTCAAGTTGCGCATAAGACATCTACACCTCCCAGCAGGAGGTCTCCTGCCACAGAACCAGAGCAGATTTGACACTCACTTTTAATCAAGAGATTTAGTCTGTCTGCTCATGAGGGACAATATAACACATTATTCAGCGCTTATAATCGTGACCACGAGCTGGACACCTTGATCACATTAGTCTTCTATTTCCACATCGCGCTTGGAAGCCGGTCATCAGTGAAGTAATTTCCTTGACAAAACAACTGAATGATCCTACTCTATAATGTCTTCCACATCTGGGCCGTCTGAAACACGCTGAAGTGATTAAATGAAATTTTAGGTTGTCTTAATGACATTTCAGTGCTAAGAATAGCTCAATCAGATATGTGACATTTCAGTACACTTTTGTGTTTCAAAATGGCCTTTATTTTCCTGATAAACTTGTTTCTTCTACAAGATAAGGGTGTCTACTCGTATACATACAGCAACTATGGGTAATGATACACATATGCACATACACACACACCCAGACACACACTTTTACATTTTTAGTTCTTAAGCACCCGCTCAATATTTTTTCTCCAAAATAATATTATTAAAAAAGAGGGAGAGGAAAACAAGAATTGTGAGTTGCTGAACCTTTCCTGAAGCCCCTTTTCAAATAAAACCTCAGACCACAGTTTGGGGGGGGGGGGTTGGAGAGCAGGAGATAGAGAAGAGTAAAACGGGTAGGGGTG